>VDFB02281492.1:1024883528-1025610171 GCA_007258455.2 Sequoia sempervirens | reverse complement strand
CCACTATATTCCTCCCTCCCTCCCTCCCTCTCCCACTGTCTCCCACTCTCTCTCACCCTTTCCCACCCTCTCTTAGAATCTCCCACTCTCTCCCACCTTGTCTCCCACTTTCTCACTCTCTCCCACCCTCTCTCCCTCTCTCCCTCTCTCTCCCACTCTCACCAACCCTCTCCCACTCTCTCCCTCCCTCTCTCCACTATCTTCCCCCCTCCCACTCTCCCCCACTCTCTTCGACCCTCTCCCACTCTCTCGTTCCCTACTCCCACTTTTCCACACTCTCTCCCATTCTCTTCCTCCCTCTCTCTCCCACTCTCTCCCATTCCCTCACACCCTAAACCCTCTCCCACACTCTCCCACACTCTCCCACACTCTCTCCCACTCTCTCTCCCACTCTCTACTACCCTCTCCCACTCTCCCACCCTCTCTCACTCTCCAACCCTCTCACACTCTCCCACCCTCTCTCCCACTCCTACCCTCTCTCGCCCTCTCTCCCATAGCCATAAATACATACATATAGGCATACATACATGACACACCAGCATACATATACATATAAACATATGAAAAAACATTCAAAAAATTGGCATTTAACTAAAGGACTAAATAGTGGGAGCACGTTATAATGCGCTCGCATTATTTATTGCTTTGGGAATCCCTGAGCCTTAGCTTTGGTATTTTCCTTGGAATACCAACCCAAAGGTTTGGAGGGCATTCCCAATGAGCAAAGACGTGTTTTTTGCAAACTCTATAATTTTTCACATAATCGGCTCTGTGCTCACCGTTAGGATTGCATTTGGTTCATTATAGACAAAATCAAACACATGGGTAATGTGAAATTCTCTCTTAGCTTTCCAACGATATAATTTTTTTCACTTTTTGACAATGTGAGACCTTTCATCCATAATTTCTTTTATTTGTATGTCTATTTTTTGTCAAAAAGCAGTGTTTGGTTTTTTTTTCATTATAAATTAACCATTCATCGAGATTTCAAATAAATTACATTTTTAGAAACTAGACTTCATTCTACAAATTTTGAAAAATAAAAATTGAAAAAAATATATTGCTTTCCAAAATTTGTAGGGGGAGCACGGCCAAAATTTTGCTTTTTAGGAAGTTCCCACTTAGAAAATTAGTAAAAAATCAAATATTCATTAAAAAATTATCAAAAAAATTGTACATTAAGTAGATGTTGTTAGCTAACTTCTGACTGTAGCAATTTTAAAAATACTAAAAAAAAGTTCACCATGCTCAGGTCGTACAAGAGTTGCTATGTTATGTTTTTCTGAAAAAAATAACACCAATTTGTGTACATCCCTTTGTTGAACCCCTTAATCTCAACCATTTTCAAAATAAATTAATAGTTTAGAAAGTAGACTCAGAGCACTTCGATCCTTGTTTTGGTTCCATCTCAAAATTTTGAGTGTAACTATCCTCAATTTCATGTCCAAGGTTAGCATTTCTTTATTTTAGAAAAAGAGTGGCCACTTAAGCCCCCTTTTTGGGAACCATCTTGGTGCACTTACCCTTGAGTTCCATCTTCAATAAGCTATTACAAGTCAACTATCCGATCACATATCCTGTTACCAAACCACTTGACGAATCCAAGCCCAAACTAGCCTAGTTTAGGGAGAATGAATATTGCAAATTCCATAAGATTAAAGGGAACACTTTGAATAAGTGTCAAGGTCTCAAAAACTATGTCCAAGATCTTATCGATCGAGGTGATATGAAGGTCAACCCCAGTCAAGCTTCGTCATCCAATGTTCAATTGCAGATATATCAAAATGCCTTCCCTAACCATAATCAAGGTGCAAGCACCTCCAACAACAATCCCCAAGACAACAACACAAATAACATAAGCTATAAGAATGTACCCCTCAATTATGATGGTATTGTCCATTACATTGAGTAGGTAGAACCCCATGTGTCCATGATACATGTTAAAGCTAAAGATCCCCAATGTGTTGTTACTACCTGACAATCCCGCATTACAGTCCCTGCAGTCTCCACACCCACCCAACCAAATCCTGTAAACTCTTAGTACAACATTCTAGATCACTTAGGAAAGACCCCTACTTAGATCTCAATCTTGGATTGCGTAAGTCTTCTCCTGTGCATGAGGAAATACTTAATAGAGCTTTACAAGAAACTCATGTACCTAATGACATCAATCCCACATGATTCCAAGCTTTAGTAGGACACCTGGATTTATCTTACCAGCTACACTTCAACCAGAATGACATGCCAAATATTGATGCCAATCACAACCATCCCTTAGATATTGAAGTCCTAGTTTCCCATCATAAAATAAAAAGGGTCCTAGTAGATAATGGCTCTGCCCTCAATCTATGCACTCTGAAGTTCATAAACAGGTAGGGTATACTCAAGCAGATTTGAGTAATCAAATTATCACAATCAAGGCTTATGCTAATGTGGAAAGAAATTATGAAGGGATTATTAGTCTTCCTATCCAAGTTGGACATGTAGTTCAGTACACTACCTATCATATCCTTGATCTGGACTTACCATACAATCTCCTCCTCGGTCACCCATGGCTCCATGCCATGCAAGCCATCCCCTCCATGTACCATCAATATCTAAAGTTCTCAGTTAATGGACAAGAGATCACCATTTATGCCAACCCACAACCATTTGAATACTGTCGCGCTCTAGAAGCATCATTTCCCCATTCACATTATTTTCCTACGGTCAAAATGGGGGAATCTTAGTCATCATTCGTCAATCCATCATCCATCAATCTTCCGCCACCAATCCTATGGTCACCAAAGTCTAGATCATTGAAAAAGGGTGTGGTGAATATGAAATGCATATAGCTCTAAATGTGGCAACAATGCCACCATCACCACACATGTACGACCAACCTTTGTAGTCTACACCAAAAGAGGACAAGACCATCACCTTTAGTGTTAAAAACATTCCCACTACCACTTTTTGGTCTCGTAGTTTGAAAATATATGTGCTAGAAGGGGATATCAGTTAGTGGGTATACCGTGAAGAACCCCAACCAGATCCTCCTCTTAAGGAATACTTTCAAGAAGTATAACATTGGTCAACTAAGTTTGGAAAAAAGAATAACTACTAAGGTGGAGGCCTAGGTAAGGAAGAATAGGGATGATTGCAACCTATTGATGTATCAAAGCTTTTGCGGAATATAGGCCTCATATATGACAAAAAGAAGAAGGGCTCCGCAACATCATCTAATACCTCCAATAGTGTTACTATGGATGATGGTCCCTTGGAAGACATACCCAAGGAATAATCCATCATACATGCATATGATGATGTTGATCACATAGAACTATCATCCATGTTTGACTGCCTATCTGTTTGTACCATTAGCCTATCGCTTCAACATCCTAAACTTATTGATTGGGACCTATGTGACAACACACCTATCAATGTCTCCCTAGATACATATGTCAACCTCATGAGATTGGGGGAGGATGAATGCTCCAATCACAAAAATAAAAACAAGAAAAATAAAAAATGGTCATCTAGTGAAAACCTCCCTGAGGCACTTCCTGACCTAGGAAAAGTAAAAATAAAAGACACATCCGACAGTGAAAAACTTACAGAGGCACTGGAGGATGGAGACGTTCATCTTCCCATTGTTGGAACTCAATTATCCACATGGTCATCCATCCTAATTGAAGAAACTCAAGAAGTTAACCTGGGTACTACTGAAAACCCTAAGACCACCTATGTAGCCAAATCACTATTAGAGCAAGAATACTTAGTCATTGTTTAGCTACTCCAAGATGGTATCATTAATTTTGTTTGGTCGTACTTTTTATGCCAGGCCTAGACCCTACTTTATTAGTTCATCATTTGGATGTTCACCAAGATGCTAAGCCTATCAAATAGAAGCTCTGAAAAAATGCATCCATGGGTAGCATTATTAGTCAAGAAGGAATTGGAGAAATTACTGGACATTGGTTTTATTAAACACATTGACTACTCTGATTGGATTTCCAACATAGTACCTGCTGCCAAACCAAATGGAGACATTCGGATTTGCATAGATTTTTCAGGATCTTAACAAAGCTTGTTTGAAGGATGACTTCCCACTACCCAATATTGACATGTTGGTCAACCTTACTTCAGAACATAAGATGTCCCTTATGGATGGCTTCTCTAGTTACAATCAATTCTGAATTGTGAAGATCAACACAAGACCACTTTTACAATACCTTGGGGTACTTTTTTCTACAATGTTATGCCCTTTGGTCTCAATAATTTAGGGGAAACATATCATAGAGCGATAACTATCATCTTTCATGACCTCATCCATATTATCATGGAAGATTATGTTGATGACTTGCTAGGAGAATCCAAAATCGGAGCAGAGCACCCTGCCATCCTGAAAAAAGATCTTTGAGTGGTTAGAACATTACAAGTTATGACTAAATCCAAAAAAGTGTGTCTTTGGTGTTACATCAGGGAAATTGTTGGGTTTCATAATCTCTTGAAGAGGCATTGAGGTTGACCCCACCAAGGTGAAAGCTATTATGGATATGCCTCCCCCACGCAATCTGAAACAATTAAGAAGTCTCCAAGGAAAGTTGCAATCCCTCCGTCAGTTCATAGCCTAGCTTGTAGACAAGTGTCAGTCATTCACCCATCTTCTGAAAAAAGATTCCACCTTCAAATGGAACCAACAGTGTAAGCTAGGTTTGGATAAGATCAAGGAGTACTTGGCTCATCCATCGACCTTGATGCCACCTATCCCATGAAAACCCCTCCTACTTTACATCTTCACCACTTTAGTCGCACTGGGGGCATTATTGGAACAACATGATGATTCATCAAGAGAATGGGAGATCTACTACATCAACTGAACACTAGTCAGCTATGAATTAAATTATTCACCCATGGAGAAATCCTACCTTACAGTGGTCTTCATCACACAAAAACTCTGATATTGCATGCTCAACCATCCAGTCCAATTAATAGAAAAAATTGATCCAATAAAGTATCTGTTATCCAAAACCACTTTGACCAGTCGCATGGCTAATTGGGTCATGCTCCTAAGTGAATTTGACATAGAGTACGTGGATCACAAAGCCATAAAAGGACAATTCATAGATGATCAGTTGGTTGAGGCACCCCTAGTGGATGCTTACCCTCTAGTCACGAAATTTCTAGATGAAGAAGTTTTCATAGTAATAGAAGCACCTGCTTGGACATTGTAATTTGATGGCTCATATAATCATAATGGATCGGGAATAGGAATTCTATTTGTTACCCCTCAAGGTGACTACATCCAAAAATCATTCAGATTGGCATTCCCGTGTACTAACAACATAGCTGAGTATGAAGCCCTCCTCACATGTCTCCAAATTGCAATTTAGTGGCACATAACTCACTTGAGAGTCTTTGGTTATTCATTGTTGGTTATTAAGCAAGTTAATGATGAATTCCTAAAAAAAGATGATAAGTTGTTACCCTATATGGTGGATGATTTCAAGAAATATTTCACCTTCATATGATTTGACCAAATTCCTAGGGTGTAAAACAAAGCAGCTGATGCTAAGGTGACTATTGGCTCCCTGATTGACATGCCTAAAGATCAAACATAATGCAAGTTTCTTATGGAACAAATTTTAATCCCAACTTATGATATCCCTAAGATTGACATGGTGTGTGACATTGTAGGTCCCGCTTCCCCATGGTACCAAGACATATACAGTTATCTACATGATAATATCTTACCCCTAGACCTCACACGATACCAATGAAAATATTTTATTCAACGTTCAACCCGATATGTTATCATTGGTGATTCGCTTTATCGTCATGGGTATGATGAAACCCTACTTAGGTGTCTAGATGAGACTAAAGCCCATATGGCACTAACGGAGGTACATGGTGGTGTTTGTGGGGCCCATTCAAATGGGATGGCCTTGGCCAAAAGGATTCTCTGAGCTGGATATTATTGGCCTACATTAGAACATGATGCTTGTGAATTTGTGAAGAAATTCCTTCCCTACCAACAACATGCAAATTTGATTCATGCACCAGCACAGGACCTTCATCCTCTTCTCGCACTATGGCCCTTCTCTCAGTGGGGTTTTGACTTGATTGGCAAGATTTACCCACCATCTTTTGATGACTACACATTTATAATTACTACTACTAAGTACTTTACCAAGTGGGTGGAAGAAATTCCACTCTCACAAATCACCGATACTCATATTTCAAAATTCATCCTTTACCATATTCTTTGTAGATATGGTATTACCTCCACCATCCTCTCAAATAATGGAAAGAATTTTAAGAACCAAGCCATGAAGCAACTCTGTGACACCTTTCATATCCAGCATCATTAGTCAGTGCCTTATTACCCCCAGGGTAATGGTCAGGTATAGGCTACCAACAAGACCTTTATCCGCATCCTCAAAAAGGTTGTCAATAACATTGGTTGAGATTGGCACCTCCATATTCAACCCGCTCTCTAGGCGTATCGCACCTCCATCTGTACCCCTACAGGTGCCACCCCCTATTCTTTAGTGTATGGTGTCGAAGCCATCTTGCCAATCAAAGTTGAGATCCCATCACTAAGGATTTCTTTGAAGAACCTTATCAACAAGGAAGATGCTCATGTCATGTGACTTGCATAGCTGGAATTACTTGATGAAAGATGAATGAAAGCCAATGATCATCTACAAGCTTACCAAAACTGCCTCAAGCATAACTACAACAAAAAGGTTCACCCTCAATAGTTCCAAGTTGGTGATCTTTCCTTAAAGAGAACCAACGTACTCAATAGGACTACGATAAGAAAGAAAAATTTGAAGCAAACTGGTAGGGTCCTTATATCATCAGTACTAAATATGGATCTGGGGCATACAAACTTGCTACCCTTGAAGGAGAGCCCCTAGAAGATCCTATCAATATCATGCATCTGAAGAGGTTCTACACCTAAGTTCACTTGGTAACCCTACCTACCAAAAAAATAAAATAAATAACAATAAATAAATATATCCAAAAATAGTAAAGAGAAATAAATTTGTCCTATGGTGAAAACCACCTTTGGTGGTGCCTTGGATAGGTATGGATGGTGAAAACTTGGTAACATGCATCATCCGTAGAGGGCTTAATCATTATCTACCTTGCCTCCTAATTACTTTATGACTCCATCCATCCTATCCTGACATCCCCTCCCATTCCATCCTTGGTCACTTGGTATCTTTTGATTTAGCATTGGATGATTATATGCTATCTGACACCGTGATCTTTTTATCCTAATCTGAGCTTTTGTCAATGATTTTTCCATCTGTCGGTTGGTGTCATCATCTAGGATCATCCATCGTGTCGGTCTCCACCTAGGCCTCATTCTGTCATGTCGATCTCTTTGGTCTTGGTTGAACTACATTGCCCCTACGCTTTCACGTAGGCAAGGCTGATCATTTGATCTGTCCCTGGGGAATTTTGATCATTCTATGATGGTCATCCATCATCTGTCTTCATCATCCCCTTTCTACTTTTATCCATGGTTAGTTGTTGTTTTTATTTTCTAAACTATGTTGCCCCTGCATTTCCATGTAGGCAAGGTCGATCTTTTGACCCACCCCCAAGGCTTTTGCTTTCATCTACTTTTACTTCTCTTTGTTGTTGTCTCATTGGTCTCCATTAGTCCTCTTTCCACTTTATCCATGGTCTTTTTTGGAACTATGAGGGCTCTGTGCTTTCACGTAGGCAAGGCTAATCTCTGATCATCCCTCGAGCCCCTAGGTCTATAGGGTGTGTTGGTCTTGTGTTTAGTCTCTTGTAGAATGTTGTTAAGAGTACCCTTATCTAGCTAGTTCTTCACAAATGAAATACTCTAGTGTCAGGAGATTTGGTTAATGAAAATATCTTGCATCACCTGGGTCACTTTAGTTTAGTATCCATCATCAATCTCAACAAGATGCATCCTTCATAACATACCACATCATCACCCATCAATCCTCGTGATCCTATGGCAAAGGACATTTAACTTTGATTGTGGTCTTTTCATACTTTTGGCTTTTGTTTATTGTTTGAGCTCCCTATTATCACTTATCAAAACTACCATGATCCACCATATTATGGTGGGTTTTGATGAGTTAACGAAGGGACATCTCTTGATCATTTATTATTGTTGTTTATTAGGTCATTCCCACATAGTACCCACTAGGATCCTTGGAATCTTATGTTATGTTGGGAACATCCCTTTGTTCCTGTGGTTATTCTAATACTTGGCCTGCCCAAGGTCCTCACGAATTTGGGGTGTTAGGATAACCTTGTTTGTTGTGTTTGTTTCATGCATTTGATGCCAACTTGCCTTGGTCTCATATATCACGATATTTTGTATCTTATTCTATAGAAAAAATCAATCCTCTGTAGATGGAAAATTGCATTCCTAACTGCATTTCATACACCCTTCATATAGCCTTCTTCATAACCCATTACTCTTGATTTAGGTTGTGAAAACTTTGATTCTTTTTCCCCTTGGTTTTCCTCTTAGGGTACTAATTGTTCTTGAAAGGTGCAGTATCACACCCATGTTACACCTATCGTTTACCAACATTCCCATGCAAGTTCTTATTGACATTTAGGTTTGCATTATAGGAATTCATGTTTCATTCATGTTGCATGGTACATTGTAGATACAAAATATTTTATCTTTCATAGATTGATTTGATTAAGCACCTTAGTTTCATTTAACCCATACATGTCCATATTAACATTCACATAATACATGCATTACTACCTGCAAAACATACTGTTAGATCCATCCTAATTACATTTCATACCAAATGTTCATCTCATCCTGCATTACAAACATTAATACATGCATGATCACATCATCTACATAAGCATAAATTCCACATAAACATAAAATATCATATAAATGTGCATACATAAACTAAATCATCCATCACATAAAACATAACACATAATGTCAATAAGGGCTATCGCATATCATAATCAAAATAATACAATATCCATCTCATCATAATGACTCAAACATAGTCAAATATATATCCATCATGCATATCATCAAATAAGGTATAACATCCAAAGATGTAGATAAAATTTGATCTCTACTGACATGAACTGAACCTCCATCTTGCACCTATCAAAAAAATGGTATTCTACCATTTTCTCTCTGACTGCTCTACTATGAGCTGCCCACGTCTGATCTCTAAGGAGAGTCAGGCATTGGCCCTCTATGCATGGGGGTCCCCTGGTAACCACCATAAGGAGAGGGAGTCTACCAATAGTCACTATACCCCCTGGTATGCATCCCTAATGATTGGGATGGTACTGACATCTAAGGTACCTATCTGATGTAGCATGTTCTATGTTGCACTAGATCTAGAACTTCTTGCTCATAGGCACACCTCTAATAGGCCACCTCCTACATGTAGTCATCTCTCTACATAGCCTGATACCTAGCAGAATTCTTCTCATCCATGTACCTATCTCAATCCCCACTAATGGCCCTCTGCTCTTGCCCCTAGGCCTCTTATGCTAATATCGACTGTTGTACCTACTCCGTGGCCCTATCCCTCTTAGCCTCTATATCCTATAACTATGTCTACAATCCTTGTACCTCTACCACTGGCTTTCCCTCCTCGACTTGTGCTACCTATAGCTGAGCCTGTGTTGTGTCCCACTCACTTTGCAACATCTGCATCCACACCTCTGTGACATCCCTCCCCCTCTACGGGGCCTGTGCCCAAGCCACCATTGCATCCCTATCCCTCTGAAGTGCTTGAAGTGTCAACTCAGCTACATCTCTCTCTCTCCAAAGAGTTGATACCTGTGACATTGACGTATCCCTCTCTCTGTGAAGAGAATGAACCTGTGCCTCTACCACTTGCATCTCACTCTGTAACACCTAAGCATATGCCTGATCCACATCCCTATCTACCTCTATGGCTTGTACTTGTTCCTATACCACATCTCTCTTTGTCTGTAGCACACTTATTTCACCCTCATCTCCTCTCTCTGCTGCATCAATCCCATATCTCCAATTGTCTACTCTAAATAGTACACTCTATCCCTGAGCTCATCCCGGTCCTGATGTAGATCTCTCTCTCCATAACTGCTCTATCTGTCTTCGCAACCCCTTTATATCTCTTGCAGTCCCTGCCCCAATATCTGCTGGCTCCTGCCCTATCCCTATTCCAGTAGCCTATCGTACCACCTCCTCAGCCACCAAATGGTCTCTCTCCCATCTTGATGCATCCCCCTCCTCATGCTCCCTAGACACCTCTGCTCACAACCTCTGTACCTCTGCCTATAGGTCAACCACTTCATCTCTTGCCTCATCCCTCTCTCTCAACAATCTCCTCTCCACCTCTATCACCATCGTGGCCAAATCTAAGTAGTCCCTCACTCTGGGTGAATCATGCCTATAGCTCACTCATCTCTACCTCTAATCTACCCCGCTCGGCCTCTAATTTTCATAACCACTACTCACTGAGTCACAACCTCTCTAGGGCACCTCGCAGTACCTCTACTAGATCCTCTCCTCTAGGTGGTGCTGTCGAGAGTGGCAGGATGTCATGTACCTCCATATCAATATCCATCTCCTATGGCTCATACCCCTCACTCTCTGTCAACGCCTCCATCTCCTCCACATCAATCACCATAGGGGCTCCTCTCCTCCTCCCACCCGTTATCCTATCCTACTCTACACTGGCCTCAGCCTTGTCCTGTCTCTGTCGTTGCTGCCCTCTTGTGGCTGCATGTGCCTCCTGTCTTTGTCACTGTTGCTCCCTTGTAGCTGCATGTGCCTCATGTCTCTCCTATTGCCGCACTCATGTGGCTGCATGAGCCTCATGTATCCTCTCCCTCTAGGCCTCCGGTCCCCTATCCTATTGTGTTGCAACCTTGGCCTCCTCCTCTCCCTCCTTTGCTCCATTTCCTCCTCGAGCTCTCTGCCGTCATCTCCTCCTCCTACCTACCCTCACTGGCTCCTCGGCCACTCTGACCCCTCTTGTCCTCCTCTTTGTCATCCTCCTCTCTCCTAAACTCCTCTCCACTGTCCCCATGAATCCTGTCCCTCTCTCTTTGCCCTTAGTCATCTCTTATCCTCTAACCTGAAACCTAGTGCCCCCTTAATAGGCACCACTAGTGTAATCTGTGGAGGTGGATGTTGCTGAAACCACTGACCATATCGATCTATTGTCCCTACATCTCTCTACCCCTCCCTCTTGCCTGGGTATGGCACAAATCTTAATGTCTCCAACTTCACCCTCACTGCCTCTAGATCCAGTTCATCCCCCCATGGATGCTCTCATGTCAATCGCCGAAATATCACACACCCTATGGGAATATCCTACCTCACTCCAAACTATCTCGTGACCCGATCTACCCTATGCAACTCCATTACGCATGGACTCTTCCCAATGATATAACACCAGGTATAGAAGTAGTCCATGTGTCTCTCCTCATCCTCCCTCTAGTCCCTGAATCACCACAGCATATATGAACGCCATACTATCATCTTAACCCGTACCTCATCAAATTGTCTTCTCTATGCATCCACATCTCCAACCTTCCAATACTGTAGTATCACTCCCACCTCTGTCCCCCATACCTAGGCCACTACTACTCTGTCATCCTAATCAACCCTACAAGGTATAGCGACAATGCCGGTACCCTGCAGGACAAACATCTATCCACGTCCAGCTATTGCCACCGAATCGGTAGCTCATCATCACCAAACACAATATGTATGGACTCTTCCAATGCCTCATCTTCTACCTGACACTTGCTAATTAGGAGCCTTGCTATGGGGAGCCTTAGAATCTTCCATACGTCCTCTAGAGTCACTGTCATCTCCTTTGTTGGTAGATGAAATGTCGACGTGGCTATGTTCCAACGCTCTATCAACACTTTCAACATAGCCATGTGGGCCTTAATTGTCAGATATGATAGCATGTGTAATAGTCTTGCCTCCACTAACACCTAATGATCTATGCCCGTCATAGCCACTATACATCTTTGTAGTACCTCAGACTACCTCTTCCATGCCCGCAAACTATCAAAATCCTACATCCATGGCATGTCAACTCTTTCAATCCTTTTTGTCTATCATCTCTTTCTATTTTTCTTTTCCTTTCACCTATCTCGAGTCCCATCCCCTATCCTTTCCTTTTTTTCCTATATTTTTCCCCTTTCCCCCTTGTCAGTCCTACTTTGACTGTTGGTGAACCCTGCTTGGGCATGGGTGGACCCACCCGAGCTCCCGGGTAGACTCACCCTAGTTTAGGTGAACTCACCCTGAACTCGGGTAGACTTGCCCGGGCTTGTAGGTGGACCCGCCCAGGCTTGCAGGTGAACTAGCCCCAGCTGACACAAGCCCACTTGGGCTCATGGGCAGACCTACCCCAGCTTGAGTGAGCCCAACCGGGCTCACAGGCGGACCTTCCCCAAATTGTGCAGACCTACCCCAGCTCAGGCAATCTTGCCCTAGCTCACGCGAGCCCGCCCAGGATCACGAACGGACCTGCCCGAGCTTGAATGAGCCCACCCGGGCTTGCGGGAAATCTCACCCCAGCTCGAGTGGACCTGACCTAGCTTGAGAGAGCCTGCTCGAGATTACAGAGAGATCTGCCCCAGCCCGGGCGAGCTCACCCAGGCTCATAGGCAGACTCACCCTAGTGCGGGCAAACCCTCCCCAGGCACAGGTGGACTCGCCCCTCCACATGACTCAACGCTGAGACTGACCCTCTACCCATAACCTTGCCCTCATTCAAGGCATACCCGTCTCCCTTCCCAGTCTAATTTTTTTTTCCTTCCCGAGTGAAAAATAAAAATCCTGGTTTTTCCTCCTACCCATTTTTCTACCCTCCCCCCCAACAAAACCCATATTTTCAAATTTTCTAAAACTCAAACAAAATGGAAAAAAATACAAAGTTGGGTTTGGGGCTAGCCTGGCATGGAACGACACACTCGCTGAAGAACCGCCGCACCTCATCCCCTCAGTGGATAATATCACTATCGTAGTCCGACATCATGCACTTTGGCCCTCTCTGTCTCTTCTCTTTCGTCTCTTCCTCAACTAATAGTTGTTTAAATGAGGAGAGGTAATTCCTACAATTACCTTATATAACCTTTTTCCCCCATTTTTACCTTTTTTAGAATAAAGGGAATTTTTTTCCTTTATTTAACAAAATCTTTCTCCAACTAATTTATTCACCCTCTATCTTCCTGGAGCCACCATTTTCGAATTGTGAACCTATTTTATTATGTTCAAACACCACTCTTCTCAGTTTTTTGCTCTCTTTCCAATGACATATACCACTCCATAATTTTGAGAAGTTTCTCGAGACCCCTTTTCCTTCCCCGTCCACCTTCTCGAGGGGGAATACCCTACCATTCTCTCCCAATCCCCTATCATGAGCCTTCTCTTGCGAGATTGGGGTATCCCTTTAATTTCCATCCATTTGGGTAGCTCACCATAACTGTTCCCATGCTGGGGCATCTATTTTCTAGTCGCTTCCTCTATAGAGTCATTTGCATTTTATTTTCTTCGAAACCCTGTTATCCTAACAGTGTTTCGAAGAAGGGAAAAATGTAGGCATCCAAGTTTGACCACTTCCATATGGTCAAAGTCATCTTCTTATTCATCCCTTTACTCATCTACTTCATCCTTTTTGCCGATATTAATTAAATCATTCATTTAATTAATATTTCATGTCCTACATAAGGTTCCTAAAATATTTAATTTAATAATTAAATAATTTTACCTTCTTTCCTTTCTAAATTAAATAAAAATACTACTCTATTTAATTTAGTCATGTAACCTCTTGGAATTTAAATTAAATTTTAATTCCTCACTTTCTCTCTCATCGTCACATCCTCCAACTTTTGCAAGTTGGTCTCTAATTCCTCTTATCCATCTAACTTTCTTCTAATCATAATTAATTTAATTAATTTATTGCTAGGATGTGTCACATCCTCCAACATTTTCCATTTTTTTCTAATCTTTAGTTAATTATCTTAATCATGTGTTTGAACAACCTTAATCAAGGTCATTAGCCACATTTAGCATGCCTTTTTAGTCAACCCTTTCATTTTCCTTTCTTGGTATTGACCCTCTCTGCCATGTGAATTTTAAATTCATATTTATTCCTCCTAGAATCTCCTCTTCCCATGCATCTTCTAGAATATTTTGACTTCTGACATCAAGTCACATGTGGAAAAAGACTTCCTTTTTTGGAACCTTGTCTTGTCCATAAGATTCTTGCAAGTATGTGAATTTTTAATTCACATTTATTTCTCCAACTACTTTCCTTTTTCCCATGGTGATTTTTGAGGAATTCTTAAATTCCTCAAAAGTTACTTTCATTCCCACTTGGGGACAAGAAGTTCCTTTTTAAGGAAATCTTCTCATTCCCCAAGGTACTTGCAAAATACTTGTTCTTCCACTTCATGTACCCTCCTTCCACCTCATTTACACATCACCATCCCTAAGCCATCTGACAATCCACATGTCAAGATGTGAGGGCTTGTGAGTTCTTAACTCACCATAGCCCTTCATCTTGACCTTGTTGGATGAATCTCAACCATTGAATTCTCTAGAGAATTCAACTTCCTCTATAAATACCCCCTCTTTTCTCTCATTTTGAGAGATCATTATGCTAACCAAACTCTTGAAAAATTTACATTTGAGCCATACTTAGCTAGAATTCCCATTTCTTTGCATACAACTTAGCATTCTCATCTATTTTCCATATTTCATCTCAACCATACACCTTTTTTCCATCAAGAGGAGCATATATCATGTCAATGATCGAAGGGCCAACCAAAGGAGAAGCTTAAAAAGGTATTGTCATTCTATCTCTTTTGTTAGGTTTAACTTTTAGCCCAATCTTGAGGTGTTAGGTGTTTAGGTGGTTTCTTGCATGTTTTGTGTTGCTGCTTGTTTTTGGCACCATGTTTATTCCTTATCACAGTAATAAATTTATAATTGTTTACTAGTTACATGCCCCATCGATATGTGTACTTCAGAAATATGTAGGTGTAGGGCCGATGTATCCAGTATCAACATTGTGATCCTTCAAGTTTATTAAAATCATAAAACTAAATTAGTTAATCTTGCACTTCAAAATTAAAATTTAATAAATTAAATTCAATGAACATGCTAACTTTCACTTGACTATCAATGCCATATGCATCATACAAACTTTCAATTTCCCTCTCCATCTCCATAGTTGCAGACGGATCATGCGCAACAACCTCTTGAGTGTTGGTGGGGTCATACGAACAAGTTTCCCCACAAGATTGACACACATGGAATTGAAGCCCACCACTCGAAGACTCCCCTAGATAGGGCTGTAGATGACAGCTGGCATGCTGGATGAAACTCTGGGTCAAAGAGTTGATGGCATGAAACATCTCTACATTAGCACTCTCCTTTGTGATGGAAGGGATGATGATGTGCTCATGAGGTAGCCTAGCGAGGGGTCCTCTCCCTTGTCATGTAGGATCTTGCTATGCATCGGGTCTATCTTATGCTGAGCCCCCACCTCTCCCATGGAAGTCCCTCATATCAAAATAATTTGGGATTTTGTTCAAGATGAACTCAGCATATAGTTTCCTAAGTAAATACTATGGGACTTTAACATTGTTACATGGTGGGTCATCAAAAACCATGTACTGCCTATCCCAAAAATATTTCCTAATCTCTTGGTGGTGGCACCAATGAATATGAAACATCTTTGCATTCTGGGAGAGATTTCCATTTCACTGTGGGTCAGTGAATAATGCACAAAAATCATCTTTTGTAATTTTTAAATCTTTTACTTCTTTATATGATAATTTATCTTGGTACAAAGCTCTAGCTGCTTGCCTCCTATCTTGCCAACTAGTTAATTGTTTGTTGATTGAATCTACATTTTTTAACATTTCTTGCAGTGAATTTGCCAGGGTCATTCTTTCCGCAGTTGAACCATTTGGATTGTTCAACCTCCTAATTAAATCCTCAAATTTTTTTTTTTATTGTTCTCAATTTCACCCATTAAATTTTGTTGAGTGTTAGGAGGGTATTGAGGGATTGGTGGAGGTTTTTTGTTATGGTTGAGGATTTTGTTCCTCTTGTTATTGATGTGCTTCTTGAGGATTTTGAGGATGGTTTGTAGGTTGATTAACATCTCCAACAAATTTAAAAAATAAATATCAAATACAACCTAAAACTAAAAAATTCAAAACAAAAACCAAACAATCCTTACCTCTTGGACCTCCTCGTCAATGTGGCAGCATCCTAGTAATGAAACAATAACCAATGATGAATATTTTTCCAAAATAAATCTTCCTAGAATGCAAGTGCAGAATACTAGGGTTTTTGGTCACGGGCAACATAAAAAGCACAGTGAGAAGTGACAATGAATTCATTCTCTCTTTTTTTTTTTTTTAACATGTCATAAAGCACTCCCATTATGGGCTTTTGGTGGCTGAGCCTCAGGCTCGACACACCAAGCCATAATGGGAGCATTTTATAACAAACTCACATTATGAGTTTTCAATTTAAAAAAAAAAAACTGGCCAAAAATTGTCTACCCATCTTCATGCACCTACCCATAAGTCATACCATAGAGCATAAGTGACATTCATATTAGTAGGCAATAGTTTCAATATCTATGGAATAGTCAGAAATATGTAAGAATAACAAGTACATTGAATGAAAAGAAAAATTAGCTTAAAAGCAATCACAATGCTACCATTATAGAGGTCTTTCTTGTACACATAGTGAGCAGCATGGTCATCTCATAAAATAAGGACAATGACCTTGAAAGAGAAATGGCACTATAACTATTAGGAAGATATAGTGACATAGTTAGCCACAATGTTCATGTGGCAATGCAAAAGACAGTCATCAAACTTATGGAGAATGGCCTTGTCAATTGTGACAATAGAAAGGCAGATGAGCCAAAGATTTACAAGATCCCTGCAATAAAGTTAAGTCTTGTCAATAAAGGCAGATGCACAGTACAATCCATTTAAAATACAATCAAGGTGACATGATAGCCTACAAATCAAAGGCTAGTGCAAAGGATAGATAACAATTAGTGACATTCTTAGCCTAGTGGATAGTCATAAGGACAACTATAAAAAATTGATATTAAAGTCATCAAGTAGTAAGAGAAAAAGATAGAGGAATTCATCTAAATATAGGTTGACATTACAAGTACTAAAAATTCAAAGCACAAAAATATAGAGTAATGCCAAAATAGTGGCAAAGGTGATAGCTGGACATAATGAAAGGGACAAAGGTAGGAAAGTTAGTGATCATCAAAAGGAAATCTACAATATTAAGGGGAGTTTGAGGACATTGCTTTAGGACCTATCTTGATAGTGGCAAATTTGAATGTATATTCACATTTTGTATATATGTTAATGGAGTTAGTGAAAATAGTCCATTCACATATACATCTTTTCATTATTGAGTTGGCTGATGCTATATTGACATTGAGCAAGACTATAGTGAGTAAATTGTGATCTTTTGGAGAGAAGAATAACATAGTTCTAAACTATGTTCAAAGTGTTGTAGTTCTCATAGTTTTATGTCATCAAATATTCATGGTTAAGTCTCAAACTTTGTAGAATTAAGAAACTACTATGATGGAGGTTTGAAAATTGAGGATAGCATATCAAGATAGGTTCATATGTAGAGGACTGTGCAATCATAAAACCTTATGACATATTACACAAAGGTTATTAATATGTGACAGTCAGGACAACATAGAGGCAATTTTAGTTGACATTGTTGAGGTGACATTAGTAATCCATAGAAGCAAATGTGAAGGATGACACAAGTCCATCATAGGTTCTTTATGTTCTTAAGGTCATTTTATCATAAATATAAACTTCAAGATACATTGAACAATGACACTTTCATAGAGCAATCGACATTGCATCCAAATGGTACAGTCCCAAAGTGGAAAAAGATGATAGTCCATTATCATATAAAAGAGATAGGTTACAATCCTTGTGTTTTCATGACAATCACTTTGTATAAAGAATCATGAAGTGAGTTTTGACAATCATAAGGGTAGTGTGTCTTAAGTATGGGCCTCAATGATGTGAGAGAATGAGAAACAATGCATTTCATTTGAGAAATTTTCAAAAGACGACTTGGCTAAGCCATGGCCATTTTCAAAAAAGGAGGAGATATTATGCAGAAAAAGATAATGAGGACACAATTTTTTGATAACCCAGAATGGCCATGGGGTTCTGATAGAAAGCAACAACTTGCAGGCTATAAATAAAATGCATAGGGTTTTTGTGTTATACCCGCACTGTGTGATGGCATTGAATCATTTTTTTGCAAATCATTCTTTCTTCACAAGGCGACATCTTCTTGGGGAATAGTTGACTGAGATGGCTCTTCTTTCAATAATTGGTTATGATATAGTTGGCCACACATTCTTGTGGATTTTACAATGCAGACGGAGGAATTAAGTGTTTAGAGAAAATACGTGGGGTGTGTTCTTGCAATGGCCGAGCTACCAAAATAGGAAATACATAAAACCCTCAAATTTTTCCAAAACCCACATAGAAATGCATTCCTACAAAGCTCAAAATGGAGGCTCCTGATCGAGCTAAATGGTGATGAAATACATAGGAGATTAAAAAAAATTCATCATTTTTGTATGAATGAACTCAAGACAACAAGTTTTCATTCTCATATTATGAAGGAAATAATGTTTGTTTGCACAAACAAAGACTTTCTCACCTCAGCCTCCACTATTTCTATAGAATCCACATCAGAAATCTGCCATCAAAATCCTCTATGAAAGCTTCAAAAACCCCAAACATGGTAGTGCGGCTCGAGCAAACAAAGAATGCCAAATACAAATGAAATATGGAAAGTCTTTGCCTGTGGTTTGTGTTAGGGTTTCGAAAACCCTAAGTTGGCTGATAAGTGAAAGGCATTTGTTTTGCTTTTGTTTAAGTTTTATTCATAAAAATAATTCTTTATGCAATTTATTGAATGATATATCCCTTTTGCATGAGTAGCAAAACAAGTCAAAAGCCCTTTAATCTTTGCATGAATTTGAAGGTAATTGAAATGCAAAAGTGTTATTGAAGTGATAACCTATAAACCAATTTAATAATTGTAATTTGTTGATCAAGATAAAAGGGCGTTGGTTTACAAAATTTAGTCAAAGGGGGTTGTTTGGAGATAGTTAAGCTTTGATGCTTTTGGAAAGCATATAGGGGTGGTTGATGCAGTTTGGAAACAAGTGCCAAAGATTTAGGAGGTTGTTTTGACCTTTTAAAAGACTTGGAGAGCATTTAGGCATCAATTTCATGTGCTTTTATGATTGAATTGGTCAATTTTGACCTTTTCTGTAGTTTGGAGCCTTTTTGGAGAAGATCTAGTTGATATATTTTAGGATTTTTTGAGGCATCCGAACCAAGGAAGCTTCTAGTTCCTTCTTTTGGTGTAACTATTTGGGAGTTGATGGATATAGTCACTTTGTTGACTCTATTGTATTCAGTTCTTGTTATGCATTTTGTACTTAGTAACTTTTTTAGTCCTTTGGAAAATTGGAGCATACTTTGTAACTCAGTTTTGGATATGAAATTTAGCGAAGACCTTGAGCATTAGTAATTTGAAGTTTTTCCCTCTTATTCTTTTCTTTATTGTGTTCATTTATTTATTGATCAAATTACTTGTGAAGTATTATTTCATTTCCTCAAGTAATTTTTCCTCATGCTAAGCACCTTTTTATAGAAAAGTGTGTTGTTACAGGTTATAATTTGTGTCAAAAATGCAAGTTGCTTTTAGTTGTGAAGTTTCCTTCCTCATAGTTTATTTGTTTACTAGAGGACTTAGGAATCCCATCTCAAAAATTCTTTGTAAGACCTTGAAATTTTTCATATTTTCTTAAATTTGAATAGGAATTTGGGATTCATTGTTCAAAATCTCTTTGATGACTAGTTGTAGGGGATAAAGTATTGGATAGTTGCATTCAAACTTAGCCATTTGGGGGATAAAAACCTATCTAGCCTTTTTTCAATGTTGTTGAAACTCAATTTTTTCTTTGTTCAAGTGAAGGATGAGTGAGTGAAATTACATAAAAAGGCTATTATGATTGATGATTTTAGTGAAATTGAATTTTAATTGAGTTTCTCTCAAGATGTTTGTTGTTTTTTTCTCACACTAGATATTGTGTTGAAGTCCTTGCATATATGAAATTTTCATCCTTTTTAGTTTCTAGAATACTAGATATTATGTTGTAGATGCTTTTTAGGAGATGGCCTATTGGACCATAGATTTTGAGGAGGTAGAAGTTTAGATGGAAAATTGTGTGGTAGACATCACATAGTTTCCAATTAGAGCTAGAGTTGATTAGATCAATGGTGATTGGATATTTATACTAAAGAATTAGTAGGGTTCAAAAGGATCCATTAGATTGAGCATATAAACTATTCCACTTGTGAAATTTCTTGGTGAGTTCCTTTGCATTCATTGTTTTTAGTTTTATTTCTTGTTGGAGAATGGTGTTTGGTTTTTTCAAGATGCGTTGACAATTGATTAATTATCTTTTTTTAGGGGCATTTAGGCCCCTTACATTCCACGTAAGGATCTTCATTGTGCCTTGGAGGAAATTTTAACCCATTATCCCTTTGACTAGCATATCAATTTTCAATGTGGATTACAACTTGGACTTGACTTTTTTGTGTTTTTTTAATGGTAGACTTTTCCTTGTCTTGTTTTTGGGCTAACTTTGGATTTTCATTTTATCAATTCATGTTGAGAAATGCTATGAAATTTGGTGGAGGCTAGAGCATCAACATCTTTCAAAGTTGGGCATATTTCACTTAGTTCTAAGTTTGGGGTGCTAGTGACACGTTTCACTTTGGATCCCAAAGTTAGATATGGAGGGAAAGAATGTGTGGCCGTTACAACTACTACTTGCTATATAAATGAATTGTCTAGAAACCATGGAGAGTTGTGTAATGGGATTAGTTTAAATTTGATCAACTTTTGGATCCTAAAAACTCATGAATTTTTGGATAAAATTTGGAACAAGATTTAAGAAATTTCAAGCCCATTTCAAGATTGTTTTCCATTTAACTTTGTGACACTTCTTTGTTTGGCGACTCTACACTTACAATTATGAATAAAGATGGACATTTATTTCCTGTTTGATTGATTATTTTCTTGTTTCTTCTTTTGCATCGAGAGTGAGTTTTTCCAAAGTTAGAGCAATATTTTTTAGAAATGGAAATCCCAAAGTCAAATATGGAGGGAAAGAATGTGTGGCTATTATGATTACTTCTTGCTATATAGGTGAATTGACTGGAAACCATTGAGAGTTGTGTAATGGGATTAGTTTCAATTTGATCAAATTTTGGATCCTAAAAACACATGGTTTTTGGGATAAAATTTAGAACAAGATTTAAGAACGTTCAAATCCATTTCAAGATTGCTTTCCATTTAGATTTGTGATACTTCTTTGTTTGGTGACTCTACACTTACAGTTGTGAATAGAGATGGAAATTTCTCTCCAATTTTATCAATTATTTTCTTGTTTTTCCTTTTGCATCAGGATAGTGAATTTTTCCAAAGGTAGAGCAAGATTTTTTCAAATGGACATCTGAGCATAGACCTACAAACCGCTTGGATTGAGGTTGTCTTTAGTATAGTAGAAGTTCCCTAATGGATTTCTAATTTTTTTGAGGATCACTGTAATGTCCCCATTTTAGCCATATGCTCTTCTATGACTGATGGCCTATTTTTGGAAGCTCGTAGGCTTCTCAAGGGTAAAATTAGGGTTTCCTATTTTATAGTTGGGTTCTAAATAATTTTTGATGATTTGCATGTATGAGTTTCTGATGCATGTCTGGTGGAGTTTTCTGAGTTTTTGGAGAGCTTTGGAATGGCGCAACATGCATCTCCATCTAACAACCTTTTCTGAAATTTGCTATTTTTGGCCAACACATTAGAGTTCTGAGATTTGGATTGTGGATTCTTTCTAGGTTTCCAAAGAGCTTCATAATGATATTACATGCAATGTGAATTGAGCAATTTTTCATAATTTGCTATTTTTAGTAAGTTCTATTTTTGGCCGTACTCAAGTTGGCAGTAGTTCAGTGAGCTTTCTACTTCAGGCAGAGTAGTTGAGTATTTATGAATTTGGCTTTTTGAGGTACATTTTTGAATAAATGATTTATTTAAATCATTTAATTATATTAATGTGTTTTGACCCCTTGGACTAGTGTTATAACTTTAAGTTATTTTAAAAAGGGATCCTTGAGGGTGGATGCCTCATCTGGAGGAAGATTAAATAATTCTAAGTTTGAAAAATGCTCTTGAGGGTTGAACACCACTTTTGGGAGGAGATTATTATTTTATTAAAAATTCTTATTTCTCCCTTGCTTGGATGCCACAAGGAAGGGGGGCAAATGTGTAGTAAAAAATTAACATAATCTCAAGGCTTTTTGGGTGCACCTTCTAGAAGGAGCTGGAGAGTCACCTCAGAGTCTAAAAAAGGAGGCTTTTGCTCACTCATTTCTCATCTATTGTCTACAATATCAAAATGATGTCGAAATGTTTTTAGGATTATGGCTTTGAGGAATGCAAACCTCCTAGAAAGTATCCAATTTTGTGTTTGAAAGATAACACCTAGTTGGGACCGAGACTGTTTCTCACACTGAGATAGCAGATTGAGCAATATTGTTGAAGATTTTTATGATCTTGTTGTTTTTGAGGTTGCTGATTTTTGGAGTGCTAAAGGAGATTTTCAATCATAAGACATTGTGTGATTTTTGTTTACTTATGGGTATTTTCTCATTCTTATTCTATGCCCTAGGTGTCCCTCTTTGCTGAGTTTCAAATTTTATTAATAAGAAATAGATTTGTTCTTGCTAGTCACCCCTCTTGACAACCATACTTTTCCTGTCGGCGACTTTATTTGTGTGCATAAAATGTTTAGGGGTGTTTGTATATGTTATCTAATTCTATCTTGGGTGCCCTTCTCCTAGGTTTCAACTGCATTTAGTTTCATGTCATTTGGAGGAGATTTCATGAAGTTATGAGCATTTCTTTAGGAGCATAGCTTGTTGGTTTGCATTTTCAATTTGTTGGTTATTTATATCAGATTGTCAGAAGTTGGGTTTTGGGTGTTTTTTTTCATGGTTGTGACTCTTGTGAAGTTTGGAGAGCATATAATATCATTTACAGCTTGTTGGACAACAATAACACTTGGCTACTTGCAAATTATTATTCATATTGTAATGTTGAATCAGTAGTACTAATCAACTTCTTTACTTTTCTGTAATTACTACTGTATTCCCACTCTTAGTGGAAGAAGGTTGGCCTCGCTGCCTTATTTACTTTCTCACATAAGCATTTTCATTCCCACCGTTTGGTGGAAGAGATAGGCCTCACCATCTTACTTTCTATACTTGCATTTCTCATTTGTTGATTAGTTGAACTATAAATCTACTCCCGTTGAATAAGTGGTTGAGTTGCATAATCATTGTATTTCTAGCATTTCAATTATTTTGCTAACAAACCTCAACACCATATGCTAACACCTCACCTATCATTGGGATCTTGGTGTATATTTTTTGTGTAGGGTTACATTTTAGTGTTGGTTTATGATTTCTCTAACATTAATGGGTGAAACTGCTTGTTAAAAATTTGAGAAAAATTTAAGGGGGTCATTTCAGTGGTATTGAAGCCTATTAGCCTACCATCCTATGTTTTTAACGCTTCATACATAGATGAGTGAAAAAGAATTCCGTTGCTACACCAAAGGAAACAAAGTTCAATTTCAATGGCCTAAGATTGATACTTTTTCAGAGGCTTTGAGAAACCAAGAAACCCTTTTTTCTCTTGTAGAAGTTCTTGTGAAGAAGAAAGATAATACGTTGCATGTGTGTGTTGATTACCATGCATTAAATCAACAGATACTAAACCCATGGGTAGATTTGAGTTCAGTTTAGAAGTTGGAAGTTAGGCATGGCTAATAATGAAGAGATGGATCTGGAAAACACTTTATATGACAAGAAAAAGACTTGGAAAAGAATTTTAGTCAAGGAAAGATGAGAACATTCTTCATTTGTTGGAACAATGTTTGAGATAGGTAAAGCAATCACCTTCTAAGATAATGTAGTTGGAATTAGCACCTGTAGTGACCTTTTTGAATCAGCCCTATTGGTCAAGGCATCCTGATTAAGAAACCAAGTTGTTGATTTCTTCTTGCTTCATGGAAGTGTTAAGAATTGAGGTACCCTAGTTTCCCTACGATGCTAAAACCATGAAGATCATTCTAAATATGATAGTGGAGAGTTTTCAATATTTGGATGAAACTAGAAGTAATTTGTTCTCAAGAAGGGCTGCTATATTAAAGAGATTTTTAGAACTTAGAGCTTGCATCCTATTGATAGAATTGGAGATGCAAAATCATATTTATCATTTGTTTAGTTATCTCTTCACCTCAACTTAGAGTGAGCAAGAAGATGGGGTTCTTCCAGCTTTCATGAATGTTCTAACTCTTACCATAAAAGAAGATGGTAATCTTCCATAAAGTGTCCAACCCCTTCTCAAGGATACTTATGAACGTGAAGAGCAGATTTCTCCCACTGCTAATATGTTAATCAAAGAAAAGTTGAAACCTCTTTTGATGAAGACTATTGACAACACAAAGGATATTTTTGATGCTAAAGAGGGGGATGATAGTTAGAATCCCTTTGAACTCATATCAAATGTTCAAAGGGTATCTATGGATTTTCATTTGTCCATGCATTCTACAAAAGAATGCAATATGTCCATAGTGGTTCCTTAAACACATGAATAGTCCAGGCATTCTATAGAAGAATGTAATGTGATAGAAGAAGATTTGAAGTCTATTGAGATACTCATGTTTTCTACAAAGGAGAATAAAGAGTCATCTTGTGTCAAGGAGTCTCAAGTTGAAAATTCAAAGGAAGAACTTTTGGAAACAAGAGTTGACATGGAGTTGCAATAAGTGGCCATACATGCAAATCCAAATGAAGATAAGTTTGGTTAGAAGAAGATGATACCCGCTCAACCAATGAGTTGATTCTTCACCACCACAATTCTAGAGAATTTTGGTTTGAAAAACAAGCCAAAGAGGAGAAAGGGAAAGAGGAAGCTGAAGTCTCTTCCCACTTAAAACCTAATTTGACCGACTCCCTTGAATCATGTGTTGAAGACCACATGGAAGGTGAAGCTACCAGTAGTTACAAGGCAGATTTATCTTCACCTAAAGCTAAGCTAAGGCAAAGAGCTATGGAATTGGAAGGCACTATGGACAAGATGATGAAGAGTTTCCATCACATGCGTGACAAGTTGAGGAATGAAGTTCATGATTTTTAAGATCTTTATCCATCAAAGGTGTGCTACATCACCTTAGCCAACATATGAAGATTTTAGTTCCAATTCACAAACTGCTAAAAAGGGAATTCAAGTTTTGTCAAAGCTTGGTGGAATTCATCGACATGTAGAAAATTTGATTTATGAAGTGCCAAGAGGAGAAGATGTATGTTGCATTTCTATTGCTGATATGAAGTCCATTAAGTTTTCCTTGGAGGAAATTAAATCAAGTCTTTTGCACATCATTCATGATAAAGATAAAGTGGCCAAAATTGCTGACAAGGCATTGGAGTGGAACGAGCTTACTAGAGACAAGTTTCAGGAAATGCTTGAGGCTTTAATTGAAGTAGAGAATCAGAATTATGTCATTCAATGTTCATGGGAGCAAGAAAAAAAATGGAGAGCTGAAGAGATTCAAAAAATTCTTTATGAGCTTGATCTCATACAAGAAACATTTGACTTGGAATGTTGTCCTGAGAGACAAGAGCATTCAAATTCTCATCAACAAGTTTTTCAGGCTTTTGACAATCTCTTGTATGAAGAAGGTGCTAGTAGGATTTATGAAAATCCTCTTTTTGAAAATGATGAGGGAATTTCTTCAATAATTACTAAAGGAGGAAATTCTAGTTTGTCTTCAAGTAGTGGAGAGGTGGTACATGAGTTACATGAAGGTGAATCTACTATTTCTCCTAGTACATCCAATCAGCAAGGAATGGTAACTCAAGGATCACAAATAAATGAAGACATTCTTTTTTATCATCAACAAAGAGTTGATTGGCGTATTGATGAGGGTTATATTCATTATTTGATGAGGATTCTTGAGAAGTTCTTGTTAGATTTTACTACATCACCATCTTCTCTTAGAGTAATTGATTTCATAATTGTATTTGATGAAGGATTCATAGAATCTTTCCCACAATTTCTAATACAACATTATGGATTCAATTTCTTCAATGAACATATATTTTTTGAATACTTCTTGGAGTTTCAAGAAGTCTCTATTTAGATGAAATAGGAAAATTAGAGGATTCATGTGAGAATAGTCCTTTGTCTAAGAAGTGGTTCTTCAGTGTTGATGGTTTGGGATCCTAGAATTACTTGGAAAGAAGGAAATATTGAAAATTTTAAAGAAGATAAACCAACAAAATATATCTAGAATGTAGTTGTGATCATTTACTTGTGTTGGAAATGTCTCCAGTTGAGAATCAAAATTTGGGATTCCAAGTATACTCTTATGAAGAATGGTATGCATAAAAAGAAGGTTGGTGGGAGAGATAAGTGCCAAAATTTCAGTTCTATGATTGTTGCTACCTTCTTTTTCTATCATTGGTTCATTATTTCTGATCATAAATTGGTATTCTGGGAAGAAAATATGATCAAAAGATGGTTTGTGGTGGCATTGGGACCTTTGGTAGAGGTGCCACCAACCTTGTTCATGAGCAGTTATGCCAATTTTCATGAGAAATTTTTATGTTGCAGCTACTACTTACCTTCTTGGATCTTGATTTTCTGAAAATCAGATCTCAAGATGATTATTTCAGACCTATTTAGTAGCTGGTTAATTCATTTTTAGGTCTCTACCTCTTATTTGGACTGAATTTATACCTTGAATGAGCAAGGGAATAATTCAATATGGATAAAATACATGTATGGATTATTTTTCAATGATAAACAGTGGATTTCTTGGTATTATTTCATACATTATTGTTTGGTGCAGCGAGTTATTAGCTGATTTGATTTGTCAATTTGAGACTCTTGAAGTGAATTATGTGAAGAATTCTTGGATTTTTTCAGTGATATCAGTTTGCTTCAAAGGAGGTATTGTACATCCTTATGGATAGAGCTGGAGTGTGGAACATTGTTCTTTGTTTGGCATTGGCTTGTTGACATGTTTGAAAAAATTTATGTTGCTGATCAAAATTATGACAACGAGGTTTGCAAGTTCTGTAGACTGATATGGATCCGGGTATTGACATGTTTGGTGCATTGTCTTTAGTGAACCAAAATATGTTGCTCCACCTTTAGTATACAGATGTTTTAATTAGGGTAGCACAATAGATTAGAGGAACAATGTTCCTGAGGATGATTTGGAATCCTAGAATCACTTGGGTTAGTAGTTCAACAGTTGAAGACGAGGAAGTCAATGTCGGCCTATTGGAGTTTACTCCCATGGTGTTTTAGTTTAGACTTTTTGGAGATCAGTTACTTGAGGAGTTGATAGATATGATGCATTATTTGATTACTCTACCTACTAGTTGTAAATAGGAGGTCTCTTGTGTTGGCATCCAACATAGTAGTGCTTTCAACAGTTGGTGTTATCGATCTCCTAGGTCGATTTGGGACCCTGAGATCAATTCAGATTCAGTTTGGTTCAACATGGTGATTTTGGGTAGCATTGGAATTGCTTGTGAGCAAGCAATTTTGGAAAGGGTAGGCTATAATGTCCCCATTTTAGCCATATGCTCTTCTGTGACTGATAGCCTATTTCTAGAAGCCCATAGGCTTGTTAGAGGTAAAATTAGGGTTTCCTATTTTATACTTGAATTATTTTTGATGTTTTACATGTATGAGTTTTTGATGCATGTCTAGTGGGGTTTTTATGGTTTTTGGAGAGCTTTAGAATGGTGTAGCATGCATCTCCATCTAACAACCTTTTTTGGAACTTGCTATTTTTGGCTAGCACATTAGAGTTTTGAGATTTATATTGTGGATTCTTTTTGGGTTCTTAGAGAGCTTCGTAATGATATTATATGCAACGTGAATTGAACAACTTTTTGGAATTTACTATTTTTAGTAAGTTATATTTTTGGTCGTACTTAGATTGGTAGTAGTTCAGTGAGCTTTCTACTTTAGGCATGGTAGTTGAGTATTTGTGGATTTGGATTTTTGAGGTGAATTTTTGAATAAATGATTTATTTAAATCATTTAATTATATTAATGTGTTTTTGACCCCTTGGCCTAGTGTTATAACTTTAAGTTATTTTAAAAAGGGGGCCTTGAGGGTGGACACCTCATCTGGAGAATGATTAAATAATTCTAAGGTTGAAAAATGCTCTTGAGGGTTGGACACAACTTTTGGGAGGAGATTATTATTTTATTAAAAAGTCTTATTTCTCCCTTGTTTGGATGCCACAAGGAAGGGGGGGAAATGTGTAGTAAAAAAATAACATAATCTCAAGGCTTTTTGGGTGCACCTTCTAGAAGGAGCTAGAGAGCCACCTTAGAGTCTATAAAAGGAGGATTTTGCTCACTCATTTCTCATCTATTGTCTATCATATTGAATTTTTGCCGAAATTTTTTCAAGCTTATGGCTTCAAAGAATATAGACCTCCTAGAAAGTATCCAATTTTGTGTTTGAAAGATAACACCTAGTTGGGACCAAGACTGTTTTTCACACTGAGATAGTAGATTGAGCAATATTGTTGAAGTTTTTGATGATCTTGTTGGTTTCCAGGTTGCTAATTTTTAGAATGTTGGAGGATATTTTCAATCATAATATGATGTGTGATTTTTATTTTCTTCGTGGTAGTTTCTCATTCTTATTCTATGCCCTAGGTATCCCTCTTTGTTGAGTTTCAAATTTTATTACTAAGAAATAAATTTGTTCTTACTGGTTGCTTGTCTTGACATCCATACTTTTTCTTGTTGGTGCCTTGATTTGCATGCATAAAATATTTAGGGGTGTTTGCATCTATTTTCTGATTCTATCTTGGGCACCCTTCTCCTAGGTTTCAACTGCATTCAGTTTCATGTCATTTGGAGGAGATTTCATGAAGTTATGAGAATTTATTTGGAAGCATAGCTTGTTGGTTTGCACTTTTAGTTTGTTGTTTATTTATATTATATTTTTAGAAGTTGAGTTTTGGGTGTGTTTTCTCATGGTTATGAGTCTTGTGAAGTTTGGAGAGCATATGATATCATTTACAGCTTCTTAGACAACAATAACACTTGGCTACTTGCAAATTATTATTTATATTGTAACACTGAATCAGTATTGATCAACTTCTTTACTTTTTCGGAATTACTATTGTATTCCCACTCTTAGCAGAAGGCTGGCCTTATTGCCTTATTTACTTTATTGCATAAGCATTTTCATTCCCACCGTTTGGTAGAAGAGACAGGCATCATTGTCTTACTTTTTGTACTTGCATTTCTCATATGTTAATTGGCTAAGTGATTAATCTACTCCCACTAAATAAGTGGTTGAGTTGCATAATCATTGTATTTATAGCATTTCAATTATAT
Source organism: Sequoia sempervirens (assembly GCA_007258455.2). Lineage (NCBI taxonomy): Eukaryota > Viridiplantae > Streptophyta > Pinopsida > Cupressales > Cupressaceae > Sequoia > Sequoia sempervirens. The sequence continues at coordinate 1,025,580,566 of VDFB02281492.1, read as the reverse complement.
GGCTAATGATCCCCAGTGCCATATGCTAACACCTCACCCATCATTGGGATCTTGGTGTAATTTCATGGTGTAGGGCTACATTCTAGTGTTGGTTTATGATTTCTGTAATAACGGGTGAAACTGCTTGTGAAAAAATTGTAAGGGGGTTGTTTTAATCACTTGATCCTAATACTCTTTCTTGTGGTTGTAAAGATTGATCTAGCCAGATTTCTCTTGGATTTTGCTAGTGTGTGGATCAAAATTTGATGTCTAGTTGGTCACAAAAAGGCTGGTTGCATCCATAATCCCTCAACCATTTTTTTTCTCCTAGATGTCGAGACATTCTACTACAGATGAACCTCTAAATAGGAATTTTCATGTGAAATTATTTTACCAATTTGAAGTAATCCTAGCTTCACTTGTAAATTTTATTGGCCATTGTTTGATTAATTTGTGGATGAAAGTAGTTTGGGTAAGGGTCTCTGTTTTATAGAGGTAAAGGATAAATGAAAACCCTATTTTTTTGGGAATCTTGATTTAATCGTTGGGGATCTTTGACCCTGAATTTCCTTCATGACTCTTGTTGAGGTCCTCCTTTCAACATTTTCACCAATTTTCACTCCTTCAGTAATTTGTGCTTGTTACTTTTTTCACACATTTTTTCTCAAATCCTTCATCCATAACTCCTATTAACAAATTTTATTAGTACAAACCAAAATACACCAAACAAAATTATTAACATACTATCTATTTATTAACCTACTAATTATATTATAGATATATTATACAACTCAAAATTTATCTATATTTTTCTCATTTAATCCCTATCTTATTGCATTATCTCTTTCTTCTATTTTTTAACATTTTAAATTTTTGTTTCTATATATTTGTTTGAGTCCCTACATATTTTAATTTTTCTTTGTATCCTTTGCGAGATTTTTTTTCTTCTCTTTCTCTCTCAATCTCATTCTTTATTAGTTTTGATTTTTCTTGTATTATATATCCTTCTTTCTTTTGTTATATTGTTCACAAATTTTTTTATCATTTATTTATTTCTTCTTCTTTGTATTTATCTTTCTTTGCTTCATTGTATTCCTAAATCCTAAAGCTTGAACACTTAACCTTGTAGCCATGGACTATGGACCCTAGACCAACAAGATTTATCTTGTACCCTTGACCTTGTATCCATTTTTTTCTCACTTTGTCTCTAATAAACATAAATAGAAATCTAATTTTGATAATCATAAATAGAAATATGATTTTTACTTTTAGTGAATGGAAAGTTATCAATACAAAATTGCATGTGAACTCAACCAACAAACTTTGATATTGTTTACATAGTTGCTCAAATAATGCTTTGCATGATTGAACAAAACTTCTCCCAAATGAAAATGCATATGTTTTAATTAGAATTTAGGTCTAATTCAATACAAAATTAGTTACCATTTGTGAAAATGCGAAATTGACGTCAAACTTGGTCACCAATAAATGCTTTTATGATTTTTGTAGCAATTATGTTTGGGAAGGGTAGACTCAGTACAAACCCTGATAACCTTCATTGATTGGTCGCTAGGGTTAAACTAGAGTGAACTGGTGGGGGAAGCTCCTGATATTTTGTTTAATCTTTAATTTCAATGGGTACTACTAATTTTCTTTTAGGGTTTCTCTATTTATGCTACACAATCGCATATCTAGGCATGAAATAGTTTTTTGTTGGCTACTACAAGAATTTGTAATCACTGTTATCATCCACCTTTCAAAATGAATGATGATGGTTCAGGTCTGAAAAAAGTGATGCCTTGATTGTTGCAAGAGATATGGCTTCCTAGAATGGCTGGTTGAGTGGCCCACCGACCTGAGTTAGTGCTAACCAACTTAGAACATAGGGAATGGTGGTTAGATTTGGTGGTTATGGCTCGCAAAATTACTCCCTAGATGAAAGAGAAATACTGATTTGTATGCTCAATAGGCATCCTAGTGGGCCTGCAACTAGGTTAGCCATAGAATTCCTTCAACTCCTTAATGGAACCCAATCTGGCATTGTCTTTCTTGAGTTACATAACAAATCTCTGACCAAATGAACAACAAAATGAAAGGAAATCAATATGAATCTAGATGAGGGTTTTTGTCCTTACCTAAGAGGGCAACTAGGATGTGTGTCCTAGCTTGCACTATTTGAGATAACTCTTAAAATTCATACCAATCTCCAGATAATTGTGCCTTGCATCTAAAATAAAAATATATACATGTTTGGATAAGGGCGCTAGGGCCCGAAATTATGTACCTTATTTTAAAATTCAAATTTTATTTTATATTTGTTATTATTTTTTCTTAAACATTCATTTATTAATATATTTATAATGGTTTTAAAAATTTCCTTTATTAGTTTGGGCATTGTGTCGGCCTAACTAGGAAGTGACATGAAAATCCTTCCTTCTCCAAAGTGCTTGTTGTCAAGCAATTTCAAACTCGAGTGCTTAAAAATATAAAATCCTTCAAATGTAGTGTCCTCAAGTGGGAGATTCTTCCATGTCACGAAATTCTCTAGAATAACCTTGTTTCTTACCTTCTTTTCTCTAATGTAAATGGTCAACTTAGACTCCAAAATCAATTTTCTTTTATCATCAAATTGTGACAACTCTACTTAAGGTGTGACTTGTTGTCCAAGGGCCTTTTTCAAATATGACACATGAGAAACATTGTGAATTTTGTGGATATTTGGGAGTTTTGGCTGATATGATACCTCACTTATCCCTTGAGATAAGATTATCTATAGGGATGTAACCTCAAGGAGACCATATCACCCATCTTGAAAACTCTTTCAATTCAGTGATGATTACCATACATATTTTGTTGGTTTTGGGATTCCTATAGCATCCCTTGAGTGCATTAACAATTTCTAAGATTTTTTGAACCAAATCCATAGCCCTTGGAACTTTATTATCTTAATTTTTTTGTCCTTGTCACTTGCAATGTTCTTTGGCAACCCATGGTGTCTAAAAAACATCTATAAAGAACAAATCAACCTCTTGTAGAGCCTTGTACATACTCTAAAGATATAGCATGAAAATGAGCATACTTAGTAAGCCTATCAAAAATTACATAGATTCAATCCTTATGTTGCACTTTTAGAAGTCCTATGATGAAATCCATGCAGATGCTCTACCATTTTTGATTTGGAATGGGTGGGGGCTACAACAAGCCGAATGGAAATATATTTTCTATTTTGTTTTCTCAACAAACAAAACACTTCCTAACATGCCTCAAAAAATCACTTTTGAACCCCTTCGTTGACAAATGCTCTCTTGCTTGTATGTCTTCTAGCACCTTGGATGGCCAACAAGTGGTGTGTCATGACATGTGCTCAAAATTTTCTTCTTCACCTTTGATTTTGGTAAAAGATACACCAAATCCTTATAAAGAATGAACTCATCAACCTCTTTGTACCTGCTATCTTGCAGCTTACCATCCAAAATGTTTATATATATATATATATATATATATATTTGCATATTCAACTATTATAAATACTTTCAAATCAGCAGATATATCAATCATAGAAGAAAAATAAGCAATATTCCATGGAGATTGCTGACGCAAGGATGATAGGACCAAGGACCTAAGTTTGGGGACATCAGTGGTGGAGGGTGTGCAATGGGGGGGAAACAATAATATCACTGATATACATATAGTACTTGAAAAACCGGTTATAAAAATATGTATAAGAATTACATTTCAAATGAAACTTTGGCAAATTAGTAAACTTGCAAATACTAAATACTAAAATTTTAAATACTTGAATAGTAAATAAAATATGACAAATGAAAATATCAAATTGGATATTTTTGTTATATCCAAAATATCATAAAGATGATTGCAATGAGTAGTATGGTATCAAAATAAGTACAAAATGTCAAAATGTAGTGAAAGGAGGCCTCTAATCATTCCCAAACTCATTATTGGAACTATTGGACTCCTTAATTTGCGGTGGCTCTTTTTTCTCTACATTCGATCATGTTGCTAGACTCTCTTTGTATACAAGTGTTTTGTGGTCAATGAGATGTAAAGCACTATGTACAACCACAAACTTCTCTTCTCTCCTAGAGGTAATTTTGTTTCTCTTAAGAGAGTGGATGAAGCTATAGGTAGACTAGTTCCTCTCGACAACTAAAGAACTAGAAACTTGAGATAGCAATCAAATGGCTAGAGTGGTAGTCAAAGATTTTGTTCAATGGAAATTCCACCAGAAAATTGGGTCCTCTTGTGCCATAGTTTCCATATGCATCTTGGTTGCATCAGAATAACCCCTAAGAGTGAAAAATTTAGTCCACTCAGTGAAAATCAGTATAAGATCATAAATCTTTTCAATATCCCTAAAGAATCTTTCCTTCACCTCAGTATCCTGTATCAATGTAACTCTACTAGGCCTACTCTTGTACAACTTAGGATTCAATGAGTATGTATCCATGTGCAAGGGAGTGTTGAGCTTCTTCCATCTCTGATGAATGATTGGTTGAATGTGCTCATTATAGAATTCTAATGTGGGCTCCTTCCCTCACACAATAGCTCTCATTTGGTCAAGCATAGAATCAACACACTGATACACCTCTCCAAGGTTAGGTGCATCCATATCCCTATAACTAATGACTTGGAAAATTGTAGCAATGATGGGTACTATATATTTTGCATCACTCCAAAACACATCACTCTTCACTATATCCTTCACCCTCCTCCTTGGCTTTATCTTGGAATTAGCCCATTGATTCCAATTTTTTGTCATAACCATGAGTTACAATGACTCTTGAAACTCAATCATTCTCTCAAAGAGAATGAAATAGGAGGCATATATCCTCTTAGTAGGTTTCAAGAACTCCTTTTTAGAGAATCTCCTAAAGAGTGCATGTGAAGTGTGGTGGTTTCAAATAAACATTTGCACATCTCTAGCATAATTGACCATTGCTCTGATCCACTCAATATTTCGCATGTCCTTGAGTGCAATGTTCATGGCATGCACACAACATGGAGTCCACCAAATATTTCTATAAGTTTACTCAAAAAGCTTCCCTACAACTTTTCACATGTGTTGCATTTATCACTACTTGGACAACATTTTGTGGCCCAACCTCCTCAATAGCCTCTTTTAGGACTTGAAATTGAAAATCAACATCTTTGTGATGCCTTGTACAATTAATTTCCTTAAGAAAGTATGGGCCCTTTATACATGTAACCATGATATTGATGAATGGAAAATGGCTAATGTCTATCCACCCATCCATGACTATACTACATCTTTACTTCACCTAACATTCCTTCATTTTCTCCATCAACACAATGATCTTGGAATAATTCTTATCCAAGATTGTGTTCCTCAATTTTGTATCACCTAGTAGCACATATGATGGTCCTCCCCTTGCTACCATTGACATCGTATCCCTATAATAAGGAGATTGAGCTACATGAAATGGGATGCCATTGGCAAAGAAGAACTTTCCAATGGCATCATCTATGTCATCCTTCAATTTCACATTGAAGAAATTAGGTATGGGGTTACTTTGAAATTTTTCTTTCCCCTTACCCTCTCTGGCATGGGGACTAGAAGAACTTGGTATCACTCCTACTCTTGTTCATAAAGTATGACTAGAAATATGTGGCTAGCTCTACTGAACATGTGCCCTATGAGACAAAGTAGTAGGCATAGGTGTAGTTGCATTGTCACTAGGAACACCCCATAGCTTATTTATCCCAACTCTATATTTGAGGTTTGCTGGTTTTTCCAAAAAAGAACATGTATCCACACCTTTTCCTCAAATAAAAAGGTGTGCATTAACTTTAGTAATGCTACCATACCATTCTAGATCACAAAAGTGGCACTTCCACTTGCTTTTTCCACTAGATGTCCCTGGCCTACCTAGTAATTTTGTTTCAAATTGTTTGATAGGGGACTTACTATCAAAAAGACCACTAGCATACTTTGCTAGTAATGCAGAGGGGCACTCTATTCTACTTGTTGCACTTTCCATGGGACTAGTTTGGGCTTCAGGTTCAGCCCCATGGTCAACCCCCTCAACCTCAAGTTCATATTTAGATTTAGTTTCACTATGAACCTCTACCTCATCCTCACTCATGCCATGAGAGCTCATTGTGACACTACAATAAACAATATAAATTTTATAAGTGCCTAGTTTCATCCTAGTTTAACAAATTTGAAAATAGATTTTGAATTCTGATGTTGAATCTTGATGACAAAATGAAAAATGAACAATGAACATTGAAATGAATCTATGAATATGCATTTACAGCCATGTTTATGGAATTTTGATTAAACATTTTATGGTATGCAAAAAAAATTTCAACAAACAAAAGGAATTTGTCATAAATAGGGAAGCTCCTCTTTATGTCCTTGATATTTCTACTCTCAAATGCTATAGGGTGTCTATTTTGAATCAAAACTACTTTAATTCCCTCTCCTAAAGCATTACATTCTAAATCAAAAGGAAGTGAAAATTTTGGAATAACTGAAAGAGAAAATAAGCTCATCACCTCCTTGATCTTGTCAAAAGGTCTCTTTGTTGAAGTGCTCCTAGAGAAGGTTCCTATTTTTATCAAATTTGTCAATGGGTCTATAAGATATAAAAAACCCTTGAAAAAACTCCTATAGAAGTTGCAAAGTCCCATAAATCTTTTGAAATGTGACAAGGTACTAGGCTTAGGCCAATCCCTTATTGCCTTGATCTTCTCCTCATCCATGCTAACCCCGTGGGAAATAATCTCATGCACCAAATAGAGTATCTTAGTCTAAAAAAACTCACATTTGGATGCTTTGGTGTATAATGAATGTCATTTTGGTATGCCAAGCAGTTCATTTATGTGCTTCATGTGATCCCCCCATGTCTTATTGTAGATCAAGATATTATCTAAGAAAACCAACACAATTTTTTTCAATTGTAAAAAAAGATAATTGATTCATGCATGACAAAAATGTGGTAGGTGCATTGGTCAACCCAAATGGCATGACCAAGAAGTCATAATGCACATATGTAACTTTATTTGATGATACCTTGATTGTAAATCAATCTTGGAGTACACTGCATCATCAAGCTCATCTATTAACTCATCAATCTTGGGTATGGGGTAGCAATCTTTGGTGGTATTTTTGTTGAGGGATCTATAATTAATGTATATCCTCACCCTACCATAAATTTTCTTGACCAACACCGCAAAATAATCAAATGGGCTAGAGCTAGGAAGTATGTGTTCCATGTCTAGCAACTCCTTAATCACCTTCTCAATCTTTTTGTACCTCCTAGGATGATGATAAGTTGTAGTGATGATGAGTTTTGCTCCTTCTAGCTCAATCACATGCTGAAAGCCTCTATCTAGTGATAAATTTTGGAGAAATTTTGTTGAACACCTTGCTATGTTTATCCAAGATGGATAGGATGTTAACATGATAAGACCTATCATCCTTGGATGAGCTCATATTTGTAATCAATCACTTGACTATCACAAAGGAATCATCTCGTATCTTGTGTCCTCCTAGAGTCAACTTGAGTTACCAAATCCTTTGGTTGCAGGGATTCACAAACCCATAAGCCATTGTAACATTAAATACTTCAAAATTATTTATCTTAGATGCATCCTAGCTACCAATCTCTCATCAATGAAGTTGTGGGTTTCTTCACTATCAATCCAAATTGTAACCCTATGTTCGTGTAAGATTTCTCTAACTTGAAGGTGGTATCTTGATGCTCTTGAAAGTTCTTGAAGTGTACTATCTAAAATCTCTCTCCCTTGATTTGATGCTCATCCTCATCCATAAAAACCTTGGTTTCAGACTCTTCGGCCTAAGAATCCTCATCAAAAACTACCTCTATATAGTGTATTTGTGCTTTTCCCAAACACCTATGACCTAGTTGCCATGGCACTCCACAAGTAAAAAAAAATTTCCTTTGAGGTTTGTTCTTGGATTTCTCAACCTTGTTTGGTTTTTGGGGTATTATCTTAGGTGGAGGGAAATTTTGATGAGGAAGCTTCTTATGTTGAATCGGTGGTGTATTCCTAGAGTAGAATTTATTTTTGGCCTTTGAATCTTCCAAATTCAGAGCTCTCTTGATGCCCTCTTGAAAAGAACATGGATCAAATTCCCCTACCAAACCCTAATTGGTTTAGTTAGAGCCTCTAAAAAAATGACTATGTGTCTCCTCTCTATCACATGGATGGCTATCATTGATAGCATTTTAAACTCTATCGCATAATGCTCAATCGTGTGTTCTTTCCTCAACTATACCAACTCACTGAAATGAATCTTTGGATACTTTGTCAAATCTCTCCATGAATTTGTGGCTGGACTTGTATAGAGTAGTAGTTGATTTGTGTCCTTGGGTCATCAAGCCATGGTTCCACGATTTATGAATCATATCCTCTAGGTGAATTGTTGCCAAGTTGATAGCTTTGTCCTCATACATGGGGTTTAAGGAGAAATAGGTATCTAATTTTTTCAGTGAAGCTCTATTCATAACCCCATTGGATCCATCATAAGTAGGTATAGTGATATTTCCAAGCCTCTTTTGTATATCTATCCTTGGTTGATCATGATATCTTCTTCCTCTCTGATTGTAATTCCTTTCTTTCATATCATAATACTCCATGAATGACGTGTAACAGAGGATGGGTAACCTTAGAGCATTGTACTATGCATGATACCTTTCCATCTCATCATCATGTCTTGGTGGTACTTTTTTCTCTTCTCCAAATGGGTCCTCTTCTTCTCTTTACAAAAGTTATCTCTAAATGTCTTGGCTGGTGGATTGACGAAGATTACATCATTAGTTAATTTTTTTCCTTTAGCACCATTAAGATTAGACCTTCTAGCACTCTATTGATTCATTCCATCATATGTAGGTATAGTGATCTTTCCAAGCCACTATTGTATATTTGTCCTTGGTTGATCATGATCTCTTCTTCCTCTCTGATTGTTATTCCTTGCTTTCATACCATAAAAATCCATGAATGACATGTCACGATAGATGGGTAGGATTAGAGCATTGTACTTTGCACGATACCTTACAATCACATAATCACATTTTGGTGGTATTTGCTTCTCTTCTTCAAATGGGTCCTCTTATTCTCTTTGCTAAAAAGTGTCTCTAAATGTCTTGGCTGGTGGATTGACTAAGACTACATCATTAGTTGAGTGTTTTTCTTTAGTGACATTAAGATTAGACCTTCTAGCACCTTTTTGTTGATTCATTCCTTTCAAAGTCTTCACAATCTTTTCCATATACTCTCTTATTGTGGACTGAAATTTGTTGTCTATCTCATGTTTCTCATTCCTAATGACCTCCTTAATGTTGATTTCCTCATTTCTATCACCCATGGGTTCTTTCTTTCTCTTTTCCCTTCACAGGTACCTAATTTGACAATCACTTCCTTCCATGAATTTGCATCACCACATCCCCATAGGTTGGAAAAAAAAGTGGCTTTGATACCATTGTGATAATCCCATATAGAAATTTAATTTCTACTTTTGATGAATTGAAATTTATCAGTGTCAACTCAACCAACAAACCATGATATTGTTTGCATGGATACTTAGATAATGGTTTATATGATTAAGAAAATTTTCTCCTAAAATGAAAATACATGTTTTAATCAAAATTCAGGTTTGATTCAATACATAATTAGTTACTAGGTCTAAAAATGTAAACTTGAAGTCAAACTTGGGCACAAACAAACCCTCTTGTGTTTGTTATAACACTTATTTTTGGGTAGGGTAGACTCAGTACAAACCCAGGTAGCCTTTGTTGACTATTTGCTAAGGTTCAATTGGGGTGATATGGTGGTGGCAACTCCTAATACTTTGTTTAGACTTCAATTTCAGTTGTTGCTACTAATTTTTTGTTAGGGTTTCTCTAATTATGATACATTGCTACAAATTTAGGCATGAAATAGTTCATCATTGGCCACTACAAGAAGTTGTAATTATTGTTATCCACCTTTTGCAAATGAATGATGATGATTAAGGTCTAAAATAGTCAATCCCTTCATTGTTTTTGGAGTCATGGCTTCCAAGAATGGCTCATTGAGTGACATGGTGACTTGAGTAAGTATTAACTAACTCCAAACAAAAGGAATGGTAGTTAGGTCTACTGGTTATGGCTAGCAGACTCACTACTAGATTAGGTAATTACTGATCTGTGAGCATATCATGCACCCTATTGGGCTTGTGGCTATTTCTCTCAAAAAATCAGCTAGATAATTAGGGAGGGACCCAAATCCCAAGCAACCACTAGGAAGGAAGAAAAAGCTAGAGGAAGGCCCAAGTTTATCCAAAGATCATATAGAGACAAGGACCAAACCGATGATCTCTTCCATAAATGCCACCACAAAGCCCAGATTCTAGTTGAGAAAGAGCATTGGAAGAAAAGATGGCTAGAGCTTTCCTCACTATTTCCACAAAGAAGCAAATCGTGTGACCATAGAGTCCACTTTTCCTAATGTTCTCCCAAGAAAGGCATTTTCTCAGACTTAAAAGCCACATAAATAGATTACACTTGGGCCAACCATTCTTGTTCCATATATTTTTCCACCAAGGACTCTCCTCCAACTCATAATTTTGACCAAGCAATGAAATGTAACCCTGAGCCACCATGTACCTCCCATTGGGACCACTACCATAGGGAAACCCGTCCATTAAGTCTAAAGAATTGCAAGGACTCTCAACAAGGATAAAATCCAAGGAGTTTCTCTCCTCTAGAGATTCCCCATTCAATAAAGAATTAGAGTGATGCCACTAGTACACCATAGATTTCTCCAAAGAGGAAGAGACCTTGAAGTTGTCAACATTAGACCAATGAATCCCCACAAAAGGATCACTTAAAGCTTGAAGATGAGGGTGAGACGAAAGTATAGGCGAATAACCATCCCAAAAATCCAACCAAAAATGAGCAATATTACCTCTATTAATGATCCAGAAGAGCCCCTCCTCGATGAGGGTGGAGCCCCATTTTATTGTATTCGAGATCAGGGAATGCTTTCCCTTTAATTCCATAGGAGGAATGTCATCACCAACCAAACCACCAAGATATTTGAAGTTCAGGATGTGAGCCCATGGTATTAAAATAATATTTAGTATATAATTAATGCTCAACTTGTAACACATATGTAACTCTTGTATCATAGTTGTTTCTTGATTTCTTACTTTTTCTGTATTTCGTGATGTTTCCATTCTTGGTTCCTTGATTGTGGAAACATCTTTCTTGTATTATATTTATTGAAGCATTCACTTCTTGTGAATATAGAAAATATTTGAAATCTCAATCTATTTATTTCACTTTCATGGTATTGGAGTGAATCGATCAATGGGAAAGATTTTCATCAAATTTGTGTCCTTAGAGAATCATGTTTATTCTCAACATTTGAGGAATTTTTTATGTGATTTTCTTCTGGTCTTCATGCATGGGTTGTGGCTTTGTTCTTTCTGTATTCAAATTTTATAGTTTGTCTTGTTTAGGCATGGATTATGGTAAGGATTTTTGTGTATCATGTGTTCTTCGTGTCTTTTGGAGCCGTTTCATCTCGTGAAGTTTGGAAACATCTTGTTTTTGGAATTTTTTTGGATCCTAAACAGACAAAATCTCATTGAAGCTTTGTCTAGCATGATTCTTGCATTTACATATCTAGAAATCATGTTAGTTCTTTCTGCTCGATCCATCAATCTCCATCTATCGCTTTTTCTTCTTGTGTGGTTTACTCTTCAGATAGGAATCATCTCCAGTTTGAGTGTTTTGAGCGACGACATGCTCTTTCTAACTGCAAATTTTCTCTCTTTTTTGATGGATTCTACACTTCACGTTTTGTGTTTGGTCAGCCCCTCTCTACTATTCGCGTATATCTATGAATGCATCCTTCAATACTATGTAAATTTGTCCAAAATTGATGTTTTGAGTGTTTTTATTTGTGGGTGTCAACTTAGCTGCTAGTAACATTTTTGTTGCAACTTGTCGAGGCTTCGTCTTTTTTGGCAGTATAGTCTACTTTTCTGGCCGCTTTGTCCTCTTCTTCTATAGTTGGTGGATAGTCAATTTTGGATCTTTTTTTTACATATTTTTTCCTCGATATTTGTGTCAGATTTTGGCTATTTTTAAATTTTTGACAGAGCTCTATATTCAAGATATTTTTATCTCTACTCTATCAACAAATGGCTTCGTTATCTCATATTATGCTCGAGGGAAGTCATAAATTCAATGGGTTCAATTACAATACCTAGAAGCAGTGTAGATGTTTGATGTAAATAGATTTGATGATGTTTATAGACAATCATTGGCCATGGGTAGCCTCATGTACATTTTGATATATCACATAGATTCGATACTTGGATAGAAGAATAAGAAGAATAAGATGAATGGATTGACCATTGATTTTGAGATTGATTCAAAATTCCAACAAGAATATGATTCTTTAAGACTTTATTAGATATGGTGATGAGATTGATGAGTTGCTCATATCTTGGGATTGGGACTCTCCATCATTCCTTATGTTTGATATAACACATAGACATGATGCATCACGGTATTGAAAAATAGGATGGTGTTGTATCTAGTGTGATGGAATTCGACTCTACAAACAAATAGGATAGTTCTTGTTCACATCTTGACATAAAAAAAACCTCGTTGGAATGTAGTTTAGAAATTTAGAATATCTTGGACCAAAGCATATGCAATAGTCAACAATTTACTCTAAACATCTTTCCTACACACAACTAAGCAAGTATGTGCCAAGATTATTTTACAAGAATATCCAAAAAGCACAACAACAAAAAAGATAATGATCAATTCCCCATTAATTTCTCTCTAAATCATTTAGACATCATTGAGAGGTCCTTGAAATGGGTCAACAACATATATCATAAGACACAATAAAAAAAATAGTCAGTGTTATCTATATCTCTTGCCAAAAGCTGTAATCTATGTTGAGGATAAATATCCAAAGTGATTTCCAATGATAACGCCCATTGTGGGAAAGATGCATCCTAGGACGTGTTATCAAATATTGGCGGGTGGATAGGTTGTTTGAATGGCCATTGATATAAGGTTTGATTGACATGTTTGATAATGATCAAGTGTTTGATTTGTTGTGTTTAAAGGTTGTACTTTTGTTGATTATTGTACTTTTTTTCATTTGTGTTACGAATGGTTGATGATTACAATCAGTTTATTATGGTTAGGAGTTTATTTTGGGTGTAAGTGAAAATGGATGGGTTGTTTTGGACTTTTCTGGAATATTTTAATATTTTTGGTATTTTGAGAAATGTTTTGAGATTGTTTTGATCTTGAGTATGTGAATGTTTTGGTTTTTTATTATTTGAGGATGTTGAGAGTTTTTGAATATTTTCTAATGTTTTAGGTTTTCAGTTTTCAAATGTTTTGGGGATTTATGAGATTTGACAAATAACCTAGCCTAAAAGACTATCCTAGGGGCCTTGAGGGCTTATCAAAGATTAGCCTTGCCTACGTTATACATGTAGAGACCATGTATTTAGACTAAATTGACTTATTGTTGATGAGATATGAACAGTTAATGGATTGCCAAATTTTTATGATGGACTCCTAAATTAAAGTGTCTTGGGGCACATCAATGATGGCCTTGCCTACGTTCAAGCTTAGAGACAACATAGTTTGACATGGTTATGTTTTTGGGTTTTTTTTTATGTTTTGACCTTTTTAGGGATTTGATGTGTTTTGGATGTTTTGGATTTTGACTTTACAACTTTTTAAATGTTTTTGGATTTTAACTATACAAAATTTTGATGTTTTTTGGATTTTTTTATTTTGCAAGTGTTTTTGGATTTTGATGAATGTTTTATGAATGTTTTTTGGATTTTCTGATTTTGCAAGTGTTTTTGGATTTTGATGAATGTTTTATGAATTTTTTTGGGACTTTTGATGATATTTGAGGTAAATGATACCTAGGTCACAATGTTGATGTCACATTGTGAGATATAAGACATGGATCAAGAGTTATTAAAAATCAAGAGTGCAATAACTTACCCATCAAGAGTGCAATAACTTACCCTCAGTGTCTAGCAATGCTTCATAGTTTAATGAACAAACCAAGATAGGTAATGTATATGTGAAGAGTTAAATAGAGTTTTAGCATGCTATATATGGCCCATGGGACTTCATGGGACAAAATGGTAAAGATTCTATCAAAAATTTTCCATGAGTAGAGTTGAAGTATATGTTGAATCTTTTTCAAGATCAAGATAAATGAGAATATCTGGATAAAGCTGGATTGGATGGATGGATGGAACATTGGATTTATCATGACAAGGATGAGATGCTTCTATTTATATAGAAGCTCGATTCTACTCATGACACCTATTTGTCAGGTTTTCATCATAGTACTTGCCCAAAGCGCCACCGAAGTGGTTTTCACTAGAGGGTGATTTTTTATTTTTACTATTTTCAATCCTTTTTCTTTTTTTTTTGGATTTTTATCATTTTTATCTTTTTTTATTTTTTCTAGAAATGTTACCATCATGTTGAACCACCTAGTGGTATTGATGTAGAAGTCACTGTCACAATGTGCCAACCATACCTTGCTTGAAGAATTTTCTTTTCTAAGATACAAGCACTTTAATGCAACTTTTGAGAATCATAATCTACCTTGTTGGTACTGAAATTAACCTTGTGTATGTGTGCACATCACGATAGAGTGCCTTTGGAATCCTTACGATGGAGAGTAGCTATCAACACACGGTCAAAGTGAGAATTGGATATCATGAATGGACTGGACAGTGACATGTATGAAGGAATATGAGATGGATTGGTTGATGGTTTGGAACCTTTGACCCTCCAAACTTGGGAAGATGAGTGACGATGGGTGGGAATGGAGGTTTTTGTGGAATTAGGACCAACCACTGGATATACTTCATTCCTTGCTTGAGAAGCCCACTTTTGTATTTGACAACGCTTTCGATGGATATATTTCCCTTTTTTATTTTTCCCCATAGTTTCTTTGACTGGTGAAGTTTTGGAAGGATGATTTTCTTTTCTTTTTTTGGTATCCATTTGTATTTTCTTTGTCATTTTTTCTTTAATGCTTCATTTTACTTGATGATCTTCTCCTTGTTTTGATAAGAAGTTTTCCTTTTACGCTGGTCCTAATTTGAGTATGAGATGATGGGTGCATGATGATTCATGATATGACTAGTTGTAGTGTTGATAGTATTTTCATCATAAGGATTCTTCATACCCCCTATGTTGATGTTTGCATTAGACAAGATTTCCCCCAATGTTGTGAAGGTGTTAACAATACCTAATCCTTTTCCCTAATAATGTATCCTTTGAACCGTAGCCACTGCATATGACTTGTCATGAACACATGATATTGCTATGGGTTCTTGTTGTTCATGAATATGAATTGTTCGCTCTAATTCTATGATATTGTTATATGTTGATACTACTTCGAAAGGTGTTGGTGTTGATTCAAAAGATGTTGATGATGCACAATCTCTGTAAGAACCAAGAATCTCAATTGTTGCTTGCTCTTGTGTGGGAATATCAAGAGTGGGAGAATCTTGTTTTGAATGAAGAATGTCTATAGGTCCATCAAAAAGAAACATTTTAGGGGTGATATCAGGGACATCTTTGGAGTTTAAAATGGTTTGGAAGATGTCCCTTAGCTCTTTGTGAAACTCTGGGGATAGGGGTTCTTGATCTTGACTTGATTCAGAGTATTTTGTTATCCTCAAGAGCCTCTTCTTAACATGATCCCTAGGTGGATGATATAGCATCAGTAAAAGACTCTTCGCAACAGTTTTTGGGTATGGGTGCAATAAGGGATATTTGTTGCTCATTTGGAACTTCTTCTACATGCCTAATCATGAAGTCATATGTGGGAGAGATATTCTAATATGATACATGCTTGATGCCATTATGGTATGACATATTGCTAGACAGTATTTATGGGTTTGGACTTTGTTTTAAAATAGTATTTTGAGGTTGATGTATTTCCTAAATCTTTTTCTTTTGTATGATCAGGCATAGGGTTTGTGTAAATTTTCAGATTTTCATTCCCATAATTTTGATTGACATTAATGTCTCCTTGTTCAATAAGTTCCTCTATTAGATGTTTGAGTTTAAATTTTTTTTCTGTGTTATGACCTTTGTGTTGGCGAAATTCACAAAAATGATCGTCTCTATAGCTACGAGGTTTGACTTGTGGCTCTTAATAGTTTGAGAAATATGGGAGTGTGATAAGATTAGACTATATCAACCTCTTCAACACTTCCTCCATTGGTTCCTCTAAGTGGACTTTCATTTAGGAGCACTATTTGTTCTTTCTGGCATATGTTGTGTGTTTATGGTTTGGGTGTTTTCTTGCCTAGGAGTGGTTAAGACCACCTTTGCATTGAAAACACCATCACTAGTAACATTCTTATTCTTGGCCCAAAAGTGGGGTTTGTTGTTAGAACTAGTGGATGGGCGATTTTCCATATACACTTGTATGTTTCCCTATGAGATTATGGATTTATCAATGTTGAGGGACCTAGGGACAAGCTCATCATAAGTGGTGATACATTGCATCTTTAAGTGGAAGGATAAATCTAGATCAATATTTGGTACGATAATCCCCACTTGTTGTTTGTCAAGAATGGTCCACTTGCTCTTACTAGATCTTTGCCTCCATCTTTGCAAGAAATTAGTGAAGGATTCTCCTTTATTTTGCTTGAGTGTGTATAACTATTCTAAGCTCACATACATGTCAATAGTGAAAAAGAAATTATCTATGAATTTATTGATGATTTCTTGGAAAGTTTTGATACTTGGAGGCAACTATGAAAACCAATCGATGGTTGGGCCTATTAAACTTCATGGAAAGAGGTGCATCAAGTAGGAATAATTGTAGGAAACCTCCATACACATGACATTGGATTCTTTTATGTAATCCAGAAGATTTCCCCTCCCTTTGTATTTATCAAATTTAGGGACCTCAAAATCGGGAATGAAAGGTAACATTGAAATGTTTCTATCAAATGGGTAAGGACACAAGTTTTTTTGTGTATGGGGCTTCTTTTTCTTTCCCATTTGGATATCTTGCATTTGTTGTGTCAACGCCTTGATTTGTGATGCCATATCATCTTGTGGGTTTGGTGGTGGAGGATAGGGGGTGTATTGCGGGATGGAGGATGAGTTGTACATGGGATTTTGATATGATGGGATGTTGTATGGTGTATAGGGTGATGTTGGATATTATGGAGGTGATGGTGGTGGAGGTATATATGCTCCTAACGTATTGGGATTGATAATATTTTATTGAGGGTTATAGTACAACCCTTGTTGTTCTTGTTCATATTGTTGAGTGAGAAATGCTTATTGTTGGGCTTGTCATTGTTGAGTCACTAGGGTTTCTTGTTGTGTTTGTTGTTGTTGTTGTGCAATTAAGGTGGTTTGTTGTTGTTGTTGTGTGACTAAGGCTTGTTGTTGTGCTTGTTGGTGTTGTTTTATGATGAAGGCTACTTGTTGTGCTTGTGATTGTTGTTGTGCTACTAAAGCTACTTGTTGGGCTTGCTATTGTTGTTAGGTTGCTAGGGCTTCTTGTTATGCTTATTGTTGTTGTTCGACTGATAAGGCTTGTTGATAAGCTTGTTGTTCTTGTTGCAATGCTAGAGCATGTTATTGCAATGTAGGATCACTTTTTTGTTGGCACATGTGAGATGGATTTTGGGTGTTCATGGGTTGTTGATTGATTTGAGATGGTTGCAGGTTGTTTTGTGCTATCATTCGTTGTAATATTGTTGTGAACCCCAATCCTAGACCTACAAAAACACAACAAATGAACGCATTAGTAAGGTCAAAAGCAAATCAAGATCAATGTTCCCCATAAAATCCATTAAAATTGTTCAAAATAGGAATGAAAGAAAATAACAAAATGAAAAACAAGAAAATAGATTGAATCCTATCAAAACAAAGAAAAATCTTGATCTTCTGAGGGAGTTGGTGCTAATTTGATGTGGAAATTGTCCCTTTCCCAACTCTTAAGCAAGCTTGTTGAAAATTTAGTGATGGTGATCCACTTGGTGATTGCTTCAAACAAATTCCATGCAGAAAACCTGCAATAACCTAGTTGCAATTGATGAACTTGATGAAAATGTTAAAACTCTAAGATGAAATTGAAGTATAATAACTTTTCTCAAATTGTGGATGATAGAAATGAAGGATGAGCTCTCTATTTATAGAAGAATTTGAAGAGAGAAAAGGAAAAAGGGATGAGTGTGGGACTAATATTCAACCAATGAGAAGAAGCCACATGTCATCATATGAATGGTTGAGGAATGAGCACATTTTGGAAAATGTGCAATTTATTGCAATTAGGTGGATATTTGAAATTTGAATTTTGGCATGTTGGAGGGAGGAAGAGATGAATTAAATGCCACTTAGATCAAGGAAAAGTACATGTAAGACTAATTTAATGCCTTGTTGGAAGGAGAAATCCCATTTGGAGGGATTTTCAAATTTGAAGAATATTCCTCAAAGATGCCTTGTTGAGAGAAAAAGAAGAAATTAATAAATCAAATAAATTGATTTATTGTGCAAGTGGGAAAAGCTAGAGGATGTGACATGCAATCATATTGGATTAATTAGGATTTGATTAATTTAAGAGGAGATTAGGTGATTTAACCTTTTGACTTAGATTTATGGGTTGAAATAAATCAAAGATAGATGAATAATGATTAAGTCCTAGTTAATTAAATATTTTGATTTATTTAACAAAAAGGGGGTGATGTTAGATTAAATTATATAAATGTTTGATTTATTTAATTTAATAGAGGAACTATAGAGATTTAATTAAATAAAATGAATTATTTAATTAAAAAAGAGATTTAGGAATTAATTAAATAAAATGGTTTATTTAATTAATGAGGGATAATGACTTAACAAGATAAAATTGATTTATTTAATTAAGAGAGGAAAATTAGTGAATTTAATCAAATAGGGGTTATTTTATTAGATTGGTTAGACATAGGGATGATTCAGCATGAAACAGTGTTAGTAAAATCGGGATCAGGTGTGTAGTGTTAATCAATACATTTTACATGTCTACATTTTTCCCCTCTTTGAATCAATGCACTTGTTGCATAGGTTCAAAGAATAAACGTGTCTCGATCAAGGCCAAAAAATATATATTTTCAAAAATGCCCCAATGCTACCCCAATGGTCAAAACATGCTACTATATTGCCTCCTCAGGAGATTGGATGAAAATTTCAACTTTTTGGGTGATCTCGCGAAAAAAGAGGACAAGGTGCCTGATAGGTCCAGAAAGCCTCTAGGAGGCCAAAAAAATGTCTAAACACAATAAAAAATGTAAAAAAAGCCTTTACCAAACAAAGAAAAGCTCAGGGGTCCAAAACCCTAGTTGGGCAGCCAAACAGTGTCAAAAAACCCAAATTTTTAGGATTTATATATGCCACTAGGGGCCACTTCCAATTCATTTGCACATTCAGCCTATAGACCTTATGCATTCTAAGCTTGGAGTAGTGATCATGATGGCACAACAGGTGCTTCCTCTACACATTTCTGACCGAGTACAAGTGTATAATGAAAACCAGGTGCAGGACCTCCAATGAGTGATCCTAACCTCATCTCATTTTTCACACTTTTAAAGCGTCATTAATAGCATTAGGAATAAATTTTAGGAATAGCAACGCTATAGAGTGCCACTTCAAGCTTAGTTTTGGTGTCACGAGGCTCCAAACTATGTCGCCTATTCATGGGGCACCGCGGTGACAGACTTTGCAAACTAGGGTTAGGGCACAAATGCCACATATGCACATAGTGTCGCAACATCATAGTTAGGAATTAGGGTTAGAGGGTCGCAGGAAAACTCCACCACCACGACAGAGTTTGAGAGTTCAAACTCCTCCAGCGGTGCAATTTGAAAATTTCAAATTGCGTCGCCTATGTAGATAACACTACTTTTGTTGTTTGATAGGCGAATTGCTCGACCGGGGACAAGATTTTTTTCATGAAACTTGACATTGTGACCTTGATGATGTAGGAGGAGCCCATGATTTTACACTCCAAAGAACACAAGATCCCCTCTTTTTTCAGGATCCTTGAGGGTATGCATGAGAGATTGCAGGAGCACCTAGGTGCCATCGGGCTATGGTACATTGCATATGCACCACCGGTTCGAACTCACTTAGGGATGATGGTAGAATTGGCCAAGAGGTGGCATAGCAAGATCTTGTCATTTCATCTACCTACTGGTGAGGTGACCATTACATTGGAGGATGTATGGTAGATCCTTCTGCTTCCCATCCATGGAGAGTGAGTTATCTATGACATGGAGGCCAACAGAGATGCATGTTTTGAGGTTATGCACCTAGATCATATTGTTTCTGCAGAGGGAAAAATAGAGCTAGAGTGGTAGAGGCTCTCAGTTTTTACCTTTCAATTGGTTATAACTGCTATCATTTCAGGGTTGGTGGCACTAGATTGATGAGGTGGGTACTTCAGTGTCAGGTGGGGGCTAGCTTGGGAGAGGATGGTCTGATTTAGGACATGCTTTTCCTGGGGTTTGGTCCTGCTTGGATCATTATACAAAGATCTCCATGAGGTGGTATATCTAGACTGTAGATACCTTTGGGCCGACATTACACTTTTTTCACATTTGGGCTTGGGAGCACATCTTTGTGCTTCATCTAGTTAGAGTGGTTCCTATTGTGATGGAGCCAGATGACCCAATGGTCTGGTGGTACAGAGGGGGTGTATCCTTTAAGCGGATAGGGGAGCATAGGATTCTCCACTGGAAGAGAGTCCTGAATGACATGCAGGTTTTCACTTGGAGGTTGTACCTTGGTTACCCAACATGATACGATGATGATCAACAACTCTTCTTCACTTGCCAAGAGCGATTGATGTAGGGGAGGGGGCATACCATGATTGAGTAGTATCTCCCAGGCAGGGTAGCCCATTAGTTTGGTGAGGTATAGGACAAACTTGATGATGCATACATGGCTTCCTTTGCATGGACCATAAAGGAGAATTCTTGGGGATGGTTGATCCTAGTAGATGAGGTCATACAGAGCTTTCAACAGTTAGTGGTCCTACCATGGGAATATGCATAGGGGCCGGTAGATGCAAGTACCACTCAGGCCTATAGAGATTGGTTCAGAGCTCCCCCCTAGATTGACACTTCCAAGAGCGGTGGTGGCATGAGGATAGCCTTGGGGCTGGGTAGGTAGGCAAGGACAAGGTGGCCGAGGAGGCATGGGCGAGGATGGAGGAGGTGGAGGTCTAGGACCAGATGGCAGAGCTCCTCCTAGAGATAGGGATCAGGCATAGGGGCCCTCAAGGCAGGATGAGGAGGATAGGTAGGACGATCACCAAGACCACGAGTAGGCTAGGGATGATAGGGTGCCCTCACCACCTTAGGATGGTGAGCAAGATAAGGAGCAAGACCAAGTGCAGACCCCACCGAGGGTCTAGAAACCACAAAGAGATAGGGGCCATGATGACCAACCACTCATACAGCCTCCACCCCATCTAGATGGGAGAGATGGTCAGATTGCACTTTTATAGGCATAGGTACAAACCCTGACAGTGAGGAGAGATCAGGCCCAGGCCAAGAGAGACTAGGCCATTTTGTAGAGGTATGTCACAGAGTTACAAGCGGCCGCATAGATGGGTCATCAGTAGCAGTTAGAGGCATTGGCCACTTCCTCCTTGAGGAACACGATTTCCTTGCGGGCCTACTGAGAGGCAATACAAGAGGCTAATTACTATAGGTTGCACTATTACTAGGTTGTACCGAGACCAGCTCGGGTTGCCAATTTTTCTCATAGGACAGGTTAGAGGCCACTCAAGGATCATGGTGAGAGAGAAGGCAGTGACGATGGGGGTAGCCAGCAGTGAAAACCCTAGTTTTGACCGAGACATATTATTTGATTCTTTGTGGGCTTGTTTTTGATAGCCCACTGGGAATTTTGTACCTCTTGACATTATACACATGTACATATACATTTCGATCCAAATTTTGTACCATGACAGTATGTATATATTGATGATATATATGATATATGATGGTTCAATGCAATATGATTTGTCTAATTTATATGTTATGGATGCATTTGTTTCTATATGTGATGTAATGATGATGATGCTATTATGCTATATGATGTTATGGATGCATTTTTTTTTAGTATTTTTCCTCGTGTTTTATATGATGTATGGATGCAATCTATATGATTTATATGTGATGATGTAAAATGTGATGGTCTATGATGTATGATTATGCTATGAGATGATTATGTTTTATGATTTGTGATATGCAAATGCAATGATATGATGATACATATGCATGTAATATGATGTGAATGCAATGATTATGTGACTAACAAACCTATATTATGCCCCTAATGGATGATGATGAAATGCAATCTTTTTCTTTTCTTTTTTCTCATGCATTTATATGATGATGTAATGGATGATATGATATGATGCAAATGATACTTATATGTGATATGATGCAAATGAATGCAAATGCTTAGAATAACCAACCCATATTATGCAAATTATGGAGATGTAATGCGATATGATTTATTTCCTATATGATATGATATGTGGTATGCAACATATACTGACATTTTATGGATACAGGATGGATTCCTATACGATGATGATTTTGCTTAACTTTTCATGGTACCATGTTAGTGTGAAAGAAGACAGAAGAAAAAGAGATGACAATAGAGAGGATCCAAAAAGTTCATGATCTAAGGAGACTTTATTGGAGATGATGATGCAAATGATGTTCACTTGCTGAGAGTTGGGATTTTCAAACTAGAATGGCATTGTACCTAGTGTGATGTAATTTGACTTGACAATCAATTAAGAATACTCCTGTTCACACTTGGTATACAGAACCTTGTTCAGAGTGCAGTTCAGATATCTCAAACATCTTGAACCAAAACATAGGAAGGAAAGCCTTCCTATGTGGTCAACAAGATATTCAAAACATCTTCCCTACAAACCAAACAAAGCACATATAACCAAGGTTATATTACAAGAATATCCAACAAGCACAATAGAAAAAAGATAATAATCATTTCCCCATTCCTATCTCTCTAAATCCTTTCTTTGGATATCATTGAGAGGTCCTTGGAATGAGCGCAATAAGATAAATCAACAAGATAAATTTGAGTAAACAAATAAGCTAATGTTCTTCATGCCGCTAGCCAAGACTAAACTATGGTGATGCCTGATGTTGATGTCCATTATAGGAAGGATGCATCCTAGGACATGATGATATTAGTTGATTGATTTGGGACTGATTGGATGATAAGCTATTGATACAAAAAGTTGACTAACTTGTTTACCGACTAATTTAGGCTTGAAACTTTTGACGTTTAGGTTTTCACGTTTGACTGCTAGACTTGCTTCTGATTGTTTCACCAAATGTTGAGGTTGACGCTTGATTTATTATGATTGGATGTTTATTTCAGGTGTAAGCGAGATGGGGATGGATGAAATTTTTGGGTTTTTTGAATGTTTTTTATATTTTTGAAATGTTTTGAGACTTTTTGGTATTTTTGAGATTTTGCAACTATTTTGATTTTCAAGTTTTTTTATTTTTAGGTGTTTTCTGAGATTTTTACCAAGACCTAACCTAAGGACCTATCCTTGGGGCCTTGAGGGATAATCAAAAAATTAGCCTTGCCTACGTTATACATGCAGACACCTTGTAGTTCAACTGACGACTTGAATGATTTACAAGATGAAGATATGAACATGATGAGATGTCAGTTTATTATGACATACTCCTAGAGGACTAACCTAGATGTCTTGGGGGATGATCAAAGATCAACCTTGCCTACGTTCCAAGCTCAAAGATGATGTAGTTCAACAAATGACTCTATTTTTTATTTTTGACTAGCTTTTTGATCTATTTTTGGATTTTGATATGATTTGAATTTTTTTTGGATTTTTTAATATTTTGATGTTTTTGGATTTTCTACTTTTCTAATGTTTTTGGATTTTTCCAATGTTTTGATGTTTTTGGATTTTTTGATTTTCTAATGTTTTTGGATTTTCTAATTTTAAGACTTTAAGAATGTACACGAATCCAGTCCAATGCAGAACATGTCCCAACGTGATGTGATAGACTAATCCAATATAGGTAGGACAAATTGAACTTTGGAATGGGTTGAGTAGCTCTAGGAGGGATCATGACACAAACACGAGACTAAGCTATGATGTGGATGTGGATGAAAGCATGTAGATGAGATGTGATAGATGGGTGGGCGAGTGATGCAGTACAAGTTGTAGAGACCAAGATGGATGGAGAGTGCTTAATTACACATGGTGCCTGTTTGCTAGGTTTTCACCAAGGTATTTTCCCAAAGCACCACTGAAGTGGTTTTCACTAGAGGATGATTATTTTTCTCTTTACTATTTTAATCCTTTTTTTAATTGTTTTTGGATTTTTTTATTTTTTTTATTTTTTTACTATCACCAAGACACCTGTTTGCTAGGTTTTCATCAAGATGACAATCTTTTCAAGAATTTTTCTAATTTTTATGGATTTTTGGTTCTATACCTTGCAGGATTAGGCATAAGAATTTTTGAGATGAGAGCTATTCATTGGCTTCTGCAAGGGTTCTCCTTTGGGTGTTGATAACTGATATGCCCCATATTTTTAGCTTGTTGTAATGAAAAATGGGCCCAACCAATTAGGCTCAAAATTTCTCTTATTGTTTGGATTAAGCATGTTCTTCTAATTTTATTTCAATACCAGCTCTCCGACCTGGAAGGTCCTGCTCCTGATTTTCTTTTTGTAACTCCTCTTGAGTCTTTTTTGATATTCTTGTAGATAGTTCATTGCATTTAGACATTGCTTGTCTAGTAACTCCAACTCGTTTAGGTGTGAAACCTAATATTCCTCATCCGTGATGTTGTTTTGCAATTGGGAGCTCGATCTCGATGGGAAATATGGCTTTTGATCCATAGAACAGGGAGAATAGGGTGGTATATGTGGGTGTGCGGATGCTAGTTCAATAGGCCTAGAGGGTGGGATTTAGTTGTAGATGCTAGTCACGACCTATGTCATTGATTGTTTTCTTAAGGATTTTTAGGATGGTTTTGTTGGTAGCTTCTGGGTGGAGAAGTGATGTTGGATTTTGAATTTTTCACATAGGTCACAAACATCCTGATTCTTGAAGGGTGTCCTAATATCTGAGATAATGGCTTGTGGGACACTATAGTGGCATATGAGGTAGTTCAGGATGAACTTTGATATCTAATTTCTAGTTATATACATCATGGGTATGGCCTTCACCCACTTTGTGAAATACCCAGTGACGATGATGATAAATTTGTGGCCACCAAATGAGTTTGGAGTGATTTTTCTGAAAAGATCAAGCCCACACTGCAAGAAGGGCCATGGTGTTAAGATAGGATGAAGTGCTTGAGTTGGAGCATGGATGAGATCCCCATGCTGTTGACATTGTAAAAAATTTCTGACATAATCATGTGCCTCTCTTTCCATGGTAGGCCAATAATACCCCATTCTTATCAATTTCTTGGCCAAGGTCATACCACTCCAATGGGAGCCAAAAATACCATTATGTACCTCAGTTAGAGTGGTCAAGGCCTCCTCAAGATTAAGACACCTTAACAGGGTTCCTTCTATGCTCCTACAATATAAGGTTTCTCCTAGGATGACAAAATGAGATTTTTTCTTGATGAAGGATCTTTTCAGGCTTGAAGGAAAATTAGTGGGGAGGACTCCTATCCTAAGGTAGGTGTAAATGTCATGGTACCAGGGATTATTAGGACCAATTATTTCACACAATAATTCTAACTTTGGTACCTTGAATGTAGGTACGAGAAGTTGCTCTAACAAGAATTCATGCTTTGGGACGTTGTGAGGGATATCTAGGAGGGCTCTAATCATTGCCATGGCATTTGTTGCTCTGTTGTTTTCTCTTGGAATCTATTCAAATGTGATGTCTATGAATGAATCTTTGAGGCTCTCCACTAGATTTTTGTAAGGAGTCATCTTATCATCCTTTGTTTGATACTCATCATTCACTTGATTTATTATAAGTTGTGAGTCCCCATACACCTTGAGAGCCTTTATTTGTCATTGCACTCCTATTCTAGGACCTATAGTTAAGGCCTTGTATTCTACTATGTTGTTGGTGCAAGGAAAATCCAATTTATAGGACCCTGGTATGCAACCCCTTCGTGGGGTTACGAAGAAGATCACAAATCCATATCCTTGTTGTGTGTATGAGCTGTCAAAGTAGAGTTTCCAATGGTCAGCTATGTTGAGGTTGAAAATGGATTCATCTGGAAACTCTAATATGAGTGGATTCTCTGAGTAGATGGGTGTTTCTACCAGCTGGTCTACAATTACCTAACCTTTGATTGCCATTATTTCTATATATTCAATGTCATACTCAGATAGAATCATAACCCATTTAGCCATTCTTCTCATGAGCATTACTTTTGACAAAAGGTACTTGAGAGGATCAAT
Organism: Sequoia sempervirens; assembly: GCA_007258455.2. NCBI lineage: Eukaryota > Viridiplantae > Streptophyta > Pinopsida > Cupressales > Cupressaceae > Sequoia > Sequoia sempervirens. The sequence continues at coordinate 1,025,554,045 of VDFB02281492.1, read as the reverse complement.
CTTGGCGATGAGCTTGATCTTATGCACCAACATGTAGTGTGAATTTTTGGGAAGCAAACACCACATCTAGGCAGGATTTTTCAATAAATGTGTAGTTCAACTCATGTCCCACCATTGTATGGTTGATGTAATAAATAGCTCTTTTCACTCTGTTCTCGTCATGTTGTGCCAAAAGAGCACCAAGGGTTGTTGTTGTTGCTGAGATGTAGAGAATTAGAGGACTCTTTAGAATTGATAGCATCAGGACTGGAGGTGTGATTAGATATTCATTGATTTTGCTGAAGGCTTGGTCGCACTTATCATCCCATTTATACATTACTCCTTTGTGAAGTAGGTGAGAATGCAGGACTTATTTGTCTGTGAGTTGTGTTATGAATCTATAGATGGATTGGAGTTTTCCTTGGAGACCTCTTAACTATTTCAATATTTTAGGATCCTCCATCTCAAGGATTTCTTTTACCTTTGCAAGATCTAATTTGATGCGTCTCATGGACACTATGTATCCTAGTAGTTTTCCTGACTGTATGTCGAAGACACATTTTTTTGGATTTAGGTGGACTTTGTACTCTTCAAGCCTATAAAAAATGGCACTCAAGGTTGCTATATGATCTCTTCTCTTTTTGGATTTAGCAAGTATATCATCAACATAATCCTCCACAATTTTATGGATCATGCCATGGAAGATCAAAGTCATTACCCTCTGGTAGCTAGCTTCGACATTCTTCAAGCCGAATGGCATCATATTCCAGCAATGCATCCCCCATGGACAAGTGAAGGTTGTTTTGTGTTGATCCTCTTTGGAAATCATTATTTGGTTGTACCCTAAGAAAATTTCCATTAGTGAAAGCATTTCATTCCCTACAATCATGTCCATGATCATGTCAATGTTAGCCAATGGGAATTCATCTTTCAGACATGCTTTGTTCAAATCCCTAAAGTCCATGTAGATTTTGATGCCCCCAGTGGGTTTTGAGATAGGAACTAGGTTAGAAACCCACTCTGGGTAAGTGATTGTCCATATAAATCCTACATCCAGTAACTTCTTTAATTCAATTTTGATTAGTAGGGCGATCTAGGGATGCATCTTTCTTCTCTTCTGTTTTACAAGCTTAGGTTCAAAGTAGACTACTAGATGGTGAACCACTATTTATGGATCAAGTCTAGGAATATCGGTGTATTTCCATGCAAATTTTACCTTCCTTTCCCTTAAGAAGGTGGCTAAGAGTTCTTGTTCTTCTGGCAGTAATGATTCTGCATAAAAGGTGATGTGTGGAGTTTCTTCTGTCGCCAAGTTGTCAGGGTTACATTTTTTTGTCAACACCCCTAATTTATCCTAATGTAAGGCTATGAGAGGAAGATTGAATCCCCCATCTTCAAGAACCTTAGAGAGGTTTTCACAGTCATACGCGTCCTTTATTTTTACTATTTTAGGGTCAGAGAGTGACATGAGGTGGTTTTCACTCAAGGACCTAGAGATTATTCTCAGTCTTTCACTTTTGTGACTAAGGGATTCAATCCTCTCCTCGTAATATACTTGTGTGTCCAGCTCTATGATGAACCCTGCTTTGTGATTGCCACACGGAATGTTATCCCTCAATCCCATGAACTTTGAGAGTGCCTCATCATTTTTTAATGTGTCGAGTATCGGTGGTCCTCATTGGTAGTCAATGAGTTGATGGTAGAATAGTCTTATTTCATTGGATTGGTTCTCAAAATCATAGAATAAATTACTAATCATGAAAAGACCCGAGTTTTCAAACAAAGTGGGTATGCTTCTTTTGGGTTCGTCATCCTCACTGCTACAAACATCTATGACATCAAAAGTGAAATTATCTAAGGGTAGACCTGTGGACACAGGTAACTGTTGGGATCAGGATGATGACCTATGGTTAAGTACTGACACCTGTGGAGGGGATCTCAATACCTGAGGAGGTGTCCTATTCCATCTAACTAGGGAGGATCAACCACGTATGACCATCCTAGGAGGAGAACAACCAAGGCCAAGATTTTTCATGCATTTTTCCATAATAAGGGGTTCCAAAAGACCATTTTCATTTTGTCCTATCTTCTTGTTTCTATCATAGCCCATGGCGAGCATCATTTCTAAGCCCTTGCTTTTTTCATCCATGGGAAGGTTTGTTGTGGGTCTGTTGTATTGATATAGCATACTGGAGGGATCTTCTTCCACTACTTCTCGACACAAGTCCCCCCAAATTTTGAAGGTGGATGAGTCGCTGTCAAAATCTGGGGTGGAGTGTTAGTGGATGATGGTCAACCATGTGATTTGGGAGATTACACACCCATTATCTTGGACTATCATTTTGATGTTGGATACAGTGGGGATGGCGGGTTTCTCTATCGCAGAAGTGGAGGCGAGAGTGGATGGGTCAATGTATGGTGTGGATGGGCCTTCATCATTTTTGGGTACTTGGGGGATCTTGTAATATTTCCCCTATAGGTTTTTGCAATAGTAAAATGGTTCTGGATCACCATGGACTGTGATCTCTAGGCCTTGATACGGGAATTTGAAAAATTGGTGGAAGGTGGATGCGAAAGGTTGCATCCCATGAATCTATGGATTCCCTAGAAGAATATTATAGGGCAACTCTAGGTCTAGAAACTGACAAGTTGTATCCATGATAGCTAGTCCCACTCGAATGGGAAGTTGTATGGTGCCTTGGGACACCCTTTCTTGATCATCATGGGCCCTTATAGTTATGCATTTTCCTTTTTCAACTGTATCCTCAAAAAAGCCTAATCTTTTTATTAGTTTTAGGGTGCATATGTTCAACCCTACACCTCCATCCACTAGGACCCTTTTGACCTCTTTCTTACGAACGTATACCTCTAGATGAAGTGCATGGTTGTGGGATGGTTGAGTTGTAAGATCTTGTTTAGAGAATGCTAGGAGATGTGTTGTAGTGATATGGGACACCATAGCTTGGAACTGATCTGCCTCAAGATTAGTGGATACAGAAGATGAAGCTAAGGCCTCTTCAAGGATCTTCCTATGTGAGGGTGAGATTATTAATAGCTCCATGATGGAAACTTGTACGAGAGTTCTCTTCAATTGATCAAGGACATTGTAACCAATGGGATTAGACCTTGAATTGGACATGGAGGCTCTGTTTGGTTGAGATGATCTTGCAATAGTGATTTTTTTGCCTCTTGTGGTGACTCCACAATCAGTTGTGCTCCTTTGAAAGTGATGACTGTGTAGTATTCATCTAGGGAAGCAATGACATGTTCATATACATGATTCAAATTCTTGAATGATGCTTTTCCTTTGTCATTATTGTTGTTCTCTTTGTAGTTATTGTTATGATTTGGCATTGGGTTTGTATAGATCTTGAGATTTTGCTTTCTAGAGGGTTTCTCAATATCTATTATTTTATCATCTATGAGGTCTTGGATTGGATTTTTGAGCCTCATACAATTGGAAGTCATGTGTCCCTTGATTTTATGGAAATCACAGAGATAATTCTTATTGTACCATGGTGGTTTGACCAAGGGCTCTTGATAGTTCTCATATATGGGAATTGTGATGAGTTTTTCATCCACCAACCTCTTCATGATTGCTTCGGCAGATTCCCCAAGGATTGCGTATTTTCCATTTGGGGGAGTATTTGTTTCACTATGGTCCTCTTTGATCGTTTACGCTGTTAACCATTTGATTGTTGGGATATTGGACCATAGTACTAACCCGACGATTGTTTGGACTATTGTTTTGTTGTTGTTATTGTTGGGGTGGTGGTTGGTTGTTTTTCCGTGATACACTAATGACAACTTTGGCATCAAAAACACCATTGTTGGTTACATTTCAATTCTTTACCCATGTGTTGGACTTATCATTGTAGCTTGTGGATGGGTGGATTTTTGGATAAGATGGATCTCCTTCTTGTGAGGCAAGGGCTCATTCAATGTTGACCGCCTTAGGGATTAACTGATCATAAGTGGTGATACACTACATTTTGAGATGGAAGGCCAAGAGACCATCAAGGTTTGCAATGATAGTGCCCACTTGTTGTCCCTTGGGCATAGTCCACTTGCTTTTGTTGGCCTTGGATCACCACCTTTGCTAGAATGAAGGGAAAGACTTCCCCCTTGGACTATTTCATGGCTGATAGTTCCTTTAGGCTTACATCCATGAAGGTATTAAAAGCATAGTTCTAGATGAAAGCATCTACGATGTCTTGGAATTTCTTAATCCCTAAAAGATGAGAAAACTAGTCGATGGCTATACCTGCAAGGCTTTGAGGAAATAACTGCATCAAGTAGGTATCATCATAGGATACTTCCATGAAATGTACTTGAAATTCCCTGATGTGATCTTCAAGGTTGCTCATCCCATGATATTTATCAAATTTGGGGATTTCAAATCCCTTGGGGAATGGGTTCATGATGATGCTCCTATTAAATGGATAGGGGCATAGATTCTTTTGCGGTTTGGAGGTTTTTCCCTGATTGGAGGTCTATCACTTGTTGTGAAAGAAACTTGATTTGTGATGAGACATCATCTTAAGGATCAAGGGGTGTAATGAAGACATTTTGAGATGGTTTTTTTGTTGGCCAAATGGGTGGTTGGATAGGTGGTGCTTGGGAATTTTTTTGTGCCAAGTATGCCTACAACAATGCTTGTTGTTGGTCCTACTATTGTTGTGCTAGTAAGGCCTATTGTTTTTTATCCGCTAATGCTTGTTGTTGGTATGGTAATGCTTGTTGGGAAGCTTATTGTTGCTCTTGGTATTGTTCCAACGCTTACTAATATGCTTGTTGTTGAGCTTTCAACTGTGTGGGGTATTGTGCTTGTGTCTGTGCTTGTGCTTGGGCTTGTGCTTGCGTAGCTTGAACAACTTGGGAAACTTGTTGTTGTTGTAACAATGCTTGAGCTTGCGCTTGAGTGGCATGTTGCACTTGTTTTTGTTGTGTGGCTTGTTGTGTGGCTTGAGTGACTTTCACTACTTATTGGGCTTGTTTTTGTTGTTGCAACAAAGCTTGGGCTTGCATCACTTGTTGGGCTTGTTGTTGTTGTAACAATGCTTGAGCTTGTGCCTATTGTGCAACTTGAGGGGTGTGTGTAGCTTGAGTTGCTTACTGAGTAGCTTGGTATTGCTAAAGTTCCTATTGGTAGGCTTGGTGATCCTTTAGTGCAATGTTGTATTGACTCGCTGCATTTAGTTTTGTTGGTTGTGGTGGTCGGTTCAAAATTGTATTGGATGTAGTGACAAGTGGTTGTGATATGCTTGGATAAATCATGGTGGTTAGAGGTTGAGATGTAATGGGTGTGATAGTGGTGGTGGGAATGATCAAAGTGATAGGGATGGTCAGGATGACCAAGGTGATAGGTCTTTGGGAGACCGTATTTTGACTTGTCAAGATTGATGTTGTCGTTTGATTAGATACCATCTGTTGGTGCAATGTCAATGGTATGTTCAAAGGATTTTTTATTGTGGATTGGTTGGTGTTGGATGGATTGATTTGGATGGAGTGATTGATGTTGGGTAAAGGGGGAAGCCTAGTATTAGGTAAAGGGAGAAGCCCTAAATCAAGAAATGATGTTGATGCAAGTAATGGGGGTGGAAATGGTGGTAGCAATGATGGTATTGGTGGAAATACCTCTGGAAAAAATAATGATGAGGCTCCAAAAATTCCACCTGGTTTAAATAAACCTACTTGTATCAACAACCAAGAAACTTGTGTGTCAAGAGCATGTGATGGGGTTGCACGGAAGGATGTATCAATTTGGTATCATGGAAACTTAGTGGATCATATTGATGGAGTAGATTTTTTGGAATGGTATTGGGTGTTTCCATGATGGTGTTAGCTTCCAAATCTTGGGTATAGATAAGGGGGTGTTTTTGAAGAGCATTGAATAAGGAACTTCCCTTGTTAATGATGGGCTCTGTGGTGGCAATGGATGCGATGGATTGCAGAATAGGTTGGTTGATGCTCTGAGTAAATTGGCTAGTTGATATAAGAGGCCTATCCACGATGGTGTTTATGTCAAATTCTGAAGGTAAATTCCCCCCTTCTTTTGCTAATTCAAGCATATATTGGGAGGTATTCAATATGATCATGGCTCAGACAAGTTTTTGATTCTTGTGATCTTTAAGCATTTCAACAATTTTGTCTTGGGTCATTCCTGTTTCAGTGATGTCCACCACTAGTGCCTCCTCTCGTGGATTATGCGTGATGAGAGAGAGGTTAGGAAGTATATTGCATGGTCCACTTTGATAATTTTTAGGAGCATTTTGAGTGAGGTCACTTGTGGTGGATGTTTCTTCATTGTTTTCCATGTTCTTCTTGAGTTGTGATCTTGTTTGAACCATAAAATAAAGCTCAAAAGAGAGAACTATAATGATTAAAGATCAAAGGTGTGGTGACAGAAAATGTGTGATAAATGAATGATAATGAATTATTGAATTATTTTGAAAATATTGATGGGATGCTAGACTCTTTGGACTTTTTGTCTTCTTCGATGTTGGATTGATTTGATTTGATTTTTGATGTTTTGGATTTTGATGTTTGGATTTGGATTGGTCTTGATTTCAATTTTGATGTTGGATTCCTGGATTGATTTGGATAATGAACAAATAAACCCCAAGATGTTTGGTGATGATCTATGGGATAGATTGGATCACAAATGATAATTTGATTAAAGGTGAGGAGAAGGATGCATCTACTCACAACTAACCAAATTAAATGACAATTTGATTAAAGGTGTGGAGAAGGACGCATCTACCCACAATTAACCAAACAAGATGATAATCCAACTAAGCACAAGCGGAAGGATGCATCTACATATACCTATTTGAACAAACTATTTTGATGTTTTTGATTTTCAAGGATTCATGGATGTTGTTTCAAATTTTTTATTTTGATTTGATTTTCCAAAGATGTCTAGCACAAATGGATGGTATCAATATTTTCAAGAATTGTTGGTGAGATGAAATGGTTGATGTTTGAATGATGGATGATGTTTTGGACCTTTGATCCTAAATGTACCTAGTAGGACTCTTGTTTACAAGACCATGGTAGTGAAGAACACACTTTTCCCTAGACAAGATATTCAAAATCTCGAAAAAGATTTGGATTTTTTTGATAATAGAATCCAAACAAATGGGGATTTCTTCTTGATGAACATTGATAGAAGTTAAAAAGAAATCTTTTTCTAAATTTGTAGAGTGTCGAAAGACTCTTTTAGTGATTTTTTTCACTAAGAGCCTTGATTTTTGGTTTCTAGATTTTGATTTTGTGAGAAATCATTGAGAAATCATGTGTGCGATTCAATTTGTTATCTTTTCTTTAATGATTTCATTTTACCAAAAACACATTCTTGATTATGTTTCAAACTAAATGTCCAATGTCACAACCTCTTTTCATCCCGCAAAGTGCTATGTGGAATTTCAAAAAAATCAAGACAATGGTTGCCTATGTTGACCTTAGTAAGAGCTTTTTAAGATATAAATCCAATCACTTAGAAACCTCTAAGGATATGATCCCTACGGTAAGCAATAGATTTTGAATTTTTTCAAAGGTATTTGCTCTAGCTAAGGGGTTTGAAATTTGATTTTCTCATTGAATGTGTGTTTCCCAATGTTTTTGAACAACCAAGTGTTTTGATACTAAGAACATGCACAACCCTATGGATAGAAAGGACAACATTTGTTGAGTTCTCACTTGGACAAGTCCAACTACACCTACTCTTAGTGAATGATTAGATTCTTGACTCCACTAGCTCCCCTCCATGACAGTCACTTATACAGGGCAGCCAAGCATCAACACCCATGAAAATCTCATGGAATGCTTTTCATTTATACTAAGAGTCATAAAAATGTGGGACAGCTTCAGAACGACCGTTCTTGCACCAACAAATAGATAAGGATTTGGGCTGCTAAAAAAGTTGGTTCTTAATCAAGGAAATTGGGGACATGGCACCTTATGAGTGTCCAACAAGCTACTAAAGGCTTTAATCAATCCTACTAGGGGTGCTTATACTTTTATGGTAGTACCCCATTTTGAAAGACACTGTACGGCTAAGGCCTACATACCATGAGGACTTGATAGTTTAGTCTCATCTATTTATATACAAGCCAAAGTGAAAAACCAATTGGAGTCACCTTCGAGTTCTCCTTTCAGATGTGTCTCTTCGGTAGGCCCCTCTAAAGGAAAACAATAGCGAGCAAGCACATCCGTAGTTTGATCAATCTTCATTTAGAAACAAAGAGAGAACACACAAGACATACCTAACTCACACTCGCAAGCTTTGTTCAATTTTAAGAACCTAACTAAAATGTGGAGGCAATTATTTACACAACTTAATGTCACTAAAAAGCGTTTTGATTCTTAAGATCACCGTGAGGCGCAAGAGAAGCGCATACATCTTTTCAATGATATTAATTTGGGTAAATAATTATAAAACAAAGCACATGTTCATTTTAACCTTTCAAAGCAATTGTGAGTTCTTTTTAAAGAACCAAAGGACAAGTGAGAGTTTTCTTGTTTAATTGTTAACCTCAAACGAAATCTAGTCAATTTGCCTATAGTTCATTTTAAGCCTTTTGTAACAAAAATTGAAATTTGCATTCTTCTTTTTAGAACCCAAAATAAATCTAGTAGCTCATAAGCACATAAAGAGAGAAGCAAATCCTTAAAAGAGATTAAGTTCTCTACAAGTGTTGAACAAACACTGGAGTGTTTAAAAACACTTGATGAAATAAGATGACTCCATGGTTGAAATTTCAATTTCGTTTTCTCCTTTCACCCAACTTGCAAAAACTGATTAATACTACAAAATGGAGGTTAGGGGAAGCAATTAATAGCTCCAAGTATTCAAATCAAAACAACACATGTCAAAATTTAACTTATTTAAGCTTTTTACTTCCTTGTAGTGGCGTAATCTAAATAGGAAATGCAGTTTGAAGTGGCATTGTATAGCATTGCTTGTCAGTCAACGGTGCTCTGTAGCGAGGACAAAGAGCTTAAATGTGGTGCAGTTTCACCCAGAGGTACAATTTGGAATTTGAAAAAACTTAGCAATCTAATATTGACCCTATGGCATAGTTTAGATTTCAATTTTTAGGCAGGAAAGAACCGAGCGACGTAGTTTGAAATTTGAAGCAGTGTTGTATAGTGTCACTAAAGTGTCAGCAATTTTGTATAGCATTGTTGGACTATGAGCGGCGCAATTTTTTTTATTTACAACAAAAAAAACATAAAAAAGCATGAAATTTTGTCACAAAACATGATTTGATCTTTTGGTTTCCCTCCTTCTAGCGCCAAAATGTGAACCCCAATCCTAGACCTGCACAAAGATAACAAATGAACACATTAGGAAGGTAAAATGCAAATCAAAATCAAAGTTCCCCATAAAATCCATTAACTTTGTTCAGAATAGGAATGAAAGCAAATACCACAATGAAAAACAAGCAAATAGATTGAATCCTATCAAAACAAAGCAAACTCTTGATCTTATGGGGGAGTTGGAGCCAATTTGATGTGGAAATTGGCCCTTTCCCAACTCCTAAGCAATCTTGTTGACAATTTGGTGATGGTGATCCAATTGGTGATTGCTTCAAATGAATTCCATGGAGAAAACCTGCAATAACCTAGATATAATTGATGAACTTGATGAAAATGTTAAAGCTCTAAGATGAAATTGAAGTATAATAATTTTTCTCAAATTGTGGATGATAGAAATGAAGGATGAGCTCTCTATTTATAGAAGAATTTGAAGAGAGAAAAGGAAAAAGTGATGAATGTGGGACTAATCTTCAACCAATGAGAAGAAGCCACATGCCATCATATGAATGGTTGAGGAATGAGCACATTTTGGCAAATGTGCAATTTATTACAATTAGGTGGATATTTGAAAATTGAATTTTGGCATGTTGGAGGGAGGAAGAAATGAACTAAATTCCACTTGGCTCAAGGAAAAGGACATGTAAGATGAATTTAATTCCTTGTTGGAAGGACAAATCCCATTTGGAGGGATTTTCAAATTTGAAGAATATTCCTCAAAGATGCCTTGTTGAGAGAAAAAGAAGAAATTAATAAATCAAATAAATTGATTTATTGTGCAAGTGGGAGAAGCTAGAGGATGTGGCATGCAATTAGATTAGATTAATCAAGATTTGATTAATTTAAAAGGAGATTAGGTGATTTGACCTTTTGACTTATATTTATGGGTTGAATTAAATCAAAAAGAGGAAAAATGATTAAGTCCTAGTTCATTAAATATTTTGATTTATTTAACAAAAAGGGGGCGATGTTAGATTAAATTAGATAAATGTTTGATTTATTTAATTTAATAGAAGAACTATAGATATTTAATTAAATAAAATGAATTATTTAATTAAAATAGAGATTTAGGAATTAATTAAATAAAACAGTTTATTTAATTAATGAGGGATAATGACTTAACAAGATTAAATTGATTTATTTAATTAAGAGAGGAAAATTGGTGAATTTAATCAAATAGGGGTTATTTGATTATATTGGTTAGACATAGGGATGATTCAGGATGAAACTGTGTTAGTAAAATCGGGATCAGGTGCATAGTGTCAATCAATACATTTTACATGTCTACAATTGTCAATTGGGAGGGAGGAATGTAGATTTGGGACCCAATTTGATTTTGCATGATTTGGGGGATCAATGGTAAAGATGATGATGGTTCCATTTGGTATCATGATATCAATGACACATTATGACCTTGGTTTAGTAGATTAGAAGGGTTCCATTGACTGATGCGTGAAGGTTTCCTTTGATGTGTTTGGTATGGGACCAAAGCATTACTTTTGTTGATGGGGTTTGTGATCAATGTGTTTTTTTTATTTGGATTGATGATAGATGGGTTTGATGAGGATTATGGATTGAATTGAGTAGTTTGGGTAACCACTTGTTTCAATGTGTCAATGGGGTTGTTGTAACCACTTTCTAAGGCTTTCCCTTGCGTGAGGTGTTATCTTGCTCTTGTTGTCCTATTTGAGGCATTTTATTCACATTACTTTGTGTAACATTGGGCACACATGGGGTATTTGTGGTGATGTATGAAGATTGTTGTGCTCAAAATGTTGAGGTCATTGTGGCATCATGGAATGTAAGTGGTTTGCCAAATGTTGTTGTCCAACTTGTGTTTTGGGGAAGGTTGGTGGTTAATGAAATGGTTGTGTTGTGAATACAAAAAGTTGTGTTTGTTCCTAGACATGAAGTGAGACCAAGGTTGGTTCATAGTCTAGTTGCAAGACTAGATTTGAATAGTTGACTTGGCACAAGGGATGGAGTTGGTTGAATCTTAGATTGGGTTAACCCTAGTGTCAAATTTTGCATGAGAAAAGTTGGATGATTTTGATTATACTCAAGGATTTCTTCTTTAGTATGTTGAATTGGGTTGCTTGTGACATCTTCTACCTTATATTGTCTTAATGGATCTTGGGGTTGTTGTGAGGGGGTTAGAATGACTCCTTGGATCAAATTTTGGTTTGGATCACTTGTGGTGGATGGGACTTTGGTTTGTTCCATGATTCTCTTGTGTTGTGACCTTGTTGTAACCATAGATTGTGGGTCAACTATTGGAGAGGTGTGTTGAGATTTATAATGTTGAAACTCTCTAGTTGACTCAAATTTTGGTAAAAGGGACCCTCTAAGTTTTTTTGGACCAATGGTGTGAATGAGTGATGAAAAGGATGAATGATATAGATGATCTTTCTATACTTTTGGACAACACTTTTAGACAAGGAGGTTTGATGTTTTGATGTTATGGATAAAAGGTGTTTAATGAACTTGTAAATCTTTAAGGTAGACTTTTGACCTTTAAGATAAACTTGTCCACAAAATGTGATAACCAACTCAAATGAGTGCATGGAAAAGGATCTATTTCACACACAAAGTAGCTAAGTTAGGGGATTGGTTTGATAAATGTCTAAGTAAAATAGTGTTGGTGTGTCCAAAATTTTATAAAGTTTGATGAAGTGAAGTGTTAAATATGGCAGAGGGTGGATGAAATGTTTGACCCAAAATGTTAACCTAAAATGAACCTTTTTTTTGCATGACCAAGGTAGTGAGAAAAATGCTATACCTCTAAAGTGATAAAACCCTAAGGACTCAATGATTTTGGTAAAATACACCTCAAATTATTTTGGAAATAGGACCCAATGATTTGTACAATAGAATTTGGACTCAATGTTTGTAATATTTTCCTTGTCTCAATTTTCTTGGTTTGGGGAGTCAAATTTTGAGCATACATCAATGCGGGGTGTTCATTTGATTTAATCTTGGATTAATGAAGTTATTTTTACCACACACAATGTCTTACTTAAATTCAAACTAAAATATCTATGTCAAAGCAATTTCCATTTCACAAAGTCCATTATGTGAAAATCATGAAGCTAAGGCCATAGTTCCCTATGTTAGCTTTGGAAAGTATGGATTTAGATATAAGCCAAAATACTTAGAAGCTTCTAGGGAAAAAATCCTTAGGGACAAGCAATAAAATCAGGACTTTTTAAAAGGTATCCATACTTAAACCAAATGGTTTGAAGTTTGATAAATCATGTTGATGTGTGTTTGAGATGTTTTGGAACCAAGCAAAATACTAAACTAACTCACAAGCATTTACAATCCTAGTTCAAGTGGGTATTCATTTCTTAGTTGGCTTACCAATCATCCCCATAAGAGATGATTATTGTGAAAATGGAATGAAAAAATAGGCTATGTCAAGGGAATGTAACATCTTTACATGCCAAGCAAAAGAGTCCCTTCCCTATTTTCTGAAATGAAAAATAAATGAGCAATGAAAATTACTAACTAATGAGCATTGTTTGAAGGAAAGAGATTACCAAGAAATAGAGAAGCCAAACCAAGCACCACCAAAGCAAGAGAGACACAAGAATTTGTTAAGGGGAAAAAACAAGAAAAAACCCAATATTATGAATGGAGGAAAAAATGCCTAAAGAATAATACAAAGAGAGAGATCTTCAGCCTTAGCTTGCTTGATTGAATCTTTTAAGAATGAGAGGAGAGGCACCTCAATAAGTAGAGGTGAGAAGGAGTTATAATGTAACTCCCAACTCAATGAATGCCACCATTCATCTATGTGTGTGAAAAGTGTCACCTCTTAAGGAGGTGGTTACAAATATTCCATAATAAAGGAATTAAAAATAAGCCATCCTCACACATGTGTGAGATGACAAAAAAAGACAAAAGACTTGTAGGGATTCCTTTGGAATATTCCTACAAGTTAATAAATAATTACAATTAAAGAATAACCTTTACCAAATAAAGATTAATCTTCTAACATCCCCCCTTAAGCTTTACTTGGGGAGGTTACATCAAACCCTTCAATGGGTTGCAATCCAATATATTTTACAATGAAAGAGAGAAATTTGCTTGTCTTCAATTTGCTCTCTAATGAAGTGATGTTGAAGAGCAATGTGTTTGGTCCTTGCATGAAAAATTGGATTATTTTCCAAATCAATAGCACTTTGATTATCACAATATAAAGGAGTAGGATCTTTTTGAGGTAGACCCAAGTCTTCAAGTAATCTTCTTAACCATAATGCTTCTTTAGATGCATTTGTACAACCTTTATATTCATCTTCTGTAGAACAAAGAGAAGTAGATTGTTGTTTCTTACTATTCCATGAGATTGCACCTAATCCAACAAAGAAACAATAACCACAAGTGGATCTCCCATCATTGGGATCACCTCCTAAATCTGAATCAGTATAACCTTTTAAAGAAAAATCACAATTTGCATCATAAAAGAGACCAAGATTAAGAGTGCCTTTAACATATCTTAAAATTATTTTTGCAACTTTAAAATGTGTTTTTGTGGTTTAGACATAAATCTAGAAACCAATCCAACACTATAAGAAATATCAGGTCTAGTAAGAGTTAGATAATTTAAACTTCCTACTAATTGCCTATATAAAGTAGGATCAACAAAAGGAGTTTCCATATCAACCATTAATTTAGTTCCTAATTCACAAGGAGTAGAAACACACTTTGCATCATTCATTTTAAATCTATCTAAGAGATCTTGAGCATATTTATGTTGAGAAATAAAAATACCTTTAGGTTTTTGCCAAATTTGCATACCCAAAAAATAATGTAATAGGCCTAAATCAGTCATTTGAAATTGTTGATTGAGTTGAGACTTAATATCACTAATCAAATTGTTAGAACTAGAAGTGATAATTAAATCATCAACATATAAAATAATAATAACAATATGATCTTCACTATGCTTAATATATAAATTTGGATCATTTTTACTTCTAATGAAACCTTGACATAGAAATAAAGCATTGATCTTTGAATACCATTCTCTAGGAGATTGCTTTAAACCATAAATTGATTTCTTCAATTTGCAAACAAGATTTTCATTACCTTCCTTAATGAAACCCAAAGGTTGAGACATATAAATTTCTTCATGTAAATCACCATTTAAAAATGCACTTTTAACATCCATTTGATGAATAGGCCAATGCATATGAGAAGCTAAAGCAAGAACTAATTTAATAGTGGGCATCTTAGCTACTAGAGCAAAAGTTTCATTATAATCTAAACCTTCAATTTGAGAAAAGCCCCTAGCAACTAATCTAGCTTTAAACTTGCTAACTTCATTAGTTGCATTAACCTTAGTTTTATACAACCATTTGCATGAAACAAGATTCTTACCTTGAGGTAATGGAACTAAATCCCAAGTATTATTAGCAATTAAAGTATCATATTCTTCTTGCATAGCCTTTTGCCAATGAGGTTGATCTTTAGCTTGTTCATAAGTTTGAGGATCATTTGAATTCATAATGTTAGACATCAAAGCATAATTACAATAATTTTCCTTTCTTCTTTTAGGTGGATTTTTAGCTAAATAATCCTCACTTTCTTGCAACAAATTTTTAAACCATTTTGGTTTTCTTTTAGATGTAGGAGTATCATCACTAGAAGAAGAATCATGAGGAGAAATTTCAACATTTTCATCATCACTATCACTGAGTAAGAGATGCATTAGGAGGGTTAAGAGGAGTTTCAACTTGATGATTATCCTCCACAACAATAACTTTATTTTGAGAAGAATCAATATTATGCACTTTAGAACAATCATGAACACCATTTTCAGCAATGCATACATCTCTAGCAACTTTAACTTTGTTAGTAAGAGGATTATAAACTCTATAAGCTTTAGAATGTTCATCATAACCAACAAAAATATGATAAGAAGATTTAGCATCTAATTTTTGCCTCTTTTGTTTAGGTTTGTGAACATAAGCAATTGAACCAAAAATCCTTAAATGCTTAAGATTGGGCTTCCTACCAGACCAAGCTTCTTCAGGAGTTATATCCTTTAAAGCTTTAGTAGGAGTCCTATTAATAATGTAAGTAGCACAAAACATAGCTTCTGCCCAAAATTTATAAGACATATTTTTAGCATGTAACATACATCTAGCCATTTCAACAATAGTTCTATGCTTCCTTTCCGCTACACCATTTTGTTGAGGTGTATAGGGAATAGTTAGCTCATGCTTAATACCAAATGTTTTCAAATAACTATTAAAAAAATTGTTCACATATTCTTTTACCATTATCAGTTCTAAGAATTTTAAGTTTAAAACCAGATTGCCTTTCAACAAATTTATGAAATTCAAAAAATATATCAAGAACTTGATCCTTACTATGAAGAAAATAGATCCAAGTTCTTCTAGAAAAATCATCAACAAAAGTAAGTGCATACCTTGATCCTTGGATGGAGTTATTCTCCATGGGTCCCAAAAGGTCACTATGAACTAGGTGCAACTTATGAGTTGCCCTCCATGATTGACCATGTGGAAAGGGCTCCCTATGCATCTTACCACTCATGCATCCTGTGCATACAATTTTAGATGGAACAATACTAGGCAATCCATCTACCATATTAAGCTTTTGCATTAAAGCAATATTGTTAGCATTTATATGACCAAGTCTTTCATGCCAAACATTGAAATCAATGGTAGATATTAAAGAGCATCTAGATTGAGCAAACTCATAAAATTTGAACAAATTATCATTGTCTAATTTAGCATTAGCAATGACCTTGTTTTGTTTTGGATCAATAACATAGCACATATCTTTGTAAAATTCTATTTTATAATCTTGAAAAAGCTTAGCAACTGAAAGTAAGTTAGTCTTTAATTCAGGAACATATAAAACATCATGCAATTTACCATTAGGAACATTCACATCTCCAATTGCTTCTACTTTACAAGTATGATTATTAGCAAGTTGAAGAGGAACATTAGATATATCAGGTTGCATAGACTCAAAAACTTCTTTATGTGAAGTAACATGTTGAGATGCACCTGAATCAATAACCCATTCAAGAGGTTGAGAAACATTAGAACTACAAGTAAAAGCACGTCTAGATTGATTTGCATTATTTTGAAACTTATCATTATTAGGTTTATTTTGTTGTTGATTATTTTTCTTCATAGGATTTTTCTCATTTTTCTTTTTAAAACAAGTATTTTTCCAATGACCATCCTTATTACAATAAGTGCAATGTGGTTTCTTAGAAGAGTTAAACTTTCTATGATCATTGCCATTATTATAATGAGGTTTGGAATTATAATGTTTTTGTTTAGAATGAGGTTTAAAATTTTGCTTATGATTAGATAAGAAAGCATGTTCATTAGACTTAAGAGTACCAAACTGAATTAACTTAGCCTCTTCTTGTCTTTATAAATCACGAAAAAATATCATAAGTTAATTGAGTAGCTAAAGAAGGAATAGCTAATTGAGCATGAATATTAGTAATGAATTGCTGAAATTGTCTAGGAAGACACTTTTCAAGAATAAGATGAATTAATCTAAGATTATCTAATTTAACTCCTAAACCATCCAATTGACTATTTAAAGCATCAAATTTCAATAAAAATTCATCCATAGATTTAAAATCAGAATACCTCATATCTTCAAGTTGATCTTGAATTTGAATTTTTCTTTACTCATTTGAACTATCGTAAATGGTTTTGAGTTTGTGTCATCCTTCATAAGCAGTTGTGCATGTCCCAATGTGAGCATAAAGTTCGGGTGACATGAAGATACCTATGAAACCAAGGGCTTCTTCATTTTGGAGATTCCATTTTTCAATTTCATCTTTGGATGCAAACAAACCTGGTTTAGATTTAGGATCTATATCTACACCTAAAATATGTTTAAACCGAAAAATAAAGCATATATGAGTTTTCCAAAAATGATAGTTAGAAGAATTCAACTTAATTTCAGGAATTACAGTACACATGATTGCAATAAAAAATTCACAACTTTATGAGAAAAATAACTATTGTAAATATTTGCTTTTTTAAAAAAAATTCCTCTAGATCAAATTAATTCTTAAAAAATAACCTATTTAAAAATAAATTGCCTAAAAACAAAATAAAATCCTTATATTGAATATCTAAATTTTAAAATTATTTTAATGTCCTTTTTAATTAATAAAAAACTATATAAAATTTATAAATATAAAGAAATTAATAGATTTTTAAATAAAAAATTATTAAAAACTATGAATTATTTTTCTTCTTAAAAAAGAGATTATATATTAAAAAAACTTAAACTTTAAACTTTCATAAAAACACAAGTAAAATTTAAAAACTTAAACTCAACTTTATTTCTTTTAAAAGAAAAGCTTTTATTCAAAAAAGTTTAATTTAGGAACCTTTATTTTAGTAACTTTTTCCTTAAAACAAAGTTGGTGGGGGAAGCTTTAAGTAAAAGCTTTTGATTTTTTTCTTTTAAGGAAATGGGCGGGATAAATTTGAAAGAGGCAGAGAAAAATTTGAAGACGCAAATTTTAATAATATTTATTTTTTAAGGAATAGATACTATGTTTCACACAGGGGATGAGATTGAAGGAAGGGCGATGTAGAGAGTAGGCCGCACAAGGAGAAAAGAGTTGGGCACTTACTATGTAGAGGTCAGTGGAATCACTAGAGGAAGGCTGCAACAAAAGAAAGGAAGGCGATGGCCAAGGAACGAACCAAAGCCTTAAGAGAAGATTTTTTTGTATTATTATTATTTATAAAAAAACTTTGAATACTATTTTGAAATAAAATCCCTACCAAAAAAGGTCAGGGTTTAAGATTTCTTTATTTATTTCATATAAATATAAAAAAAAAAATACAAGGTTTTGAAAAAAATAGTGTTTAATTTTTTTAAAAAAAGATAAGTTTTAATGGATATTTGATTATTTTGGTAGTGTTTATATATATATATATATTATTTATTAAAGAACAAATCTGAGCTAAAATCAGAGTTAGAGTCTCAAAAAAAATGAACTTTTTTTAACAAAATATAAAATATAGTGAATTTTTTACAGATTAGCTTGATATTGCAAAAAAAATAAAAAATAAAAATTACAGAACTAATGAACTGTTTTAAAAATAAATAAATTGAAATAAACCCTTTAAAATTTGTATGCAAAAAATAAAACATGCATGCAGATTATAGATTTGAAATTTGAAATAAAAAACAAGCTTAGAAATGAAATCCTGCACAAGGGTTAGAAAGAAAAACAAAAAATCAAACAAGAAGCAATATTAGACGGTTTGGCTCTTCTCCTCTCTTAGAGTGCCTCCTATGGTGTGTCTTTAAAAAACTTGGTAAACCTTCAACAATGTAGCTCACAAAAGATTAGTAATACCAAGCTTTGATACCATGAAATGATAAATTAATGAGCAATGAAAAGTACTAAGTAATGAGCATTGTTTGAAGGAAAGAGATTACCAAGAAATAGAGAAGCCAAACCAAGCACCACCAAATCAAGAGAGACACAAGAATTTGTTAAGGGGAAAAAAGAAGAAAAAACCCCAATATTATGAATGGAGGCAAAATGCGTAAAGAATAATACAAAGAGAGAGAGCTTCAGCTTAGCTTGCTTGATTGAATCTTTTAAGAATGAGAGGAGAGGCACCTCAATAAGTAGAGGTGAGAAGGAGTTAGAATGTAACTCCCAACTCAATGAATGCCACCATTCATCTATGTGTGTGCAAAGTGTCACCTCTTAAGGAGGTGGTTACAAATATTTCTTAATAAAGGAATTAAAAATAAGCCATCCTCACACATGTGTGAGATGACAAAAAAACACAAAAGACTTGTAGCAATTCCTTTGGAATATTCCTACAAGTTAATAAATAATTACAATTAAAGAATAACCTTTACCAAGTAAAGATTAATCTTCTAACATTTTCTTTATTTCCTCAACAAAAAATCAAACATGGTTAGTTCTTGGAACAATGCTATTCCAATGCACTACCTTAAATTACATTTTAGAAATGGTCTTGATTAGCCACTATAAACAAGGTTTTTAATGACCATATTTGGGATAAACTAGTGCCTATACATGTGGTGAATCACTCAATTAAGAGACTTCCCAGCCCTTAGAAACATTTAAGGGTTTTAACATATCACACAGATACTAGGGAGACATTTTTTGGTATAAGACAACAACACCAATTGGTTAATGAATTTAGTCACACCAATTTATTTATATAGTGGACCGAAATGAAAGAATTGCTTGGGTCATTCCCTCTCACAAGTTGGGAGGAAGGCCCTCTAAAGGTAACATAGATTGTGAAGCTTAAAATGCTTTTGTCACCCAAGATTTCCAAAAGGCGCAAGGGGAGAGGATAGGCAATTCTAAGAAGAAAAGTATACTTATGTGTTTCTCTTCACCCAAGACTTCATGAAGCACAAGGGGAGAGGATACACACATCAAGTACACTCAAGAAAATAAAACACACATTCATTTTAACCTTGACAAGCATAATGATTTTTTTTTAAGCATCAAATTGAAGTGTTGGGATTGTTCAATTTTAAACCAATATTGCAAAATGAGGATATGTGGGTCCAATTTTAACCAATTTTGAACATAAATTTTAAACCCAATGAAAGTTTAGTTGTCCTTTGCAAGGCAGCATGATGGGTTATAATTGTCCCATAAGTGTCAAAACACTTTTACAATAACTAAAACTAAGAAAAACCAAAAATCAAAATTTTCAATTTTTTCGGTTTTTCCTATGTTCTAGTAAATCACATTTTCAGATGCCTTCAAAGTGGAATTTGGGGTTGAAACTTGCATTGGTCCCTAAAAATTAGCCGTCGAAGGCACAATTTTTTAGGGATTGAATTAGTACTCTTGGAGAGCTTTCCAATAGTGCAAATGAATTCGAATTTCAAGCAACAAGTAGAAAGTTATGACCCCAACAAGTTGGGGTAAACATTTCCTAGCTTTTTCCCAAATCTGCAAAACCAGTTAGCCTCACAAATAAAAACTAGATGTCAGTGACATATTAGAGAGCACATGAAATCAAAAATTTAAAGCACATGTCAAAATTAGGGTTCTATTTTTTTTACTAATAAAAAGCAACACAAATCAATTGTATTGTTGAATTTCATCAAATGAGTCACCATATCATAAGTGCATCGCTATATTGAAAAATCAAATGTGTCACTTTGCAATAAACAATGACATCAATATGTCACTCTAATTGGTGTGTCACTATAATCAAATCCATGATGCGAATAAAAATTAGTTTAGTGTCATTATATTAAACATGAAGTGACAAAATTAATTATGTGTCACTAAATTTAGACCAAGGTTCGTCGCTATATAGCGACACATATCAGATGCATCATTGAATTTAACAATGGCGTCGCTATATCTATAGACACAAGAAAACAAGAATCTAAAGAGAAATTCTTCAAAGTCGATTAGTTTTTCCCTCCTAGTGCCAAAATGTGACCAATGTTATAGTGTGAACCAAATAGACCAGATCCATACAGATTTAAACCCTATTTAATCCCCTAAGCATTAATCCCAATAAGATATTCAATATCAATAAAATGAAGAAGCCATTAAAATAACATGCTAAAAGCATGAAATCTTGACAAAGATATATTTTATGACCTATAATCTTATCCTATTAGGGGAGTGTTGTTGCATTTATGTGGAATGACAACCCTTTCCCAATCCCTTGGATAATGAGCTTGTTTCAATCAATTTTATTGAAGAAAATTGATGAAAATGATGAGATATGAACAAAACATGATGAAAGCTAATTTTAACATGATAAATGCTATGATTTTTGATGTAAATGTATGCAATCCATGCTAAATGTGTACAAAATTTAAATATGCACATCCTAGATTCTAAAACATATTAAATG
Source organism: Sequoia sempervirens (assembly GCA_007258455.2). Lineage (NCBI taxonomy): Eukaryota > Viridiplantae > Streptophyta > Pinopsida > Cupressales > Cupressaceae > Sequoia > Sequoia sempervirens. Next base: position 1,025,532,839 of record VDFB02281492.1, on the reverse strand, counting down.
GATGCAAACTAAGTTACCATGGAAGCCATCAATGGATGCTTAAGCTAACCATGTATGAAAAGTAATCTAAAGTGCTATCAAATGTAAAACATGAATGCAAATGAGTGTGAGTTTCAACATCGTAAGTTTTCTTTGAAAAGGTGGATCCATTTCTCTCCAAATAGTGATGTATTTATAGGAAAGCAAATGAAGAATCAAGGGCTCAGATCGATTTGATCAATCAATGGTCAATAATGAATGAAGAGTGAGCACATGGATCAAAGATTCTCATCAATGGATGAGAACCAATGTTCACATGGATCAAGAAAATATCAAGGGTTGAGAATGATTCAAACAAACACACTTTGTAACAACTTTGAAAGTTTTTTACAAAGTTTGCTTAAAAGAAATCATTACAATTTTGGAGCCAAATAGGATAATATTCCTTTGGAATATTCCCCATGCAAGTGGATGGGACGGGGAAATTAGCAATTTAGGTAATTAAAACTAAATTTGAATGTGTGCAAGATGGAGAGTAAAGTGATATTAATTAATTTATTGATTTTAATGAAAAGGGGGATGCAATATGATATTTAATTAAATAGCTTAGGGTTATTTAATTAAATAAGAGGACTTAGGGATTAAATTAAATAATTTGATTTATTTAATTTAACAAGGTGAAATGTTAGTGTGGGAGGGGATGAATTAACCCAATTAGGTCAATTAGATTAATAGATAAAAATGATGCTTTTAATTAAATAATTAGGCTTATTTAATTAAACAAGTGAAAAGAGGATGAATTTTAGGACGAAATGATGTTAATATATCAGATTCAAGTATGTATATCATTCAAGACATTTTAAGTGTCTACACCTTGCAACTTGAGTTTGATGTAAATATAATTTAGATTCATGTATGAGTCATTAGTGTTCCTATATATATACATATATGCAAACATGGTTACATCCATACATATACATACATACACACATATTATATAATAGTCATACACAATATTATATGTAGTGTTTCCTCACATAATTTTAATAGTCCTCAAGGTATATAACCAAGATAATACATGCCATAACCAAATAACACAAACATAATGAGTTCATAGTTGAGTTTATTATTGTTAATGTATGGTTTTCAACTATATTTTAGTATTCAACCCTATAATATACTCACATATTTTATCATATATTAATTTTTAAATATGTTATAATTAGATACATACAAATGACCTTACATCAATGATCTAAATTTATGAAAGAAAATATTTATATATAGTCACGCATATATTTAAATAAATCCAAGAACTATTCACAACTTGGTTTATGAACATTTTTTTTTTAATTCATATGCAGTCACATATTTTACCATATATTAATTTTACAAATGACTTTACATCAGTAATCTAAATTCATAAAAGAAAATATTTATATATAGTCACATATATATTTAAATAAATCCAAGAACTATAACAAATATATATTTTTTTATCATGTATATTAATCTCATTATAGTTTATATATAAATGTATATATGCATATGTGTTTGTATGTAAATGCATTTTTAAATGAATAGTCCAAACCAAATCAACACAACATCACGATTATGTCTACATAATCCAAAATTTGTATTCAACTTTCCAAATGATTATCCCTTAAAACATTAATGAAAATTCTATCATATATGTAAGACTACAATCTCACTATATAGGCACATTAAATGTACTTACCTATCTAGCACAATAAAAAATTATAGTTAATGTACCATTAAGTTTCTAATTTATGGGTAGGATATAATGGAGTTTGGTAAATGTTATAGTTATTAGAATAATCATGTTCTAAATTATCCATTATATTTTTATAATTATTTTATAATCATTTTGATTATTCAAGAAAGAAGTACTAGTGTTGCAAATAAATGACCCATATTTATCTATAATCATAATACAATTATTTTTAAATAATTTTACCAAGGTGATATTATAGTTGTATGCATTATCAATTCACTATACTCTTAGGATCTCATGGTACTTAGAATTCACTCGTAGCTAGAGGATATCTACTGTTTACATTGCTAACTTCATGTGATAGTGATTGTAATTGCATATAATTGGTTCACAAATTTAGTTATGGTACTATTATAGATTCCATCATCTACCACCCTTGTTCAAGGGTTAGGCCACTTCTAGTAGGAAGATGATGAGGGTGTGCCTAGTCTATAGTTGGAGGCAAAATTCTTGCATGATGTTATCCCTCCTTAGAATTGTTATAAAGACCATGTTTTTTGCACTCAAAAACATAAATAATATGGGTAAGTGCAAGAAGTTGGGTCCACATTCAAGGGAAATGTTATTTTTCAACTTAAAAAAAGGGTATCCGTTCATTTTTAGAATAGGTACTCATTTCAAAAAATTTGAAACTCACAATACATATTTTCCATTTGAATTTAGGCTCAGTAATGACATGGTAACCCAACACTTAGTCTTGGAACTACAAGTACAATGTCATGACAATGCCAAGAGAAATTCTTCGGCAATATGGTTGATGGGGTTTTTTTAGAATTGTTTTATGAAATTAAAATCCATTGTAGATGACAACGTATAATTTTCAAATGTGTATTTTTTTTATCATTGGATTATTTTTTTATTTTTTTAATTAATTTATGAGGAAACTAGTACATAAACATAAAATGTTAGGTTTTCATAATTTTTAATAAATTTTAATTTGTTAATTTTCTTGTTAAAAAATTTGTATGGAATCAATCTATAAACAATTATTTACACAAGGAAAAAAAATAAATTCAAAAATTGATAAGTTTAGGTCAAATTATGGTGTCCTACATGAGGGTTTTAAAAAACAACAATTAAGACCAATAAAAAATTAATAAATAAATAAATATTTAGAAAAAAATTATTAAAAAAATCCTCATCAATCTTCATTATAATACACATCTTTCCCCAAATGGAATTAGAAAATAGATTTTATTTGTATCAAACTATGGTGTCCGTACATGTGCATGGTATGGTCCTAAGAAAGTGACTTCTAAAAAGTGGTTTTTATACATGCCTACTAAAAATTATTTTGTATCATTTGGGTATTAGAATAAATTACATATTTGTAAACTAGACTCAAAATACTAAACTTAATATTATTGAACTTTTTAAGATTCAATGTGTAAGTGCTTCAAATTTTCAGTCCAACTATAACAAATTCTAAAAGTTAGGAAAAAGACTTCCATTTTTTGAACATTTTGTGGACTCAGCTTCTTGCACTTACCCAGATAGTGGATCTTTCTATATTGTATTAGTTAAAAGTCTTTTTTTTTATATATAAATAATTTTCACTTGCATTTACTTTATAGGAAAATAATCCTAATAGAATATTACATTACATTATTTTCATTCTCAAACCTTGAAAATTTTGACCCATGAAAGCTATCAATGTATAGTAATTTTTTAATCTAAGTTAAAAATCACCATGGTTTAGTTTCTGTTAAATAAATATCTTTTGATGAAAATGATTAGATTCTTTTAGTCAAATTCTTTCTTTTCTAAAGTATTAATTGTGTTCATTAATTTATGTATGGAATCTTGTTATATATTTATTTTTTTTTGTAATGGGAACATCTTCCGTTGTGTGTTTATAGATCGATGTGTAATCAAAGCCATGGAAAAAAACACCCTTTTTGAAGATTGATAAATTCAATAGATACATTTATGAGATTTGGAATCTTAAAATGGAGGATCCCCTTCAAGAGAGAGATCAATGGAAATTTTTTATATGTAGAAAGAAACCAAAAAGTATGTTTGATGATAATTAAAATAAATTAGATAAAAAATCATGATGGACCATTCAATTGTGTTTTGTATAATATGTCTTATTGAATGTCTCTAAGAAAGCCTCTATACATATCCTAAAAGAATGATTAGTGACATCTATCAAACTAAGAGTGTAGTAAATAAACTTTATTTTAAGAAGAAATTATATTATTTCAAAATGAAGGATGAAGAATGGTATAAAAAACCATTCATTCAATTTGATTATGAGTCAATTAGGATCCATTGATGTTAATTTTGAAGAGAAGGGCACGAGTTTATTTTGTTACTAAATAGTCTCTTTCTAAATCTTAGAAAAATCTAGTCCTTGCTTTTAGTGGTTCATAATAGAAAAAATATGGTTTTCTTGTTGTTGTTACTGGTTATAGATGTAATGAGGATAAAATTCATGTATGAGGGCTCAAAAGATGCATTGAATGTTTGGGGATGGCCCAAGAATAAAGCAGGGTCAAAAAGGGATAAGAAAAATTCTATTAAGAGAGAAGTCTTAAGGTCATTATAATATCTTTGGAAAGACCTAAGTGGAATGTTTGATCTTTTATATTAGGTATATGTTCGAATAATTGTGAAGCCTCCACTAAAGGTTCTATGATGATGGTCAAGAAGACTTTTTTATTTCTATTAAAACATTTCTAATGAATCTTACCTAATTTACTTAAGCTACACATACCATATGGCTCCTCACAACAATTTTTTCTCTTCCTACCATGCATATGATGGAGAAATGAATTTGGGTGATAATATATTGTATTAGATTATTGGTCATAGGGAGGTACTATTGCATTTTAGTTATGGGTGGATACAAATCTTATTAGTGTCTTACAAATTTCAAGATGAGCGAAATTTGATTTTTTGTATTTGAGTTGAATGGTTCTAGATTACGTATGACATTTGACAAGTCTACTTACAATTTTCTAAGAGAAAATTTGGTGTTTTTTAAATGATCTTAGGTTGGGAATTTTTTAGGTTCAATATCTCTGCATTTTATAGCTCTACTAATGTAACTAGTAATTTTGAAAATACATGTATATTATGGCACCAAAAACTTAAGCATATTGGTAAAAAAGGTCTTAAAACCTTGATTAATAAAAATATGGTTTATAGTTTTTTTAATTACTCTAATGATCAATATTATTTTTGTGAACATTATATGTTTGATAAATAGAAGAAATATTTTCTTGTTGGAAGATATAAAGCAAAGAGGTTATCATATATTGTTTGTTCAAATATGTTTGGTCAAGTGGATGTGGATTATATGAGAAAACATTACTATTTTGTTACATTAATTGGTGATGCCTCTAGATAAAGTTGGATTTATTATGTGTTTTTAATTTAATATTATTCATAGTTTAAGGCATTTAAATTTTTGATTGAGAAATAATCTAATAATAAAATAAAGGTGTTGAGATTCGACAAAGTTGGTGACTATTTCTTTAGGGAATTTGATGACTTATGTAATGATGTAGGTTCCATTCAAAAGAAGATATCCCCCTATAAAACACAAAAAATAAGGTTGCAAAGAGAATGAAGCAAGCTTTGATGGAAAGATATATAAGTATGTTGAGTGGTACATAGTGTTGGCATATTGCTTCTAGTGTTGTCATTGATGAAAACCTAAGTCATTAATCTGGTCCGTAGTTCATTATTTGTCCATACTGGGAGATAGAGTGAAGAACAAAGTACCACTGGAAGTTAGAGTAAAGAAGAGGGTATCCGATTAAAGGCAAGTATGTTGATCCATATGCTTCACCGGATTATCAGTATGAGTCATGGATCTCGGGGAAGGTTGTTAAGCATATGGAATATCTTATTGTCAATTTTTTTGTCGCCGCATCAATCGATGTATAAGTTAAGAGATCCGGTAGGATGATTGTCTGTTTATCAGCTCACAAAGGCCGACTAAGTGAATGTGGCATGTCACGGATATTCGAGGTATAATTATTTAAGGTATCTTGTGTTTGAGAATTTTGTTTTGGGCCCTCACTATGTTGTGACCAACTTTGATGGGTGCACATTGAATTTCATTTGTGGATTGAGCCGGTCATTGGTGAATATTTCATATTTTGTTGAAGTCGACATATGAATGAAAAATCCTTAGTCACGGATATATAAGTGATAATTTGGTAGTGCAAATATGTGTGAAAAAGAAATGATGTATGTGTGAAGTATATTGTAGCAGCGAAGTATGAATTATGCATAGTTGCATTTGTGCATAAAAGGATTTTTGAGATGCGAATGTTAGCATAAGGAGCAAAAGAGCAGAATCAGACATAAGGTCAGAAAGGTGATTGATTGAGCTTCACCAAAACCATACTCAGGCATTAGAAGATGCTACTTCATAGTTCATCCTCTCTAGTATCTTTGTAAATCCTTTGTAAGACATTGTGTCTTCATTTTGTATTTGAGTAGTGAGCTCTAGGCAATGTGCCTAAATGCATTTGCATTCTCATTTTCTCAATACTTTTAACAGAGTATAAAATTGTGGATTAACCTCCACTGTGGTTTTTCCCATAACAAGGTTTCCACGTAAAAATATTTGTGTTATGGTTATTTTCTTCATGTGCTTGCATCTTTACTTTTGGTTAAGTGTTGTAAATTGTTTAAAGATCAAGTTTATAAAGTCAAATTTTGTAGAACACTGATTCACCCCCCCCCTCTTAGTGTTCCTTGAGTCCAACACATAGTTGGATTGGTACATATGGGTAGAGGTTGTGAGTATTGCTTCTTATTCAAGGTAAATCTACCTCATTGTAGAACTCTATTTTAGGGTATGTATAGGATCATCATGGAAAAAGTAGGCCCTTAAGTGGCAAAAAATTCAGAAAAATCAAAATTAGGCAACTTGACGTAAAAATTTGAATAAGTTATCTATATTATTTAAAAATATGTAAGAATAGAATTTGTAGTAAATTGAATGTAGTTTCTAAACTGCTAGGTTTTTTTAAGAAAAAAAAATCTATTTGGTGAAAATTTGAAACTTCAATGTAGTGGTACTTAAATTTCAAGGAAAAAATAAGAAGTAGGTGTCTGTCTAACCACCCTAACCACAATAAAATGATATTATTATTTTATAATATTTTAGATATAAGTATAAGACTCATGGCAATGTGATGCATATTTTTTTGTAATTTTTTTCCAAGTAAATAATTAATTATGAATTTTTTATTACAAATTTTTAAAAAATATAAAAAATTGTATGTCTGATCACCTTAACTTGGTCAAAACTTAATGAAATTATTTTTTTATTTTTTTAATCCTATATTATGTGAAACATATAATGTAATGAATGTTTTGGATTCAAAAAATGTGATATCATTTGAAATTTATAGATATTTTTCAATCAGTCTGTCAATCAAGACTTTAGTCGTAATTTGAATAGAAAATGAATAATAATTACTTATTAAATTCAAAGTAAAGCATAATTTATATTGGTGGAAAGCTGAGAATCTCTTTTAAAAACCCTTTTTGTTTCATCAATTTTGGATAAAAAAATAGTCGTCAGCCACATACCCATCATAATGCCACTTTTTGGCCCATCATGATCCTGCACATACCCTTTATAAAAAATATTATGAAGTGTGGGTAGGAAAGGAACTTTTTAAAAAAATTGAGAATATTTTATTTTAAGGCTTTCATTCATGTGCCTAAGAAAATGTGATATAAGCTAGACACAAAAGCATTATGAAGTGTGGGTAGGAAAGGAACTTTTTTTTAAAAAGTAAGAATATTTTTATTGAGGCTTTCATTCATGTGCCTAAGAAAATGTGATATAAGCTAGACACAAAAGAACTTAAATACATATTTATTGGTAATGGTAAGAATGTTTAAATATTATAATATCTTGAATCCACTATTATAGAGAATGGTCTACTTTAAAGATGTGTTTTTAGGGAGTTCATATTATTTTTGGATTCTATATAGCCTATGGAAAAAGAGGGAAAAGTAACATATTTTGAGACTAAGGATGAGAAGTAGCAAGATGTAAATTTTGAAAAATAAAATGATGGACTAGAGAATAGAGAGGAAGAAGAGGTTTTATATGAGAGTTTTAAGTAGGATGATTAGGTTGAACATATAAAATATTATTCAAAGCCTCTTACTCCTACCTTGATATGATCCATAAAATGATTTATAACCTAGTTGATTGACATAATCCACCAATTTTTAATTGATTATTTTCTTTATTATGAATTGACAATGAACTAAGGTATTTTAGAGATTCTCTCTCTTCAAAATATAGTCTATCTTGGATGTAGACCATGTAGGAGGACATGGTGACCTTAAATAGATGTGACACTTAGAACTTAGTTATTTTGTTCAAGGGAAGAAAAAAATAGTTTTAAATGGGTGTATAAAAATAAAATTAGAGTAGATAGATGGTTAGAAAGGTACAAGGCTAGATTGGTGTCCAAAGGATACTCTTAAGAGAGAATTTATTTCAAATAATAATTTTTTCTCTTATTGCTAAATTATCTTCAATTAGATTCCTCTTATATATCATTATAGCTTATGATTTTAAGATTGATGAAATGGATGTTAAAAATATTTTCTTGCATGAGGATATTAAAGAAGAAATTTATATGTGATAACTTGATAATTTTAAGGTAAAAGGGAACGAACACTTTTTTTATAGATTTAAATAATCCTTGTATGGTATGAAACAATCACCTGACATATGGTACTAGGAATTTTTATTATACATTATAATTAATTTTTGGTTTTTAGGAGTGAACAAGATCACCATGTTTATGCTAAAACTATTGATGAGTACATTCTAACTATATATGGTATGTGGATGATACATTTATTAGCAACAATAAGGGGATGATTAGGGACATTAAACTTAGATTTCTAACATGTTCAATATGAAGGTATAGACATCAACAAGGAATAGGTACACAAAAATCTAGGGAAAATTTAGAATAAGTATGTTGATAAGTTATTTTACAAATATTTAGTATGCAAGATTGTAAAGTAGTTAGTATTCCTTTATCAGTTGGAACTAATGTTTCTTTATATATGTCTTAAATAAAATGTTTAATTTTAGGATATGTCTAATGTATCTTATTCTAGTGTTTTTTGGCAGCCTAATGTATGTAATGGTTTGTACTAACTAGATATTACCCAAGTGGTGGGAATTATCAACAGATTTATGTCTAACCTTGGTAAGGAGAATTCAACTTATGGTAAAAATGTACTTAAGTATTTATGATGGAATTACAATTATTTATTATGTTATCATGGTACTAATGATGTTGGAAAGATATTAGACATATAGGGCTTTGATGATTTAGATTGGGTAAATGACTTGGATAATTGAAGGTGCACTAGTGGCTATGTGTTCCCTTTGTTCAATGGTGTAGATTAGTGTCGTGGTTATTTTTCTACCATGAAAGTAGATTATATGGCTTACACACATGCCTCTAATAAGATGGTTTGGGTAAAAAGCTATGTTAAAGCATTGGTTTTGATTGCATGGTGATTAAAATTAGATGTGATAATTAGAATTTTATTTGTTTGAATAAGAATCCAATATACTATGCTTGTACCAAGTGTAGGGGGAGAAAATAAAGGAAAATAGTGTATAAGAAAAATAAAACGAATCTTAATTTGAATCTCACCTCTACTTTTGATTAAACAAATAGGAATCAAATTTAAATTTGAAAATTACAATCCAATACACAACTAGGATATTTGTGGTCATTCTCATGATACACTTGATGTTAGGTTGCTCTTGGGATTCTTCAATATAGAGACATATATCCTAATTCAATGGATTATTCTTATTTACATAATTCCTCTATTTATTTGGTTAAGATATGAGGATTGATTTATAGATGAGGGAGGAGATGAATGGATGGCTAGGATTGAATGATATGAATTTTGAATTTGAATTTGAGAGGGAGGAGAAATTGAATGTTGATAGTTGGTGTATGGAGGTTTGGGATTGACCATTTAAGTGGATAGTTGAGATTTAAAGTTGGTTTTAATAAGGATAGATGGTATTTGGGAATGAATGGCTAGGATTTAGTTGATTTAGATTGATGGCTATGATTAAATATTGGATTCTTTTACAATTTGATTATTTGGATTAGAAATTGTTATTGAATTAGTTGGTAGTTGAAACTTGATGGTTAGCATTGATTTCATGATTTGGATGACTATGATTAAATGTTGATTACATTAGAGATTTTTTAAAAATTTAAATTAGATGAATAGATGATGTGGATCTTGGATTAAAGGATAATTTTTTTAATTTTTTAAATAAAGAGGGAGATGGTGGACATTAGCTTATTTAATTAAAATAAAATGATTTATTTAATTAAATAGAGTTAGTATGGTCTAGTTAATTAAAAATAAATGTTTTAATTTTAAATATAGAGGGAAATTTTATTTAATTAGCTATAAAAATATTTGAAACCTAATTAATTAGTAAAGATATAATGTAGGAAGCAAATTTGAAGTATCTACAGGGCTTATGCAAGAAGTTGGCTCCACAAAAAGCTCAAAAAGTGGTGTTTTTGCTGTTTTTCAGAATTTGTCACTTTTGGACTGAAAATTTGAGGCACTTACACAATGAATCTTAAAAATAGTTAGTAATATAAAATTTAGCATTTTGAATCTAGTTTCCAAATATGTAATTTATTCAAATACCCAGATGATAGAAATTAAATTTTGATAGGGATGTATAAAAGCCACTTATTAAAAGTCCCTTTTTTTTTACCATACCATGCAAGTATATAGACACCACTTTTTGACAAAAAAAAAAGTAAATTCCTATTGGGGAAAGAGAGCTAACAACATGAAGATTGATGAGGAATTTTTTTTGTAATTTTTTTTTTGAATATATATATTTTTTATTGAATTTGTATTGGTCTTAATTGTTGTTTTTAAAAATCAATGTGTACGGACAACATAATTGGACCTAAACTAAACATTTTTTATTTTTTATTTTTTCATTGTGTAGAGAACTGTCTGAAGATTAATGCCATATAATTTTTTTATAAGAAACTTAACCAAAAAAAGTTATTAAATAACAAAAAAAGCCCGATATTTCAAGTTTAAGGACTAGTTTTTTTAGAAATTAATTAAAAATAACAAATATAATCCAATCTTAATAAAAATTATATATTTGGAAACTAAACATTGTGCTCTCTAATGGGTTTTAATTTTATAGATTGATTTTAAAAAAAAGTCCATCAACCATATTGCCAAAGTTGGACATTCTTCTTGAATCTACCTTAGTTTTCTAGTTACAGGTCAAAGGCTAAGGGTCGGGTTGCCAAGTCTTTCACGAGCTTAAAACCGATGCAAAATGCGGGTTGGGGATTCAATATTTTAAAAACACGTATGCATATTTAAAAACGCATACACGTTACAAAATGTATACATGTTCTTTATTTGATTGATTATTTAAAAAATTAAATGCTTTCTAGAAATGCGTACACATTTTGTGTTACAAAATACGTACGTGTTTTTCATTTCAAAATACGTACACGTCTCAAAACGCATACGCGTTTCAAAACATGTACACATTTTGCATTACAAAATGTGTACACGTTTTAAAATGTGTACATGTTTCTAAAAGGTTTTTTTTTAAATAAATGACTTGTATGTGTTATAAAATGCATACACATTATATAACACGTAGGCATTTTTAGTGCATACACATTTTTTTAGGCTCGGGTACCCGATACATAATGCATACACATTTTTTTAATAACGCATACACATTTTATGCGAGATTTTTTTTTGGCTGAAACTTCTCCACTTCGTGGACCCAACTTCTTGCTTTTACCCTACACTAAGCATATTTATGTATAATATCATTTTTTCATGAGATATTATCCTAATGAACTCTCAAAACTATATTTACTTTGGGCTAACATTGGTGTTTTCATGCATTATCTAAAGAAAGAAGCTCATGGTTGAATGTCATGCCATATTAAGGAAGGATTGTTGATGTTCATATAATGCTATTACTATCAATAGACTTGATCACATAATGATATATTTAGATAAGGTTTAGAAGCAATAAGATAAGGAATCTTAGAAGTATGACTAATGTTGGAGAGATGTTGAAGGTCTACAATATGTTTCATGCTCTCTCTTGATGCTCCTAATAATATATGTTTTGTTGAAAGGAATTTTTGGTCTTCACATGTTGTTCAAATGATTCTAGTTCAAGAAGTTGCATTGAAGTTCTTTTGAAGAATGTTCCACATTCCTTCATTGTTGCAGTTCTAGTCTTGCAGTCTGGTATTCAATGTTAGTGCTATGTGTACATTATAATCCTGTCTTTTTCAGGCCACTTGTGTTGTTGAGGATAATTATGTGAATTGCAGAAGGTTGGCAGTGTTGTTATTTATCTGGACTGGTCTAGGAAATGCTTCGTATTTCTCCACATTGATTTTTTCTCCTGTGGCTTGGTGAATGTGCTCACAACATCTGTACAATGTCTTAGTTCCAAAGTGGCCCACAAGTTGTCCTACAAATGTTACATCATCTGATTATGTATTTTTTATTTCCTTAATAGAGTTTTTGTACTTGTTTGATCTGTGGTGGCTATTGATGGGACGACAGTATAAAAAGAAGTGTATGGAAGTGATGTTGGATGTTCAAGAAACATCCCTATGTGATTTGCATGTTGTTGATTGGTTATTTTTGTGCTACATTGTGTCTTGAGTTGGGTTTTTGGGTTATTAGCGGATATTTGGCCAACAGAGCTTGTTCCTTTTTCTTGCACCACGTGCTTAGGGGTCTGTGCCGGCAATGGTCCTAACCTATCCTATTTGGGACCACATAAAGTAAATTCAATTGAAAGAGTGTTTATGGGATGATTGAGTGTGTGCTTCAATGTCTCATCCACTTGTTTCTTTGATGCTGACTTGGGTTGATGTGTGCCTGTGTGTAAATCATTTTGGATCACATTGTAATAAGTTTTAAGATTCTTTTGGTCATCTTTCTTTGGGATAGGACCATATTATGTTTTTAGTGGCTGACTAGTTATATTCATTGTTTATTCTCTTCTTGGCTGACCCAATTGAAGAATCAAAGTGTTGCAATGTATATAAATGCAAGATCATTTTGAATGCAACAAACAAGAAGTGTAAAAGTTTGAACAAGTCAGTGTTAAAATCATATTGAATATCTAGTAGAGATAGTGCTAAATATTGTTAAAGGGAAGATCAAATGTACTTGAATGCCTTAGTCAACAGAGATTTGCATTGGCATTCTTTTTAATTCTCTTTAAATCATATTGTATCCTACTTTGAGATAGTGAATCTCATCAGGTATCTGTATCTTTCTCTTTGATTTGGTTGGTACTTTAGGGTTGCAAGTCCTAGTTGTATCTTTGTCTAAGGTAGTGAGCCTTCCTACAAGTCTTTTTGGTAGTGAGCCTTATATTGTGAGTTAACTCTTACTGTGGTTTTCCCTCATTGGGTTTTCCACGTAAATATGGTGTCTCCTTGTGCATGTGTGTGTTCTCTATTTCCATCTCTTTGTTGTTGATTTGATTACTGCTATATCTTTCATTGTTTAAGTTTGTTGAAGGTGTTAAAGATTTTAATTGCTATAATCTTCTCTCTTACTCCTTTGCTTAAAGTTCTATCTTTATCTACTAAAGGAGTTTGACTTGTGCTAAAACTTTCAAGTTCTAGGAGTTAAGTTTTTGTGTAGATTGACTCAACCCCCCTCTTAGTCTCCTGAAGTGTTCACCATATGTATAATCTCTAACTAAAATTTATGAAACACTAAAATATAAAATTAATGTGAGAATATCTTGGGAATGGATGAAGCCACAATAGTGGTTTACAATTTGATGGAGGAAGGAAAACTGAGAAAAAATGACCCCATGGCAAAAAAACTGGTTTTAGGGGTTCAAATAAACCTACAAGTTCGACTCAACACAAAAGGGGTTTGACCAAACTAGGGTTCAAGCGAAACCATTAATTACTAGGCCCACATTTCCTACCAAAAAAAAAAAAGAAAAATGCATGTTGAGGGGGTCCAAATGAACCAGGGTTCGAATGAACCCTAGTTCGAAGGAACCCTAGTTCGAAGGAACCCTAGTTCGAATGAACCCCTAGGGGTTCACTCGAACCCCCCCTAATTCCTCATCCTCCCCCTGAAACACAAAAAAAACTATCTTTTTACGCTTCGAAGCTCAGGTTGAGGATGAAAATGGAGGAGTCTTCACAAACCCAACTGGAATTAGGTAATTCTCGAAACGAGCTATCCGATGAATATAATTTGAATATGTTTTGGTTTTATTATTTATTTGTTTTTTAGTTTTATTAAACATAGGTTTTTCATAAAAAATGAAGGTCTTTGTTCTGCACATGTGGAAAAATAGTAGATTATCAAAAAAAATTGAAAAACATGAGTGCACCAGATATAGAAGTCCTTGATCCAACAAAATAAAATTGAATTTTGATATATACAAAAAAAGTTATGCATTATATGGTCGCGCTATGTCTGAATTGTAATTGGTTTGACTTTGAAACTTGATTAGAGAAAAAATATTCAATAAAAAACTATCTAACCAAGTGGAAGCACTAGATATTGTAGTTACAAATCTAAATTCAAAAGAATTATAATTTTATCCTTGATGAAAAAAAAAATTGTGTTATACGGTGTGTGTCACTTTTTAAAAATGTTGTTTTCTGAAAAAATCTAGTTTTTGTGGGAGATGGAAAAAGAAGTGCAATCTGATTCTAAAAAAATTGAAAAAAATATTTTTAGAATCTACAGACAAAATCTGACGAGACTCTAGTTTACATAATCTTCAAATTCCTCATGGTTTAGCCACTATAGGTGCCTGAATGTGAAGATTTAGTTAAAAATAATAATTTCAGTGTCCAATTTGGCCAAAAATTGTAAACCACTATTGTGGGATCACCCGAATGTGTCATATGATGAGAATATCATGATTTAAGTATCTAGCTTGATGCAAAAAGGTCTTGGTCATTACTTGTACCCATGGAAGGAGACTTAGAGGATGAAATATGAGGGTGTTGCATTGCTTATTCTAAAGCATCTAATCTCTTCTAACATTTTTTTATGTTATGACCCACTTTTCCACAAAAACTACAATTATCTCTTGATTTCTTATATATCTTAAAGGAAGACTTACTTGACATGGAATGATGATCATTCATGGAAGTGAAATGATTTTTTATTTGACTTCTACTTTGGCTTGGGGGGATGCTCAAGACCTAATTTTGAATTTATATTAGGCTTCTATTTCTTCTTTCATTTTTTATTGTATTATTGTGCTACTAATTATTGGTTTTTGGAAATTGAAAAACTAGACCATCTTAGCCTATTGCTATGTTAGATTATCACAAGAACCTCAAACTAGGCATGGTGAAATTATCACCAAGTGCATTCATATTAGAATAAAATGAAGAAAAAAAAGACCTAAGATGGCCCTTTGAGCTAAGACAAAATAAGGTATGTACATTCTTTGTTGACCTTGTCATTTCGACAACCTTGCTATAGTGACCTTAATAAAATATATTTGACAAGAAAGACCTTGATGGAATAGAATGAATTAGATGCCAATGTAGTCAATTTTGCCTCAATCTAAAGTGCCCAAAACTCATTAACTATACCCAAAATCTCCTTGTCTTGAATCTTCTTATGAGTTTTTAAGACTCATTATGAAATTAGAGACTTGTTAAAACACACAACAATATTAATCCCATGGCCTCATCCATCTCGTTCCTATATGCAAACTTTTCATATTCCCAAGTAAACTCAAGTGTTGTATCATCCATGGTGGGCCATATCCCCTTAGACATTCAATGAATCTAGTCCTTTGTGGTTTCTAGGTGTACTAATTATGTGGTGTAAGATGATTAATATAAGACATTTTTTCCATTTTGTGTAAAAGTTTGAGAATGAAAATTTGGCAGTTATATAGTAATGTATTGATTTATGATCACTCAATGTGTTTTAGAGAGAAAATATAACCCCCCAACAATAAGAAAAATAAACCCTATTTTACATATTTCACAAAAGCATTGTAAATTAGAAAGGGTTCGCTTCAAACTAAAATTTTGAATACCTAGATTAAATTTGGAAATTCTAAGAATATGACTATGTAGAGAGAAAAACCAAATTTTTAATGCCTATTTATTTACAAAATTAGACACTAAATGCTCTAAGTTATGGCCTTAAAAATAACTTTATAAAGACAAACAATGCAATGTAAAACAAATGGTGGTGTTGCTTGGATTGGCCTTTGGAGTGCTAATGTCAACATAGAGTCACTCATTAGTCCCTTGGTAGGTTAAGCCACTTTGGGTTGGGAATGATCAAGAGCTAGCCCCCTACATCTAATTGCTAGACTTCATGAACAACCATACTATATTATTTTCTTAAATTTAAAACATAGTGAAACTCTTGACTCAGAGGAGAGGACCTAGTAGTTGTGCACCCTAACTTCGTGCTTCTAATTATCCTACGTGGAAATTTCAATTCACTCCCAATTTTTTACAGCAGCTTACTTGGCAAGTCCCTTACTTATAACTTTTGTTTTAGGGCCACATGATCAAATATGATGCCACATCAACATGCTTTTTGTCAGGATGTCCAAAAAGAACCAATCTCCTACAACTGACTTAGGGCAGAGATCCTTCCTTATGATGGCTAGCTTCAGATCTGTATTTCATCGGCAACAACCCTTGGCTAGCGGCTTCTTTTACAAAACACTGTCATCTTCTTTACTGGCAATACACTTGGCTGCGCTTCCAATCTCTCTTTCTGCCATTGACTATAACTTCCTTCAAACAGCGGCTTCTCTGCTTTACTGCCTCCTCATAACACAAAATCCCATCGTCTGGCGCCTTCAAGACCTCTTAACAACAGCTAGCGGCTCAGAAAAACAGCGATTCAAATGCTGCGATTTAAACCCTTCCTTTCACTGACTTTTCTCTTTTACTCGATCTATCAACAAAGCCAAAAAATCTTCTACTCGAGATAGATGCAATGAAAAATTGCTATATTTCCATATAACTAGCTATGGCACCTTATGCAATGGGTACGCCCAAGAGGTGTGGAAGGTGAATTAGGAAAAATTTGGTTTATTTTTTACACACAGTGGTGTAGTAAATGAGATTAATTGATAGGTCATTTTAATTTTTATTATAGAATAATATTATTATATATTTAAAACTAATTATTTTAATAAACATACTATATTAATTATGCTAATTGATACTTAACTATGTAGGATAAAGAATGTCGAAATTTTAAAACCTAAAATATACATTATATATTAATTATGCCAATTTATACTTAACTAGGCAAGGTAAAGGATGCTGCAATTTTAATACCTAAATGTGCTCATTATTAGGATCTTGGTCGTAATTTTCATTTAAATAAACATACACTAAAACCCTCTCAAAATTTTATTTTTTTCCCGTGCATCTGTTTTCAGGCTGCACATTGTATAATATAGAATAATAAATAAAATTATAATATAAATGATATGTAAAATAAATATATAATTAAATAATAAATACATAATATTAGAATTATACTGATGATTATTACCTCTCAAATGTTACGAACCATTGATCTTGGAAGTCACCTCGATCTTTTGGTCAATGGAAGGCCTTCAACCTAATTAATAATATTATTATTTAAAAAAATAAAAAATATTATTATTTACTTATATATATTAAAAAAATTGAATATTAATATTATTTAAATTTCCATATAATATATATGTTAAAATTAATTATTTATATATAAATGTATAATAATTATTAAAATTAAAAAACAAAATTCAAAGTTTTAAACATATATTATATGTATATATATTATAATATAATAATTATTAGAATCTAAATTTTTTTTAAAAATAAATAAATATATAAGTAACTATTTATATATATTACAATTAAAATAAATATAGAAATCTAAATTTGAAAAAGGATAGTTTTATTTTTGTATGACATTTAAAATTGTTTCTATGACCAATGTCATGAAAAGTCTAAAAGAAAATTTGGTCCTTGCTAACAATTATTTATTCAGCAATGAAATATCGTGAGTTTCTACAAACTTCCGAAAAATTATGTCTTCATATTTTTTCACCTGCTCACTATCTTACTTTATGGGAGGGAAAATATATTTTGTCGATGCCATTATTTTTATTACACAAAAATCGAGAAGGAAAAATGGTGAAGGCGGAAGGAACAATGATGATTGTTTCTATTGTCTTGCATCAGAGTTAGTGTAGTTTAGACCATTGATTGCAAAATCAGCCGGGCATTGTTCAGGAAAGCATAAAAGCGCAGCGACAGAAAAGCATGACGAAGAGAAAAACACGGTGAAAAGAAGCTGGGAAACGGCAAAAAATAGCCGAAAAGTTTCGAAAAGTGATGAACGGCTGAAAATCAGTTTACTATCAACTATGTGTGTAACTCCATCTTAACCATCGAAGGAGAAAATGAGCTTTGAAAGCTCATATAGGACACGCCTTCACCTTCAGCGTAATTTAATGAATGTAATATTACAATATAATGACATGACCTTGCTATATTGGTAATGCTAGAATCTTAAAGACATACTAAGATCATTTCATGTGTGCAAAGCTTATGAAATGAGATAAAAAGGGTAAATGATCTAAGTAAGTTTAAGAAAGAAGGTGTGGATAGGTTTTAAAGTGCAACTAGTTAGTTAAAGTATCATGTTCACATCCACATTAAAACATTGATTTTTTGTTAATCTCAAAGCGTCTAGAAAATTTCAATAGTGGTATGGTATGATGGTTAAGTAGTTGTGGTGTTGTTCTTCCCATCAAGGTTCAAACCCCATTGGGGTATAATTGTTGAATGTTTAAATTGGGGATGATGTCCCCCATTTGTGACCTCATCGGTTCATAACTCCGGATCAAAAGCGTTTACCCCTTTTAAAAAAAGAAAAAAAGTATAGAAAATAAATCCTAAACACCATGTATATGCATTCTCTAATATGTATCATTACATGTATTTAATGCAATCAATAGGTGCTAATATAAACTCACCTCAATGGTTGAAGGATTTAAATTTTTAGTATGTTAATATATTAATAAATCATAGGCACAAGAATCATTTTTTGGGGAAATTTTTTTTGAATAATCATAATATCTATTCTCATAGGTTGGGAAGAAAACTATTAAATATGATTATATATTGTTTATTTTCATGTAGTTCTTAGGCTAAAGTAAAACATTCACCCAAGTAGTGGATAGAATAAAGCCATGTGTTTTATTTAGATAAAGTAAATAATAGTATGTAATTTTTCTTCATTAGATACTTTTGTAGCATTTTTTCATTGTTTAAATTCTTTATCATTTATGTTCATATTGGACTAGATAGGGCAATGCTGATTACAAAGCCCACTTTAAATTTTTTCTAAATATAAAGTTAATGCTATATGGAGGTCTGCAAGTGGTAACATGGTATACCTTTTAGGGATTAGTGCTAGGCACTAGATATCTTATTATTTTAAATATTAATGATTGCAAGGTGCTCTTTCATTATTGTTATTTGTAGAAAAATTCTATAGTATTTTTAGAGGTACCAATACTTTTGTATCTATTGTTTGTATTGGCATTCAATTTCACACTTTATTTTATAGTGTTTTTTAGATATGGTACTATTTTTATATCAAATAATATTTTTTATAAATATCTTAATATTCAAAAACTTCATGATTACAATGTGTTCTTTCATTGTTGTTATTTGTAAAAAAAATTGTGGCATTTTTTTAGATATGCCACTGTGTGCTTCAATTTTTTAGCCTAATAGAGTAAATCAAATAAATATTAACCTAGTCTACTCAAAACACAAACAACACTCATATTACATAAGAGATAGCAAACGTTGATAAAAACATGATTTTTTTTTACCAAAAGCAATCCATGTTGCACCATGGAATGGTGGTTTTGCTCATGGATGGTTGGATGTGAATGCTTGTGCCAACAACATAAGGTTGCATTCAAGTTAATTTATATTGAAAGTGGCTTGGGTTGAGGCTAACTTATATATTTTTAGGGTAAATGATAGATGGATAGGGTTAAAAGATGAAATCGATGGCTAATATTGGTTGAGAGCCATGAGGAGCTGAGAGGATGAAAAGTGTGCTCATGTGGTTGTAGGAGATGGAGGGAGAGGGATCAAGGGGAGAATAAAGGGTGGAGATTCTCCTCAAAAGATGTGGATGGACAAGATGGGAAGGGTACTTGGGAGTACCCTTGACAAATGGGAAAGTCCTTTAACCCATGTGAAATGGTACCAAGGTCATGTCACATGTACAAAGTCCTTTTAGTTTCTTTCTTTTTTAAAAATTTATTTTGGAATAGTATGGATGGAGAGGAATGAGGATAATGATGTGGATAAGTAGATGTGGAAGATAGTGGATAGGTAATAAGAAGATGGAGGAAGGATTAATGCATCTAACTTTGCATACCAAGGTAATAGGAGCCCATTTTAAGAGTATTGTTGGATTTTAGTAAACCTTATTAGGATGTATGGATTATGAAAGGGCATGAATTAAAGGGATTTTATAGGGGATATATATGGATAATGGATGGGTTTTTGTAAAGTGTATGAATGAATGTACTAACAATGGCACATATTGTGATGGATGTTTAATGATGGGAGGAGAAATGGATGAAGGATGTTGGGATGATAGAGGAGTTATGATAGTGAATTTTGGGATATAGGGGCCAAAGTGGATTTATGAGACAGAGGATGATGATTCTTAGCTTTTGGATTAGCAATGTTGGATGTCACTTTTGATTTTTATTTTGGATGCATTTCTTTTTTTTAATCCACGTGATAATGAGTTTTTCTTTGGTGGACCTTTGTGGCCATTAGGATTTGTTGTATTTTTGGACAATATTTTGCTTTATTTTATCATGTCATTTTGAGGGGACATGGTGATATTTAGGTTTTGTTATATATTTGGCTCTATGCATTTTTGTTGGACTAATCACTAGCATCTCCCTCTAGATTCAAGATATGGACTAACCACCTCACATGGATCTGTTTATCTCTGGCATTTTTATCAGGCATTAACAAGTTAATCTTTTGGTGCAATGACAAACATGTTTCAATAAATGGTATTAGGTCCATAACCACGGGTTTAAATCCCCTCGGGTGATGTTGAAGGGGGATTGTTGGACTAATTTCCAGTGTCTCCCTTTGGATTTGAGACATGGACTACCCGCCTCCTATGGATCTGTTTAGCTCTGGCATTTATATCAAGCGTTAATAGGTCAATATTTTGGCAAAATGACAAATGTGTTCCAATAATTTTACTTTTGAATCCAGATTACTTCAAATAAAAATGGTAGGGGTATGAGGAGATGGATGATGTGAAGTGAATATGAATGGAGTGATAGAGGGAGGATGTTGGATGATTTTCATGGAGATGTTTCTTTATCAATCCTAGTTGAGAATTATAGGAGTGAGATGTTTATGATGGATGATAGGGATACGATATTGGTAGATGATAAGATGAGTAGGATGATATGGAGGATGGTATTTTGGTATATAAGGGCCCAATATTGACTTCTAAGGTGAAGGATATGTGATGGTGGATTATGGGACATAGGGACTCAAGATTGACTTAGAGGGTGAAGTAGGGATAATGATAATTGTTTTAGGTTTGTAGGATGCAGGAGAGGGAATGGTGATACAAATTTGGATGAAGGGTGGGAGAAAACTAGTGTGGTCTTAGGAGAAGCCCTCTTAGGTTGCACAAAAAATGTACCAATTTTTTTCGATTGTGAGCCTTGAGATATGTAGTCAAGGCCTTGTGAATGTGGATTTTCTTTTATATGGATTGGCTCCAAGATACCTTTCAAATGAAGGCCTAAAGCTTTGCCTTGATAGTTCATGTTCTTGAAAATTTGATTTACATTAGGATTTTTTTTATTTTGGAAGTGCAAGACATGAGTCCATTATTAGGTGGAGGAGGATGGGTGGTGGAAATAAGCTCTTCTTCTTTTGCAAAAGAAACACTATGAATGAAGGAAAGATGACCAATAAGATAAGGTAATGGTGTTAGGATGGTTTGGTTAGTGTTAGGAAATGTAAAATTATTTATTTTAATTCCTATGTCATTCAAGTTTCTCCATATTCCTTGGAAAGTGTTCTATAGGATATGTAATAAAACATTTAATATGATTTTCCATGAAAAATTGTAATTCCATTTCAAAGAGGTGAATACATGTTTCAATAGGAGTTCCATAGAATAATGGATAAATATCTCTTTTTGTAAATGATAATCTACACCAAGCTAATTAAAGACAACACAGACAAGGTTAGTCATTCAAATAAGTGCAAATGCATTCCCTATGAGATTCTTGATCAAATAAAGATGCTAACATGAAACAAAAGCACAAAAGAAAGCAAATGAAAACATGTAAATAAACTAGATAGATCAAACCTCCATCCCATAGGGTGATTGGTATCACTTTGATGTGGAAAGTGGCCCTTTCCCAATCCCAGTGGCCCTTTCCCAATTCCTTTGATAAGCTCCAAGATCCTTTGATGTGTAGATGATGAAAATGATGCACAAGTATAGTAACCAAGCTAAAATGAAATGAAAATGAGTGATTATGGATGAATACGCCTATAGTAACATTGCATGAGATTGTGGATCCATATTCAATAGAGAAGGCCTCTATTTATATGAATCAAGGGTTGAAGAATGGATGAAATTGGAGGATGTGGGACTAAAATCAGGACCAATAGCATTGTGACACTTTTCAGAAGGCTATTGAAAGCCATGGGGATATGTGTGGAGAACATTTTGAAGAATATGTAGAGTTAAGGCATGTAGGTGGATTTTTAAGAGAATGCAAGAGAACTGAATGAATATGGTTGAGATGTAAGAGGGACAAGATGGCATGTAAGTGGAATTAAACTCTTGTAAGAGGATTTAAAATATTTTGGAGGAAAATTTATGAATGGGTGGTTGAGAGGAATATTCCAAAGAATATGCATTTGTGAGGAAAATAGGCTAATTAGTTAATTAAAGGAAATGATTTTTATGTGCAACTTGGTTAGTTGACAATGTGTTTGATTAACCTTGGTTAGGTTAAAAGCTAGAGAAATGGGTAATGAGGATTAGGAGTTAATTAATTCAGAATTAATCAACTTGAGTGGGCTAAGAGTTTTATGACATTTGTTAAATAATTAGATATATAATCAAATGAGAGGACTTAAGGGTTTTAATTAAATAATTTGATTTATTTAATTAATTGGGATGAACATTAGTGAGAAGAGGATGAGTTAATTTGATAAAGTTAATTATTGGATTAATAGTATAAATTGATGAATTTAACTAAATAATAAAGATTATTTCATTAATTGGTTAGTGAAAAAGTGATTTAGGAGGAAATGATGTTAATTAATTAGATTCAAGTGTGCAGTATCAATTAGGATGATTTAAGTGTCTACATTTTTCCCCTTTTTGAAGTGATGTACATGTTGCGTTGATTTAAAGATTGACACTACCAAGATCAAAATTCAAAAATTATTTGATTTTTCGGATGCTCCACTATTGCCCCAACGGAAGGAATTACGTTGCTAGACTTTTAAACATCCAAATTTGGAAGATCAAAATTCATGCATTGGGCACCCAAGTGTGTGATGTGATTAGTTTTCCATTTGTGTTATGTTGGGGAGTTAAAGAGCATTGGGGAGTTACTTTTCTTATTGGCTATGGGATAGGCACCCAAGTGAGAAGCCATGTGAAGAAAATTATTATTTTATTATGTATATCAGTTTCCCATTATCCTAGGTGTTGGTTTTTGCAAGTGGTTTTTCCTCTTGTTTCAAGTTACCACTATGGTTTTCCTCCCTTGGTTTGTTATAAATTAGATTCATACAATACTAATTTTCTATTATTATTTTGTAGGTAAAAGGTTGCTACTGGATTGATCAAAAAAGTGTATTGAAGTGTATTATTATGAAACTCTTGGTTGAAGATTAATAATATGCTTTCCCTCTTTCTTTTCTAGAGTTTTTTCCTGAAATGGTTTCTCCACATAAATCTGGTGTCTCTTATGGTTTTTTTATTTTTACATTAGTGTTGAATATGAAATCACATATAATGTCATTTGGGTAAATATTATTTTCAAAATTTTACACACATTCATAAGTTGTTATTACAATTTTGCTTCACCTTGTTTTCAACATTTGGTATTTGAGATAACAATTTTGTTGAGACCTTTATCATAACTGTTGAGTGTTTTTTGGCTATATTGAGAACTTTTAATTTGTGGTTCATTTCAAATTTATGAAAAATATTGTATATCATGGCCTCTACCTCTTTCCAAGATATTAAAAAATTCAATGTCACAATCTACAATATGTGGAAATTGAAGATGGAGGATCTCCTTGAAGAGAGAGATTGGTGGTTTCCATTTTTGCAAGAAACAAAACCAACCACAATGTTTGATGAATATTGGAAGAATTTAGACAAGAAGGCATGGGAATGCTAGAGTATGGATAGATACTAAGAGGGTGGGTGAATCAGTGTCTGATGGACAAACTTAAACATTAAACCTTTTAAAATTTGACAAAGACTTTTAGTTCATATATCCTTTCTATTGATAACAGATCAGAATAATTACTTTGAGAGCATTCATAAAAAGGGGTAAACAAAGATCAACTCAGTTCATTTAGACAACTTATGCCAATATAATTTGTGTGGGATATCTTGCACTTTGCAAAAGATGTGACTAACATTGTTTAATGATCAAAGCATGATGACAAGACAAGTGCAACTCATAAAACTATGTACATGAAGACCAACATCATTAAATCACTTTAAGACCACCAGATTTCAATGCATCTTTATGAGACACTGCAACAACTATGCAACTGAATGACATATGATAAGCATTGAAACAACAAAGAACTTTAGTACATTGTGATAGATTGAAAACATAATACTCTTGAACTATGAAACAATGGAAGAACATGTGATGTGACAGACTGTTTACTTTTCATCACAACATGCAAAACATGTTTTGTTAAATAGATCTTTTAAACCATTTTTTAACATATGACTGTGAAAGTACTTGTAACAATAGATCACATTAACATTGCAGAAATAAGTACTGATAATAGTCATTAATGCATCTGATAACTTATGAAGATCAAATACACATGAAGAATGATCACACCAAGACTTGTCACATAACACATTATATGTCTTGAGTGGAAAAACCTCTTGGAGAATAAAAACCACTCAAAAAATCTTTCTCTTTATTCACTTAGAGCACCAAATCTACAAAGTTCAGGAACACCAACTCCATAAAGTTTAGGAGCACCAACTCCACAAAATTCAGGAGCACCAACTCCACAAAATTTTGAAGTACCAACTTCATAAGATACAAGAGCGCCAACTCCTTTACAATGCAAAACAATTACAGTATTCTATCAGAACCCTAGAAGTGCAAATTGTAGTCCTAGAATTTTGATAGAAGACCATAAATATTTTCAATAAGCACATTGAAAAATGTTGTATGAAAATGGCAACATCTTCTCTTAAATAATTTAAGAATCAATATAAATATTTTCAATGCAATACAACTTTTTTTACTGTATATTTGAAACATCATATTCCTCTTTCAAATAACCTAGAAAAAATACCTGAAAGCCATCTTTTAAAGACACTGTGAATAACAACCTCTTAAAGAAGTTTGTGTAACTATAAACCAACTCAGGTTAGGGTTTAATTTGAAAACCCTAAATAATCCTTCTTAAAAAAAAACCCTTTCAACAAAAAGTTACAAATATCACCACCAAGAAATCATTTAGTTACAGTCAAATATTGCCACCCAAAAACCCTAACAGATTTAAACATGTATCAACAAAGATTAATCCCTTTAACAAAAAAATCTTAACAATAGCATTTTCCAAATCAATTTTATTCACTGAAAACCTACTTAATCAATTGTTTCAAAGCATGTAAGAAATAGAAATGCAATACCTATTTATGGTGAAAAACCAACTAAAAACAAACCTCAAAAACCTGTCAAATAGTTTCAAAACCGTCCTTTTGATAGTTGCCAGTATTCCACTATTGTTTCCTTAACCAACATCCATATGCCTGGCCATCTTCATTTGTGCTCATATAGTGAGTTGAACTTCCATATCCATAGCATATTGGCTAAAAATACAAAAACTATTGTAGTCACCAGAATAACCATGGCGGCTAGGGCTTCAAAAGTGAAACAACAATAATGAATTTTCCCTTATTCGAGCTTCAACATAATCATTTGAGATCTAGACAAAAATATTATAATTCCTTAGAATCCACTTCCAAAGACTTTATCAAAGCCATCGACATCATAATAATATTAAATCATTAACTCAAATGAGCTATCAAATTCCATGATGGTTGTCAGTGTCATTTATCCAGTCACAAGTAGTTGTCGAAACTAATAGCTAGTCAACACATATAAAATGTGATAGTTATAAAAAAACCCGATACCATAGAGTCACACAAAATGATATTATTACTGCAATGATACCTGATGTCACATGTTTTATTGTGATCAAAATGTCGATACCTCATGTATTCTCTAGCCTTCACATGATAATGTGACTTTGATTAAAGCCTGATACTCATTAAAATGAATTCAATAAAAAAAATGTCAATCACCTAGTCACCATGACTACTAATAGAAATGCTTTCTTGAATGATTGTTCAAGTTACTTCTATAAATTCAATTTCAATAACAACTTTCAAAGTGTCTTATAATCAAGCTAAAAAATATGAATTGCAATGAGACTTGATATTGCATATTCCTTTTAAATGTGATCAAACTTTCCAATCAGCAGAGCCATCAAATGTAGTGTATGCCAACAACATAAATTTTTCCTTCATCAAAATATGACAGAGTTCAACCAACACTTATCACCTTAACATATAACTAATGTAACTACATATCAAATATCAACCAATGCGAATAAACCAATATCAACAAACCACTTTTGACATCAAGGAAAAACCAAAAACAACTAAGAGCCAATAGGGAAACCATTTAGTTGTTTATTGCATACTTTTTCCTCTTGAATGTATTTATAGAAGAAATCGTATACAAGTTGTGGAAGAGGATAGGTGAAATATACTAAACCAAAAATTTGTCTAACAAGTTATATCTCAAAAGACGGTTGTATTATTTAAAGATGAAAGATGGTGATTCAATTGCAGATCATTTAAATGCATTTAACTTGATTATGATTCAGCTTGCATCATTAAATGTTAAACTATAATATGAAGATAAATGTATCTCATTTCTTTGTTCTTTTCCCAAATCTTAGGAAAGTCTAATTGTTTCCATAAGTAGTCATAATTCAGAGCCAAAAAATAGAAAAAAATAGTTTCCATACTTCTTTTAAAAGAGATGAGGATAATGCCTATTAATGTTGGATCTCAAGATGCCTTGCATGTGTAGGGTAGGTCCAAAGAGAGAGGGCCTAAAGGGGATAAAAAGAGGGATAAGTCTAAAGGATGCTCTAAAACCCCCAAAAAGAGCATAGTAAAGTGTTGGAATTATTGAAAAAGAGGGCATGCCAAGGAGTGTAAGAACAAGAAAAACAATGTTGATTCCTCTACATTAAATTCTTTTGATGATGATTCTGATACTTTATTTATTTTGGCTAACACTATTAGTAATGATTATTGGCTTATTGATTCAATTTTCTCCTACCATAGGTGTAACACCCCGACGCACAAACCCCAAAGGACAACTATCAACACAAGAATTTTTTTTTAAAACATAAAGTAGAATTACTATGTTATCAATCTCAACTAGCATAATTACAATTACATACTAATCTCCTAAGTCCCTTGGGGTACACAAAGAGACATTACGTTATCTACTCATTAACAAACTCAAATAATGTCCAACATTCATTCCACGGATATGTGTTCTCATATAAAAGTGATAAACACTAAGCATCAAAATAAGGATGAACCACATACGCTATACAAGATTACATATCTAATAAAACTTGGAGACAATGAGAAACTAATTTACTCATCAAATCAACATCAAATATATATAATTGCATCAATGAATAATGTTTTGAATTACAAAATGAGTTATAACAATACATCATGATACAAGCTAAATACCAATGACCAATTATCCAAGTTACAAGATACATTATCCCAACACATGGGTGAGTTACAATACAATTTACATGATATGAATAAAGTATAAATGTATACATCATATGGTACATAAATCTGGTACAAACTGTCACCACAATCTCTGCACTGAAGGTATGATTGCATTTTGGGAAACCCAATGGGGTGCGAAGCATGTTCCACCCGACCACCCCCGTGCTAGGAGTAGTTAAGAAAGGATTCCCTACCAAGACGTCTAAAGTTACACATATGACTCAACACCAATCATGGAAAATAATTTATACACAAAGGAAGTGTGACAAAATAAGTCTACTAACATAACATGATGACAAAAGGCTCCAAGTCAAAACAATAAATTACTTCCAGAGGATTCCAGTTTAAAATGACTAAGGGAAAGGCTAGAGGAGAGTGTCATCGCATGGCCTTCATGGATTATCCTAACATCCTATCACAAGGTGCCACCTCCATCTATGGTTATCCTGGCTGCCTATTTCAAGGTGCCGCCCCATAGGGTGACTCATGCAGAATCATGCATTACTTGTGGAAACGAGATCACGATTATGCCAACCACGACCTTCTCGACCACCTTTAGTCTTTGATATCCCTAACAGGTGAGCGAGGTATCTATCATTCTTTTAGTGTTTAACTACCCATTCCCCAATTATTTAGTTAGGTTTTCACTTTTTACACTAACTCTACTGTGGGTTATCCTGACAGCCCCTTTGTGCGCCGGCGCCCACAGAGAGCCACTCTCTCTAGATTTCCCAAACATACCACATAATAGGAGGAATTGAACTCTCAAGTTCACAACACACAGGGTAGCAACTTGCGAGGTAAAAACCATCTCGCCAAACTCTTACAAAACGGTAACTTAACGAAAGAACAACACTCAAAGTATTCACTAGATTACATCCACAAGGAGAGTAGAACTAAAAACCTTAATTAATTACACTAAATTTCATAACCTCTGGAAGTTCAACGACAACCCTATAACCCATAATTAAGTTGACCAAATAAACAATCACTCAAGTTAACTCTACACAAAAATCTCAATAATGGACACCATAAAATAACCTACTGTTTATTCAAAATCAAGGGATGATTTAATAACATAAATCCTTAAATCAAACAATCATCTTCGTACGCAAGAGTTTCTTTTACAAAATCAACCAATAATTTTCTCAATTAACTTTGCTAATAAAAGACAATTAAATATGTTTAATAAATCATTTAATACAAATATCTCCAAAAGAAAATATATGATCATATATAATTTATCATCTATATTAGAATATCCCCAATTAAAAACATGTTTATATTTAAATATATATATATATATATATATATATATATATATATATCTATCTATATATATAGATATATATATATATAGATATATATATATATACATATATATATATATACATATATATATATATATATATATACATATATATATATACATATATATATACATATATATATATTTAATTAATACTAATTATTCGAATAACAAATTTAAATGAATTATGAAACTTTATTTCATATTTTAAATAACATCAAAATCAAAAAAAAAAAAACTTTTTTAAAAAATAATCAAGCAGCCTTGGAACTACATGCCTCCCATAGGGGAGGACGCAGTCCCAAAGGACTGCGTACAGCAGTCTAAGGACTGCTGTGCACGGCCCTTATGGGCTGCACAGGGAGTGGGGTACGGCTGTAGCCGTCCCCTCCCATATCAATATGTTTTCAATAATTTTTTTAAAAATTATTTTAAATAAAATTCGGTTCAATCTAATAAAATTTCACTATATATATATATATATATAATTTCTAACAAAATTCCGAGTACAGAAATTCGTCAGTTTTATATATATATATTTAAATACAGGAATTTAATTCCTCTGTATTGGAAAAATATAAATCTATATTTTTCAGATAACAGACAAAATTGTAAAATACCATTTACATTCAAATTAAAATTTCACAATTAGAAGATTACAGAGGAAATAACAATTCCATTAAAATAAAATAAAAATATGGAAACTAAGTTTTATATTCTAGTGATAAATTACAGAGAAATAGAAACACCACAACTACCACAGGCAATAAGAAGTTGCACAGTAATTTTGCTAGTTTTCCTGTGTTTATTCCCATTTTTCCTTGCACAAAAGTACTCTAAATTTCCTCTGTTCAACTACATTTTATTTTTAACTAAAATTTACAGAGGCAACACAAGCTTTAACGGAAACAGCCGGAAACAAGGTTTTCAACAGTAAGATTCTAATTTCCTCCAAGAAAGTAGATAATTCTTCTTATACACCAGAAGAAAGCATTTTACAAAGAAAACAAATTAAAAACAATGAAATACCTGTTTCCTGTAGGCTGTAGAAGTAAGAGTTGTACCAAATTTTGCCTCAGACCCTTGCAGCTTTAAAACTCCTCCCAGAAGCTTCACCTCCAACCAACAAGAAAATATTCTAGAACCTTGCAGCTTATTCCAAATCCAGACACAAGTATACAACAGAAAACCAAAAAAAAAATTCACACAGAGCTTTCCCCACTCTTCTCCGCCAAAACTTTCCCGTGAAGAACTTCTGTTTTCCCCATGCCTCTTTTCCTTCCGGGAATATTTTCCCCAACCAAAACTCAATAATTCCCCACTTCTTCCCGTACAACTCCAATAAAAGAAAATTTAATAATTTTATTTTAAAATCAATTTTATTCATTTATTTATATTTTATTTTATTATTTATATTTTCTTTTATTAACATTGTAACTTAATAAACTATTTAATTAACTCAAAAATGCAAAAGCAATAAGACTTTTAAAATATCAACAAAGCAAAATTTATTTTATTTAAACTATTGCTTTAATAGAGAATATAACTCAATTAACTAAACTAAAAATAACTTAAAACTCCATCAATTAAATATATAATTGATCACACATACCCAACATTAATTAAATCACTTAATTAAAAATTGATTAAAAATTTATTAAATCCCAAACTAAACTATTAATCAACACGAACACATTTACAAACAGGGACAAATAAAAACAAAGACAACAATGAACTCACAAAAGACGAACTTGGGACGGGAATTCTTTCCTAACCACTCCTTTTTAAAACATCAATCTCGTTGAGTTTATTTTGATGCTCGCCCTGTCCTGCCAAAGCAGGTGGAATTGAGACTTAGTACCTGCATCCTGCATAGAAAAAAATGTTGTGAAGCATATAAATCTCCATAGAAAACACACTGTGAAAGGCAATCGCAGGGTGACAGGGCACTTGCAAGCAAGTGATTCCACTCTGTCCTTTCACCAAGACTCACAAATAAACACACCAAACAATATAACAGCATAAAATTCGCACATCATCATATATATTATTAAAGAACACCACAAAAAGTCTTATAACATAATCACCATAAAAAGTATCATCTAACATCATATGTAAAATCTAATGCAACCAAACAACCAAGCCATAAATCCATGCACAACCAAAATGGTGAACTGATCATCCACACAACCAAGTACAAGATCTGTCCATAAGAGTAACAACAACATGAGGGATATCACAATAGGACTCCTCGCAAATAATGGTTTACCACAAACAAAGCATGTGATGAGGGAGATGTTTTCCTTGGTGATAATAGCACAAAATTTATTATCGTTAAGATAAAGGTAAAGTTGTGTTTTAGTGATGGGAGGATTAAAACCCTTGATAATGTTTTGTGTATTCCAAGACTTGTAAGAAAAATAATTTTAGCATCCAAGTTGAATGATGGTGCAGGAGCATCTAGGTGAACTGAAAAACCAACATCATAATATATATATATATATATATATATATATATATATATATATGACTTTCTTCTTTTAGTTGGCTTGATTCATATTTTTGGTTTTGGCTCAATTTTAGTGTTGTAGGCAAAAATTGAAGAATTTGATCTTTAGTGCTCTTTCAATTTAATTTCACTTCATCTATAGTCCCTACCAGGTGGAGAATTATGGAGTTAAATTTGAAATTTAGTTATTTAAATTAATTCCTATGCTCACCCAATATTTGTAAATTTAATTTACATTTCCTTCCAAAATATTATTTTATTATTTTATTTCTTGGAAATTGGAGAGACAAGGGGTGTTTCCAAGAGGAAAAGGAGAATAGACATTGAGGGAAAAATAAAACTCAAAGAGTTTACTTTTTGAAAGTTAATAGGCAGAGAAGGAAGTGGGATGCCTAGGTAGGAGAGGAGAGTTTTTGAATAGAGTTATAAAAACAAGGAAATTGCAAATTTTCCTCAGGAAAAACAAGGAAGAAGTGGGTTGTGGAATTCATCCCAACAAGGTTAGAAGTCATAACAACCAGTCCAGATTGCCCGAGGGGGCATTGGAGTTCTCTAGGAAGGAGAATTTAGAACAAAAATCAGAATTGTAATTGCAGATTTGTGTCATGTAGGTGAAGCCAGGAGTGGGGTGCTATATTTGGAAGAGAACATTTACAGGCATGAAATTTCTATTTTTTGAGCTAATTGTGTAGAAAAAAATCAAATCAATGAAAATGCAATTGTGGATTGGTTCTTGTTTGTGTTGAATTGAATGTGTGAATTAAATAATTTGAATGATGAAAGATTACATACCTGTATGTTGTAATTCCTCCATTTTTATTGTGTTCCAATTTAATTGGTAATTGGAGTAAGAATTAAATTGACTGGTAAAAAAAATGAATGTGTGTGAATTTTGAAGTGTTTGGCTGTAAGGGTGGATTGCTTGGCAAGGTACTCCATCCTTGAACTGTATCGAATGATTCTAGAATACATATGAAATTTGACAACTCTAGTTTATGGTTGGTAAGAGGGAGTTTGGTGATAGGTAAAGGATCTTGGATAGGGATTTTTTTTAGGCTAAACATCTCTACATTTTTTAACTTTTCCACTATAGTTAACACTAAAACTTCATGTATGTTGTAGCACCATAGATTGGGTCACATTGGTGAAAAAGATCTTAATACCATTCTTAGTAAAAATTTGGTTGATGGTTTTTGTGATTATTCTATTGGTAAATTTTATTTTATGAGAATTATGTGTTTGGTAAAAAAAAAATAGATCATCATTTCCTAATGGAACTAACAAGGAAAATAGATTATTAGAGCTCATTCATTTGGATGTATGTGGACCAGTGGATGTTGAATCTTTTGGTAATTCTTGGTATTATGTCTCTTTCATTGATGATGTCTCAAGATACACGTGGATTTATTTTATACGTTTAAAATCTAAAATTTTAACTAAGTTTAAGGAATTTAAGGCTTTAGTTGAGAAGCAATCAAATTATAAGACAAAAGTGTTGATATCTAAAAATGGAGGTGAATATTATTCTAGGGAATTTGATGAGTTTTGTAAGCATGTAGGTATTTTTTAGTAAATGACTACTCCTTACACTCCCCAACAAAAATGGGTAGCAAAAATAATGAGCTAAACCTTGATAGAAAAATCTAGGAGCATTTTGAGTGATGCTTTTGGACACAAGTTTTTGGTATTGCTTGTTATTTAATTAACGAATCTCCTTGTTCAACTCTTATTGATAAAATTCCTTATGAAGTGTGCATAGGTAGAAAGCATTATGTTTCACGGTTAAGGGTCTTTGGTTGTGATGATTTTTTTCATGTGCCTCAAGAGAAGTGATCTAAAATAGATCCAAAATCACATAAATGCATCTTCATTAGTTATGGTGAGAATGTAAAAGGTTATAAGATTTTGAATCCTCTAACTCATAAAATAATATTTTCTAGAGATTTGATTTTCAAGGAGTTTAGAGCTTACTCGGGAGAACAACCAAAGGATAAAGATAAGACAAAAATAGTGCATTTCAAGATAAACATTGAGAAACAAGAAGATGCACATGTTGAAGAATAATCTAATGGATTTGAAGATGGAGAAGAAGAAGAGGGTTTAGATAGTTACAAGGATGTACAATATGAGCACATAGAAGAATAAGAATGTTTAGATCCCATTACTCCTACCTCTAGGAGGCCCTCAAGGCAATGTAATCCAGTTGATAGATATAACCCACCAAATTTATGTTGTATATTTTCTTTATTGAGTACTGATGATGAACTCAAATATTTTAGGGAGGTTCTCTCTTTGGAGGATAGTGATTCTTGGATGTAGGCCATGGAGGAGGAGATGATGACCTTGGATAATTGTGACACTTGGGGTCTTGTTAGTTTTCCCAAAGGAAGGAAGCCCATTGGTTGCAAGGGTGTTTAAAAATAAATTTGGTGTAAATGGTCGGTTAGAGTAGTACAAGGCCAAACTAGTGGTCAAGGGCTACTCCCAGGCAGAGGGAGTTGATTTTGGTGAAATTTTCTCTCATGTTGCTAAACTAAATTTTATTAGATTTCTATTATCTATTGTTGTTGCTTGTGATTTTGAGATAAAGCAAATGGATGTTAAAATTGATTTCTTGCATGGGGATCTTGAGACAAAAATTTATATGTGACACTTGATGGTTTTATTGTGAAAGGAAAGCAACACTTGGTCTATAAGTTAAAGAGATATTTGAAAATAAGATTTTGATGCCTTTGCATTGAAGTTTGGTTTTTCTAGAATCTAGGAGGATCATTATGTTTATATTGAGGTTGTTGATGATCATATACTAATCATTATCTTGTATGTTGATGACATGTTTATTGGTAGCAAGGATATGATTAGAGAGCTCAAGACTCAATGTTTTGGAAAATTTGATGTGTACAAGGAAGTTAAGGTAGTGGAACGACTTCCTACACTAATTTTAAGAGGAGTGTAATTCAAAAATATATATATTTACAATAGTTACATAAATTA
Source organism: Sequoia sempervirens (assembly GCA_007258455.2). NCBI lineage: Eukaryota > Viridiplantae > Streptophyta > Pinopsida > Cupressales > Cupressaceae > Sequoia > Sequoia sempervirens. The sequence continues at coordinate 1,025,497,994 of VDFB02281492.1, read as the reverse complement.
AATACAAATAAAGGCAAATGTCATGCATACCACAACACAATGATTTATGTGGGGAAATCCATTTTGGGAGAAAACCCCACACCCCAAAAGCTACCCAATATATTATTCACAAATCATGAAGACTACAATATACTTACAAAGGAAGCTTCTCACAGGAGTATCACCAACCATAAATTTGGAGATAATACAACAACTATCAGACTCATAGAATACATCAAAATTCACAAACATAATATAGTCCCCTAATAAAACAAAATTTCCTTCTAGGGAAAGACAATCGAACAAAATATCTACCATTAGTTATGAGGCCTAATGATGAATGATTTGGATTTACAATATAAAAATATACATAAAATATGGCTTTCAAGGGCACTACACCCAAACCCCCATGGGGCTCATGGCCCCCGAACCCCACACTTGAGGGATGGGCCACTGAGACCCCACAGGGGGTACCTCCCTTGCACCCCCCACACTCAAATATATTAACCTCTTACAATCACAATGTTGAAACACCATTTTTCCTAACAATATGGAGGACTTGGGGGCTGTAAAATATATCCTTGGGATAGAGGTCATCAAAGATGGGGTTCATAGAAAGTTTTAGTTAAGTCAAAGTAAGTATATTGATACCATTTTGTAGAGATTTAAGACGCAAGACTATAAGCCAATAAGTATTCCATTTCTAGTTGGTATTAAGTTGAGTCTAGACATGTGTCTTAATTTTGATTATGAATTTGATGAGATGTCTAAGTTTCCTTATGCTAGTTTCGTTGGTAGTTTAATATGCAATGGTTTAAGCACTAGACCATATATAACCTAGGCATTGGGAGTTATGAGTAGGTTTATTTCTAATCCTCATAGAGAGCATTGGAATTTTCAAAAAGGGTGTTAAGATATTTGTGAGGTACTTACAATTACTGTTTAGTTTATCATTGTAGTAATGATGTGTTCAACTCATTGGACATACAAGGGTTTTTTGACGTAGATTGGGAAGATGACTTGGATAGTTGGAGGTCCACTAGTGGCTATGTGTTTACTTTGTTTGGAGGAGCAATGAGTTGGATGAGTAAGACACAACCTATAGCTTCATTTTCCACCAATGAAGTAGAGTATATGGTTGATACACACATGCCTCTAAGGAGGAAGTATGGTTATAGAGAATTGGTAATGGTAATGGTTTTAGTTACAAGACACTGAGGATTGGAAGTGATAGTTAGAGTGCTATTTTTTTGGCCAAAAATCCCATGCATCATGCCCATACTAAGCATGTTGATGTTCTATATGAATTTTTGTGAGAAATTCTTGAGAATGGTAAGGTCTTGATTGAAAAGGTTGACACTTTGGATAATGTTGCAAATTCTCTTACAAAGCCAATGACCACATATAAGTTCTCTTGGTGTAGGAAGGCCATGGGCCTTGATCACTGTAATTGATTTATTATTTATATCTTTTGGATGTAATTGCAATGTATAATGTCAAGTTGGAGAATTTTATTAAAGGTGGCATTAACCTTGCATTCATTTGTCATTCTGGTGTCTCCACATTCCTTGGAAATTTTTCTAGGAGACAAGAGAGGAAAAACATTTAATATGTACTTTTTATGAAAATTGCATTTCCAAGAGGTGAATATGTGTCAGTGGGAGTTACACAATATAATGGATGCATTTCTCTTTTATGTAATGGAGTTAAGGTAGTGAAACAAATTCCTACACTAATTGTGAGAGGAGGGTAATGCAATTTTTTTTAGATCTTTACAACAGTTATAGAAATTAAATAGAAATAAGCATAAATATCATGCATACAACAACACATTGATTTACATGGGGAAACCCCTTTTAGGAGAAAAAACTTACAATCCAAAATCTTCCCAATATATTATTCAAAAACCACAAAGATTACAATATACTTGTAGAGAAATCTTCTTACAGGGGTGTCACCAACCAAATATTTGGAGGCAACACAAAAAATATCATAATCTCATAATACATCACAATGCCCAGTTGTGATATGATTCCCTCATAAAACAGGGTTTCATTCTAGGGAAAGACAAGCCAAAAAATATCTACATCATATCTAAGACCTAATGATGAACAATCCAAATTTAAAATAATAAAATATACTTAAAATGTAACAATCAATATATTAACCTATTATAATTGCAAGGTTGAGACACCATTTTTCCTAGCATTTTAGCCATCCAACCTTGGAAGATGAAAATTCATACCTTGGTACCCAAGTCAAATTTATAAACATTCATAAACTTATGAATAAATTCAGATTTGTAAACACATTCATAATTTTTTATTGCATTTTTGCTTCACCGTGTTTTCAATAGGTAGGAAATGATAAAGGATCACGAGAGGGATTATATGGAATGGTAGGGTCTTGATTTGGATGAGTGGGTGATAAGGGATCATGAGAAAGATTAGGTGGGGTGGTAGAGTATGTATTTGGATGAGTGGATGTTTTAGTATGTTTTGGAACAAAATATTAGAATTTATTGATCTGTGTAGGTGGTGTGATGAGGGAGGAGTGTTTGATGGACTCCTCAATGGGATAGATGAAGGGAAGATGGATTCATGAGGTTCATAGGATTGGGATTGGTTAATGATAGGAGTAGGAGATTGATATGTGAGTTAGATGGTTTTAATGGGTTGGATGGTTTCTGGAGAAGGGCCTCATCATTGATGACCTTATATGGTTGAGCGAGGTAACACAACTCCACAACTTTGGGATGTAGATTTTATTCTTAGGTTTTTTTGCTAGGAGTCCATGGAGGAATTTTTGGGAGAAATATACATATGTCGTAGTCTTTGTTGGAAGGTTGTGATTAGAATGGGGATTAGGATTATGGATCAATTGGATAAAATTAGATGCATGGTTAGGATTATGGATTAGATGATTATGATTATGGATTGGAGTTTTGGTAGTAGATGGAGGATTAGGAGTAGATGAATGATGGGGATTAAATGGAGGATTAGGAGTAGATGGAGGATCAAGATTAGATGGAGGATTGGGAGTAAATGGAGGATGAGGATTATGGATTAGAGGATTAGGATTATAGATTGAAAGATTATAGGATAAGAGGTTTGGATTGTGGGTGGAGATGATGGTTATATTGTGAAAATATGGAGGTTGGGTTATGATTAGGAGACAAGATGTTGGAATGGATGTTGGATGAGAGGGATACATCGGTGAGGGATAAGAGGGAAATGTGGATGGGAGATAAAATGGAGTCCCATTTTCAAAGGTGACATAAGGATGGCCACTCAATATGTATGGAGGTGTGATGGGATGGATTATGCTAATCATTACTTGGTCAAAAGGCAATGGTGAATGATGGAATCTGGGAAAAATATAACTAGCAATGATGGCATCAAGGGGATAAATTTTGTACTCATCTTGAACAACAAGAATTTTATCATCATCAAAATAGGGTGGATTAAATTTGCAATCATCTTGATCAATACGAATTTCATCATCATAAAAATAGTGTGGATTAATTTCATACTCGTCTTGATCAACAAGACTTTCATCATCATTGAAATGGGGTGGATTTTGTGTCTGGCTATGAAAATGAAACTCATCAAAACAAAATGTATCCATGATGATCACTTGACCAGTTAGATGGGAAATAAAGAGAATATTGGATGGAAAGATATGATTAAAAGGTAAATGGAATGGATTAGAATAACATGGAAGAAGGGATCTTAAGGTTTTTCTTACATTAGAATATTTTAGGTGTTGATTTACTAAACATAAGGTTAATATAATGTAGATTTTTTTGTATGTTTTAATAAATCATGTTTTTAGATGTCTTTGGAGTAGAATTTGGCCTAACGATTGTCATCAGTACTTGGGAATGGATTGTTGAATACATGCTTTCTAAGGGATTAAAACTAGATCTTGTGGAGATATTTACAATCATATAAAAAACTTCAAATTTCACCCAATGGGCTAGCAGTTATGACCTTGCCAAGTAGGGGTACATAAAACAACAAGATTTTTTGAAATTTTTAGTTTTGGATAATGGAATATGGGATTTTTTGTGTCTTAAGATGGGTGATGGAAGGTTCTTTCTTGTTTCCTAAGTTTTTTTGGAGCTATTATTTTTCTTTCACCCCAAAAAAATATCTTTAGTGTTTGTATGGGAGATGAATTTGTTGAAACACAATACATAATTTCCTAATGAAGTTAGCACCTTTGAAAAATAAAATTTTGGACTAGGAGTTGGGTAGGAAAAAACCTCCTCAATATAGGAGAAGAACACTCAAATATTTACAAGGCCACCAGAACATAGATAGGGTTAACTAAACAAACTTGGATGGATTTTTAGTAGGATATTGAGTAGATAGGACTACCTAGACATAGTACAAGGCTGCCCAAACATAGATAGGATCACCTAGAAAAACTAGGATGGAGTTTTTTACTAAGTTTTACTAGTAAATAACTACATAGACATAACACAATACCACCCATCCATAGACATAATCTCCTAAATAGAGATGGATGGATTTTGTACTAGGTTTGATTAGAAGAAGGGGGATTTGGATTAGAATGGATTATAGGAGAGATGGAATGACTAGAGGATGATTAAGGTGATGGGTTGGATAGATTAGGATGATGTGGATTGAGATGCTTGATCAAGTGGAAATGCTAAAAATAATTAGATTCAATCAACATACAAATGCTCTCAAATTGTAAGGATTTCTATTAAAGGGAGTTACAATTTTTTTTACAATGAAGATAGATCAAGCACAACAACAACCTTTGATTATTCAATTTGGTATGAAATTTAATATAGGGTCACAATAGAATAAAACATTAATATTATCTAAGAGATGGAGGATAGCTAGGGATAGCTACACACACATAAAATCCATTACCAAGAAGCATTGAATGCTTCACCAAGGCATGAGTTATATCTTGACAGCTAGAGGTATATTTTAAGTAGCTTCAGGGTTTGATACACATCCATTACACCACACTAAATGATGAAATATGATATTATGATTCTACTTACAAGCTCACAAGGGGAATCCATGAATTGAGGGCCCATCTACATGCATGAAAATAGCAGTCTCTCCTATTTCCTTCACCTTCAAGTCTCGCGGATTAAGGATCTTGGGTATTAGCTAGACATGATGAGGACTCACTCTTGAGGTACAAATTTTTCTCTCCCCATTTTATATACTATGATATAAAAAAATATCCTAGATCCAACTATTAGATTAACCCAATTCAACCTTTCTTTGCACCAGCATTAGAAGTCAAACCATAAGATAGTCAAGATTAGCTAAAAACTTTGAAGGAGAGATGATTTTCATTGCGTTTATCTCTTTTGTTGCCAAGAAAGTTGATTGAATTTAATGTGAATTTATTGACTTAATTTACTATGAAAACCTAATATAAAAACACAAAGTATTCACACAGATGAAACTAAAATTTCATAAAATGATAGCACATTTGAGAAGGGAAAATGTTTGTGCACATATAGAAATTTGAGCCTAAACTAAGAGGTTAAGGGTGAGAATGCCCTTGACTGAGAAATATGATTTTTTCTCTCTAAAACCCTAGTTTGTAGCACACAAGTTTGCACTGCCTTTCCTGTTATAAAATTTATCAACTTCAAATCTAAACCTACAAAATCACAACAAATAGAATGAAAGGGTTTGCTATATAGGATTTTTCCTCAATCAACCCCGCATTTTAGTATTTCTACATCCATGAATAGTTGATTTGTTGATGGATAAAGTGTGTGCTCTGAAACTTAAATATGTCTAAGGCTGTAATGAGCTATAAAATGCAAAGTAAATGATAAATCCCTACTCAAGTGTGTTATAGAAGGATTCCTAAATGACACAATCGATATCAACCCAAGAGAAAGTCAAATACCCAAGGAAAATTCAAAATAATCAAATACCTTACTTAGGGTAGCAAGGATAAAAGGTCTAAATATGAGAGCATGACGAAAAAAGTTATTAGGTGCTTGAAAGAAGCAAAAAATATCTCCAAAACCTAGATCTAATCAGTCCCTCCATTGGAATCAAAATCCAACCATTGTGCTAAACTAGATCAAATCTAAACAATGCTTGTAATTCTATAAAACGGGATGTGAATTTTGATAGAGCTTTAGAGTAGTTGTAATTGCCTTATAATTTTTGAAATAATAATTCATGTTTATATAGTGGAACATAAAAATAAAATAAAGTGTAGGCTGAAAATTTTCAAGATTCATTTACTGCCAAATCTCGAAAGTGAATTCATGTTGCACAAATTAAAGACCGAAATAAATTAAAGATCAAATTTATTAGGAAAATTACCTAGTCTAGAGAAACCTCAACCTTGACCAACCATTTGCACACATTAAAGTGTGATCCTTGAATTTAGGTTTTGATTATTCAATACTAATCCAAAAAATGAGCATTTGTCAAGGTTAAAATGATGAAATACGATCGAGAAGGCACTTTTAGGGTAGCATTGACATGTTCTCTTGAGTTGAAGGGAAAATTCAAAGCTAGGAAGCATTTATAAAATGCCCTAAGGGAGTGGACAAAAAATTGAGCCCCAAATAAAGCACGAAGTTGTGCTTTCACTTTTAGGGAGAAGAATTTATGACACTATGTGCATATGCAAGATAAATTATAGAAAATTAAATCATAATATGTGAAAAATGATACCCAAAATGATATTATAGAGGACACCAAACATTCTTCAAGTAAGAGAATGAAGCCCCTAGCGTAGTAACCTATAAACCATAGTGTTAGGAACCACAACTTGCAAAACCAACTTGTTGAAAATCTAAAATCATCTTGCACAAAAAATTAAAGTGTTAGTCCAAAGAATTATGTGGAGAATGCAATTTGAAGGTGGATGTAGCACCCCTATATTTTTTTTCTTTATGAAAGTAGAAACAGGGTGTTGATCTCTCCATGTCGAATTGATTAGGGTTTTGATGAAAATTACTTTGGTAGGGTCATGTAAAAATAACACCAATACCAAAAGAATAGGAGAAGGACAATGGTCAAACCAGGATTCCAATGCAAGAGATGGTGTAAAAATCAGATTTTGCAAGCTCGAGTTGTGATGATTTGAGTAAAGAGATGTTTGAAAATGATATATGCTTTATTGCCAATTTTTACTATAAGTAATATATTTTTAACATTTTCACCATTCATTTTGACTTTTCATGTAGTTAGGAGCTTAATTTGTAATGTTTTAAATGTGTTCTATTAAATATGGGGCATGTTGGGAAAATGTGTCTCAAACTTGCAATTATATGTCGTTTATTGTTGGTAGGATGTATATATATTTATATATATGTTTCCTAGTTACACTAATAGGTATATATAATGGCAACATGAAGTGAAATGTGAGTGTGTTAACTTTACAGGAAACTTCTAGAATGACCGACATACATTAAACAAAATATATATTGTAAATCTGGACCGTTCACTATTAGGTTTTAGATCTAATGGCAGATATTTTGTTGGCCTGTCTTGCCCTAGAATGTAACTCTATTTTATGAGGGTGTTGTATTATGGCCACGGTACAGAGAGATAGTGATGTATTCTAAGATTTTGATAGCAATCATGTTGTCTCTTGATCTTTGAGTGGTGATACTCCTGTGAAAAGCTTGATTTGCAAGTATATTGTAATCTTTGTGATTTATTGAATAATATATTGGGAAACTTTTGGAGTGTGGGGTTTTTCTCTCAAAATGGTTTTCCCCAGGTAAATCACTATGTCGTCGCATGCATGATATATATGCTTATTTTTGTTTAATTTTTTGTAACTGTTAAAGATCTATAAAAGTTTTGCATTATTCTCCTCTCAAGATTAGTGTAGGAAGTTGTTATGTTACCTTAGCTTCCTTACAAGTGGTGTTAGAGCTTGATCACCTTTGGTTTCAGTTGTGGGTTGCTAGGTTTTTTGAACTAATCCAGATTTGAGTGGGAGCTTGTGTAGAAGACACTTTGTGATCTTGTTGTAGGAATTTTCAGATGGCAAGTTCATCAAGGATAATAGAGGTGGATAATTTTGAGATGTGGAAGCTAAAGATGGAGGATCTTTTGATAGATTGAGATCCATGGGATGCTATTGATGAGAATGTTTCAAGGCCCACAGATCCTACTTAGGCTACTCAATATGATGTTATGGACTGCAAAGTCAAGGATCTAATCATATTGTGCTTGGAAAACTCTATTTTAATTAATTTCCATGAAGAGACCTCTACACAAAAACTATAGAAGAATCTTGGTGAGATGTATCAAGCCAAATATTTAGTGAACAAGATTTTCTTAAGGAAGAAGTTGTATTCCTTGAGAATGGAAGAGGGTGGATGAATTACAAACCACTTGCAATATTTTGGGTGGTTTAGTTGGAATCAGTTGGTTTTAAAATGGATGAGAAAGAGAAATGTCATATCTTGCTTTATTCTTTGTCTAATTCATGGGATTCTTTTGTTATGGCTATTGGGAGTACTTCTATTATTTTGAAGACTAAATATGTGGTGGGTTCTTTTCTTTCTGAAGAGATGAGGAGGAAGGTATCCATCATTGCCAAGGAGGCCTTGAATGTTCATGTAAGATCTAAGGAAAAAGGAAAGAAGAATGAGAAGCGTGAAAAATCCAAGTCCATGGGGAGATCTAAATCTCTTGGAAAGTCCAAAGTTATTTGCTGGAATTGTGGTAAGCCTGGGCATGTTCGTAAGGAATGCAAAGAAGAAAAGAAGAAGAAAAAGAAGAAAGTTGATTTTGATTTTGAGTCTGAGAAGGAAGATGGTGATGCATTCATTGCAGCTTTGGAAATTCGTGGAGGTAATGATGCATGGTTAATTGACTCAGGTGCATCTTTCCATATGACATTTAATAGAGATTGGTTTTTTTAATATGAAGTATTTGATGGAGGTAGGTGTACTTGGCTGATGATTCTCATTTAGACATTGTTGGCTATGGTAAATTTAAGATCAGGTTTCCTAATGGTAGAATAAAAAAGATTACTGGTGTGTTGCATATCCCTAGATTAGCACAAAATTTGTTATATGCGAGCAAACTAATAGATGTGGGTATGTAGGTAGTATTTTTTATGTAGGATGCAAGATGGTCAAATGTGCTATGGTGATTCCTAGAGGTGTCAGATCTGTCACATTGTATAGATAGATGCATGGACTATTGAGTGCAATGGTACTTTTGTGAAAAGCAATTCTATGGAAGAAGTGAGGGTTTCACTTTCAGTAGATGGTCATGGCTTTTGGGTACCTAAGGGTGCTCTTTCTTCTGAGATAAATTTACCTACAAAGAAAACTATGTTATGGCACCCAAGACTTGGCCACATTGGAGAAAAGGGTCTAAGGACCCTGAAAAATAAAAACCTTATTGAAGATTTTTCTGATTGTAATCTTGAATTTGATTTATGTGAGCATTGTATTTATGGAAAATAAAACTACATTCGGTGTTACTCAAGTTCTCATAAATCTTGTGGTGTATTGGATCTTATTCATTATGATGTGTTTGGTTTTGTAGATGTTCCTTCGATTGGTAAAATCCACATATTATGTTTCATTTATTGATGATTATAGTAGGACGACATGGGTATATTTTCTAAAGAGTAAATTTGAAGTTTTCAATCAATTTAAATAATTTAAAGCAATGGTTGAGTTACAAACTGGAAATAAAATAAATGTTTGAGGACTGATAATGGCGGTGAATTTTGTTCAAATGATTTTGACATATTTTGTAAATATTATGGTATTCATAGACAAAAGCCAACTCCATATTCTCCACAATAGAATGGAGTTGCATAAAGAATGAACATGACACTAATGGAGAAGGCTAGAAGTATGTTGAGTGGTGTTGGCTTAGAACAAAGGTTTTGGGCTAAAGTTGTTACCACTACCTATTACTTGATTAACAAGTCTCCTACATCAGCTCTTGTTGATAAGACACCTATAGAGGCATGTTTGGGTTGCAAGCCTTTATTAAGACATCTTAGAGTTTTTGGTTATCAGGCATATGCAAATGTGCCAAAGGAGAAGTGAACAAAGTTGGAGAACAAGGTTGTGAAATGTATCTTCATCAGATATCATTATGGTGTGAAAGGATACAAGCTTTGGGATCCTGTTGCACATAAGGTAATACATAGTAGAATTATGATTTTTAGAGAAACTAATCCATCTTCTATTATATTGCAGCTAGAACAAAGTAAATAGGGAGATGTGATCCAATTTCCTCCTACACCTAAGAAAATTGAATCAAGGCCCAAGGATAAACAAGAAGTTGAGGAGATCTCATCTAGCTCTAGATCTTCAAAAGAGGAGGAAGAACCTCCAACTCAACTTGTTTGTAGGTCTAACACGGAATAGACAACCACCTGAAAGGTATACACCTCCTAATTGGAGATGTATTTTTTCTTTGAATACTAACATGGATGAACCTAGATTTGTAGAAGAGGAATTAGGTATGAATGATGCATAATCCTAGAAGATTGCTATGGATGAAGAAATGATATCTTTGAAAAATAATGATACCTGGGATCTTGTACCATTTCCTGAAGGATAAAAAATTGTTGGTTACAAATGGTTGTTCAAGAAAAAGATTGGTTTAGGTGGTGTTGAGAAGTACAAAGCAAGGTTGGTTGTGAAAGGTTACTCTCAAGTTGAGGGTGTTGATTATGGTGATATATTCTCTCCTATTGCAAAAATGGCATACATTATGTTTTTGCTTGCTATTGATGCTGCTTATGACTGAGAGGTTGAGAAAATGGATGTGAAAAATACTTTCCTTCATGGTGACTTGGAGGAGGATATTTATATGACACAACCAGAGCACTACGTGGTGAAAGGTAAAAGTAAATTAGTTTACAAATTGAAGAAATCTTTATATGGCTTAAAACAGAGTCCTAGGATGTGGTACCAGAAATTTGATACATATGTGTTGAGTTTGGGATTTGAGCATTCCAAATCAGATCATTGTGTTTATTATAAAACTGATGGTGATCATTTCCTATTTATTGCATTATATGTTGATGATATGTTATTTATTGGCAAAGGGAAAGGTATGATTTCATAACTGAAATCTCAACTTGCTGCTAAATTTGAAATGAAAGACCTTGGTGTATCTAGACACATTATTGGAATGGAAATTAAAAGAGATAGAGTGAACAAAAATCTATGACTTGGCCAAAGTAAGTATGCCAATTGAATTTTACAAAGATTTAACATGCAAGATTGTAGACCATTGTGTGTTCTTGTTTTAGTTGGAACAAAGTTATCTATTTTTGGTTGTCCAACATCTCCATAAGAGATGGAATACATGGGAAGAGTTCCTTACCAAAGTGTAGTTGAAATTTTATTGTATGTTATGGTTTGTACTAGACAATACATTTCCCAAGCAGTGGGAGTTCTTTCCAGATATATGTCTAATCCTAGTAGAGTTCATTGGGATGCAGTTAAAAGGGTCTTCAAATATTTGTGTGGTACTTCTAGATTATTCCTTGTGTTATCATAGTAATGTGACTAAAGATGAGATTTCCCTTGATATTCATGGTTATGTGGTTTAGACTTGGCAGGTGATATTGATAGCAGACGATCCACGAGTGCTTATGTGTTTATATTATTCGATGGTGCAATCAGTTGGATGAGTAAGCGACAGGTTGTGGTTGCTTTGTCCACTACTGAAGAAGAGTATATGGAAACTAGTCATGATTGTAAAGAAGTCATTTGGTTTAAGATACTATGTTCAGATATTGGAATAAAACAAGGTGTGGTGACAATTTATTGCGATAGGTAGGGTGTGATATGTCTAGCCAAGAACCTGACATTTCATGCTAGGACGAAGCACATTGATGTACAATATAATTTTGTTAGAGATATGGGCAAAGATGGTAGAGTGAAGATGGTTAAGGTAGATACTTTGATGAATTTTTTTGATTATGTAACTAAGCATGTGAGCACAGAGAAGTTCATATGGTGTTTAGAGACTATGGGCCTTTTTGCACCTAGCAATTAAAGAGATAATGTTTATACCCTCACGTTGCTCTTGCAAGGTATTCAAAAAGTGGGAGATTTTTTGGGAAAATGTGTTGCAACCTTGTAATTATATGTGGTTTGTTGTTGGTAAGATGTATATATATATATATATATATATATATATATATATATATATATATATATGTTTCCTAGTTACACTGATAGGTGTATACAATGGCAGCAAGGAGCAAAATGAGCATGTTAACTTTTTTAGGAAACTTATAGAATGGCTGACATACATTAAAAAAATGATATATTATCAATATAGACCATTCGTTATTAGGTTTTAGATCTAATGGAAAATATTTTGTTGGCCTATCTTTCCCTAGAATATAACTCTATTTTATGAGGGCGTTGTATTACGATTGCGATATAGAGAGACGGTGATGTATTCTGAGAGTCTGATACCAGTCATGTTGCCTCTTGATCTTTGAGTGATGATACTCCTATGAGAAGCTTGCTTTGCAAGTATATTGTAATCTTTGTGATTTACTAAATAATATATTGGATGGTTTTTAGAGTGTGGGGTTTTTCTCCCAAAATGGTTTTCCCCACGTAAATCATTGTATTGTGGCATGCATGATATTTATGTTTATTTTTGTTTAAGTTTCTATAACTATTAAAGATCTATAGATTTTTTGCATTATTCTCCTCTCAAGATTAGTGTAGGAAGTTGTTATGCTACCTTAGCTTCCTTACAAGGCATCCCTAACCAAACTAGTCACCATAGACCTATGAGGGAACCTTAGTCCAACATGGGCACCCTAGATTTGCATGGGAACCCTAGTCCACTATGGTGACCCTATCTAGGAAAATTGTCTTTAAAATTGGTAAATTTTACTTAAGATTGATTTGATATTGATGAAGGAGTTGATGAATGGATGCTTTGATAATTGATAGGTACTACCACACATGCAAGAGCACAAAAGAGGTTGCATATATAGAATCCTACATGACCATGCCACACTACTCTTAGTAGAAGAGCATAGGAACCTTAGAGATGTTAGTTTGTTGTGTATATACACCATGTCTACTATGAGATATCATGATTCTATGCTAATGGTACTCATGGAGTGATGTGACATGAATACCTCTATCTTCCATTTTTTAATCAAAAAGATGATTGTAACCCTTGAGGATGTGTACTAAATTCTATGGTTACTCATGTGGGGTAGGATCATAAGCCTTGAGAATGAGAGGACACTAGTGATGTCCTAGCTAACTATCTATATTAAATTGTTTGAGCTATGATAGATGATGGTAAGGGATAAATATATTTATAATGTATTATATATGGAGAAGTAGATATCGCCATCATTCAAATTATCTTGATGCCGATCATACCACTTGCACTAGCACTTGATGGACATGGCACACACCTTCACAGGAGCCTTGTACGAACCATATGTGTGATGGGGGATTAACATGTTGCAAGTATGAAGGTGTTTTCATTGATGTCAATGAGCTTGTGTTGTCATTGGTATCAATTGTGTAGTGGTTGAGAGAAATTATTGCTAAGGTGTGTTCTAGTTTTGCTCCGCATTTCTTCTATGTTGAAAATATACTTGTGTGGTTTAGATATGTTGGTTATAGGTGTTCAAAGATGCTATACTCAAAATTTGTGGTGATGTATTGTTGTATAGAAGAAGTTATGTTCACAAGTGTGTGAACTGTGGATTATAGAGGTTTCTAGGAGAAATGTCTTTACTTCTCATTTCTCCACAGTTGAGTTATAGGAATTGTAGTCCTAAGTTATATTTTATGGTGTTGGTCTCTTGTCTGTGTCAATAGGATTCATGGTTTGGTGTTCTGGAAGATGGTCTTTCAAGTTACGGTGTGTGGCAGTGTTGTCAAGATGTACTGGGCTTACATTCTTCAGGTGAAATTTTTTTCAAAGGAGTTTGTTAGTTTTCAGGATGTTTTTCGATTGTGTTCAGGTGAATTTTATTGTCCATAAGTTATGGATTGATCAAAGGAAGCGTGTACTTAAAATTTTAATGGCCAATGTTTGCACAAGTAATAGTCGACCTGTTGTTTACACTACATGTGAAGCATCTTCGAAGTTTGTGGAATCATATTAAGGCATGTTAGGATAGACTTGGGTCCTAGCTAAGGATTTGTGTGGTCCATCTTCATTCTTATCCACTATGGGAATGTTTTGGCACTGACCTAATTTGAATTTGCATGTTTGAGGTGCATTATTGACCTTGGAAAGGGTTTCAAGGTTGATGACGATATAAGTATGATTTGAATTGTTGAAGGAGGTTAATATAGATGTAAGAAAGATGTGTGAAGTGTATGGTGTGAGTAATGTGAAATTGAGCAGAGCAATGCAAAATTTCAAGTGTTGGACTACTAGATGCAATGAGTAGAAGGTATCTACAATCATTCAAACCGACTATGAAGGTGTTGGAACTATTGTGGTGGAATCTTTGTTACATTGAGATCATGTTCTATGTGTAACATTTCTTTACTATCTTCTTTTCATTCCAGTAGTGCACCTTGGATGTGATCCTTTCTAGATAGTGTGTCATATTCTGGTCGTGAGCTTTTGTAGTACCCCTCCACTTTGCTTATGTTTTTTGTTAGCATGTTTTCACTTTGTTAGACCTTGGTACTTTATTTTGATGTACTGATCGCTGAGATTAGAGCGATGGTGGATTTATTTTGTGATATGATGATACATTGTATGGTGGTAATTATTTTGACATGCTTTATGTTAGCATAGATGTTTAATTCCAGATGTTATTGCTATATATATGTTTATGGTAGATTAATTGTTATTTAATTTGTCAGTTTGATGTGATGTGTATTGGTGTGGAGAATGAAGTTGCATCACTCGCTTGCGAGTGCCCTGTGACTTCCGTGATTTTCTCTGCACAGTGTGTTTGAATCATAAATTATATATATATGTATGTTATTTGTTTGATTGCAGGATTACAGGTACATGACACCGAATCCACCTGGTTTCTCAGGTCTAAGCATGTCATGACTTAACAGAAATGTTGATTGGGAGGTAGTAACAAGGTTTTTCCTAGTCTAGTCTCAAACCAAGTCACAGTATGTCGTCGCATTACTTAGGGAATGTTTGCAATTAGTTAAGTAAATGAATACACTTTAAAAATAATTATTACACTTTTGTAGACAATGCATCATTCCTTGGGTTACAAGACGGGGCATTGCAGATTTGTATCTGAGCAAAGGTTCTAAAACTAGACGCTCTGGGTAATTGTGAGCCCATTAGGTTGACCTAGTACCTAGCATCGTTTTCTATTAGCCTTGTCTATTGTGTATCTGAGACTCATTTTTGTTTTATGTGTAGGATCATGCCTAGGCATCGTACTAGAGGTCGTGGTAGAGGTCAAGGTGGAGGCCGTGGGCCAATCCCTCAGGTTACTCCCCCTCAGAGCTCCCACAAGAGTGAACATGCTGAACAGTTGGGTCCTCAGTTGGAACAAACAAGTGAGGAATGAATTCTGATACAGCTAGAGGTTGAGGGAGCTCAGTTGCATCCCCTATTAGAAGAGGTACTTGCTAGACTTTGTCTGAGGTAGGAAGTTGATTAGGAGGTAGTTAGGGAACGTGATCGATCTCCTAGGAGGATTTTTGGTACTGCAAAGCAGGATACCATAGTGGCAGGACATATGAGGGATTTGTTGAGGGCACGTCCCCCTACTTTTGATGGCACACGAGGTGGTTTAGAGGTAGAGACCTGTTTATTGGATTTGGGTAGATGTTTTGCTATGCATCCTTATGGTAGCAATACCCAAGCTAGATGCACTATCATGCATTTGAGAGGATTTTCCTCTACTTGGTGGCGCTTGGAGGAATAGAAGCTCCACTTAGAGATTGGGTCAGTTTCTTGGGAGATGTTCCTAGAGAGGTTTAGAGCATAGTTCTTATCCGAACATTGGAGGAAACGACGAGCTGATGAGTTCCATGGTTTACATCAGATGGCTCTATCTGTTGAGTAGTATGAACATAGATTTTATGAACTCAAACAATATGCAGGAATTGGAGATGATGAGGCGATGCTGGTACAACATTTTATCAAGGGTTTGAATGCCCGCATTAGTGGAGGAGTTAGAGTCTTTGAACCGAAGACCATGGATGCGGCAATTGAGAAAGCATGCATTGTGGAAGGGAATCTAGCTCTAGCATTGGGTGGACATACAGGTGTCCAGATAGGCAGTGCTCCTATAGCAGGTACTGGTCCACAGGGTGGTTAGATACTGATAGGAGGTTCCTCTAGGAACCAACACACACCCACTAAGGGTGGACAGCAGCAGCAGCAGCGTACTCCTCAAAAGAATGATAATTCACAACCTCAACAAGGTAATAGTCCTCAGTCAGGAAAGAACTGCAACTGGTGGTGCAATAAGCGCAATAGACAGGATCAACTAGTTTAGAGTGTGTAGTTCACTGTCAGTAGCGGTAGCTTTCAGCAATCCAATGCACCTTTGGGTAGCAGAGGATTCGGTAGGGGTATTGGTTGTTATTCGTGTGGTCAACAGGGACACATTGCTAGGTAGTGTCTTATGAGAGGTTCTTCAGGATTTGGGCCATGACCTATAGATTCTGAGCCCACAGTTGGTGATGCAGGACATTCTCATACAGTTTATGCTGCAGTTAATAACCACCAAGCCGATCATCAGAACACAGTGGTCAAGACTTCAGGTAAGATACGGGGTGTTAGTGTTACTATTCTCTTTTATTCAGGAGCTACTGATTCTTTTATTTCGCCTACCATAGTTGAACGATGTGGTCTTGTGGCGTAAAGCAAGGTGGTAAGTGGTAGGTAGAATTTTCCTCTAGGGTGAAGGTAGTGGTAGAGAACCTTGTACGTAATTGTGAACTTAGAATTGGTGTGTTATCTACCTTAGTGGATCTTCATGTTACACCTTTAGGATCGTATGACATAGTTTTAGGTATGGATTGGTTAGAATCTCAGCATGCTATGATTGACTATCGACATAAGATAGTTAGTTGCATTAATGATTTAGGTGCAAAAGTGGAAATCATAGGTGTTCAAAGACCTATCTCTTTGTGGATGATTTCTGCTATGCAATTGAAGAGATGTCTTCGTCAGGGTTGTCAACTGTTTGCAACAACAGTTACTGATTTAGAAGAAGGAAAGAGTCGAGAGATATCTCTTGATGACCATCCTATCCTCAGGGAATTCATTGATGTATTTCCTGATGATATATCTGGGATGCCACCAAAACGAGATGTTGATTTTAGAGTTGATCTAGTTCCTAGAGCTGAGGCTATATCTCGAGCTCCATACAGAATGACTACTCAGGAATTAGAGGAGCTTCATATCCAGTTAGAGGAACTTTTAGATAAGGGTTTTATTTGTCCAAGTGTTTCTCCTTGGGGAGCACCTATCGTCTTTGTAAAGAAGAAGGATGGATCACTTAGATTGTGTATTGATTACCATCAATTGAACAAAGTAACGATAAAGAATCGACATCCTTTTCCTAGAATTGATGATCTTTTCGATCAGATCAAGGGAGCTAATGTGTTCTCTAAAATTGATCTAAAATCAGGATACCATCAATTACGCATTGCTGAAGCAGATATTCATAAAACTACTTTCCAGACTCGTTATGGTCACTACGAATTCACAGTAGTACCGTTTGGGTTAATGAACGCACCATCAGTATTCATGAGTTTAATGAATGGTGTCTTTCCTACATATCTTGATCGCTTTGTCCTTGTGTTTCTCGATGATATTTTGATCTATTCAAGAAATATGAAGGAACATGAAGAGCACTTGAGACAGGTATTGCAATGCTTAAGGGAAAATCAATTTTATGCAAACTTGAAGAAGTGTGACTTCTTTCAAACTGAGGTGAAATACCTTGGTCATGTGATTTCTAGAAAGGGTATTGTGGTGGATCCTTCAAAGATTCAAGCTATTATTGATTGGACCATGCCTACTAACATAGGTGAAGTACATAGTTTTATGGGTCTAGCTGGATATTATAGATGGTTTGTTTAGGGGTTTTCTAGGATTGGGCACCCCATTACTTCTCTTCAGAGAAAAGGGAAGAAATTTGTTTGGACAAAGCAGTGTCAGTTGGCTTTTCAAACACTTAAAGAAAAGTTGACTAATGCGCCTATATTGATTGTTCCTAATCCTACTAAGGATTTTGTAGTTTGCATTGATGCATCCTTGGAGGGTTTGGGAGCAGTACTGATGCAAGATGGGCATGTGGTTGCTTATGAGTCTCGCAAACTCAAGGATCACGAATGAAATCATCCCACTCATGATTTGGAACTTTCCACAGTTGTGCATGCATTAGTTTGATGGAGGAATTTCTTATTGGGTCACCATTTTGAACTACATACTGATCACCGTAGTCTACAATATATATTTACATAGCCTAACTTGAATGCTAGACAGAGACGGTGGATGGAGTTCTTGTGTGAATATGATTTTGAGGTGAAATATGTTCAAGGAAAAGAGAACGTAGTGGCTGATGCTCTCAGTCGTCGTCGACATGAGATTTCTACTATTACTCTTGAAGTAGATTTGAGGGGTCAAGTTTTAGCAACACTTCCTACTGATAGATTGTATTAGGAGGTAAAGACGGAAGTTGAATCGGGTAGACATCTAGAGGGTCAATTTATAGGGTACACCCTTGAACCAAATGGTTTATTGTGAAATTTAGATCATATCTATGTACCACATTTAGAGGGTCTTCATACATTAATTATGACTGAAGCACATCGTGCACCGTACTCAGCTCATCCAGGTGTTAAGAAAATGCATGCAGATCTTTGGCAATTGTATTTCTGGCCTGGTATGAAATGTGGTATGAAATGTGATATTGCTGATTATGTATCGAGATGTCTTGAGTGCCTGTTGACGCCAAAATTTGATGAGGTAACAGTGCCTTTATGGGAAACTCAGTTCAAGGGGGACCCCTTTGCGCCAAACTGAGTGACCTCCGGATTTTAAAGAAGCCGTCTTCTTCTGTACAATGGTTTTGGAAAGGGAAAAGGAAGCAGATATAATAAACAAACACTAATCTAAGGCGATGCGCCAAAGCTTTCTGATAGGCACGATAAATCATAGACTCAAGGGCCTGAATGTTATTGATATGTTCCAAAACACCGGAAGTTCAAAGCAATAGCATAAACAGTTCATTCAATTGACATAAAACAGTATCGCATACATTCTTACTGCTAAGAAGAGTCATTAAGACATGATTTAGACCAGCAAGTTTGCATTCAATATATAGAAGTCTCCTCAAATGAAATGTTTAAGACAATAAAAAGCACAGTTCACAGTTTAATCAAGACATAAAAAAACAGAAAGGCCGAACAATAGGCACAATCTGAAAGTATCTTGCAAATAAACATGCAAAAGAGGCCTGGTGTCTCTTGCTAAAACCAGTATTCTTCCTGTAAAATCTTGGACCATTGTCCCTCAACAGAGGGAGTATATATAGCCAGAGAGCACAATCCCACTGCCTGGAGAGTTGTAACAGAAAGATTCCACAATCTCCCGTAATGATGCCCGAATAAGAATATTCCCAATGCCGTTATGAGAGCAGCCAATCTGGGTACAGCATCCACTTGGTCAGTTACAGGCATGCCTTTTGAAATGATGGCAGTGGTCCCAACCAGGCTTCGAAATGACGAGTGTCGTCCACCGCCTTAGAGAACCATGGCGAGCAGCAGTCAATGACACCATCCCGCTCGGCCATCTCACAACTTGCTTTGATAATCGATGTAAGGCACGTGGTAGCAAACCGCGGACCGAATGAAAAATCCTCCTCCATCGACCGGGGGCTTGCGGAGAAGTGACACGTGTTCAGGGGACGGAGGCTACTTTGAAAACGGGGAAAGGCCGCCTGAACCGGGTGGCGAAAGACGCGTGGCCGCGTTTTGCAACCCGTGGTGCTCTCGTCCCTGCTGTTGTTTTCAAAACAGCGAACCGCTCACACGTGAGCGAGGGTGGGCCCCGCCAGGAAATAAAGAAGGCCAATAGAAATCCTTCGCAGCCCGCCGCAGCATACTCTACTCTTGCTAGGGAAAGATTGTGATACACTGCCACGTACAAAGATGTGGGCCCCGTTTCGCAACCCGTAGGAAACATAAAGCAATCATAAAATGAAGAACCCTGCAGGCGAGACATGTGGGCGCCCAGCGCAGCCTTTCAGGAGCCGAATGGGGAGCCGCTTGCCAAATTTGCGAAGCAAGGAATGCACAACGGGGGAGATCAAAACCTGCAGGGAAGCCGAAAAAGACACGGAGACGCGCAGACCAGCGCATGAATATATGCAAAAAAGGGAACCCGAAGGGAGCTACTTGGAATATTATTTCAACAGCTTTTGGCGACTAACAGGGGCGTTTCGGATAAGGAACGGAGAACCCAAAAACTCTCTGGTTCTACAGACCAGAGCCTTCCTTTCTAGGGAAAATGGAGTTAGAGCTTTGAAAGTGCAGCCTGCAAAGGCACCCATTCAATTTCGGATGGCTTTCCCATGCTGCGCAAATTCTCTTGGGCTCTCCGGAGATCAATAGCTTCCTTATGAGGCAGCACCTTTGGCAGGCCAGCGCCTGCTTCTATGTGGAACAGCAGCTGAGAGAGTGGTTGAATGATTGCCTCTATATCTACTGCTGTTGGGGGAATACCGGTTCCTTGAATAACTTCGGATCGTTCTCTTTCTACTCAATGATCACCGATGTCTAGCGGCCGTGTGATAATTGCCATCCTCAGAAATGGGGCGTGATCAACACACCTAGTCGCAGAAACTCCCTGAATGCCATCTAAGCTTTGTTTAGAAACGGCTGGCGCATGATGCGGTTTGGAAAGCGGTGTGATGAATGAACCTATTTGTGCGTTTGAGCTACGGTTGTCCCCTATCTTTGATACGCCCCGGTGAGGATCGTGCGAGTAGAATATTATTAACAGTTCCCTATTACCGAAAACCTTTTTCCGGGATGAAGCGGGAAGCGTTCCATTCCAATCATGGGCCTCACGGTTGAGTTTAGCGTAATGTCGATGAAGCAGGAGGGTAAGGGGCTGCAATTGAAGCCCGAAGAGCTTTTGATTTTCTCCGATGAAATGTACGGTACGACCGGTCGGGATGTTATCGGTTGGGCAAGAAATCTCGTGATACCATTGAAATGAGGGCCTCGGCAAATTCTGCCTTCTTCTTCTTCTCAGAAGCCAACTGCGTTTCATAGCTGTTCATTTGTTTGTGTCAATTCTGTTCAGCTCGAGAGTGGTTAGCCGATTGCTCTTCTAATGAAGCTTTCACCTCTCGGAGCTCATCTTCTAGCTTGTTCTTCGTTTCCCGGAGCTCCTCCTCCAGTTTAGTCTTCAAATCTTTAAATTCGGCCTCTTTTTCCTGTATCTTTTGCTGATGCTGCTCTTGTAGGCGTTCCATCTCTTTGCCTTTCTCGGCCAGCTTCTGACTGAACTCAAGGTGGAAGCGTTCAAGCTCTTCCTCCATCGATTGTAAGCTCTGTTGCGCCACTTGGTTTTGATTTTACAATTCTTTTAATACGGCTGGGTCGGCTACTCGGGTCTTTGCAATTTCGCCTTGAAGCCTGCTTCTCTCATTCTCTGCTGTTAGCGCCCTTTCTGTCATTCGGGCGATATCCGCCTCTAAGGATTTCTCCTTTGCCTCTAGAAAATTCACCCTGTCCTTTGCTGCCTTGAGATGCTCATCCTTCTTTTTCAGCTGGCGACCAGTCTTTAGGAAATCGGAAGTGACCACCCGTTGTGTCTCCTCCATGATTTTGACTTTATCTTGTGGCCGGGCCATCTTCATGTCCAGTCCGACAGCATAAATATCATAGTCCTCTGGTTGCATTTATCCCTGAGGCTTGTTTATCCTTGGGTACATAGTTGCAAACTTTAATTCTTGGCGGGCCTCGTCATACGAAGCCTGTACTCTCGGTTCGGCGGGGGCATTGTCATCCTTTGCCCTTCGTCACCTCATTCTATTTGCGCGCGCTTCCTTCCCACAATCTATCTGTGCAATGAATTCAGCTGGTGATGAAACCAGCCCACCTGCGAAGGGAACACCGGAAGGTAGGGCATAGGGATAGGTAACTTTCATAGGCGCCCGCATTTGTTTCTTCTGGAGGGTGACGGTTTGCGGAGAAAAGTGTGGCACGTTCCATAGCTTAGCCTGGGGGTTTTCAGCCTGGCTGGATAATTGCAACGGCTGAACTAGAGATTCAGTTGTAAGGCCTGTTGGCCGAGTAAAAAGAGTCGCTGCTTGGGGCTCGGTTTGCTGTGGTGGGAAGGGATCTGTAAGCATCTCGGAAAAAGAGTGGGGGCCGATGGGAGGAATATCTTCGGATAGCGAGGTGAGGAAAGTCTGGGCGGCAGCAGTAGGCGTTAGCATGCTCGGAGGGGTGATTATAAACGGTTGGGCTTGCGAATATTGGGCAAATCCCCCGGAATAAGATGGGCTAGAAACAGAGGGTGAAGGGCTCGGACGAATGGCAGGAGTTGCCAATTGAGCAGGGGCGGATGTGAAAGAATGAGATGCAAGAGAGGAAGGAGCGAAATGTACCTGCTGACTGGTCGGCGGTGGCATTTGGATCGTCTGGGACTCGACCGCAACCTCTGGCATTTGACTAGCAGCGGGTGTTTCCCCTTCGGCCGGTTCATGTGAAACTGTCCCAATAACACTTTCCGTGCGTTGTCTTTTCGCGGGGGGACACTCACTAACCTCGGCAGTCGGATCTTTCTGCTGGGGCACTAGCCTGACCGATTTAGCGGCCCATGTGCGCGTAAGTGAGCTCCTTGATATGTTAAAGCGCACATTAGTGCCGACATAGGCGGGATGCTCGGGGGCATCACCTTCCTGCGAAGATATCGCCCTCTCTTCCTCCTGCTCATCGGAACCTTCTGCTTCGCTCTTGTTAGCGTTGGAGGTCGGGCTGGGATGGCCTTCATCCCAGTGTCTTTCAAATTCCTGGTCGTCCTTCAATTTATTATAAGGAGCCTTCAACTGCCCTGTTTCCTGGTGGTATCTCCAGAAAGCTTTTATTTTTTCATCGCTCCATTCCTCGTCCACTTTCAACTTGTTAAGCATGTTGCGCTCTATCGGAAAGTTGTCCCTGGCCACGGCCACTGGAAAGTAGAACTTGTGCCATGGGCTTCTGGTATCCGGCGTAGGGATTTGTGCCAATTCAACCAGATCTTCATCTTTATCAGTCCGGTTATTATGCCGCTTCTCCCAGTATGGTCAGGAAACATGTGTAACTCTCATATGCGGCTCAGGTAGGTCATTGAAAGGGTTGTAATCCCACTTATCATTTACTAATACTAGCCCTAGGTGTGCCATCTTGTCCCCTAGCAGCTGATGCAATCACTTTTTGACAAGCGTTATTGACTTGAAGCTCTTCGGGCAACTGAAGAATCCCTTCTTTTTGACCCTTTTGCTACTACAAAATATGAAATCAATGGCGCATACCTGCCGGTAAACCTCCAGCGCGAGCACTCTATCGATGATGCAAGTCGGGAGCAGGAAAGGCTTGTCAATAAAGCCCCTCATTCGAAGGATCGTGAAATCTTTGCCCAGGAACCAGTCGCAAGCGGGGATGTAGCTTTGCAGAAATC
Source organism: Sequoia sempervirens (assembly GCA_007258455.2). Classification (NCBI taxonomy): domain Eukaryota; kingdom Viridiplantae; phylum Streptophyta; class Pinopsida; order Cupressales; family Cupressaceae; genus Sequoia; species Sequoia sempervirens. Next base: position 1,025,474,367 of record VDFB02281492.1, on the reverse strand, counting down.
CAGTCTGCTCAGTGTTAAGCCAGACGATATCACCCTCTCCGATCAGATCATTCAGGACCGGGGCTATGAAATAGTCCGCGAAGGCATAGTAGTCATATGTTGCGGAAAGGTAGAGTGTCCATGTAGATACCGGCTTTCTTTTATTCTGCTCGTCAAAAATTGATAGTGGGAAAAATTGGGCGAAGAAATCCGGATCCTGATGCAGGAACATGTGGACCAGGTAGGAAAGAAACCTAAATTTCTTCTCCACCTGATAATTCTCTATTTGCTGTATCATTTCCTCGACCATGAACTCGGCAAAATCATACCAGAAAAGTTCATGCTACCTGCGAAACTGTATTGCAGGGCCCAGCTGAAAAGCCTCGATCTTTTCATCGAAATCACGGCCGCAAACAAATGCCAGCATGGATATGGGGTCCTGGAGGTCATCGCGGAATGAACCGCGCAACAATGGGATGCTCGGTGCCTTAGCGGACACGATACCCTTCTTATTAGTCTCCTCTAATAGGAAATCGGAGCCGGTTTTCATCCTTTTCCATATCCTTTCCCCTTTGCTTGGGCAGAAATATTCGATTTTCTCCTTTCTTTTCCTGGGGTCAGGAATGCATAACATATGCCAGATGGCTTCCGGGCCGATATGAACCCTTAAATTGCGACCCTCAATGCAGTGGGTCTTTGGATTATAGCGTTGAACAGCTGCGTCGACTACCTCCGGGCAATAGTGCACGAATGGGACCATGTATTGTGGCAAACCGCTATACCAGACTCTACTTGCCGTTGCCTTCTCCGCCGCTGGTGCTGATAACCTTGCGCAAGCCGCCTCTCTAAGAGACTTAGGGTTCCTAGCAAGCTTTGGATCGTAGATATTAGCCCACTTTTCTCCAACCTTTTTAGGGTTATTCCACTCTTTGGGCTTCTCTAGCTCCTCTGTGTTGGGTCTCCTCACCTTCTGGGGTATACCAGGAGTGGCATACACTACATCATCGTATACGTAAACCTCAGCCGAAGAACGAATAGCCGAATACAGTTCCTGGCTAATCCCTTCCTCTGCTGGCTGAGCTGAAGATTCCGCCATCTTTCTTCGCGGCAGAACTTGAAGGTTCGCTGGCCTTTGAATACGCTTGCACTGGAAATACAGATAGAAAACACTTCGCGTACTCCTTAGCTTTTTGGAAAAAGACTTAGGGACAATAAGCGTTATCATGCAATAATAGCAACTTTCCTCAAGGTGGTAGGCGAGCGCGAGCCCTTGCATTTAATTCGGCATGTACCGTTAACTCCACAACTCGTGCAAGATGAGCTGATTGCTTTTTCCGAGGTGGCTGGATTTCATCATTGCTTTTAGAATATCGTGTGATACACCCTGATTTCCTTGGAAATTGAGCTTGCAACTGGCCTCCTTGCGTTGTGTTAGCATGTACCGGTAATTAATATCCCAGGCCGGAATGATTACGCCAAGCAAATGATCACCGCCTGAAAGAGATACGAATATCGCCTCGGGCTCTGGGATGCGCTTGAGATTTGACACCATAGCATACGGCCATACATCCCTTCATCAGCAAGTGCCACCCTTTTAAAGCTCAATTAATTAACTTGATTTAATTAAGCATGCCTTGAGCCGTGCTACCATGCGTGTGCCAGCCCAAAACGTGAACAAACGCAGACTCGGCCCTCGAGATTGTAGCCAATATACATCACGTTGCTTACGGCAGACTGGCATATGTCTTGTCAATTTTCTATAAATAGGCCAGTAGATAGCAAACATACACACTTTGCGTCGAGAAGTGATAGGCAAGTAGAATATTGCTAAGCGAGTCTTTTCATAGGTTAGGTAGTAAGCAGCTTTCGGCATACTTAGCAGATTTAGGAATAGTCCTAGGAGAGATGGATACTCCCATTCACCTGACCTCCTTCAAATCACAAACAGCATTTGTAGGTGAAATCTCCACCAGGAGGCTTAAGATAATGACGAAGAACAAGCACTCGCTGGTTTTAGTAGCCATTAAGTGGGTTCTCGGCAAAGACTGTGTGGAGTATGAAGATAAGCATCGGGTGAACACCGATGTGTGCTCACACTTTGTGGCGTCTATGCTAGACATTTGTGTCCCTCGGCCTCTTGTATTGAAGCTAGTCAAAGAAATCTTCCCGAAGAAGTACCTGAACGGGCTTGGCGAGGTTGTCACACATGCTGCGTATGGAATCGGCCTGCCATCAGCCAGCGACCTACGTCGCTATATTGAAGAAGAAGCTGTCGTGGCTTGGCTACCATTCCTTAGCGGATTCCGCCTGCAGACCCGTGGTCAGCATCAGCAAAGGGTTACCCAGGCTCTTCACTTCCTGTTCAGAAGCTACATGATACCATTCTACGACATAGAGTGGTATACTGACTTCAGGAACCTGGTGTACCCACCATCGACGACAGCCGCGCTTCATGATGCTGCCAGTGCCGCCGAGGAACCTGTTGATGAGGAGGAAGCGGACGCTGTCTTGAATGCGTCGGTTGCTGCTAGCCACTCCTGCGGATAAATGGTCCCCTTGCCTTGGTGTTCGTTGATGTAACCCCTTTGCTCCGTATCAGCCTGATAAAAGGCCAACGTATATATATATGCTCTTATACTTTGTATATTTGAAAATCGGCATTCATGCCATTTTGTAACTCAGAAACATGTATATAAAAATATACGTCTCTTTTTGTTGTGAAATTTTATGCTCCTGTTTGCTTCTGCGTACAATTTTTTCTGGGTTTGCCAATTTTGTATGTTTTGTCTCTGTTTATGAGCATACTTTTGTGTTTTAAGAACTCCGGTGCTTTACCCACTAACAATGATAAGCGAATACATAACAAGTCAATTGGTCTTAGCAAAAGGATAGGCCAAAAACAGGAAAGGAAAAAGAAAAAGCGTTATTTACAACTGTACAGGGTAGGGCTTGACGCTTAATGGAACAATTTAAGGTGAATCCCATTAACCGGGATTCCTAGGGGCTCCTGTTCCATATTTTCCAGCTCGAAGGCATTGTGTTGCATGCACCGAATGATCTTGAAGGGTCCTTCCCATAGGCTATCAAACTTACCATGCTGACCTGGCTTCGCAGCCCTGCTGTCGTATTTAAGCACTAAATCTCCACTTTTTAGGCCTTGGTCGGAAGCTTTTGTCAAATATACCGTTTGACCACTGATGACGATCATGGCGCTTTAAGGGAATTCTCCCTTTTTCTTGTACTTCTAATGGTTTGTAAGCCGAACTTCCGTAAGCGTCGTGTTCTGTCTCAAAGAGATTTCAACAATTTGTCGCGAATTTCCATAGAATAGGTAACAGCTTCTCTCCCATATACTAGCTCATAGAGTCTTGAGGAGACTTGTTTAGGAGTTATCTGGTTGGCCAGAACTTTTTAGGAGGTTTATTCCCTTTGGTGTTCGAGGCCCACTTTTTGAGGATTGACTAAACTTCTTGTTTGTTGACTTCGGCCCCAAACCCATTTCCCTGTGGATAATAGTTTGAAGATGTTTTAAGGAATATGTCATTTTTCAATGCAAAGTGACATACCTTTGTGCCTACAAATGCCCTAGCATTGTCCGAAATGATCATTTTCGGAGGGCCGAACCTCGTCACCAGAGCCTCGAGGAAGTCCACAATCTCTACCTCCGTTGCCTCTTTAAGGGGAACAACTTCAGCCCACCTTGTGAAGTAGTTTGTAGCTGTTAAAATCCATTTATGTCCGGAACTGGAAACTGGGTTGATCATTCCGATAAAGTCCAAGCCCCATTGCGCAAATGGTTCATCCGCCACGATAGGTTTCAGGGGCATCGCTGAATTCTTCCTTCTGTCGGAGAATAACTGACATTTTTTGCAAGTCTTTACCAGAGAGTAGGAATCATTGAAAAGTGTGGTGATAATAGTGGGACTTTGATGGTAGTTTGAATGTCCACCTTTGCTATTGGCCTTGAAATCGTCGAAGATCTTCTGCTCCCATGAAAGTAACACGTAAATTCATTAAAATTCCTTTTGAAGAGGACTCCTTCTATCAGCGTGTATCTGCAATTCTGGAGCCGGTAATACCTTCTTTTCTGGGATGAGAGGCCTGGCGGGTACTTTCCGGTTCGCATGAAGTTCATTCTATCTTTCAGCCAATCATCCTCCAATCCCGATCCGTTTATCAGGACAAGTTCTGACTGTTCCTCTTTAGCAGGCATCTCCACTTCCTGTGTCATATACTCACATAGACCTCTGCCTTTGATAGTCTTGGTGGGCCTGACCTCAATGTCATACTCCAGGATCTTGGTGATCCAATTAGCCCTTTTTTCTGTGATTTCTCCCTCCATGATGTATTCCCGCACACTAGAATGTGCGACATATACCAGGACTTTGCTACAGGAAATTAGATGGTGGAACTTTTTAAGCCCCTTTACTATTGCGAAAGCCTGTCTTTCAACGAAGTTATAATTCACTTCATATTCCTTTAAGGTTCGGGAATAGAACGCAACTGGATGCTCTCCCTTTCCTTCTCTATCTTTTTGAGTCAGAACAGTAGCGATACTAGACTTGCTACTGAAAGCATACATTATAAAATCTTTATGTTGATCTGGATTGATCAACACTGGGGCTGATGAGATTGCTTCCTTGACCTTCTCAAATGCCTCCCTCGCCTCCGTTGTCCACTTGAAAATTTGATCCTTTTTCAGCATTAGGGTGATCGGCCTAATTATTCCCGCAAAATCAAAAATAAATTTACTGACGAAATTTACTTTGCCCAGAAAAGACTGGACACCTTTCTTATTCACCGGGAGAGGAAGCTCCTTTATAGCCTTTACTTGTTCTGGGTCAATTGAAATACCTTCCTTTGACACAACATGTCCTAATAGCTTACCCTGAGGTACTCCGAACACACATTTCCTCGGGTTTAAGGAAATCCCGAACTCTTGGCACTTTTGAAACACCAACTCCAAATGATTGAAATGATCATCTTTAGATTTGGAGAACACAGTAAGATCATCCAAATAAATTAGGATAATCTTATTGATCAGCTCGCTAAATGCGACGTCCATAGCTCTCTAGAAGGTTGCCCCTGCATTAGATAAACCAAAAGGCATTTTAGCATATGCAAACGTCCCCCACTTGGTGGTGAACGTAGTCTTGTACTGGTCTTCCTCTCTTACTCGAATCTGGTTATAGCCAGAGAAGCCATCTAGTAGAGAGAACATTTTCGATCCGGCAACAGTTTGGAGGATTGACTCCATAGAAGGCAAGGGATAGTGGTCCTTCAGAGATGCTTTATTTAGGTCTCGGAAATCCACGCATAAGCGGATATCACCATTCTTCTTTCGGACTGGTACCAGATTTGATACCCAAGTACTATGTTTAATTGGGAAGACAATACGCGACTCAATGAGCTTGGTTAGCTCTTGTGCCATCAAGACTTCAACTTTAGGGTTGACCGATCGCTGTTTCTGTCGGATTGGCTTCGCACCTTCTGTTAGCTCAATAGTATGTTGAATGATACCAGGATCATAACCTTCCAGATCATCGTAGGACCAGGCCACTACTCCATATTTCTCACAGAAATTGATAAGCCTTTCTCTATCTTGCTGTGAGACATCTTTTCCAACCCGAAGGTTCCTGTCATCGAAAACCCAAAGATTCTCATAATCACCTTTTTCCGCCACGAACTTCCGCTTATCATTTCGGGCGTCACTACAATCGAAAATTTTTTCGAGAGTAACCAATCCTTTCGGAAGCTTATTTGATTTCAGCTGCATAATTTGTCCCTCGTAGGCCTCAGCGATCTTTGGTTGGAGTTGATCGGAAAATTCCCCTGAGTTTTGAATAAACGAGGCGATGTGTTCATCGCTCTCAAAGACTTGCCAACTTTGGTCATTATCGGGTATTGCTGGTCTAACCAACACTCGTATTGAATATTTGTTCCGAAGCAAGTCGGAGACAGGATCAAACTGAGCACCTATTACTGCCATGCGGTCTGCATCGCCATTCTGCACTCGGGGAATGGTCAGGATGTTGAAAGCTTCAAAACTTTCTATAAGGTCCCAGATTCGATGCCGATAGGATCTCATGCGGATGTTCTTTGCTGCTAAGACTCCTCGGACCTGATTAACTACTAGTTCTGAATCTTCGAATACAATCAACTGCTTGATACCCATTCGTTCCGCTAGGCTTAGGCCTTGGACTAGACCCTCATATTCAGCCTCATTATTTGAACAAGCAAATTGGAATCGGAAGGCCCTCAGCAACTTTTCATTCTGTGGGGATATTAGACATATCCCTGCTCCAGCTCCAACTTTGCTCCTTGCTCCGTCGAAATATAATGTCCACAGCTCACTTGCTTGGTCATCGTCGGGCTCTTTGACGACCTTCGGAAGAACCTGGTCTTCGTCATAGATCACATATGTGCCTAAACCGGTAGCATGATAATTTCTGAAGGGATCATTATTTATATGTTCACTCAACAGAGCATCTTCGCTATCACTTCGGTCTCCGTTGACCTTCTCCTCCTCCAGCAGTTCGACATTGTACATGTCTTGCTTGGTGATGGAGGTATGTGCGGCTTCAAAGTTAATCAGGGCCTCGTTTGCCACATGTTCGAAATGCAGAGCCTCCGATTCTATCTTCATCTTTGCGCCATGTTTGGTCCTAAGTATTAGATGTGACCAATCTAAAGACAAATAGCCACCCACTTTTGAAGTAAACTCTCGAGAAAGGCAAAGACCAAACATAGGCGGAACATCTATGATCACTGTATCTTGCGGGACCGTGATACTCGGGCAGGAAAATAGAGTCAGCGGAAGTGCTTTGATGACACCCACAGTATCAACCTTATTTCCATCTAGCTACATCACCCCTTTCTTCATAGGTTCGTAGCTGAGTCCCAAGGCTTCGGCTATTAGTTTTGGCATAACCGTGGTACTAGCGCCAGAATCAATCATAGCGTTGTGTAATAGTTTCTCCCCTATAATGAGAGTCAAGAAGAAGGGTTGAGGTTTTGGCCTACCTCCGACGTCTGCATGGGATTCCATCGCTTTGTTTGCGAAAACCTTAGTTGGTGGCATTTGATAAACCGCCTCGGTACTGGCCAAGGGCTCGGTTAGTGCTGGGTCCATCTGTTGCTGAAGCGCTTTTTGGAGTATGGTCTTCTGCTCTGGAATAGCTAGAATGTCCCATAAAGACATATTAGCAGGTGATTTCTTCAACTGCTCCACCACGTTAAGAGGTGAGGAGCTCGGAGATTTCTGCTCCTTGGCTTTTGTTATAATAATTTCCTTCCGCCGTTGAGGAGACAAGGATTCGGTCGGCCCACCAGGAATTTGATCTGAAACGTCCTTGCACTGCGGATTGTCCGAAAGTGAAACCACGGCCTCACCGGTGAATCTTCTCTTGGAGCGTGTATTATAGTCAGACTTTACCCGCGGCGTTTCGGCAGTGGACGTGTCATTTGCAAACACCATTTCCTCGTCTTCCATCCATGAGAAGAGCGCATGATCAGGAACAATGTCGGACTCTTGCTCTAGGGACATTCCTTGTATTTGCGCGGTAAGGACCGCATTCTCCATTGCCGGGGCATATCTGTATTCTTCGTTCTCAGTCGCAATACCTTGACTATGTTGCTCTGCTATCCTTTGTTGTAAGTTGCCACGCGGACAATTTCGGGGCATATGCGCATCGTTGCAAGGGAAGCACCATGGATTGATGTCATCAATAAGATTGTTTTGTCCCGCGGTCAATTCTCTGCTAGAGCTTGGCGACGCTCCTGCCAGTGGCGTAGGCACCAGAACTATTTGGTTCATAGCCGCCGTTGGTGGGTTAGTGCGATGCGCATTTTGATATTGATTCTGCTGATAGGTAGGCCGCCCACCTTGATAGTTCTGATACGCAGGCCGCGGAGGCATTGCTTGATTCCACTTGAGCGTTGTTATATCATTCGCCATAGTCCGTAGCATCTCCTTGAGGTCGCCCATCTCATTCTTCGGAGAACTCGATGTAGAGGCCAAGTTTTCAGGAGCGGCTGTATATGAGTACGCTGACTGGGGAGTTGCTGGCGCACTGGTCGACACCACCTCTTGTGCTACGTTTGATATCTCAGGAAATATCGGCATAACAGGTCGAGGAGGCAATTTTCCGCAGTCTATCAAGTGATTTTCTGCTTTGATAGCGGTGGCATATGCATCTGGTAGAGTGGCTCCTCCCAGAGACTTGATCATCATAGAAATGTCGGGATTGATGGACTTCAGATAGAACATGAACGCCAAATCTGGGGTCGGGCGGATGGTCACAGGAATCCTCCGCCAACTTGAGTGAAATCGGGCATTGAAGTCCGTCAGAGCCTCCTGGGGTGCTCGTTTGATGACGGATAATTGATAATATAGCGAAGAACGATCTCCGTCATTTGAAAACCTTTCATAGAATGGATCTCCGAGGTCATCCCAAGTGCGAATGGTATTAGGAGTCAGTGTTCGGTACCACTCCAGGGCTTTGCCTTTGAAGGACGCAGCAAGGAGCCTTAGGGCTACATTCTGCGCTGTGATACCATGTACTAGGCATACATCCGCTACATCCTGCAAGTGCTCTGCTGGCGTTTTTGTGTTATCTCCGGCGAATTTGGGAAGAGCTTTCAGGGCCGAAACCGGAATGGCACCCCAAACAGCAGGTGCTACCGGAGCTACCAGGGGACTCCCAGCATCCCATGCTACATAATTTCTGTTCGCGGCCGGCAACATGTGAGAGGAAAGGGTGGTGGGAATGGAACGGTTACTAACTGATTTGCGGCCTGGACTGTCCCAAACGGAGGCACTAGTAAACCTGGGTTATTTGCAGTTTGGGATCTAGTTACAGGCCGATGGCTCATACACCCTTTTAGAAGACGATTTCATTAGTTTGGGTCCCACCGGGCGTGCCAGAAAAAAAGGACAAACTGTTGACGCCAAAATTTGACGAGGTAACAGTGCCTTTATGGGAAACTCAGTTCAAGGGGGACCCCTTTGCGCCAAACTGAGTGACCTCCGGATTTTAAAGAAGCCGACTTCTTCTATATAATGGTTTTGGAAAGGGAAAAGGAAGCAGATATAATAAACAAACACTAATCTAAGGCGATGCGCCAAAGCTTTCTGATAGGCACGATAAATCATAGACTCAAGGGCCTGAATGTTATTGATATGTTCCAAAACACCGGAAGTTCAAAGCAATAGCATAAACAGTTCATTCAATTGACATAAAACAGTATCGCATACATTCTTACTGCTAAGAAGAGTCATTAAGACATGATTTAGACCAGCAAGTTTGCATTCAATATATAGAAGTCTCCTCAAATGAAATGTTTAAGACAATAAAAAGCACAGTTCACAGTTTAATCAAGACATAAAAAGCAGAAAGGCCAAACAATAGGCACAGTCTGAAAGTATCTTGCAAATAAACATGCAAAAGAGGCCTGGCGTCTCTTGCTAAAACTAGTATTCTTCCTATAAAATCTTGGACCATTGTCCCTCAACAGAGGGAGTATATATAGCCGGAGAGCAAAATCCCACCGCCTGGAGAGTTGTAACAGAAAGATTCCACAATCTCCCGTAATGATGCCCGAATAAGAATATTCCCAATGCCGTTATGAGAGCAGCCAATCTGGGTACAGCATCCACTTGGTCAGTTATAGGCGTGCCTTTTGAAATGATGGCAGTGGTACCAACCAGGCTTCGAAATGACGAGTGTCATCCACTGCCTTAGAGAACCATGGCGAGCAGCAGTCAATGACACCATCCCGCTCGGCCATCTCACAGCTTGCTTTGATAATCGATGTAAGGCACGTGGCAGCAAACTGCGGACCGAATGAAAACTCCTCCTCCATCGACCGGGGGCTTGCGGAGAAGTGACACGTGTTCAGGGGACGGAGGCTACTTTGAAAACGGGGAAAGGCCGCATGAATCGGGTGGCGAAAGACGCGTGGCCGCGTTTTGCAACCCGTGGTGCTCTCGTCCCTGCTGTTGTTTTAAAAACAGCGAACCGCTCACACGTGAGCGAGGGTGGGCCCCGCCAGGAAATAAAGAAGGCCAATAGAAATCCTTCGCAGCCCGCCGCAGCATACTCTACTCTTGCTAGGGAAATATTGCGATACACTGCCACGTACAAAGATGTGGGCCCCGTTTCGCAACCCGTAGGAAACATAAAGCAATCATAAAATGAAGAACCCCGTAGGCGAGACACGTGGGCGCCGAGCGCAGCCTTTCAGGAGCCGAATGGGGAACCGCTTGCCAAAGTTGCGAAGCAAGGAATGCACAACGGGGGAGATCAAAACCTGCCGGGAAGCCGAAAAAGACACGGAGACGCGCAGGCCTGCGCACGAATATATGCAAAAAAGGGAACCTGAAGGGAGCTGCTTGGAATATTATTTCAACAGTGCCAAAGAGTCAAAGTTGAGCATCAACATCCCGCTGGGTTATTACAGCCACATCTCATTCCTAAATGGAAATGGGATATTATATCTATTAATTTTATTGTTGGATTACCTACGTCATCACGTAGACATGATGCCATTATGGTAACTGTTGATAGATTGACTAAGGTAGCTCATTTTTCGCTAGTACAATCATCTTATAATGCTTCATTGGTAGCTAGGATATTCTTGGAGGAAATAGTTAGATTGCATGGGATTCCTCGTAGGATTATATCTGATAGAGATCCCATATTTACTTCAGCCTTATGGACTTCATTACAACATGCTTTAGGTACACAGTTGAACTTCAGTTTAGCATATCATCCTCAAACAGATGGACAAACAGAGAGAGTTAATCAAATAATTGAGGATATGTTTAGAATGTATGTAATGGACCAACAATCACGTTGGGAGGATTATCTGTACTTAGTAGAATTTGCATACAATAATGGATATCAAAGTTCCATAGGTATGCCACCATTTCAGGCATTATATGGACGTCCTTGTCGAACTCCATTGAGTTGGGATCGACTTGAGGATAGAGTGTTACTTGGACTTGAGATGCTTTGAGATATGGAGCAACAGGTTGATCGTATTAGAGAACATTTGATAGCAGCATAGGATAGACAAAAGAAGTATGCCGATGCACATAGAATAGATCGACAGTTTACAGTTGGTGATAGAGTGTTTCTTCGAGTACGACCGCAAAAGAGTCCAATCCGTTATGGAAAAGGCTCTAATCTTGCACCTCGTTTCATTGGGCCATTTGAGATCCTAGAGAGGATAGGTCCTATGGCGTATCGACTCGCCTTACCACATAGTTTGTCACATATTCATGATGTTTTTCATGTGTCATTTTTTAGACCATATCATCCCGACATTTCTCATGTATTTGATTGGAATGCACTACAGGTAGAGGACGAACATCTGGCTTTGGAGCTCGTGGCCATTCTACAGTGCCGAACGCTTGTTCTTAGGGGTCGAGACGTTGACCAGGTGAGGATCCAATGGGATCCTAGTCATGAGGCTTCTACGACTTGAGAGGATGCGACACGCATGAGGGAACTTTATCCCTATCTATTCGCAAGCTTTTAGGAGCAAGCCTGATCCTAGGGGGGGAGGATGTAGTACCCTCCACTTTGCTTATGTTTTCTGTTAGCATGTTTTCACTTTGTTAGACCTTGGTACTTTGTTTTGATGTACTAATCGCTAACATTAGAGTGATGGTGGATTTATTTTGTGATATGATGATATATTGTATGGTGGTAATTATTTTGACATGCTTTATGTTAGCATAGATGTTTAATTCCAGATGTTATTGCTATATATATGTTTATGGTAGATTAACTATTATTTAATTTGTCAGTTTGATGTGATGTGTATTGGTGTGGAGAACAGAGTTGCATCACTCGTTTGTGAGTGCCCTATGACTTCTGTGATTTTCTCTGCATGGTGTGTTTGAATCATGAATTATATATATATATATATGTTATTTGTTTGATTGCAGGATTGCAGGTACATGACACTGACTCCACCTGGTTTCTCAGGTCTGAGCATGTCAAGACTCAATAGAAATGTTGATTGGGAGATAGTAACAAGGTTTTTCCTAGTCTAGTCTCAAACCCAGTAACAGTATGTCGTTGCGTTACTTAGGGAATGTTTGCAATTAGTTAAGTAAATGAACACTTTAAAAAAAATTATCACACTTTCATAGTCAATGCATCATTCCTTAGGTTATAAGACAGGGCATTTCAACTTTTGTATCAGTTTTTCTATCACTTAAATTGTGAGCTAATCCTCATTGTGGTTTTTCCCTTCTTGGGTTTTCCATGTAATTCTAGTGTTCTCTTGTGTATAGTGTTTTTTTTGTTTTTGTTATTTTCATTTCATGTTTAAACATTATAAAATATTAAAGGTTTAATGAATGCATGTGGATCTAATTACTATTGAGGGTTTTGATGTTTTAATTAGATACAAATGATTCATACCCCCCTCTCAGTTATCTTGTTCATTGAATGATTGGTATCAGACCAAGGTTCCTTGGAGAAAAGCTTAACAACTTCGAGGTAGATTTGGAATGGCGAACAAGGAGATCCCTATGTTTGATGGAATAAACTATGCATTCTGGAAGGTTAAGATGGAAGGCTATTTGGTTTACCTTGGATATGATGTTCTGCAAGCAGTGAAGACTAATTACACTATACCTGTAAATGAACCGAGCAAAAGTGATGAGATCAAGGCCTATGAAACAAATGGTAGAGCAAGGTTTGTTCTTTTGAGTAGTCTTACAAATTTTGAATTAGTGAAAGTTATGGATTTCAAAATTACTAAAGAAATTTGGGATAAGCTAGAAAGTATTTATGAAGGAGATGATAAGCTTAAACAAGCTAAGATATAAAATTTGAAGACACAATTTGAAAAATTGTGAATTTTGTTAGAATTAGGTGTTGTACACCTTGTATAATTTGCTTATAATGTTTGATTTATTATTATGTGTGTGTTGCACCTAGGGGTACCTAGATGGATGTGCATCACTAGGAGCTATAATGTTGGGGCCAATTTATGTTGTATGTAACATTGGGACTTAATTGTAAAATGTAATTATTTAATATTGGGGAAAATAATAACATATAATAAAGTACCGAATATTAAATGTGGGGTCACATGATTGTAAGTTCATGGTTTTGGGCACATGGTTTATGTAATACCACTTGGTGATTTTGCGTGAGCTTGTTTCTATAAAAGCAACCGCAAGGGTAATTGTTTAGGGTTGGAGAGTTTATTGCAGGTTAGCAGGTTGAGCTTGTGCATGTGTGAGGGTTTGAAGCATGGCATTCGATGTGTGGATTCATGCTTGGTCACATGGAATGCATGGATAGCTTGTGCTTAAGAAGTGTTCGTGGAATCTAAGAAGTGTTTGTGGAATCTCTGCAGATTTATTGTAATGGGTTTTTATTTATTTTAATGGGTTTTCATTGCTAAATAATACATGGATTGTGGATGCTTTTGAAGGCTGGGTTTTTCCCTCTTGAAAGTTTTTCCAGAGTATATTTTGTGTCATCTTTTATGGGTATGTTGTCTATTCTCTTGCATGTTGATTTTGAACACTTATTTGCATTGATTTCAGATTTGGGTTATGTGGAAATTATCATTATATGGTTGCAAGTTTCCTTACAAGTGGTATCAAAGTTTGGTTTTGGATTGGATAACCCTAGGTTGCATGAGAGAATGAAAGACAATAACAAGATATGAGGGTTTTGCAGGTGTTTTATTGCAGATATGAGGGTTTTGGGTTTGTTGTTTTGATGGGTTGTTTGCCAATTTAGGGTGATTTTTTTTGGCAAAATAGGATTTCTTGATTGTGCATTCAAATAGGGGTTTTGTGGGAAAATTTTACAAATGACCTCTTAGGACAAAATGAACCTTATGGTTAGATTCAAGTTGGATGAGAGACGAATTTTGATATATAACTAAACCTATTTTGGAGAAGTTGAAAAAAATGCAAAAAAAAAATTGCCCATACCCTTGTTTGGCCATATGGACATCGACGATACAGTCATCAGAAAAATAAAATATTAAAAAAAATCCAAAAAAAATAAAATTATTTCATCCCATTCATCGGTACCTGCAAAATAAAAACCAAATATTTTTTTAAAAAATAAAAATTGAGTCGGTTTAAAATATTGAAAAGCTTTTATGAAAAGTTCTTTAAAAAAACATATATTATTGGGGGTGTACGGGGTCCGCAGACCCGTCCCACCCTGTAGAGCCCGCGTCATCCCTGTACCAACCGATGTGTGTATCAATCTAGTTGTCGGCCTGTCTTTTTTAAGTTTCTAAACTTTGATTTATTTAAACTTGGAAATGGACGACTAAACTTTTAAAAGGAAAGGTTTTATATTTTATATTTGAAGCTTTAAATGAAAACTTAAATCTTTCCCCCCACATTCTCAAAAAGGCTTGATTTTTATTAGTTTTCATATTAAATATTATCAAAATCCGCCAGCTTTATTTTTGAAAAAAAAATTAATATTTGCTATGGAATGGGACCCACCAAACTTGGTTTTATAGTTAAATCGTATGTTTTATTCAAATGAGCATAACTTTCACTCAGTATGTTGGATTTTCAACTTCTTATAGTCGTTGGAAAGCTGGTTCCAAGCACTACACTATGGTGTAGGTTTGGTTCATTTATTTTTCAGTTTTAATAGTTTTTTTCTTGGTGGAAGTTAGGGGTTCATTTTGAGCTTTGAGAAAGCATATTGTGTGCATACGAAGTCGGATTTTGGACTTCAAATAGTCAATGGAAAGCTTGTTAAGAGAACTACTTAGTGGATCAAGTTTGGATTTATTTTGGTATGGTTTATTTTCTATTTTTTTCTCCCCTGAGCTATTTATGAGTCTATTTGACTATGGAGATATTATGAGCTTATGGATGATTAGATTTTGGTGATTTGATGTTAGATTCATTAAATGCTCAGTTTTAGATCTCAGATTGTTCTCATTTGACATGGTTATCAGTATATGGTTGGATTTGTATGTTGCATTGTTGTATCTACAAGTTGTGCAATGTTGTTGGCAGTTTCTACTTATATGTTGCATTTATGACTTGGACATGGGTTGTCTTTGCTCATTGATATTTCAATGTTGATGCATGTTTAGTTTTGGTGGCTTGGTTTAGTCACTTGGTTTGCTAGTTTTGTTGTCATGTTGAGGAGGTGAGATAGTATTACCAGGTATAGTCATGATATGAGACCTATATAGTTGACTATGATTATGCAGATATGTGGACACAGTTGGGCTGAGGTGTTGGTACATTTGGTGGTGATCATGGTGTCATGGATGTTTCTTGTGCATTAGAGACTTTGACATGTCATGATGGTTTATGCAAGTGCATTGTTGGTGGTGTTGGATTGGATCTTGATTCAGGTTGTGGCGGTGTATCTTCTTGGTTTGAGGAGATTGGTATCACGATGTCATGGATAGCTCAGTTATATGGTTCAATGGGAGCTTGTGACAGTGATGGATTTGAAGTTATGGATATGATGGTTTGGCGGTGTATCTTCTTGCTTTAGAGGATGGTTATCATGTTATCATTGAGAGCTTGGATTCATAGGTTTGGTGTGAGCTTATGAAAGTGATGTGGTGTTGGTTGTGTGCATCATGATGCCATGGGATTGCTCAGTATCATGGTTTAGTGGGAGCATTTGGCAATGATGCAAATCTATTGTTGATTATGGATGGTTGTCTTCAGCAAGGGTTGATCGGTGTCATGGAGGAACTCTTGGATTATGTTTTCTAGAGTGAGAGTTCTTTGACATCAGGTGTTGGAGATGCTGAGGTATTGTTTATGACTTGTTCATTTTGACAGATGATCCTTGGTTGTAGGATGGTTTTGTTATTATTTCATGGTATATTCTTGATTACCAGTTTAGAGTTGTGACATGGTACATGTTATGATTATTTGAGGATGTGATCTTCTTTTGAGAAGATGTGAGATCATGGTGTCATGTTTATGTTCTTGATTTTGTAGTTGGAGCTATGATTTTGATCTTGGTTGGTTCTCTTTGTATTGAGTACTTTGATCACTTTCTTGGAGTTTAGCATGGATTGATTGATTACAGGTAAAGGTGCTCATGGATACATGGAGACTTAGGTGAGGCTTGGTGTTCTCTTGTAATTAGAGACATTTGCTTGAGACAATTACTCTTGATGAGATTTTAGTAGGAAGTTTGAGGAGCCTACACCTTGGTTGGATGTGAGTTCAACGTGGACTGATGAGGAGAGTTTTATTGGTTGAATCAGGATGACTTGGATATCCTGGAGGAGCATTCTCATTCCCCACTCTTGGTCTACTCAGTGGTTCACTTGAGAGGTATTTCCCATTTTTCTTTTAGGTGTTTTATATTTATGATTTTTCTTCTCATGGATATGGATCTTGAGCCATGGGTATTTGGTTTTTGGAGGGTTCATTTGAGGAGTGTTGGCATGTTTATCTCCTTGTTCATGTTGGGTTTTTAGGAGATGGTTTATTGGGTTGATTTCCTTAGTTTGGGAATTGTTACAATGAGTTTGATCTTCTTGTTTTGAGATGCTTACATCCATGATTAGTTACATGATACATATGCTATGTTTGATCTTGGTGATTGGACGGTTGGATGTTGTTATGGATATTGTTATGGGGTGTTGTGGAGGAGGTCATACTTGACACAGTTGGCATTTAGAGATGTGTGTAGGAGGACATACTACAGGTGTTTAGTTTGCAAGTTTTGTATATCATTGTGGATGTTCCTTGGTACTACATGTTTACATTTTTTATGTGATGTTGTTAGTAGACTTGGTATTCCTTGATCACTTGTGATGGTGCCTTCTTTCTGGAATGTTAACAAAATGACACATTGAATATGCTCATTCCAGGTTTGCATTCATCTGGACATTGCCCATGCAGTGGGAGCTCCTGGATGTGTATGTCACTCTTTGACAGGTTTGCACATGGAGTTTTTTATTATGGTTTATGGGTGGTTATGTGATGGCATGAGTTTACTATGTTATGTATACCTTGGAGGTATGAATAGTTGGATGTGTTGGAACTTGTTGTGGGTGTCATTTCAGCTATGGTGATTTATTCTTGACAGCTACTAGTGCATATTCATTATCTTTGGATTGAGTGTTTGTGTTTGAGATATTGGTTTGAGGTAGGATTATGCTTCTTTGTGACAATTAGTGTGACATCTCTTTGGATGTGTTATTATCTTAGTGCATTGGCATGGTGGAGGATAAGAGCATTCATGGATGAGATGGTGGTCACCTTGGTTCTTGTTACAAGTATATTGATGGAGCACATGGAGCACTTGGATTCCAGGATGGTACATGTTGCCTATGTATTTTATTTTCTTGATGTTTGAGCTTACTTGTTACCCCATTATGCAATGTATACAACAAGTGGGAGATTGTTAGAATTAGGTGTTGTACACCTTGCATAATTTTCTTATAATTTTTTATTTATTATTATGTGTGTGGTGCACCTATGGGTACCTAGATGGACATGCATCACTAGGAGCTATAATGTTGGGGCCACTTTATGTTGTATGTAACATTGGGACTTAATTATAAAATGTAATTATTTATAATTGGGGAAAATAATAAAATATAATAAAGTACCCAATATTAAATGTGGGGTCACATGATTGTAAGTTCATGGTTTTGGGCACAAGGTTTATGTAATACCACTTGGTGGTTTTGTGGGAGCTTGTTTCTATAAAAGCAACCACAAGGGTAGTTGTTTAGGGTTGGAGAGTTTATTGCAGGTTAGCAGGTTGAACTTCTTCATGTGTGAGGGTTTGAAGCGTGGCATGGGATGTGTGGATTCATGCTTGGTCACATGGAATGCATGGATAGCTTGTGCTTCAAAAGTGTTCATGGAGTCTATAGATGTATTGTAATGGTTTTTTATTGCTAAATAATACATGGAGTGTGGACGCTTTTGGAGGCTGGGTTTTTCCCTCTTGAGGGTTTTCCCATGGTATATCTTGTGTCATCTTTCATGGGAATGTTGTCTATTCTCTTGCATGTTGATTTTGAGCACTTATTTGCATTCATTTCAGATTTGGGTTATGTGGAAATTGTCATTATATGGCTGCAAGTTTCCTTACAAATTTCATAAGATGAAAAAGTTACAAGTTACATGCAGAGGGTTGATGAACTTGTTAATGCAATGAGACATCGTGCTACAAAATTCAAAGAACCTAAACTGGTAAAGAAAATTATTATAACTCTTCTTGATTCATACGGTTAAAAAATTTCTTCTATTGAGGAAGTTGCAAATTTTAATACATACACTAGAGATTAGCTGTTTGGCACACTAATTGCATTTGAAATGAGAAAATTTGGTCTGAATAATGGTGCAAAAGTGGAGACAATTTTCAAGGTTGGAAAATAAAAAAAGATTGAAGATTCAAATGGAGATGATCTTGATGATTTGGAAGGTAACTTTGTAAAAAGGATGAAAAATGGAATTGAGCACAAATATAAATTACCTTTTAAATGTTTCAATTGTGGACAAATATGTCAAAATTGAAGTGTGAACAATAAGAAGGAAAACAAAGGTAAGATGGTCAAAAAAAGCTATTATGTTAGAGAAGATGCTAATATTTTTTATGATGAATTTGATTATGGGGACTATGATGATAATGAATGCTTGTTCTTGGCTTTAAATATGAATTTTTTTTTGCTAACCCTGAAAGATGTATGAAGGAAAGTGCTTCAAAGACAAAGGAGACAAAGGTTAAGGCTGAAGGTAATTTGGTATCTTCTTTTCATGTTAGACAAGATAAGAACTATTAGATTATTGACATTGGTTACTAAAATCATATGACCAGAGACAAGAGTAAGTTTGTTAAACTTGAAAAATATGATGGAGGACTTGTTAAATTTGGAGATGATTTAGGTGCTAAGATTTTTGGAATAGGTTCAATGAATTTTAATGGCAAGCATAATATTGATGATGTTTACTATGTCAAGTGTTTAAAGCATAATATTTTGAGTGTTGGATAGATGTGTATAAAATGATATAATCTTATGTTTTAGGATGATGGATGTGAGATCAAAAAAGGGTCCAAAACTATGATTATTTCTAAAAAAATGACATATGGAAATGTTTATCAACTCAAGGGTGTTGATAGTCATTGCTTTATGACTTAGATTAATGAAAGCTAGTTCTAGAATAGGAGGATGTGTCACATCAATTTTGATAACTTGATTGGAATCAATTCAATTCAAGCAATGATATTTTCCAAGGATTACAAAGCCTATCAATGTTGTCTGCAAGGAGCGTTAGATTGGAAAGCAAGCAAGAAGAAGTTTCGAGGGTAAAGAAAAATATTCTACCAGATTATTGGAATTGGTGCATATAGACCTTTGTGGTCCTACAAGAGTGAGAAGTCTACAAGGTGATAGGTGTTTCATAATTTTAATTGATGATCATTCTAGAATGACATGGGTTACTTTTCTTAGAGAAAAATTTGAAGCCCTAGATAGATTCAAAGCATTTAAAGTTTTGGTTAAGAATGAAATGGTTTTGAAGATCAAATTTTTTACATCTCACAAAGGTGGAGAATTCACTTCCAATGAATTTAACATTTTTTGTGGGAATCATGGCATAAAGAGGCATTTTTCAGCTAGGACTCCTCAACAAAATGGAGTGGTTGAAAGAAAAAATAGGACTATTCAAGAAGCTGCAAGGTCGATGATGAAAGAATATAATTTACCGAAAGTCTACTAGAGAGAAGCAATTCATATTGTTATTTATATACTTAACAAAGTTCAAGCAAAAAAAAATAGCACAAAGACTCCCTATGAGTTGTGGTATGGAAGGATCTCTACTGTCAAGTATTTTAGAGTGTTTGTAAGCAAATGCTATATCAGAAGAGATGAAGAAAACTTAGGAAGTTTTGATGCAAGGTTTGATGAAGGTATCTTCCTTAGATATTCTACTAAAATCTAAGCTTATGTGTGTTCCAATAAAGTATTGATAAAGGTTGTTGAGAGTGCAAGTGTCAAAGTGGATGAATATGAATCAGATGAACTTGCCTATAGAGAAGAAGAAGAAGAAAAAGATAAGGAATAGAAAGCACAAGATGAAGAGGAAGAAACTCCAAAAAAGACCCCTAGAACCCCTAAGTATGTGAAGAGAAATCATTCTCGAGAATAGATTATTGGAGAAAAAAGAAAGGGTGTGTTGACAAGAAGGAAAGTTGTTGAAGCATAGGTAAATTTATGTCTACTTTATAAAGTAGAACCTAAGACAGTGATTGAGGCATGTAAGGATGAACATTCGATGAAAGATGTGGAAGAACTTATATAGATTGAGAAGAATCAAACTTGGGAAATTTTCCCAAGACCAACAAACAAAAACTTAATTGGATCTAAGTGGGTATTCAGAAACAAACTGAATGAGAATGGAGAAGTGCTAAGAAACAAGGCAATGCTTGCGTGTAAAGCATATGCACAAGTTGAAGCAATAAAATTTTAGGATACATTTGCTCTGGTGGCTAGAATGGAAGTAATCGGGATGTTTTTAGCTTTTGTAGCACATAAATATTTTGAAGTTTATTAGATGGATGTGAAATATGCTTTCTTGAATGGAGAGTTGGAAGAGGGAGTATACATGAAAAAATTTGAAGGATTTCAGTTGTCAGATAAACATAATATGGTTTGCAGATTGAA
The DNA here is from genome assembly GCA_007258455.2 of Sequoia sempervirens. Classification (NCBI taxonomy): domain Eukaryota; kingdom Viridiplantae; phylum Streptophyta; class Pinopsida; order Cupressales; family Cupressaceae; genus Sequoia; species Sequoia sempervirens. Next base: position 1,025,453,715 of record VDFB02281492.1, on the reverse strand, counting down.
GAAGGCATTGTATGGATTGAAGCAATCTCCTAGAGCTTGGTATGCAAGATTGGATAAGTATTTGATATAGCAAGGATTCAATAAAGGCACCGCAGATAGCAATCTTTACTTTAAGGTTGAGAAAGATCAAATCTTGATTGTAGTAGTGTATGTTGATGACATAATCTTGGGATGCAATGAAGCTATGTATAAGAAGTTTGTAGAAGAAATGCAAAAAGAGTTTGAGATGTCTATGTTTGGGAAGATGAATCTCTTCCTTGGTCTACAAATAAATCAAATAGATAAAGGAATATTCATTTCACAAGAAAAATATGTTAAATAAATGTTGAAGAAGTTTGGAATGGAAGACTCCAAACTGGTATGTACTCCCATGGTTACTGGTTGCAAATTGAGTAAGAATAATGAATCCCCTAAAGTTGATGAGAGAAAATACAGATCTACGATTGGTGTACTACTATATCTAACTATTGCTAGACTAGATATCATGCATGTAGTTTGTCTTGTGGCTAGATTTTAAGAAGATCCTAGAGAGTCACATGTTGCAACAATGAAGAGGTTATTCAAATACCTAAAGGGAACTTTGGATCATGGCTTATGGTATCCAAAAGATACTATTTTCACATTGAGTGCTTACATAGATGCAGATTGGGATGGTTGTGTGGATGATAGAAAAAGTACAAGTGGTGGTGCATTCTTTCTTGAATGTAGATTAGTGCCATGGCTAAGTAAAAGAAAGATTCAATTTCTTTATCTACTGCAGAGGCTAAGTATATTGTAGGACCATATTGCTACAAACAAGTGTTGTGGATGAGGCAAACATTAAAATAAATCAGAGTGGTGTATGATGAGCCTATTTCTATATTTTGTGACAATACAAGTGTAATAAACATTTCAAATAACCAAATGATGCATCCAAGGACAAAAAATATTTCAATCATATACCACTTTCTAAGAGAGAAGGTTGTGGAGAATGAAGTGAAGCTTGAATATGTACCTTCAAAGGATCAAATTGTTGACATATTCACAAAGGTTCTTCCTAAGGATAATTTTGAGTATCTCTAGGAGAAGTTGGGGGTCATTGCACCTCCTTCTTTGAACTATAGCATAAGGAGATACATCAGTCCAGTGGATCTCTTGATCTATCCTTTAGTCTAGACTAATATTGTGGCTACCTCTCAGGGGAGTAGGTATTGCCATTATTGCAGTATGGAATGAGTGTTGTCATTAGGCAGAGGTTGCTGATTTGGTACATGTTGGTGTGTACCCCTAAGGGGGAGTATTCAAAGCATTTAGAGTAGTTTGTGTAAGGGAGAGCAGTAGCAAGTATCTTGGTTCAATGTCAAAGGGGGAGAATAATGCAAAACATTTTATCCTTTACCGTTGATGTCAAAGGGGGAGAGAGAATCATGTGAAAAAGTGAAAGGTATCAAGGGGAGAAGTTGTGTATGATGTCTAATCATTATTGTAAAAGGGAAATTGAAGCATGTAAAGAAGAATAAGTTGAAAGGGGGAGAGACACATGTTGTGTAAGTTGTCTAATCAATAAAAAAAAGAAAGGAGAGTTGTCTTTGATGGATTTTCACATCTTGTTTTGACATCAATGACAAAGGGGGATATTGTTGCAATTATGAAGGTGTTGTCATTGATGTCAACAAGCTTGTGTTGTCATTGGTGTCACCTGTGTAATGGTTGAGAGAAATTGTTGCAGAGGTGTGTTCTGGTTTTGTTCCACATTTCTTCTAGGTTGAAGATCTACTTCTGTAGTTCAAATATGTTGGTTATAGGTGTTCAAAGATGTTATATTTAGAATTTGTGGTGATGGATTGTTGTAGAAAAGAAGTTATCTTCACCATTGTGTGAACTGTGCATTATAGAGGTGTTTGGGAGGAATGTCTTTGCTTTGCATTTCTCTACAATTGAGTTTCAAGATTTGCATTCCTAAGTGAGAGTTGATGGTGTTGGTATCTTACTTGTGTCAAGAGGATTCATGGTTTGGTGTTCTAGAAGATGGCCTTTCAAGTTGTAGTGTGTGGAAGTGTTGTTGGGATGTGCTGGGATTGTACATTCTTTAGGTGAAATTTTTTGTGAAGGATTTTATTAGTTTTCAGGATGTTTTTGGATCATGTTCAGGTGAATTTTGTTGTTCGAAAGTTATGGATTGATCAAAGGAAGTGTGTACTTCAAATTTTAAAGGTGTTTTCACAAGTAACGACTGACCTGGTGTTTACATTACATGTGAAGCATCTTTGAAGTTTTTGGAAGCGTTTTGAGGCATGTTAGAAAAGATTTGGGCCCTAGCTAAGGATTTGTGTGTTTCATCTTCATTCCTATCCAGTGTGGGAATGTTTTGGTGCTGACCTAGTTTGAATTTTCATGTTTGAGGTGTATTTACGACCTTGGAAAGGGTTTCAAGGTTGAGGACAATATAAGTATGAGTTAAATTGTTGAAGGAGGTTAAGATATATGTAAGACAGATGTTTTTGTGAACTGTATGGTGCGAGTAATGTGAAATTGAGTAGAGCAATGCAAAGTTTCAAGTGTTGAATTACTAGATGCAGTGAGTAGGAGGTGTCTACAATCATTCAAATAGACTATGAAGGTGGTAGTAAATTTGGTGTTCTCTTATGTATGGTGTTTTTTTTAGTTTCTATTTTCTGCATTTCATGTTTGACATTATAACAAATTAAGGGTTTAATGAATGCATGTGGATTTGATTATTGTTGAGGTTTTCAATTTTTTAATTAGATACTTTTTGATTCACCCACCCATCTTGGTTTTCTTGTTCATTCAACACAAAATACCATGTTTTCCTGGGGCCAAAGCATGTTATCCCACCCTTACTATGATCTTGGTTGATGTGTACATTATGAGGCATAAAGCTTGATGACATGCACTCTTCTCCAAGTCTAGGAATTTAACATCGCATGTACATTACCCATGAGATATCTAATGGAGCCATCATGGACATATCCTCAATCATATTCCTACCCTTTGAAGAGATCATGGTAGTATGGAGATTTTCTATATTGGTATGTCATATTTGATTGATTGGATGCTATGAACATGATCTAGAGGCCATATAGGATACTCCAAGTTTGGGTAGGTTTTCCATAGAAGATAGAAAGGATGCAGGGAGACTAATTTTTATCAATCGATATGATTATATCATTATGCCTTTCTACTATGATTGAGTGACTCAAAAGTTCAATCTCCCTCGAGGAGTTCCAATCCTTCAACCAACTTAAATCTGATTGACTCGTAGTGGTAGTAGACTTGAGACATAACTTGACCTACCATCATGGATGTCCCCTTGAGAAACTCTAATGAGGAGTGAGATGCACATCCCATGTCTTACATGGATGATATCAAAGAGAATTTTATATACTAGATGGTGGAGCACTACATGTCCAATTTCTATATTTCCTATAGACCATTCTATCAACGATTCAAGGCCATAGCCATGATGTCATGAGGCTTATGAGGAGGAGAATGATGATGATAATGGTGGTGCATGGAGAGATGATTATGATGAGGCTTAGTTGATATTAGCTTCAGGAGGAGATCCCGAGGAGGAGGAGGAGGTTGGTGATTCCCCTAGGAGAGACCTAGTTTTTGTCTTCACATATCACAAGCACATCATACTATGCTTGAGAGAGTGAGCATCCATGAGCATGGGGAGAATATAAGAGAAATTTTTACCATGGACCCAAACTTATGAGTGAGTTCAAACATATCTATAGTTGTTTCATGCATGGATCCCCATTGGCGAGTTGGCAATCCAAGTGATATGGTATTTTTTTATTATGATTTTATAGCATACTAGATATTGTACTCTTAATTGATTCTATGTTTTTATTCTTACAATTAGAACTTAGGATTGGATGAAATTTATGGGTTGAGTTATGGTAGAGGTGATTCCTGATGTATAGCTACATCAACTTATGCATGTTGATTATAGGCCATATTAGAGTGTAGGGGGAGATGTGGAGATTTTTGAGCCCATAACATGGTTTAGAGATACATGTGAGGAGCATATAGCAAAGAGAGATTGAGCTCTATCTAATATTCAAGATTTGAGAGAAGAAGAATATTCTTCTATTGATTGTACTCAAATGATCCTGCAAGAAGAGCTAGATAGAGTGTGAGTTGAGAGGGATCAAATTCAAAAATAGAATATAGAGATGCGATAGGCCGCTATAGAGCTTAGAGGTGAGCTCAGGACTGTATAAACATGGAGTAGCTCTAGGAGTTAGTCACAATCTATTATCTCATGTTGAGCATCACCACTAGGCCTTGAGGGGTCTGATAGCCATAGGTTTGTAGGATGATGATATGATTATGTATGATACACCACATTTTGTTAGCATGGTGATATGCGGATGTATATAGACACTATGATGTATATATAAGCATTTTTATTTGATATGCATGTGTTTATGCAATAATTTTATACTATATGTGATTTATCTAAGAACAAGCAATATATCTACATGCTAATATGGATTAATTAACATTTATGGAAAATTAGATACACTTGTGATTTAATTAAACAATAAAAACAAGATTATTTAATAAATACGATAATGATTTGATTGATACATGTAATGGATATGTGATATATGTGATCTAATTAAACAACCTAACCAAATTGTTTAATTAAATATCACATTTTTACCCAATGCACACATGTTGAATTAAATAAAACTATGATCTAACTAAAAAATTAAATGTTATAATGATCTAATTAACATGGCTCACAAACTATTGAATTGTATGCTAACAAGTAATTACTAGTATTAAGAAAATTACTCTAAAGTTCAAGACACAAATTTTTGTCAGGAACGAAGCAATGAACCATAAAATAGAAATATTTATCTCACCTTCATGATCTAAATACTAGCATACCATTCAAAACAAATGAAATCAATCTAAGCATAAAATCTATGCAAACACATTGGATTAATAATTTCTTTGAGAGATGTAATATCTATCGTAGAGAGCTTATATGAACCCAATCCATAGATCTTGGTGATGATATGGGATCCTAACCAATTTGGGCTAAACTTTCCTTTTACCTTCGTGAAATATTCACATTGAATTTATTTTCATAAAGTACCAGATCACCAACCTTGAATGAATGATGAATAACACATTCATTGTATCTACATTGAAGACTTTTGTAATAAACTTGAAAATATTTAAGAATGTGTATAGGCTATTCATCAAGCATCTCAAGTTTTTGAATTCATTCTCTCTATAAGAATTATCATCTAGGATTTCATTGAGAGAAATATGCAATGAAGGAATTTCTAACTCCAAAGGAATGACCACATCGACACCATACACAAGGTTTTATGGAGTGGTCCATGTAGTTGCACGAATGATTGTTCAATAAGACCATAATATGTAAGAGATTTGAGTATGCCAATATTTATCTTGTTTTTTAATAGTTTTTCTTAAGACTTGCTCAAAATTATTTGTTTAGAAGCTTTTGCTTGACCATTTGATTGGGGATGATATGGTGTAGATAAGTGATGTTATGCAAAAAAAATCGAGGAACTTCTTCACTTCTTTGTTATTAAATGATGTTCCATTATCTAAAACTAAAATGGAAGGAAGACCAAATTGGGCTACAATGTTATCAAGTATAAAGTAAAAAAATATTTTAGTTGCATGGATCAAAGTGGTTCACTGCTTCAACCCATTTTGTGAAGTAATTTGTGGTTGTGATAATAAAGATATATCCTTGAGAAGAAGAAGGATAAATTTTACCAATAATATTTAGGCCCCATATAAAAAATGGCCAAGGAGAAACTTGAGCACAAAGTCCTTGGGGAGAAGCATGAATCAAATTGTTGTTGTTGAAATTTAGGGCACTTTTGACAAAGGAAAAAGAATCTTTCTCCATGTTTTTCCAATGATAACCAATGCTAAGTAATTTATGAACCAGTGATTGACCACCAAAGTGACTTACACAAGAACCTAAATGGGCTTCCTCAAGGGAAATGATGATCTTTGATTTATTAAGACAACAAAGAAGAAGACCATTATATGCCCATCAATATAAGATATTAGATAAAATGATGTATCATTGTACGAGATTTTGAATGTGATCTCGAGTGATTTTGGTAAAAGGGTTTGGGAAAGTACCATCATGCAAACATTAAAATATGTGGGAATACCATTCATCTAAATTTACATTAAGACAAAAAACCACATCATCCTTAGTATTTTCTAAAATTGCTGAAGTGGGATTATGAATAGTAAACTTGAAATCGATAGATGAATCATCAAGGGATATAAGTGAAGAAACACTTGCCATTGCATCTGCCTAATGATTATGTTTCAGTGGGATATTGTTAATGGTGTACAAAGTAAAACATTTTAATTTTGATAATTCCAAATCATGGTATTAGGATAGTTTATCTTGTTTTTCTTGATAAGATCCATATATTTGTTTTATGATTAATTGAGAATCTCTAAATATATGAAGATGTTGAACATTAAGGGATAATAATGCACACAAACAAAAAAAAGAGCTTCATATTCCATGATGTTATTAGTGCATAGGAATTTTAGATGGTAAGATAGGGGAACTGGATTACCTAAAGGAGGTAGTAGTATAACACCGACACCAAAGCTATTTTGACACTTAAAACAATCAAAATATAAATCCCATGCCTTATAAACTTCTAGTGAGAGGACATGATCATCAAGAAATAACTCTTGTTTTGGTAAAGAAAATAATGAAGTAGCCTCAACTAAGTGGTTGGTCAATGATTGACCTTAATCACCTTTTGAGAGACAAAATTAAGGTCAAATTCCATTAACAAAATTACCTGTTTAGCAATATTTATGGATAAATAAGTTTTGGAAAAAATATGTTTTAAGGGATCAAATTTTACAATAGCATGAATTCAATTTTTAAAAGATAACGTCTTAATTTATTATTTGGAAACAAAAGAGCTAAACATTATTTCTCTATTACAATATATCATATCTCATAACAAATTAAAGTAAAACTAATAATGTATACAATACATTCTTTACCATCCTCATCATGTTGTGTTAATTACACAACAAGAGCATTAGATGAAGCAAAAGTATAAAGAAGAAAAGGACCTCCTGAAGCAACTGGTTATAAAATAAGAGGATTAGCCAAATATTATTTTAAAATTTCAAAAGATTTTTGTCAATCCTCATTCCATTAAATATGAGAATCTTTCTTAAGTGGTTAGGTGAAGGGGAGAGTTTGATCCGCTAGTGATGAAACAAACCGATGAATAGCTTGAATCTTCCCTTGTAAGCTACAAAGTTGAGAAATATTTTAGGAGGTGGCATGTTAACTATAGCATCAATTTTATTTATTTGTACCTCAATACCTCGATGTGACATGATAAATCTTAATAATTTATCATTATGCACACCGAAGAATATTTTCAAGGATTCAAAATCATGTTATATTTACAAATTCACTCAAATATTTGATAGAGGATTTTGACTTGATCTTGGAGTGAAATAGATTTAGCCAAGATATCATCAAAATAGTCCTCTAAGATATTGTGAATGAAAAAATGAAATATTAATGTCATAGCTCATTGATATGTTGCCCCAATGTTTTTAAATCTAAATGAGATATCCAAACAACAAAATGTTCCCAAAGGTTTTAAATCCAAAGGGCATACCCACCCAATAAAATTTTCCTTAAGGTGTAACAAAATTCATTTTAAATTGATGTTGAGGATTGATAAAGATTTTATTATATCCAAAAAATCCATCCATAAAGGATATTAAAGCATGTCCAATGGTAGAATCAACAATCCTATCTATATTAGGAAGAGGGAAACCACCTTTCAAAGAGGCTTTATTAAGATCATGAAAGTTAGTACACATGTGGATATGATTATTAGGCTTAGAAACAACCACAATGTTTGATATCCAAGGTGAATAGTCAATAGGGTGGATAAATCCAACTTGCAAAATCTTCTCAATCTCAGCCTTAACAAACAAAGCCACCTTGGGATTCATCTTATGAATATTTTTGTCTTACTGGTTTAGTATCATCATGCAACACAATGTTATGTGTAACTACTTTAGGATCTATTCCAAGCATATTAGAATAATACCAACCAAATAATTCAAGAAAATCATGTAAAAATGTAGAATATTCTTGTCCTTAATTAGAGACAAGAAAATTTTGAATTAGAATAACCTTATCAATATTAGATTGGTCCATTGAGACATCAACAATATCTCCTACAAGTAGTGTATTGCATTCTAGGACATCAAGTGGATGAGGGAATTTTTGGGGTATTTCTTGAGAATTCAATATATCATATGGCATACAAGTTTCTTTCCCAAAGTATGATTCAATAATTAGAAAATAAGAATATCCAAAATCATGATGATATGGAGGTAAGTTTTCAAAAACTCCCAAAAATTCCACCAAATATTTCATCAGTTGGAAAGGTATCTGATGATACTTTATCATTTGTAGAATTTTTCTCTATCATTACAAGATAAACTAGATTAAGTGATACCTTAGGAAAGCCTTGAGATATTGTGTTCACATTAAGAGAGGGTCTACAAGAGGCTTTGGTGGGTTTTAAAGGGTGATAACCAAGACATTTCACTGAACCTTATGTGTTGACCTCTAGAGGGACCTTGATACCTTGTTCCTTTATACCACAACCATTTCCTTTATACCAAAATTGAGAAAACATAAATAAATCCTCTTCCATAAATAGATTCCATTTCCTTTCTTGAAGTTGGTTTTTTATAATTGTTATCATCAAAAGTAGATGTATAACTAACATCACTTTTAGAATTAGGAGTGGTTGTAGTGGTGAAATTAGATGTTTGAGGATATGTTATTTACCATGTTTTTCTACCTTGTGTTGGAGAGGTTATTCAAAAATTTTGATAATTAAAATTAGATATTTGAGGAGAGTTTATAAGAGGTTATTGTGTGGATGCCATTGAGAAATATTTTAGCTCTTCAAACTTTGATGATAAGATTTTATACTCCCCAATAAAGGTGGTGAAAAATCTAATGAACCACAATAATCACCAAAGAACTTAGTCATTGGTGAATTACAATCATCAACTTCATTATTATTTGAATACAATGGTTCCACTTTTGAGGATGGAATAAAAGTGCAAAAGGGTTTATGGCTAGGATATTTATGTCTTGTTTCAATTTGTAAACAACTTTCAAATTTGGGATATGCTTTTACTATATACACCTTGTTGTCATATGTATATTTCATTATGCAATAAAGGATAGAAGGAACTCCTCCCATGGTGTGAATCCATGGTGTACCAAGAATAATATTATATGAAAGAGAATTAAGCATGACATGTATAAAGGAAGGTAAAACCATGAGATTTACCTTAATAGGGAGTTTGATTGTTCTGATTGGTTTCCAAACAAGATTATCAAAGCCACACATAGAAAGAGCATTAGGCTTAACGAGAGATGTGTCCACACTAACTTTATTTAAAAGTTCAATGCTAAAAAAATTAATACCTAATCCATTGTCAATGAGAGTACATATAACCCTATGTTGATTAATTATGAGAAAAATCATAAGAGCATCATATTGCTTTTGAAGCTTAGGAGGAGGTAATTCACTTTTATGGAATATGATATCTAAGTTTGTTGAATCCATACCATCTAGAAAGGTTTATGTATCCTTCAATTTTACAAAAGGTGATACAACAATATTTTGCAAAGCCTCTTGGAGCATACCATGGTAGGTAGGTGAATTTTGAAATAAGTCCCAAAGAAAGATCTTAGCTGGAGTAACACAAAGTTGCTCAAAAATATCATACTCCTTACCACTATGTTGAGGAAGACAAGGTGTAGGAGGGAGAATAGGTTGCAAGAATGGGATTGATGAAGGAATGATGTGTTTGTTTTACTTATTTATTAATTCAAGTGTTATATGTATGAGAAACTGCATGATAATGTGGTTGTTGTGATAAATTTTGTTGTATATGATTTTGTTTAGTAAGTTGTCTCACAAATTTAAGATATGACCAAGAGACTTTTGTTGATTTGAAGGACTTTGAATAATGAGAATGGGTTGATTTTGTGGTTCAGGTTTATGAGAAGGAAAATAAATGATTAGTTGTGTTATTATTGAATCTATTGCAGTTAATAATCTTTGGTATATTAAAGTTTTAGAAGTCTTAGAGGATGATTTAGGTTATACGAAGTCATCAAGGGATTCATCTAACATATCAAAATCATCACTACCAAAATGCTCATCAAATACATGTAAGTCTTGTAGAAAGAGGTCTGACATGATCGAATAACCTTACTTCCTCCAAGAGATTACATATATAACCAACATTTTATTTAGAAACTAAAGATAAAATACCAATTAAAATGTGCAATTTCTTATGTTTTGGTTGCTTAATGTAAATTGATCCTGTTAGCTCTCAAAAAATGCAGGCGAAATGGATCAAGAGGCTGCCAATCTCTTGGTACGTTTCAGGGTAACAAACAAGGTCCAAAGGTATAGACCTTCTACTCTTTAGGTGTTGCTAGACTTAGGCGGGTGTACCTATATGAGTGAAGCAGACTTAACTTGTGCCAATTTTTCTGAAATGTTTTTCCCACAATGGCAGATGGGAGTGGACAATTGAAATAAAATTTGGTATAGATTGTATAGCAATATTCCAAAACTAAATCCTAATATGTTCAGTTAACAGATGTCAAGAAAATGAATGAATCTAAATGGTGAAAAATGTAGAGACTAGTTCCTTATTGGGTATGCGGAGTCAAATGAAATAGAAGTGGGCAACCTCTTTATGGAAAACACTCAAATTCTTTGGCATATGTTTTGTTTATAACTTGTATAAACATGCAAGACTGTGACTACTAAGCTCTTCTTAATGATCTAGATAAATTTCCTTGATTACTATGATCAACCCAAAGGATTTAATCTTTTCTTGAAAGAACCAATCAATTAACCACACAGATACAACAAATGTGCACTGATAAATTGAATATAAACTTGTTATATCAATTTAAACAACTAGAAAGCATCAATCTTGGAGAAAACTTAGTATAGAACAAGGTCAGAAATCCTGAAAGCCTTGACTTTAGCCCTCCTGTCAAACCACCTCTTAACTACCCCCTGATGTTTGGAAAAATTCTCAAGGGCATTGTCTCGTTTCTCCTCAAGGTGCAATAGTTCTATCAACCTAGCCTCCCTTCTATCCCCTTCATCATAGAACTCATTTATGAACTGTAAAGTTGGGATCTTGAGTTGAATAGGGAATACTGGCTCCAGACCATACACTAAGTGATAAGGAGATGTTCCAATGGATGACTTAAGTCTTGTACGATTTTCCCAAAGGGAAAACTGAAGCTAGGTGTGCCAATCTTTTGGGTTCCTCTCTAACAGCTTACGGATGACAGTCAATAAGTTCTTATTAGAGGACTCTGCTAAGCCATTACCCTGAGGGTAATAATTGGACGCAAATTTCATAATAATTCCATGATCAAAAGCCCAATTTGAGAATTTCAAAGACGCGAAGGCAGGACCATTATCACAGACAACAACAATGGGGCATCCAAATCGATTAAGAATAGCAGACTCCAAAAAATCAATCACTACATCTGATGTACATTGCCTACAAGCAAAAGCTTCAGTCCATCTTGTGAAATAATTAGTAATAGTGAGAATGTACCTGTGTCCCACAGAAGATGGTGGGTTGATGGGGCCTATGAAATCCATACCCCACTGAGCGAAAGGTTTTACCTCAATGACTGATTGGAGTGGAAGCGCCGCATACCTCTCCCTTGTTGCTGCGGTCTGGCAAGTGTGACAGGTCCTAACATGATGGTGGACGTCTTTGAACAATGTGGACCAGTAATACCCAGCCATCAAAATCTGATTTGTTGTGGCAATTGCAGAACCATGACTAGTACCATATTTTTCATGAAATTCGTTCATCACTCTTTCAACTTCCTGTTTCCCAAGACATCTCAAATAAATGCCCTCATGATTCTTCTTGTACAGAATAGCTCCTTTTAGCATAAAACCATCACTCTTCAATCGTAGAGCTCGTCTCTGAACTGCATTAAGATGACCTAGAGATCGTTGGTTCAGCAAGTAATAAACTATGTCGTCATACCAACCATCTGGAGAAACCTCTTCGATATTATAATTCTGAACAGTCAATTCAGGTCCTATTTCAGCCATAGTCTGAGTGAGTCCTTGCCCTCTTACTAGCTTCATAGGTTGGATCTCAATGTCATATGCTTGTAACATTGTCACCCATTTAGCTCTACGCTCACCTAATTCATTTTGCATCAAAAGTAACTTGACTGTAGGATCTGGGACAACCACGTAAACCTTATTTCGGAGGATATAATGTCTAAATTTCTTTATTGCTCTGACCAGGGCATACGCCTGCTTTTCCACACTTGGATATTTTAGCTCAGCATCTTTTAACGGTGCACTCATAAAAGCAATAGGATGCTCATTTCCCTCATCAGACTTTTGAGTTAACATTCTAGCACATGAATGGTCTGAAGCAAATGAATAGATATAGAAGGGTTTACTGTAATTAGGACTTACCAATACTGGAGTATCAGCAATGGCCCTTTTTATTTCTGCAAATGCCTCCTTTGCTTCTATAGTCCATTCGATCTTAGCATCTTGCTTCAGCATTGCATTGAGTGGCTTCACGATTTCAGCAAATCCAGTGATGAATTTTCTGACGAAGTTGATCTTACCAAAAAAAAACTTCATCTCCTTTTTGCTAGCAGGTGGCTGGATCTTCAGTATAGCCTCCACTTTTTCTGGATCGATAGCAATTCCTTTTTCTGATATGACGTTTCCAAGCAGTTTTCCTTCTATTACTTCGAAGATATATTTTTTAGGATTCAGGGATATGCCAAATTCCCTGCACCTTTGGAATACTTTGCACAAATCTGAGATGTGATCCCCTCTATTTTTTGAGAAAACAGTCAAGTCGTTCATGTAAATAATGATTCATTTGCCTATGATATCTTTAAAGGCAATATCCATAGCCCTTTGAAATGTGGCCCCTACGTTAATGAGTCCAAAAGGCATCCTCTTGTAGGCAAAGGTACCCCATTTAGTTATGAAAGTAGTCTTATGCCTATCCTCATACTGGACCATCACTTGATTGTACCCAGAATAACCGTCCAGAAAGGACATCATCTGAGATCCATTGACCACTTGTAGCACTTCATCCAACGAAGGAACCAGATAGTTATCATTTTCTGATGATCTGTTTAAATTTTTGAAATCAACGCATAGCCTTATTTCCCCATTCTTTTTCCTTACTGGAACCAAGTTTGCTACCCATGTTGAATTCCTGAAAGGAAATATAATTCTGCAGACAGTAGTTTTTGAACTTCTTTCTGAATGAGTGGTTCCAACAATGAGTTGATAGGTCTCTACCTCTGCCTGAAAGGTTTAGCACCTGGCTTCAGGGGTATAGTATGGGTTATGATTGATGTATCATAGGTCTTTAAGTCTTCATAACTTCAGGCTACTATATCTGGAAAGCTATGCAATGCTTCAATTATTCCTTGTCTTTCTTCAGGAGTACATACCCTGCCAATGAAAATATTTTTAACATCATCCTCAGTCCCCATATTATGAGTATCACACTATCCATTGATGGACTCTTTCTTTGATTCTTGTTCTTGGTTTCTGATTTTATCCATATCAAAAATTCGTTCCAACTGTACCATTCCCCTTGGAATAGTATTAGATTTCAGATTCATCACACCCTCTAGATCCAGTTATGCTTCCTGGTGTTCTGTTTCATCAATGATTTGAGAAGCAAAAACGTTTGTATTTGTAATAAAATCCAGAATATGTTTGTCGTCTTCAAACACCTGAAAGTTAGTGACATTGTCTGGGACTGAGGGCATAGGAGTCAATTCTATAGTGAACTTTTTCAATCCTGATAAAGATAACGGCTGCAAAGTACTTGCTGCTTGAGCTAGAGAGTATGTAGTTTGATTCTTCTGTCGTGGTATCAGTTGGATATTGAAAGCGTCAAATCCCTCGATGAAGTCCCACACTCTATGCCTATAATTAGTCATTCTCCTATCGTGGCATGAATATTGTTTCCTTACTTGCTTAATTACTAACTCTGAATCACCGAAAACTTGTAGAATTTTGACCTTTTTCTTAAGTGCCATGAGAAGTCCATGAATTAATGCTTCATACTCTGCTACATTATTGGTATAGTGAAACTGGAGCCTATAGGATGCAAAGAAATTCTTACCTTTTGGGTTGATCAATTTGAACCCTGCTCCAGCTCCATGCTTGGACTTGGATCCATCAAATTTGAGAGTCCAACATTTAGCAGCGGTAGTCTTCTTTATCATATCTTTCAGCTTCTCCATGTTAGAAGATTCCTTAGTCACTATGGGTTTCTCTCCTTGATGTTTTTCTTGGGGGTTGTGCACATTTGTCTCCACAACTTGGGTTGGATTTAGGCATCTCTATACTTGCTCTACTGCTGTTTGGCATAGACAACACTCCAACTCTAAATGGGAAGCATTATGAACTCTACACCAATTTGGTAAGAGTAATTCCTTAAAGCTTGTCCTTCTGCCTAGGTGAGTTTGATTTTCAACACACTGCTTGATAAATTTCTGGAAGCTGTCTAATAGGCTGATCTGATTAACTTCAGGTTCTCCTTCTTCCTCAAATGATTCTGTCAAAACAACAACGTGACTGGATCCTATCTCAGCATCAATAGGCATCATATGTAGCATCAATACCTCCTCTGAGTCTGACTCCTCATACTGAGTTGATAGCATGTAATTTCCCATTCCTACTTCTAATATGAAAACTTCTGTCGAAGTATTTTGGTACTCTGTTATCATGTATTTCATTCTTGGTTCTCTTTCAATTCTAATCTAATTTGGTACTCCTTTACAGGGAAGCCACATGTGAGAGTGATCAATAGAAACATATCTATTCAAAGCCTTGGTGAAATCTCTTCCTAGAATCAAACCATACGCATCAGGGATATCGGCTACATGAATATTGATAACCTGTTGAATCCTTGGGTCAGAAGCTATCTGCATATGAATCATATTTAACTCTCCCACCACACTTACTTCAGTTCTATCCAACTGAGTCACCTTCTTCTGAGAGTCAGCAGGTGTAATTCCTAGAGCTCTACAAACTCCAAACAACATCACATTGGTGGAAGCACCAGAATCTAGTAAACAATTATGTAGATTCTTACCGAATATGCGCACAGAAATAAAAAATGGTGGGGTTTCTATCTTCCCTTGGAACAGAGTGGGCTGAGTATCTACCTGGGCCACTTGAGTTTTGTCCTTTTCTTTTCCTTTATCTCCAGGGGGCAAGTTAGTCCGATTATGGGCCTGATTTTGTGTCTTCACTGGATGAGAACTAGAAATATTGCTGATATCCTTACTGATATCCTCGCCAGAAGGTTTATCCAAAGATACTGAACGGGCCTCATAAGTATCTAAAATTTCCTTCCTAATTGTAGGGAACCTCAATAACTCAAATGTTGAAAGGTTTACCTTTAATTTCTTGAACTCCTCAGCAACATACGAAGCCATCTGCTCCTCACTCATATCAGTGGAGACCTCCTTAGAAGGTTCCTCTACCCTATCCTTGCCAGCTTGAACAACCTTTTTCTTTTGTGGGTTCGTTTGAGCTTGTCTTTCCTTCGAAAGATACTGCCTGGAAACATGTGGATAAGATGGATTATTGCTAGCATTACGATCTGGAGGGGTACTGAAGTTGTTAGGAGGAATGGAAGTAGTGAAAAGTCCCCCAGCCTGTGGACGCCTATGAGGCAAATCCCTCAAATCATATCCTTTTCCTTGTCTCTGGAACATCTGTACTTCAACATAATTTTCTTCCTGATCAAGGGGGCCATTATCATTCATTGCTTCCTCATTGAACAATTAAGCAACCTCATCTCCATTGCATATTTGATCTGCCCTTTCTTCTTGAGAATCAGGTTCCTCTTTTGGTACATTTTCCTTACTTATTGGGAAGGGAGCATGGTTTAACACTAGCACAGGAGAGTCATACAGTATAGAAGGGACAATCTCCTTTCCATTTGCATTATTTTCTACCTCATACTAGAAAATAGAGGCAGCAGTTTAGAATTCTAGACATTCTAATTCTGAATGCTAACTTGTCTTATGGAGCCTGCACCATCTTGATAGGGCTGCTTCAGCCAGATATACACCACTGGGAGGCTTGTCTTGGCTGACTGGCTGATTTGCAGATTGGTTGACGATTTGATTAGCGGGTTGATCCAATGGGGTGGGGACTCCTCCATTATTAGGTCCTGTATTCCAGGTCCTGCTCTGTCCCTGCAATTGCCTCTTATCAAATCTTGATCCACTACCTTTTCCTCTATCAAAATTCTATCTCCTTTCATTATTAAATCCTTTGTCATTATTGTAACCCTTATCCTGATTGTATCCCCTATCATTATAGAATCCCCTTTCATTATGCTGCCCTCTGTCAAAATTCTGCCCTTGTGGGAATTCTCTGTTCTAATTAGACTGCATATTCTTCTAGGAAGCTTGTAATTGGCTATTTTGATTCCTTAGGTAGCTCACCTCCAGATTTAACTTATTTATCTGTTTAGCCATTTCATCAATCCTCTGCCTATTTGGATCTCGGTATGGGATCTAGCTTGGGTTACTCTGAGGAGGGACATGCATTGTAGTAGATCCCATAGACTGATGCAACACCTTAGAATTTTGTAAATATGCAGGGAAACTATTTGGATGTGGCTGATACATAGGCTAGTTAACTTGCTATTGGGGAAAATTCATCATAGGGGAGACCTGGCTCATGGGTGGTCCAGGGTGTGGTACCAAAGGTAACTAAGGTACTGGATTCATGATTGGGGTATGATTTGTGAGAGCCTGATTCACTGTCGAGACCTGATTGGGATGTGCAATCGGTCCTAAAGAAGGTAATGGTCTAGTCAAGTGTTGTCTCAAATCTGTGCTAAGCTTAACGGCTTCTGTATAAGCATCAGTTAAAGTGGTTGGAGGATTAGGTCTCCACTTCAAAAAGGTTGTTGTTAGGCTATCCAATGCTTCATAATATACTCCCAAGGTTGTATTATTGTCTAGGACATAGGGGTCCTAAAATCTGGTGTATGCACGGTGGAACCTATTATTAAAACTAGATATTGGTTCATTAACCTCCCTCTTCACTTTGGTAAACTGCAGATATAGTTCATTGGCACTGATAGGTATTCTGAATTTCTATAAAGAGGCAGTCTCAAGATTGTTCCAGTTGAGAATTGAACCAGAAGGGATATGATTGTACCAGTAAAAGGCTTCCTCTCCTAATGAATAAGGAAACAATCTGCAGGCAACATCCTCATGAACAATCCCTCTGTCTTTAAGGAAAGTTTGGAAAATTCTTATGCGTTCTTCTGTAGTCCTGTTTGGGTCATTAACATGGAATTTTGAACAGAAATGCTCAGGGTTTTTCGGTATAACATTATAGGCATGGAAGAACAAGGGTGATGGATTATTAGCAAGGAAAGCCATCGGTAAGAGTGGGGGTGGTGGTTGTGGTTGGTTAACGATAGGCTGGGGATGTTGAATGGGAACCACCTCAGGTTTGGGTATAGCCTCAACCTCGGGATGTGAAGATGTGGATGATGCTGGTGAAGGGATGGGTGATGATGATTCTCCCCTTTCTCGAGTCCTTCTCGACCTAGTGGGGAACTGTAATTCCTATAAATCTTCCTCTCCTGTGGTAGATCTGGTATTTGTCCTATATCTTTTAGGAGAGATGGTGTTTAAGAAACGATCTAGTGTACTCATTCAGGCCCTCCTTCTAGCGCCAATTTGTTGATGGTGTTTTCTGCACAGCAACAACTCAAACAAAATGCAATATTCTATCTCTCTTGAAAGGTAATCCTCAACAATAAATTACTGAAAATCACCCCGAGGTCTCTCGGGTGTCAGGTTATGACAATGCATAAACAACTCAGATAATATGTGAAAATGTTGGTAATCACAATCGGACCTTACTACAAGAAAATTGTATCTTCTCAATTTATCATATTTGCAATATGATGATCTCAAATCCTAAATCTAATTAGATGATAAAGAAATAGAAAAAGATAAGGTTGCAAGGATATGATAAGATCTAAACTACTCCTAGAATGAACAATGCAAATGACAAATATCTAGAATGGACCAATCTCAAAATAACCAATTCCTGCTTAACCCACAATGCAATATCACAAGAACGGTGCAATCTTCTAAGGTATATAGATTTTCAAATCATAGATATTCATCCACAATCAAACTAAGCACACATAAATATATGGTCTAGGTTGAATTCACTAGCCTACTACAATTAGATAGTTACTGGGAGTATAGACCAGAGATTGCTACAAACATTCCAAATATGAGATCATGATCATCATTCACCAACTAATTTACTTCTAATCATTAAACCCTAAATCTTCAAGCAATTTGAAAGATAGAACAACAAGAACCATGTGAGATAAACCAACACAAGAGACTTCACCAGGAAAACCACAATGTCTTCAATTGTATTAGCTTATCAAAATATGGCAACAATTCCAATGTTCTGTTTGCAACACTTGCTTCAAGAAACTGACTATTATCCCTACTACAAAAAAATGCTCTAACTCTTTTCTCTAACTTGTCTCTATTATCTCTTCTCTAATCTAATGTCTAATCCCCTTACAATGAGGCATGAATGCCCTTTTATAGAAAATACTCAAGACATGTTGGCCCAGCCAAACATTTACAAAATAAAAACAACTGCCCAAACAAGTCGGCCTTAGGAATTCAAAGTAAGGCACACATTAAATGTCGATATATCATCAAGGTCAGCCTAGACACAGTCCCCAATGTAGTCCAGTTCAATACATGCCCTATAATAATAGGGAAGCACAAATCTCAAGACAAGCATTAGCTACCGCCTCCCTTATCCTTACCCTAGGCCAATGATCCTTGAACCCTCAAAAATATTTTATCCAATTCGGTGACAGGTGGCAAAGGCAAGATCCTAAGAAGACATTCTATGGAGCCAATCTCCTCCTTTGACTGTTTAACAGTCTTATCCCAATCGTCCTTGTAGGCTTGATACTTATCCATAACCGCCAAATATGTTGCCGCATCATCCAGCTGGTGTCCTATTATAACATTCTCAGAATCTGGAGCGTAAACATCATGCCACCATTCCCTTAGTTGTTCTAGGCTCAGGTACTTAGGAGCAATCTTTCTTCTACTAGTCATGATCTCGAAAAATGCAATGCATCCATCGTACACTCTAGTTAGGTCACCATCTATCAGCTTCCTTCGCTTTTGAATCTTCTTCATGGCCTTCTGTCAAATCTGTAGAGCCTCAAACCACTCCCAAGGCTCATTTAGTCTAGAGGAAGAAAGGATCCCATCCACAGCCAATTGATCTTTACCATGCTCCATGATAACCTTGGATTTCTGTAGTAGAAGGTCAATGTCCTCCTTTTCCTGAGATAGCACATATTCCAACAATTCCCTAGCTCTGACTGCATCCTTTCCAACTGAAAGGATCTCCTTGATTGCATTGTCTCCTTTCACCTGCACATCTTTCAACTAGTATGCTGCAGTTTGAGCAGAGGCCTTCATCCTTTCAATCTCGGAAATGGTTTCTTTGGGCAAGAAACCAGGAGTGGTAGAGGAAGATGGGTGAAGAGATTGTAGGGGTTTCATCACTTCTTCCAAGCATTTCCTAAGTCTCTCATTTTCTTTCCTCAGCTCATGCTTGGTCTGGGTCTCTTTCCTTAGTATGCCAATGATCACAACACTAGACCCTTCATACGCTTCTATATCTTGCTCCATAGATGCTGGTCCAAGGTTAAAAGTTTGTACATTATAATCCTCACCAGTGACCTCTTCTCTAGTCTTGTCTGCAGTAGGGGTGGCAATGTGGACAACTCTGTTGTTTAGTTCATCCCTCTCTATCTTTGAAACTACTTTAGCTGCCTTCTTCTTCTTGCCTTTACCAATCTTAGACAGCATCTCATCCCAATCCAGAGGAGTGTCTTCAACAACTTGTTTCTTTTTTGTAATCTCCTTTTCAAGCCAATCTGGGACAGCAAGTTCCACCCAGATTTCATCTGTTTTTGCCTCTTCATGCTATTCTGATGCTTTATCTTCTTCCTTTTCAGGAGGCTGCTCACCTTGATCAATCTCTTCTTCCTACACCGACGATGGGGTTCTAACCAGGATATTCTCCTTTTCAGGTGACTCATGGCCTCTGTTGCTTGCCGAAGAATCCTCATATTGTACCAATGGAGAAGGATGTTTTCCTTTTTCTTCAACTTCAAGCTCAACAGTCGCACTAAAGAGTTTGCCTTCCTGGAATGGCTCTGCTTCTCCACTAGTCTCATGTTCCTCAAGAGTCTCTTGTTCAGGCATGCTTGGTGGAGGAGAGGTAGTCCTAGATGGCTCCATAGCTGGTATCTTTGGAGAAGGGTCCATCTTTTGCACCGGCTCCTTAGGGGATGGAGTCCTTCATCTCCTTGTATAAACCTTAGTCTTTTCCCCTGAACTCTCCACATCAACAATCAGAGTCTCATCCTTTGAGGTATCTTGACCCTTCTTCTTTGAAACCCTAGTGGTTCATGTCTTCTTTGATGGCGGAGGGGCATCCTCTTCTTCTTCCTTTTCAAACTCTTCCTCATCAGAGGACCTGCCTATCTTCAAATTTCTACTTCTTTTCTTTCCTTTTAGCTTTCTTTTTGGTTTTGGCTCACTTTCTTTTGGACCTCTAATTTTTATTTTGAAGGGTGAGCTCTTTTTAGCCTTCTCTTTGGGGTCATCTTCCCCGGATTCCTCTGAAGTAGACATTGGATTAAGGTTTCCCATCAAATTAAAGGTACAGGGTACCTTCTCACTCTCCAACTCCCAAACCTTATGTTTTAGCCATGAAGTAGTGAATTTCATGACAGGGGCCATTAGGTCTTCCAGATCTGTGACCTCATCCTCATTCCAATTCATTTCCCCGACTGACCTATCCTTAACGGATTCATAGGCATGATTTTGCACCAGGTTTCCATCATCCTCCAATTGGTCAGGGATTAGCTTGACATTGTATTGCCTGATCACCTCGATAGGAAGCCTAGAATACCTTTTCTTCCTTGCCTCAAGATCATCTTTGATGTTGGCCCAATAGTCCTCTAGGTCATCCTTATGACGGTACTCTTTGGTGGCCTTCTTCTATGCTTCCCCGGTGATATCAAAATTCGTCCTTTTGGAGTGGAAGGAGAAGCCATGAGCTACCAATTCATCCCCTGCTGCATGTGCCGATTGAATGGAAGGGCATACCTCTGCCACGCCAATTCCAAGAGGGAAATCTCCACCAAAACCTATTTTATGCTTCTCCTTTTTGACAATGGCATCAAATTCACATATTTGTCTAACAATTTCCAATAACGCAATATGATCTGTAGGGTACCTGGGTAACCTATATGGAGTAGTCGGACATCCATCAATTCTAATGTAAGAAAAGGTAGGAAACTAAATGAACTAGGCCCCATATCTCTTTATCAACTCCTTTACCCCATCTGACAATTTGAAATGTTCAGAATTTTGAAGCATCCGAGTGATGTGCATCGTGAATGCATCATTGGCCCTTCTATAATCTCGGTGTCCTAGGTGCAATTCCGGGTAAATCTCATAGACTATGTCCTGTCCAAATGTCCCTCATGGATTCAAACCCTTGTATGGGTAGAGCCTAGCCAACACATACATGACATAAGAGGACATGGTGAACTTCTTAGTTTCCAGGATGTCCCTCATCTGTTTGTCAATTATGGTGCTGATAAGTCCTACCCAATGGTAGTTAGTTCCCTGCTCAACCTTGTTTATCACATGAACCATCCAACTCTCCAATACTCTGGCACTCTTCAATCCTGTCACCCTGCTCAAAAATGTTATAGCATCATAAATATCTGATCTGAACTTAATCCTGTGCAACTGCTTGGGCAATTTAGAGTAGTGCGACTTTGGCTTTTCCAACCAAGAATTGATCATCTATTGGGCTTTGGTTGGCTCATTCTCATAATATGTCTTAGCTAAGTCCATGTTCAAAGCACACACAGAAGGAAAATTCGGCATGTCAAAGGCCTGGGCAATAGAAACAGGACTGAAATTGGCCAAGACTCTTCCTTCAGTGCTGAGAACCCTTTGTGTATCAAAGTCATACTGTCGGGCACATTCCAGGATTAATTCATAGCATTGGATTGCCAGAGGAAACCCTGCCACATGAACCAATCCAAATTTCATCATTCCCTGCCTCAAGACCGATAGATCCTTCTGAGCTATCCTCTCTTTAAACTCTTCATATCTCCAGGCCCCAACATTGGTGTCAGACACTTCGGACCACATAGAAGATATCTTGCTTTCAGGGAGTTGACTCTTAGTGTCCAATCTTAATCTTTCTGCCTCTGAGATGGAGGACCCCTCTGTGTCACCTTTGGACTTTCCTGTAGCGGCCTTGCTTGATTTAGCCTGTACTCACAACAGATCATCATAAGTATCCAATTATCATGCATATTCCAGTCCAAAGGTCAGCATAAAATCATATAAAGCAGTTAAGAACTATCACAAATTGCCAATCTTTGAAAATCTAGAAAAATAGAACAACCCGACAAAACAATGTAAACCGAGAAAATCAGGTTAGGGTGGAATTCAGAGAAATCCGACCCAGACGGGTTCTTGCTGCCAAAACATCATTAGTCAGATAAATTGTTAGTATAGACAAAGATCATAAGATTATCATGGAATCCGTTCATTAGCAACAAGAAATTAGCATTTAGCATTTATTCCATTACTCCTATCTTCGGGAAATCGAAAGAAGTGAAACCAGACAGGAAAACCAGAAAAAATCCGGACAGGATGGATTTTCGCGGACAGTTCAAATACTCTGAAAATCGTTACACTCCGTGGAATTAGCCGAAACCGGGAAAATTTGGGTGCGTAGAAATTTCGTGGACACCACGGGAACTCGACGAAAGACAACACGCGAACCAGCGACTGAATGTTCATGCAAAACCTTGCTAATTGGGATTCAAATGACTTCAAAATCGATGCCAACCAATCAAGATTCAGAATGTAAATGATTTTAAGTTCTCAAGGCTCTCGAATGACAAGTCCTCATGGAAAAACAATGATGCCCTAATTTTGATGAATAAACCTCCTGCCATGAAAACCAGGGTAAGCCCAAGATCCCAAAGAGCACCATCACTGAGACAATCGATCAAAGCACACAGGGATTTCCTAAGGTATGAGCAGGTTGGGTTGAATCATAACCATGAAATCATGAGAAACCCACTAAACCTTGACAAATTTGAGCAGATCAACGAAAACCCTAGTCTTACCAAAATATAGTGAATGGCATGCCTAGGATGCAAAGTCCTACCTATACGTAACTACAAAAATGCATCCCACACCCGATTGATAAACAAAACATGCATAGTGAGAGCAATGAAATTGTGAAAAGATGGGTCAAACCCTAGCTTCATAAACACAAAGTCATAATCCAAGTAAAGGCCGACCAAAAAAAATGGTTACCAACCGACTCAGAAAGATTCAATATCACCAAACAGAGGGAGGAGTTAGCCGCGACTTACCATGGATCAATACGGATGAGGCCCAAGTTCGAGGAGGTGATTGCAAAAGGAGTATGCCCTAGCAACGAAAAAACCCTAACCAACGCCTGACCAAATCTCACGCAAGCAGCTCAAGATCAATGCTCAAAGCTCGAATGAATAATGCACTCAGATGCCAAGGTAGCAAACAAGTGAATAATGAAGTCGAAATGATGCTTAAAAGGTTTTAAATCCACCCATTTATTTGTCTGAGCAAAGGTACTGCAAGCATTAATGAGCGACAAGACATGTCTGAAAAATATGAAAACCCGAGCCCAGGGCAGAATTTTGAAAAATCCCAAGATACGCGGAAAATCCGGATGAACACCAATTTTGCAGAAACAGCAAAAACCGGGATCTTAACAAAGTTCAGGATTTTGGCGTAGTCCGGGAAAATCCGCCAGAACCGGAAAATCTCGGAGTTATGCAGAAACCTGGATTCGGAAAATTCAGCGATGACCAGACAATGAACCAAAGCCCGGGAAAATCCGCTGGAGCCGAAAAATCTCGGATTCAGGTGAAAACCCGGATTTTCACTGAAACCAAACTTTAACCAATTCAAGCCTCAGGGAAAGATCAGAGCCAACAAGACCAACATGTCAAGACCTCAAAAGAGAAAATCCAATAAAACCAAAGGTCAAAAGACATCCTGAAAAAGAGGGTCCCTACTCCAAGTGGGGCGTGTGTGAAAAATTGCACAACAATTCGCTTCACCATGACCCTTCAAAGTTGGGGAGATGTCCCGCAGACTACCCTATCTTACCAAAAGTCATCCTTCCATCTTGTGCATCACTAAAACAATTCATAGTCGGGGGGACGTCTCATAGGTTATACAATGTCTTATTGAAAGTCTTCTTAAGTTCACTTTTGATCATTGAGACATAATCATTTTCTCACCGATGAAATACTTCGGTGTGACAAACAGGTCGACAAGACTATATAACTTCATTATGAAGGCCTTTAATAGAATTCCATTCACATTGTCGGCAAGACCGGAGCCATTCGCTAAGAGCTTACTCCAATAACCCATGACTCCTACCGATATGTATATCTTTATCGGCGGTCAGTAAGACACAACCCAATCGGTGAGACCACATATCAAATATATTTTGTTTGGCTGAAGTGTTTGCTCATTTTGTGCGCCAATCGATAAGACACTATGATTTCACTATGACTTCACTCTGATTCCAATTAGTTTGGCCGATAAACCTCCTCATGCACTGGTCGGTGAGACATGAACCATTCGGTGAGACCACATAGCAAATACAAAACTCCTGCCGATACATCATTCAATGCTAGTCGGTGAGACATGATGTGTTCAGCAAGACCATATACCAAAGACATATGGTTTGGCCAAAGTGTGTCATCGAGCTTCGGTCGGTAAGACATGATGAGTTTTCCATGACATTACATCGATGCTTTAACTCTTGCCGATGTAAATCTTCTGTCACCGAGAAAATGTGTTATGTCCTGCTCATAGGTGCCTATAGATGAATTCTGATCTCCATGACACTAAAGAAGTCTTTCCGATAGACTTCAACAGATGTATAGTAGCAAAAATACACAATGGGTCGGGGAGACCTTGATATCCTCATGCCAATAGGAACTATAATGTGAAATATTCAAGACTTCATGGATTTTTTGGAACCACATGGTAGAATATGAGCAGAATGTTATAAAGAAAAACCCTTGTGCTTATTATGAGGACTTGTTTGGAAACTCAGCGGTATGAAACAACTTGTGAAATCATTCAGAAATTTACAGCTCTAACAGTGGCTCTATCTAGGGATGAATGGTTGTGAAATCATTGCAAGGATCTAGATCTTTAGGTGAGCAGACCAGAATCAATGTGATGGATTATGTGAGCATGATGAAATGAATGGCAATGGAAATGAATGTGACCCTCCACTATTGTGCATGGAAAATTTAAATTTTAAAAGAAGGAGAATTAGGATTGTCCATGTACTGGAAATCCTTAATCCTCTGTATTGTTCAAGAGAAAAAATGCTTCAGAAATTTCCCATGTATAGGTAAATCTTGATCTTCACAAGCCATATTCTGTAGATAATATGAATCTTCACCCCTTTTTCCAACAACCACAAAAGGTCCCAGCCACAAGGCTTCAAATTTCTCATGCTTTCCTTTCTCCTAACACCTTGCGTTCCACATCAGTACCAAATCATTTTCTTCAAATTTTCTATCTTTTTCCTTTTTATCAAATAGATACTTCATCTGCGTCTGTAACTTCATGTTTTGGTTTTGGGCCACTCTCCTTATTTCATCAAGTTCAGCCAGTTGTTCCATTCTTTCCTCCATATCTTTTGGAATATCCAAATCTTCCTAAAGGACAAACTTGTAGACTAGTAACAAATTATGTAAAGGCATCCTAGCTTCTGTTCCATACACCAATTCAAATGGGGATTTTCCAATTACCTTTTTTATAGTAATCCTATCAGCCCAAACAACCAATTTCAATTTTCAATCCCAAGCTCTCTTGTTCTGACCTAACATCCTTCTTATAATCTTCAGAAGACTCTTATTGCTAGACTCTGCTTGACCATTAGCTTGTGGATGATAAGGAGCTGCATAAGAAATGGTAATGCCATATGTGCTAAAAAAAATTTTGAATTCATCTGATCTGAAACACATCCCATTGTTAGTGATCAATCTTATTGGTGTACCAAATCTAGTAATGATGTTGTCCATTAGAAAATTTGTCATAACTCTACTTGTAGCCTGTTTAGTTGGGATTGCTTCTATCCATTTGGTAAAATAATCAGTGGCCACCAGTATCCACCTATGTCCACCACTTGTTTTTTCTTGTATCTCTCCAATAAAATCAATTCCCCATTGATGAAAAGGGGCATCAGCCTACAAGGGTCGAAGTGGCAAAGCTCCCTGATACTTCAGTTTTCCAGAGAATTTTTGGCAGGCTTCACATTTTCTTACATATGTAAAAGAGTCATTAGAAACCTTTGGCCAGTAATAACCTACCTTGAGATCCTTATGCGCAATTGTCTTTGTTGAGTAATGTCCTCCACAAACCCCTTCATGCATTTCACTTAAGATATGCCTAGTTTGAGACTCATCCAGACATAACAATAGCATAACATCCATGTTCTTCCAAAACAGATCTCCATCCATGAAAACATACTTAGATGCATGCAACTTCAGAGTTCTTTTCTGGCTGTCACTCAATCCCTCTGGGCACTTCATGTATTTAAGGTAATGCATGATATCAACATACCAAGGAGTATGCTCAATGCTTACAATTGTAGTCTCTTCTTCTATATTGCAAATTTGATTTGCTTCAATGTTCGCTTCTGCCATTAACTTAGCCAAGCCCTGACCTCTTACCAGTTTAGTAATTTGTATCTCCATGTCAAAATCTTAGATTTTGTTGATCCATCTGCATCTTTTTCCTATTACTTCATATTGTGTCAAAATTTCCTTGACAGTTGCATGAGGGACATAAGCAACCACCTTTGGTCCAACAAGATATGGCCTGAAAGCTTTTGTATCTTTCACTAATGCAAATGCCTGTTTCTCCATTATATCATACTTTAATTCTGACCCTTGTAATGACTTACTGAAGAAAGATATAGGTTGTTCATGACCTTCCTCATTCTTCTGTAACATAACAGCAACAATAGTGTGCATTGAAGCGAATGAAAATATCTGAAAAGGCTTTGCAAAATCTAGAGATTTAAGGACAGGAGCTTCCTTGATGGCCCTTTTGATGGATATAAAAGCTTCCAAGGCCTCTGCAGTCCATTCCATTTTTTGTCCTTTCTTCAATATTTTTTATATGGGTTTAATGATCTCAGCAAAGTTAGAAACAAATCTCCTAACAAAATTAATCTATCTAAAGAATGACTATATAGCCTTAACAATTTTAGGGACAGGAATTTTGTCAATGGCCTCAACCCTTTCAGGGTCTATCCTAATCCCCTCCTTTGAAAAAATATGTCCCAAGAGCTTACCTTCTGTGACCACAAAATGACACTTCTTAGTGTTCAAGCTGATACTATATTCTAAGTCTTTAATTAATACCTTCTCCAGATGTTGTACATGATCTTCAACCTTCTTTGAGTAAGTAGTGAGGTCATCCTGATACACCACCATGATAGCATTAATCAAATCTGCAAATGCCACATCCATAGCTTTTTGGAAGGTTGCTCCTGCATTCGTGAGACCAAATGGCATTCTTATGTATACATATGTTCCCTAAGGAGTTGTAAATGCTATCTTATATTGCTCAGATTCTTTGACCTTAACCTAGTATACCCTGAAAAACCATCCATCATAGACAATAGTTCACACCCTATTACCTTATGCAATTTAGCCTCCATATTGGGTAAAGGATAATTATCTTTTAGGGATGCCATGTTTAGATTTTTGAAATCTACACATAGCCTGATATCTCCATTCTTCTTTCTCACAGGGACCAAGTTTGAGACCCATGTTGAATGCCTGATAGGTTTAATGATTCCCCCATCTATGAGCTTTGCCAATTCTTCTTGCATTCTAGGCTCCAATGTTGGATTTATGGGTCTTTGATTTTGTCTAAACGACTTAGCATCTAGCTTCAATGGTATTTCATGCTGAAGCAAATCTTCCCTATATGCTTTTAGATCTTCATAAGACCAAGCAAACACATGTTTATACTTTCTCAGCAACTCTATCAGCATTTTTCTAATTATAGGGCTTATCTTTTTCCCTATGTACACCTTTCTTGGTGTCATCTCAGTTCCCAAGTTAATCTCTTCAATATCTCCAGTCTTGACTGGTGCTTGCTTCATGAGGGACCAATCATTTCTGTCATACACCCTCTCCAATGCCACTAACCCCTTAGGAAGCTTATTTGTTTTAAGCTGTAAGATCTCCTTCCCAAATGCTATTTGCTTCCCATTCGTTTCTTCAACAAAGGCATTGAAATCAATTTCTTGGGCTTCATACTGATCTATACAATGGAGGAATTTCAAAAGATCAGTATCATCATTAAAGACTTGCCAACTATATATGTTATCAGGAACAACATGCCTTGTCTTGAACTCAGTTTGTGATACCCCAGCCAATGTAATATCATCTCTTTTCAGTGCCACATTTACTAAGAAATCAGCTATTATATTCTTTGATCTATCAATCCACTCAATTGAGAAGGCATCAAACAACTCAATTGTGTCCCATACAAAATTCCTATATTGTTTCAATCTTTTGTGCTTTGCTACATATTTTGTCTTAATTTGTGAAACAACCACTCAGAATCCCCTAAGACAACCAACAACTTGATTTTGTGTTTCACAGCTATATTTAAACCTGTTAACAAAGCTTCATACTCCACCAAATTGTTTGTACATTCAAATGTTAATAGAAATGAATACTTAAATGTAACACCTTCAGGTGAAACAGATACTATCCCTGCTCCATTACCTTCTTGGTTGTAGGCTCCATCAAAGTACATCTTCCACACACCGTTGTAGTTTTGTGCAACATGCTTCTCAATTGGATCACTATTGGTTAATTCTGGCTAGGCTAGTTCTATCTTAAAACTTCCAAGTTCAACATCATAGAAACAATTGATTTGATCTTGTGGTACATATTCGACAACTTGGTTCATTCTTGGCTCCCTATATAACTTCACTTCCTGACCATTTACTAGAATTGTTGCATAAGACAGATCAAACTGAACATTTCCACCAACTGCTACCATCCATTGTCTTGATAGAAGCATCCCAAACTGAGGAGGGGTGTCAATTACTGTTATATCGATGTTATAGGCCACCTGAGGATAAGCAGCGAGCTTGACTTCAACATCTTTGATTATACCCACCACAGAAACTGGTCGGTTATCCATTGCATAGCATTTGCCTCCATTGGTATCCACCCACATGCCGAGCTATTTCATAACTCCTACTGGCATGATATTTATAGCAGCACCAGAGTCTATCATGCAATTCCTCAACAGTTTGTTATTTATGAGTAATGTAGTGAAAAAAGGATCAATGTGTGGGGGAAATGCATTATTAAGGCACACTTCTAGGATATTCACATTCTCTTGCTTATTTTTAGTGGCCATCTTACTTTCAGAAATTATATGTTTTTCACTCCCATTTGTTATTAATTGAACAACACTATCTCTATATTCCTTAATTTTCATCATCTCAAGTAGTGGAAAAAACATCTTTACCTGAGATAGAGCCTGAGTGAAGTCAAAAGAAGAACCCTCCATTTTAACCATTTTCTTTTGTTCTGACATTTCTCCTTTGTTTTCTTCCTTCTCTCTTTTACTTGGCTGATCAGGATTTTGCACTTCTTTGTGTAATTCCTTCACTTCCTCCTTTTGGACAAGCTTCTGTTCACTTTTGTCATGTTGTTTATTTTCTGCCCTTTTCACAATTCCTTGTGTCACCTTTTGCTCCTTCATAAAGATTCCCCTGGGGACACTTTCCTTTTCATTCACTGTCCTATTTCTCAATGAGTACTTATTCTTTGCTTCTTCAACTGTAGCAATGGTTAATCTCTCTATCTTCTCTTCAGTAAGTTTCCTCATATTGCATTGAGTAGGCACCTCAACAGAATGTGGCTCTGTATAATCTTCTTCAGAGTCAAAAAGGACCTGTTGTTCAACCATATGGACATTGTATCTCTGATTTAAAACATCATACTCATAACCTTCATCCTCTGAAGATGAGTACCTCTCCTCAACATGGTGAAAAGTATTTGAAGTCAAATACACTGTGTGATCTTTTCCACTGCATCCTGTCAACATTCCTTCTTCTTGCATTCTTTGGGCTACAACACAATAGTCTAGGGAATGTGGCTTATCACAAACTTCACAGAAATAATTGTTATTCACCATATAGGTTCCCCTCTTCCTCAATGGATCAAGAGTTTCTTTGCTTCTAGTCCTATCTATTATAGGTTTTCCATCCTTCCAATTTGTATTTTAAGGCATGTCATGCAACCTAGGCCTTTCATTCCTGTATGTGTTCTCTTGTTTATATTGATAATTATTATTTTGTTGAGGAGCCCTAGGGTTGTTTCTTTTATCAATTATCCCAATAGCCCTCCTATTGTTTTCAATTGTTAATGTTGTCTTCTAGGCTTCATCCAAATCTCTGGGAACCTATTTCTTAATTCATACCCTATTTTTGGATCAAATGCATTCAAATAAACACTCAATGCTATAGAGTCTGGTAATTTTGATCTAGGGGGAATTTTATTCTGCAGTTTATTGAATCTTCGGTTGAAATCATAAATTGATTCATTCTAATTTTTTTGAATTCGCATTAATTCATGAAGAGCAACATCAGGTGCACTTTGATTCCCATATTGCTCGAGGAATCGATCCTAAAATATTTGGAGAGAATCAATAGAGGCTGTTGTTAGGCTATTTAACCAATCTCTGGCTTCTTCAATAAGCGACATCATGAATAACCTCATATGTAAATCTTCATAAGGTACATCCAAATCTTGAATGAAGGCATTGAAACCCCTTAAATGATCTTCAACAGAAATTGCACTACTCCCTATAAACTTAGGCACCAGACCTCTCCAACTGGCATCCATAGGGTAAGGGTATAATGGAAACCTGCCAAGTCAAATTATCTGATCATTGTTGTGTACTAGTGAGGGGGAGGGTTGGGTGGATACTGATATTGGTAAATCAGATTATTGAATTGTGTATGATGATGTGGTCCATAATGTTGATCATGAGGTGGCCGCATATTTGTATATTGTGTGGGAATATGAGGTGGATGATTTGGCTGTATGTATTGATTCCCTACTTAATGGTGGGGAACCCTTGGTGGATCAGAAGGCCCTGCACCATGATTACCCTACTTATGAGGTGGCACATACTTTGGGGGGCAACCAATTGTCTGAGCAATGTTCTGAGCTTTCTACAATTTGAATTCTCTCATTGCTTGTATCATCTAGGCTTTGTCCTATTCCTCCCTCTCCTTTTTTTGAGATTCAAACCGTGCTTTAACTTCTTCATAGGTTAAAGATTCATAATTTTCTTGAGGAGATTCATGATCAATAAGTTCATTCTGATTACCCTACATTTTCAGATCATATTCTTGTTGAATTCTGATTCACTCATCCTCAAGTTCAGCTCTAAACTCAGCATGTTTCCAAGGATCGTAAAAGGATTTCTTTGATCTTCTGGGGTGCAAGGCTCTGCACTTGAATTATCTCTCCATGTATCATAATTGTCATATGTTTCACAATGTGGTATTGATGCTTTGTCTTTGTTCGTCATGCACATGTCCTCATTTATCCTTTTACCCTTATCAATCTTATCATCCTTGTGTGTCCACTTACTATTGCCAGCAAGGGCTCCAATATGACCTCCCCTATATTGAGATCTTCTTCCATTCATGTTGCAATGTTTTTTTCAGAGTCACCACTCACTTTTCAAAAGTGACAAAGTGTTTGATATTTCTTATTCCCAGCGGAGTCTATTCAAGGTTTCTAACTCTATGAATAAGGCCTTGATTTTGAATGTATTCCCCAACAGAGTCACCAATTTGATAGCTCTCAAAAAATGCAGGCGAAATGCTTCAAGAGGCTGTCGATCTCTTGGTACATTTCAGGGTAACAAACAAGGTCCAAAGGTATAGACCTTCTACTCTTTAGGTGCTTCTAGTCCTAGGCGGGTGTACCTATATGAGTGAGGCAGACTTAACTTGTGCCAATTTTTCTGAAATGTTTTTCCCACAATGGCAGACAGGAGTTGACAAATGAAATAAAATTTGGTATAGATTGTATAGCAATATTCCAAAACTAAATCCTAATATGCTCAGTTAACAGATGTAAAGAAAATGAATGAATCTAAATGGTGAAAAATGCAAAGACTAGTTCCTTATTGGGTATGCGGAGTCAAATGAAATTGAAGTGAGAAACCTCTTTATGGAAATCACTCAAATTGTTTGGAATATGTTTTGTTTATAACTTGTATAAACATGCAATACTATGACTACTAAGCTCTTCTTAATTATCTAGATAAATTTCCCTGATTACTGTGATCAACCCAAAGGATTTAATCTTTTCTTGAAAGAATCAATCAATTAACCACACAAATACAACAAATGTGCACTGATAAATTGAATATAAACTTGTTATATCAACTTAAACAACTAGAAAGCATCAATCTTGGAGACAACTTAGTAATACTTTTAATAAGCATAACAGTTAATTAACACAAAAAATGAGCTGCCACATCAACTGATTTTCATTGAAATCTCCATTTTGAAATCACACATCATAGTCTCTAATCTAAATTTTTTATTCTATTGTATCCATTTCTAATCTATCTATCGTATGTCTATTCTAATCCCATCCCTTGATGTCTCCATTTACAATGGATATTTATACATTTATATTTGAACAGACACATCGTTTCACAATCAGATGTCGGCGAACAGTTGAAGTTGGGATTTTATTAACATCCGTTGAACATTCGCCAAGAAATCCTATAGTCATACCAATCATCAAAGTCTCATCGACAATCATCATGTGCATCAATATAATGTCATGTCGTCTCATCAACATTTGATCTCTCACCGAGAAATATCCTTTCATCTCATTCGCTTCGTCATGACCCTTCAGAGTCGGGGAGATGTCCCGCAGACTACCCTATCTTACCAAAATTCATCCTTCCATCTTGTGCGTCACTGAGGACAATTCATAGTCGGGGGGACGTCTCATAGGTTATACAATGTCTTACCGAAAGTATTCTTAAGTTCACTTTTGATTGCCGAGACATAATCATTTTCTCACCAATGAAACACTTTGGCATGACAAACGGGTTGACAAGACTATATAACTTCATTTCGAAGGCCTTTAATAGAATTCCATTCACATTGTCGGCAAGAATAAAGCCATTCACTGAGAGCTTACTCTGATAACCCATGACTCCTACTGATATGTATATCTTTATTGGTAGTCGGTAAGACAACCCAATCGGTGAGACCACATACCGAATATATTTTGTTTGGCCGAAGTGTTTTCTCGTTTTGTGCACCGATCGATAAGACACTATGATTTCGCTATGACTTCACTCTGATTCCAATTAGTCTGGCTGATAAGCCTCCTCGTGTACTAGTCAGTGAGACACGACCCATTCGGTGAGACCACATACTGAATACAAAACTCCTGTCGATACATCGTTCAATTCCAGTCGGTGAGACATAATGTGTTCAGAAAGACCATATACCAAAGACATATGGTTTGGCCAAAGTGTGTCATTGAACTCCAGTCGGTAAGACATGATGAGTTCGCCATGACATTACATCGATGCTTTAACTCTTGCAAATGTAAATCTTTTTTTGCCGGGACAATGTGTTATGTCCTGCCGATAGGTGCCTATAGATGAATTTTGATCGCTATGACACCAAAGAAGTCTTGTCGATAGACTTCAACAGATGTCTAGTAGCAAAAATACACAATGGGTCAGGGAGACCTTGATATCCTCATGCTGATAGGAACTATAATGTGAAATATTCAAGACTTCATGGATTTTTTGGAACCACATGGTAGAATATGAGCAGAATGTTTTGAAGAAAAAACCTTGTGCTTATTATGAGGACTCGTTTGGAAACTCAGGGGTATGAAACGACTTGTGAAATCATTCAAAAATTTATAGCTCTAATAGATCCAATACAACATATTAGGTTTGTTACATGATAATTTTGTAGAAACAAAGTCTAGATGTGAGAAAATGATACATAGGTCATACTACCACAAAAAATTGAGCAGAAATGGGCAAGTTAGGGGTGTGGCTCACTGCCCTTGACCAAAAATACAAGGTTTTTAATTTTTTAATGTTTAAACATGTATCACAATATACATAGATTTGAGACTATCACATTCTAGGTCTAATACTACACATGTAACTAAGAAATTTGTAATATTCCCAATTTTTTTTTATAAAATGCCACCTAATGCAATGGATTAGGTTTTCCAATTACTGAAAAATTCTATTATGTTCAAATCAATTCATGTAGTAACTTAGAAAAGGACCAAATTTGACAATATATCTGATGTATTACTAAAATTTAAATGAGACAATATTTGATTTTTTTGCAAAAGAAATAAAACTTCTTTTTCAATGTAAAAACACTTTTTTACAAATGTAAAGAGATTCAATTCTAAAAAATTGAATGAAAATTCAAATCTAAGGATATTTAATAAAAAATAAAATATTTTACAAGTTTAGGATGTATCGGGTTCACCAAAATGTGATGTAAAAAAAGAGATCCTAGATCTAACCACTAGATTAACTCAGATCAATCTTTCTTTGCACCAAAATTAGAACTCAAACAACAAGGGTTTCAAGATTGGATAACATATTTGAAGGAGATTCAATCTCTCTTGGATTTATCTCTTTTGTTTCCAATAAATATAATATAAATTTATTGATTTAATTTACTATGAAAACCTAATCCGAAGAGAAAAATTATTCAAACAGGCAAAACTAAAAATCAACAGAATGACAACAAATATGAGAAGGGTAGATTGTTGTGTGCATGCCATAGAAATTTGAGCATGAACTAATAGGTCAACGGTGAGGGCGCCCTAGAATGAGAAATGTGATTTTCAATTTGAAAATCTCTGGTTTGTAGCACATAGGTTTATACTACCATTTTTTTTGAAACATGTCATCTTTAGATCTGAACCTAAAAAATCATAATAAAGAGGAGGAAAGAGGTAGATATATAGGATTTTTCCTCAATAAAACCCTCGTTTCAATATTTCTACCTCAACGAATAGTCGATTTGTTGATGGATAAAGTGTGTGATTTGAACCTTAAGTGTGTATAAGGTTATAATGA
The DNA here is from genome assembly GCA_007258455.2 of Sequoia sempervirens. Classification (NCBI taxonomy): domain Eukaryota; kingdom Viridiplantae; phylum Streptophyta; class Pinopsida; order Cupressales; family Cupressaceae; genus Sequoia; species Sequoia sempervirens. The sequence continues at coordinate 1,025,418,170 of VDFB02281492.1, read as the reverse complement.
GATATAAAATGTAAAGTAAATGATAAAACCCTAGGGTGAAATCACATTACTGTGTCTCACTTTTTGGCCAAGATAGACATTTATATCAACATTTTTAACTGAATCTTCACCTTTTGAGACCTATAGTAGCTAAACCATTAACAATTTGAAGATGATGCAAACTAGAGATTTGTGGAAATTTTTGTGTACATTCTAAATATATATTTTTATTTTTTTTTAAATAAATAATAAATCTTTTGGAATCTCCTTTAATAACTAGTTTTAAACAATGAACAACATTTTAAAAAAGTAACATTTATGTCATCAAACATAACTTTTTTTTTCTAGAATGGATAAAATTCTAATTTTTAAAATATAGATGAACTTAACATCAATATCTAGGTCCAAAGGATATAATTTCATATTTTTTTATTACATATTTTTTAATTAATTTTTGAAATCAATGTAACTATAATTTGGACATAGGTGTATGTTGTCAAACTTAACTTGTGTATATATTGCAATCCTTTTTTTTTGGTGAAACAAGGACATCAATACCTAGGGAAAAGTTATTTTTTGAATTTTTTTTACAATGGTTTACTATTGTTACATCTCTGTAGAATGAATAATTTGATGTTTAGTGAAAAACCTATGCTCAATAAAAATTGAAATTAAATGTATGAAAAAATGAAAACATATCAAAACTATAGTTATTGGAAAGATCATTTTCATGGCTACAATCTTACAAAATATAATTTCTAAATGACATTATTTATTCCCTCAAAAGGTAAAGAAAAGGTGTTTTTTTTCCTTGAATTTTGATAGATGTGGAGGAGAATCCATTGTGGGTATGATTTAATAATAGAGGGGTTCTATCCAAGGGGTTTTCATCTAAGGTGGTCTTATCTAACCCTCTTCAATTAAAACCCTTTAGATGGATCCTCTCAAGGCTTAAATAATTAGTTCTTCTAAAAATAAGTGATTTTAGGAAAAAAAAATAGGATGTCCCAAAAGTGAGACACACTATTGTGACATCATCCCCTACTCAAGTGTGTTAGATAAGGATTCCTAATTGACACAATCAAGATCAACCCAAGAGAAAGTTAAATACCCAAGGGGAAATCAAAATACTCAAATACCTTACTTAGGGCAGCAAGGAGATCAAAGTCAATAGATGAGAACAAGCCGAAAAAATTCATTAGGTGTTTGAAAGAAGCCAAAACTATCTCCAAACCCTAGATTCTAACTAATCATTCCATTAATATGAAACTCTAATCATTATACTAAACTAAATCAAATCTGAAAATTTCTTGTAATTTTGTAAAATAGGATGTGAATTTTAGAAAAGCTTAACCATAGATATGATTGCCTTGTAATTTTTAAAATAGAAATTCATGTTTATATAGTGGAACATAGAAATAAATTAAAGTGTAGGCCAACTCATTTAATTTTGAATTTTTGAGATTAATTTACTGTTGGAATATGAAGTTAATTTGATTATTATTCCAGCAGTGACAGATAGTTGACATAAATATCTAGCATTCATGGTATGTGCCCAATGTGACCAAAGGCCTACTATAAAACCTAAGTTTGTAGTGATGTAGGGTCCCAAGGGGCTTGTCATAGCCCCCCAACATGCCAAAGGTGTTTTCAACAATGTTGGATTCTTTTCTGGGACTCCCTATTTTTGGAACTTTTCAGAAGATTATTGTAATTGCAAATTTCTTGAGAAATAAAATATGAAAGATCTTTGCTCATGGTTTTATTGGTATAATTTTACCAGGTTTTCCACGTAAATACTGTGTTAAAATTGTGCTTATTATTTTTCTCTATTTTTTGCACTATAAATTTTCTTACAATTGGTATCAAAATAAGGTTTTTTGTTTGAAGTTGTGTTTTTTGAGAAGTAAACAATGACAGGAAGCATTGTTACCAAATTTGAGGTACAAAATTTTGATGGTTCCAATTTTTCTTTATGGAAGCTAAAGATTCAAACTTTGTTGGTGAGGGATGGATGTTCCCTAGCTCTCAAAGGGGTAGCATCAAAACCTACAACCATGAGTGATGTAAATTGGAATGAAAAGGATATTATGGCTAGAGAAACAATCCAATTATCTCTAGTAGATTCAGTACTATTCAATGTTGCAGAGGATAAAAATGCACATGACTTGTGGACTAAGCTCGAAAATTTGTATAAGACAAAGTCATTGGAAAAGAAAATTCTATTACGTAGGGAGCTATATAATTTGAGAAAGAAAAAAAAATCATCTGGCATAGATCATCTGAACAATTTCAACACACTAAAAAGAAATTTGGCCTTAGTGGGTTAGAAAATTGAAGAGGATAAGGAAACAATTTTATTATGCTCATTTCCTGAAACTCGAGATCAACTGGTCATAGCTCTTAGTAACTTAGCTTCGAGTGGGAAATTGGTCTTTGAATATGTGGTGGATGCTATAATTTCTGAAGATTCTAGGTAGAATAAATCTCATGGATCGTCTTCTAATAAAGCTCTAATTGCAAGAGGTAGAACTCAAGAAATAGGAAATACTGGGCATGGAAAAACTAGGTCCAAATCCAAGGGGTGAAAAATATTAAAATACTAGAATTGTGGAAAAAATGGACATATCAAAAAGGATTGTAGGTTGCCAAAATCAAGCAAAGAAAATTCCACTTCGTAGGCATCTAAGGAAAACACAACAAAAGTTAAAACACAACTAGAAGATAGAGAGGTATTAACTACTATCCTGAGAGGTTCTTTATTTCATGTTTGGATTCTTGATTCTAGTGCCTCCTTTCACATGACTACACATAAAGACTATTTTTCTTCTTATCGGTCATGTGATAGTGGTATGGTTTACATGGGAAATGACAACCCTTGTGAAGCTATTGGTGAAGGTGACATAAGAATCAAGATATTTGATGGAATGGTAAGGACTATTCAACATGTTAGACATGTACCAAGATTAAAGAAAAATCTATTGTCTCTTGGAGTTTTTGATGAACAAGGTTATCGGTTTAGTGGTGAAAATAGTTGTTTCAAGGTAACAAAGGGTGTGTTGGTCATGATAAAGGGAGAAAAGGTAGGCAATCTCTATAGGCTGGTTGGGGAAACTAGCAGTGGATAAGTTGTAGTGGCATCTGATGTAGAAACAAACTTAGTATCAACCTAGCATCAATGACTAGGCCATATGAGTGAATGTGGTCTCAAGGTACTACTAGATAGAAATCTTCTCCCAGGTACCAAATGTAAAGATTTAATTTTTTGTGAACATTGTTTGTTTGGAAAACAAAATAGGTTGAGTTTTTCTAGAAGTACTACTAGAACTAAAGATGTGTTAGAATTAATTTATTCAGATACTTGGGAAGCTCCTATTACATCTATTGGGATTTTTTCATATTTTGTTTTATTTATAGATGATTATTCTTGTAAGGTGTGGATTTATCTTCTCAAGAAGAAGTATGAAGTTTTTTCTTATTTTAATAAGTTTAAATCTCTGGTAGAGAATCATATGGGTAAGACTATAAAATGTCTAAGAACAGATAATGAAGGAGAATTTTGTTCAGGAGAGTTTAACTAGTTTTGTAGTGAGTTTGTTATTGCAAGGAAATTGACAGTTGCTAGGACACCACAACAAAATGGTGTTGTTGAACACATGAATCATACAATTATGGAGAGAGTTAGATGTATGATGAGAATTGCTAGTTTAGAGTAGAAATTTTGGGTAGAGGCTATTTCTACAACCTATTTATTAATCAATAGATCACCCACTACAACTCTTGATAATAAAGTCCCTAAAGAAGTATGGAAAATTAAACATGTTGATTATTCTTTTCTTCATGTATTTGGTTTTGATGTTTATGCACATATTCCTAAAGATAATAGGAATAAGTTGGACATGAAGTCCACAAAGTGTATTTTTCTTACCTATGTAGAAGGTACAAAGGGGTATAGATTGTGGGATACTACTGCCCACAAGGTTATAGCTAGCCAAGATGTTTATTTTAATGAAATTCAATGCAAAGATGTAAAGAAAAAAAAATTACATAAGTTAATCCAGTTGAGGTGGAAAGTTATGATGATAATCTACAAGTACCAAATGAAAATTAGCAAGGTGAACAACAACCAAATATGCCATAGGGTGATATATTACCCTTTGTAAGGAGTTCCACTAGAGTATCCAACGCACCTAAAAGGTACTCTCCTACTTGTAATTATGCTTATGCATTCATTACTAATTGATGTTGGTGAACCTAGTTCATATTAGGAAGCTTGTGAATTTGAATGTGTGAACAAGTGGAGAGTTTCTATGGAAGAGGAGATGGAAGATTTTCATAAATACAAGACATGGAAAATTGTACCATTTCCTAAGGGGTGAAAATCTATTGGGAACAAGTGGGTCTTCAAACTAAAAGGGATATAAATGCTAATTTAGAGAGGTATAAAGCATGGTTGGTGGCCATGGGGTATGCACAAAAGTCTGCTATTGATTTTAATGAATTTTTTTTACCTGTTGTATGGTTAAGTACTATTAGAGTTATTTTAGCTTTTTTTGCTAGTCTTGATTTAGATTCAGAACATTTAGATGTGAAAATGGACTTCTTGCATGGTGATCTCTTAGAGGATATTTATATGTAGCAACCAAAAGGTTTTGACGAAAGATATAAGGATAATCTTTTTTGTAGGTTGAGAAAATCGTTGTATGGTTTAAAACAAGTGCTAATGTGTTGGTACAAGCAGTTTGATTTCTTCATGATGAGTTTGGGTTTCAACAGATGTGAAGCTGATCATTGTGCCTATTTTTATAAGTATGATGATGGAAAAAAAAAAATCTTCTGTATGTTAATGATATGTTGATAACAATTCCTAACATGAATAAAATCATCCATTTGAAAGCTCAACTTTCTAGGGTGTTCGAGATGAAGGACTTAGGAAGATAAAAATAGATGCTTGGTATGAGGATACACTAAGATAGAAATAATAGGAAAATATGGTTGTTATAGAAAAATTATGTGGAGAAGGCTTTGCAGTGCTTCAATATGCAGAATGCACAACCAATTAGTACTCCATTTCCTATTCATATTAATTTGTCTTTAAAACAATGCCCTATCATAGAGCAAAGAAGAGACAAATGTCTCATGTACTGTACTCATCAGTAGTTGGTATTCTTATTTTTTCCATAGTGTGCACTAGACCAAACATTGCGCAAGCATTGCATGTAGTCAATCATTACATGGAAAATCTAGGTCATGAGCATTGGATTGTTATGAAGTGGATTCTCGGGAATTTGAGAGACACTTATGATGTTGCTATTAGTTACAGTGGGATTATTCTTTAGGGTAATGGGTATGTGGATCCAGATTTTGGTGGAGATAGAGATAAGAGAAAGTCCACTACAGGTTACATTTTCTCCTTAGTTGGAGGTGTTATTAGCTGGGTATCAAAGTTGTAGATAGTGGTGGCATTTCCTACTAATGAAGCTGAATATATGGCAGCAACACAAGCTAGCAAGGAGGCAATTTGGCTTCATAGAATTTTGGGTGAATTAAAAGTGAAGAAAGAGAACATGGTGTTGCATTGTGACAACCAAAGTGCTTTACACTTAGCACAAAACTCAACATATCATGCCAGAATAAATCATATTGATATTAATATCACTTTGTATGTGAGGTGGTGGAAGGAGGACATATATCTTTGGCCAAGATACACACTGATGTAAACCTAGTAGATATTTTGATGAATCCCATTGGTAGAGAGAAGTTCATCTAGTATAAAACTTCTCTAGGCTTGAATGTTACTTGATGATTGGCAACATTGGAATTGGTCTTTCAGTATGAGGATTTATTCGCAAGAAAGGAATTTGACTTCAAGTGGGAAAATGTTGGAATATAAAGTCAATTTTATTATTATTCCAGCAGTGACAGATAGTCGACATAGATATCTAGCATTCATGGTATGCACCTAATGCGATCAAAGGCCTACTATACAACCAAAGGTTGTAGTGACAGGGGGTCCTAGGGGGGCTGTCATAATCCCCTTGCATGTCGAATGTGTTTCTGGAAACACCAATTTTTTTTTGGGACTATATTTTTGGAACTTTTCGGAAGATTGTTGTAATTATGAATTTATTGAGAAATAAAATATCAAAGATCTTTTCTCATGGTTTTTTACTAGTATAATTTTACCAGGTTTTCCACATAAATACTATGTTAATATTGTGCTTTTTTTTCTCTATTTTTTGCACTATAAATTTTCTTATGTACAATTACCACCAAATCTTGAAATTGAATTCATATCGCACAAATTAAAGACTAGCATAAATTAAAGATAAAATTTATTGAGCAAAACACCTAGTCTAAGGCGTTATCACCCCTAACCAATTATTTTGCACAGATTAAAGTGTGATCCTTGAATTTAGGGTCTACTTATTGAGGAATTATCCAAAAACTAAGTGTTTTCCAAGGTTAAAATGATAGAATGTGATCAAGAAGGAAATTTTAGGTTAGCATTGACACCTTCTTTTGAGTTGAAGGGAAAATTCAAGGCTAGGAAGTGTTTCTAAAATGCACTAAGGGAGTGGAGACCAAAGAAAGACCCAAATAAAGTGTAAAATTATGTGTTCACCTTTAGGAAGCACAATTTATGATACTACATATAATCTACCATAAAATATGGTTGAGGTTATCCCTTAGGGTGATGAAATCCCCAAGAAAGACTCTTGAAGTGAAATAGTTACTAGGCATTGTTGATCTCCAAGATCACTCAAAGCACGAGTAGAGCATATGTGTTACTAGTTCCCTTGGTTTCTAACTAAAAAAAGGATGTGATATATTAATTTTGATCCCCAAGATCACCCAAGGGTACGAGGAGAGAGCATATGTCCTATAGGTTCTCAAAACAAAGTAGGAATTTTTTCTCCCTACTTCAATTAATGTGCCTAAGATTAGTGAAAAATGACCACTTTGACAAGTGATTTTGTAACAAAACCATTAGTAATTTAAAGTTTTGATATTTTCCTTGTAGTATTTTATGGTGAACACCTCAAACACCCCAGAATCACTTGCAAGAAAAAATAACTTCCACAAGAGAGAAATGGCAGAAATATTATGCTATCATTAAGATGCAAGAATGCCAAATTGAATATTATATTATCACACTCAAAAAGATACAATATGTATCAACACTCCCTTGAACTAAATGAGATGATATGAAGCCCATCTGAACTTGCTAGGAGGGAGAGGTGAGTGTTGATTATATAGCTAAATATGGGAAAATAATTCCAAGAGGTGCATTAACTCCTAGTACCCATAAAAGGCGGGAGGTTTTACCTACTTGGTAAATGACAAAACATGTGGCATAACCTCCTCAAGTGAAGACAAGAGAGAGGTGGCACATAAAGCCAAAATAGGGTAAGAAACCCAACTACCTTATAAACTACTCAGGTAAATACAAAATAGTGGTTATGATAGGCGGCACAAAAAGCCAAAAGAGGATGTGTAACTCAACTACCCATGTGTGGGAGAGAGTGACACATGTAGTTGTTGTATTTTTCCATGTGTCCTCATATTACCACACCTAATAAACCTAAGCAAGCTTAAATAATATGTGTAGGAAAAATAATATTAAAAAACCTACACTAACATTCTTTGCATGAAAGTTGCAAGGTAAAATATTATAATAACATTGCAACCAAGCCAAATTTTGGTAGGTTAGCTCCTAAAAATTAAAATTGAGCTTGCTAAAAATTTGTAGGGAATATAACTTGTTAAACATAGAGCATAACCACCCAAACAGACATAACTACCAAACAAAAAAATGATAAGAAATTATTGATTATAACGCCACCCAAACATGTCACAAAATCACCCAAATAATGACAAATTTCCCAACTATGAATAGGGCTTCCAAACATAGTTCCTACATAAAAAAAAAGAAAGTTTGATCAATAAAACATTGATATTTTGGTGCCAAGAGGTAGTTGGGACAACAAATGGGCCTAAAAAACCAAATTTTATCAATAAATAAAGAGAATTTTTAAATAAAATATAAGAAAATTGAGTTTGGGAAAAGAAAGGTAGGCTCCTAACACCCTAATGACAAGACCACCCAACTAGAACAATGGTGCCTAACCACGAATTGTACATGACAAAACTAAAAAAATCTAATTTTGATTAATGACATAAGGGATGTGGGTCTCATTGGGTGTGCCAAATATTTGTGTATGAGAATTTGAGCCTAATAGAGTAAATCAAAGAAATAATAACCTACTATAATCAAAACATAAACAACACTTAGATTAAGTGTAAGAGTTATCAAACATTGATAAAAAATATAAAAAAATTTACCAAAACCAACCCTTGTTGCACCATGGAATGGTGGTTGTGCTCATGGATGGCTGGATGGGAGTGCTCATGCCAACAACATAAAGTTTCATTCAAGTTCCTGTATATTGAAAATGACTTGGATTGAGGATAATTTATGGATTTTTTGGGAAAAGGATGGATGTCTATAATTATATATGAAAAATCAATGGCTCACATTGATTAAGAGCCATGGGGAGATGAGAGGATGACAAGTGTTCTCATGTGGGTGGAGGAGATGGAGGGACAGGGTTCAAGGAGAGAATCAAGGGTGGAGATTCTCCTTGGAGGAAGTGGATGGACAAGATGGTAAGGGTACTTGGGAGTACCCTTGATGGATGAGCAAGTCCTTTGACCCATGCAAAATGGTACCAAGACCATCTCACATGTATAAATATCCATGCCTTGTGTATAGAATCCCCATGACTTTGTATAAATTGGAGGATGTGCATGATTTGAGGGGGGATTTGACTAGGATTAGGTATGTGCAAGTGGGGGATTAGGGGGTTAGTTGGATTAGCCCACTTAGTGGAATGTGGAGGAAAATGGATAAACTAAATAAATAATATATTTATTTAATTTTTGGATGAGGATGGGTGAATTAAGATAAATAAATATCTGAATTTATTTACCTAAGGTAGGCTATGGGAGGAAAATGATTAAATGATTTAGGCTAGAAATAGGTGTGGGCGAATAGTGATAAATAGTGGGTGAATAGTGATTTTATTGATTTTAAAAAAATATTATTTAATTAATAAGAATATGGGAATGGGACAATTAATTAAAGACTTAGGGTTGTATTCAAATGATTATAGAAGAAATGGTCAAGTAATAATGATGTGTCAATTTTAGGTGTCTACGACCACTAGTTTTGTATCTATTATTTATTAAATCTATTGTAGTACTTGAGGACTTGGAGGGTCAAGATCTAAATTTGGTTGAATATGACTTCTTACATAGGTAAAAATAGGTGAGGAAAGCATGACAATAGATGCTTATACAATGTACAAAAAGAGAAAATAAATTCTTTGCAATAAAGGAATCAACTTAAAAGTTGTATATGATGAGGATTTACGGAACACATTTTGCAAGGGGAATGCCCTAAAGCTTCAAGCCTATTTGTTAAAATATTGGAAAGAGTTTAGGCATCTCAAGGTGCCCTAATCTATGAGTTGTTTCTTATGATAAAATTATTTTAATAAAATTATGCTATCGCAAAAAATCATGTACAATATGTTGTTCCTGATATTTTAGAAGAATGCATTCATGCTTCAAGTTGTAATACCTTAAGATTAAATTAAAATGTAATACATAAAAAATCATTAGAGGTTATGATAGGTCCTTGCATCTAGTACATGTAATCAATGAAATTGGATAATATAGAAACCTTTCACTCTTAGCTACACAGTCGAATAGGGCTCTTGAAATTAATAGTGTATATTTACATGCTAACTTACAAATTATAAAAGTAGAAAAAGATGCATTAATTATCTTATGAATCATCATGTCTTTTTAGCAGGAAAGGGGAATAACACAATCTCCTTGTAAGATATCATATATTTCATATAAAATCTTTTATTTTATTTGAGATGATGAGGCTCAAGTATTAAATTCTATGCCATGTTTATTAGGATGTCTATATGCAAGCTTATATATGAAAGAGGAACCACTCCAATTTGCAAATAGTCAACACCAAAAATGAGAAAAGGAGGGCTCTTGTTGTATGATAGTTCTATCAAATGGATTTGCACCCTTGTTAAGAACTTAGCTGAGCAATCTAATCAAACATGGAAATACTCAAAGGCCTTTGGGTTGCATGTAGCTTGGATTGAGTCTCTAGAGAGGGTTGGTTCCCTTGTTACAATGACCTAAACGAAACTAAGCTAAGCTATTTATTTGTTTGATGAAAAGGATAGAGAAATTAATTAAAATGAAACCTACAATCTACAAAGGTGATACACAAAATTGTTTTAGAGACCTATAGTTATCATTGACACACAATTTTTTCAACCAACAAGATATACTATGCACAACTCAAGTATTCTATCATATTCATGCATGAGTTCCTCATAAGAAGGTTGGGACTCAACAACATTAGGAAGGAAATCAAATGGTTTCACAGAAAAAAGTTGTTTGAATCGGTAACACAACTCATAATATACATAGAATATGTATACTTCTTAAATGGAGGTGGTAGATAATGAGAAATAAAATTCAAGGACTAAGTATAATATCATAAAAATGATATCCATAATTTATTAAATTGCACATAAGATACAAATTAGAGAAGGAAAAATCTACTTTCTTTATTGATAATAGGGTGTTATTATAGTAGTACTATTGAAAATATGTGTTTTTATTGATGTCAACCCAATATGGACTGCCATTGATGTTAGATGTGACGTTGAAGTATGTACACTCTCTAGAGATAGTTGTTATGTTGTGATATTAGTTGGAGCAAGTTTGCAGAGTTGCATAAGGAAGAATAATGATTAGTATGCTAACTAAGTGTGTTGCGGAGGATGATACCCATGTTCAAATATTTCCATAATATTTCACATTGATATAATCTTAGTTTGATGTACCACACATAAAGATATGTTGTAGAAATTTCACTAAGGCATTCATAGTGGAGACTCTAAGGTAGATTCATGATTTTTTGGTCCACATCTTTCAACTGTGTAAGTTTATGTCTTGTAGTTTAGATGATATGTGTATCAAGTTATGAAGGTTCTATATGTAGGAAATTAATTCATCACACCTTCTACAGTGAATGTTGCAAGTAACAATGTTCTGGTCTATGCTCTGGCAGAGTACTATGCTGATAAAGGCTTACTAAATTGATTTTCATTCCTCTAGATTTGAAGTATTGGTCTCATGATTTTGTGAACATGTTCATTTGTGATCATAATATACTAATTATAATTATCAAGTGTTGTGATGGTCCACAAGTTCATTTTTTGAATAACAGTGTGTTACAGTCTGTTTGGATTGCTCTATTTCAGCATGTTCAGTAGGTTTCTCCTCTTGTGCCAAAAATTTAGGATCAGATACTTCAAGAAAAGGTTGAATTCAAATTTTTCATGGTCTACAATGCCTACATATTAGTCCACATGATGATTTTGGTATCTTCGTGGATGTGTGAAGTCAAATATTGACAATGTTGATGGTATTGATACTACTTGGGCTGACAGGACTTGTTTCATTCTCTATGGTTGATCTTGATCAATTAATATCATCTTGAAGAATGTGGTGTGATGCATTTGGGTCTCGACATAGTGTATGATGATCTGCAACTAAATCTCTTTTATTTTGGAGGTGTTTTTGGGTTGACCCATACAATATCAATCATTTCATCCAATAGTCATCTTGGAGTCGACGTTATTGGAGTTTTTTGTTAATGCAAAGGATATATAAAGAATATCAAATTTATTTTTGAATATTATGATTGATTGTGATTGGTGATAGAGAAAAATGCAAAAGATGAAGTGTCTAAAATCAATGTGAAGCATTAATTGTGTGAAATAGTGATTGCATCATCAACATGTGTTAGATGCTTCTTTAAAGCATCTCACAGTCATTTTTCTCATTCTAAATTTTATGCATCCTACTCTAAGATAGTGAGTCTCATCAAGTCCATTATATCTTTCTTTAAGGCTATATACCTTAGTTTGCAAGTCCATAGGAAATGAGCCTTAAACATTGTAATTATTATTAACAATGAGCTACATATATTGTGAGTTAATGCTCACTGTGGTTTTTACCTCATTGGGTTTTCCACATTAAAATAATGGTTTCATCATGTGATGCATGAGTTCTTTTTTTCTTTTCTTTTTAGTTAATGTGATGTGTTAATCTCTAAATGGGTTTAGTCAAGTTTTAATATATGTTGATTCACCCCCCTCTTAGCACATCTTTGCGTTCAATAAGTACAAGTCTAAAAATGATTTCCTATTCATGAAATATAAAGAGTTAAATTATTGTCCTTAGCTTGAAGCTTAGTTTGAGTTACAAAACTAGCTTGTAGCTTGAAAGAATTGGCGTATTTTAGTTACAAACCTAAGTCTAAAGTAGTAAGAACTCAATTGAAATCTACCCTTAGGCCTTCCTTTATGCTATCCAATAGATTGCTAAACATTAGTAACATGTTATGAGGATAAAATGACAAGATTTTAATCTAGTTTGTTGGGTAAAACCTCTTAGTCACCTAGTTGACTTGTCCCTATTTATATGCTCGAAAATATTGATTGCAGGTAGTTAAATAAAGAAATATTGTTTCCTTGACCTTATCCATCTACCAAAAGCTCCTTGAACAACTCCTAGATGCTTGGAGATGTCCCAAACTAGGTCAAACTTCCCTATATTAGCTCAATATATTGCACAACTCACCAAAATACCCCTAGATATCCTCAATTGCTCATTATTCCTCTAAATATTATAATATCCATCAAACATGTTTATAGGGCATGTGAATGAGAGTTTTAAATTTCTAAATTCACTAAGAGGGCATAGGAGATATTTTAGGGCTAATAATTGGCACTTGTCTGATGTATTTAATCTCTTTTCTTCATTGTTACAATAAATTCAAACCTCCTTCATTCTTTTACAATTGTACTTTAGGTTGATATGATTATGTTTTCCAAACTTTAGGTTTATGTTGTGTTTATTTTTCTATTAGGTCTATCATCTCTATCCTTAACAAACAAAATCATTGTCTTTTATACTTACTCAATAGTGCCTTTGTCATTTGATAGTTCTTTTCAAGAGAAAAAGACAAAGAGGATTGCCTTTGACACATTTATGACACTATATTAACAATTATAGTGACTTATAAGAACTATTTATTCTTGACCCTATAACCATCATTCATGAACTTTGTCAAAATTTTCCTATGACTATCATAGACTCTTATTCAATGGATTCTTCATACATTTTTCTTAATATTTCAAAATTCCCTTGCAAAGACTCTTTACCCCTCCGATTTCAACCTACATTGATACTAAACTCACTTTCTTTACACATGATTCTAGCATAGCCTCTAATACTAACTTTCATTTCCTCACACAGCTCTATCATAGTAATTTTGATGTCTTTCAAATGCACCATTATTATGCTTTATTTTCATCATATACTGCCCACCTATTAAGAATGCAATGCCTTTATTGTCTTTACAAGTTTCCCGATTAGGGTTTAAATAAGAGTTCTTTTCCCTGCCATACTACATTCACAATTAAACATTTGGAACTTTACTTCCTTGTAAACCAATCACTTAGGCAATCTTATGGCTTCTATTTACGAGGAACTCTTGACTATATCTATTAATCTTTATCTCCTCATAGGATTGTTATCTTCTTATCACTATTTTAAAGACCTTCAAAAGGTTTTAACTTCTTAAACTTTCCCTTCATGTGCTACTTGTTGTCTTTTTTGTGTTTGATATCTTTGGACTTTCTTTATCTTTTTTTCTTCATTGACCATTAATTTTCTTCCATGGTCTAATTTTTCCTATGAATCTCAATTCTAATTGCTTCCAACATGCATTTTTCCTTTTAAAATCTCTTTCTATCTCTTCTAGAAACATTTCTCTCATTGTTTTTCCACTTGAAACCTTAATTAAACATGTTCAAGCTCTTGATTTATCCACTTTCATCACTTAGACATTGATCAAACTATTTTAGATGCACCTTCAACCCTCCATTGTAAGTTATCTAACCTATCAACACTTGCTTTATCATTCCCTATCATTAAACTCATCAAAAGACTCATTTAGACATATTTTTTGATTCACATTAGTGACTTGAAAGACTTGTTCACTACTCCATGAATGCATATCAAGTATACTTGACACATCATATATCTTCAAACACCTATTTTAGTGTTCCCTATCACTTAATACACATTTAGGTCACTAATTTAATCATTTTTGTCATTTGAAAGACTCCACCTTTCTTCTAGATTCCTACATGTATTCTTGGTACTCATATTAGATTTATTCCACTCCTTGTGTAAGAAGGTCCCTTTTAAAATTATTCATTTCCTTTGAATGCACTATATTGAAGACCCCATGATGACTGTGACTGAGTTCTTATTATCACTATGAACAATAATGGAGGACAAGGCTTAGAGATTTAACAATTCATAGGTCTTCTTGACAAGATTTTGACATAGACTTACCATTTGGTTGAAAATGAGACACAAGTTATAGAAGACATAGTTATATACCATTAGTTATAGAAAATCACAACCTTTTATCTTTGCACCAAACTGAGATGAAACCCTTGTGAATCACTTAAATATCTCCATACTACTTTTCACTAGTGCAAAACTCTAAAATATTCTCATAAGCACTTTTATATCCTCATTGTTGTAATCTCTTCTATACTTGACACTATAAAGGACTACTCTCTCTGTCTTTTGACTATGTATTAATTTCTTGTTGATTGTGTTTGTTCAACATGCAATCCAAGTGAACCCTTCACTTTGAAAGTCTTTTGATCATACTTACGTGGTAGGTGCATTGATTTGATCACATCTATGGATAGTTTCAGGTTTATGCATGACAAGGAGACCTCACATTGTATTTTCTAAAGCTTGACAAAGATCTTAACATTACATAGGACTATCCATTACATCAATTGCTTAACAACACTACCATGTGAATTTTGGATAACCATAAGGGTTTAAAAAACTTCCCTTACATGCATGACACCTAACTATCATCTCTACCTTTAATAGTCCAAAGGGCCAAAGGAAGTAAGTGTGATAGCATAAAAAAATATTTACAAAGGGTTTAATAATTTTGAGAGGAGTTTGCATACCTTGTATTTCCCATTTTTCCTTTGAGAGTGAAACACAACAAAATAAAGTATATGAAAAATAAAAATAAACTTGTGATAAACTCTCTTAATGACTTTGGTTTTGAACACCTTAGCTAATTTTCCTTTTTATATTCCATGATTTTGCTACTATTTATTTCCTTATTGATTGTCATACCTACCTTTGCAACCATCTGTACTGACATCTAGGGAAAAATGTAAACTTCATGAAGGGTTTATTACTAGGCTAGGGTATCAATAATTTTGATAGTGCTCAAGAAAACCCATTCCTAGGTAGGAAAAATATGGTACTTGGTATGGATTTTCATGAGGGTTTTTAACAATAACAAGGGCTTCAATAATCAAACATAGAGCCTCCTCCATCAACCTTCTATCTTATCTTTGTCTCCTCCTTTAAACAAACCTTTAAATGACTATCATAGAATATCTCTATTGTATTATTAGTATGTAAATCTCATGCAAGCTATCATGAATGCATCTTCCCAACAATTAAAATAGGATTCTCATTAAAATGCATTCTATAATGGTTAGTACGAACAAATCAAGATAATGGAAATAAAAGCAAAGAAATCTCTGATCTTGAAAATTCACATGTATATTTATGCATGAGCTAGAAATAACAACCCTTGGGGCTCCTTCAACTATTTTTACACATTTTCTTTTCATCTAGGACGTTTCCATTAGGGCTTAAATTTGACGGTCCACCTTGCCCATCATGAATTTTTTTTTCTACGGTTTAGTCTTCATTATTGCCTTTCACATGACAATTTTTTTTTTACTGCAAATCAAATTTTATATAATAAAGGCAATGATAGGCGAGGGACATGAACATTTTTAGCATAAGGCACATTCCTCCTCTCTACCATAGAAGCACTATCAATACCTAGGCGACAATCTCTTGGAATAGGTCGAGAAAGATGACAATTTTTTCACCTGTTGTCCATTCATCTCAAATTTAAAAAACCTTAAAGTTTGTTATAAATTTGATTTATGATAGTATTGGCATAGAAATTTGTAACATACTAACATTAAAATGAACTAACGAATCATAATGCATTGGTATGTTCTGCCTCATATGGGATACATCACCATTACAAATGTGAACAAAAAAATAACTTTTAAAACATTTTAAATTCTTCTTTGTTTGGCATCTTTCCAAATTTCATACACTCTGCTCCATTCCACTGCTGATAAATCAAGTGTTGTTAAAGACACTCTCATCAAAGCATCCAATATATCTAATGTTAGATTTGTTTGTCAAATATCTTTTATTATTTTTTTCCTTGAAAATAATCTACCACATGCCACTGTACTTGCTAGAATAGTAAGGATTGTTTTCCATAGATTTTTCATGTTTGGAAAACTTGTATGTGAGTTTTTCACACAAAAAACCATCCAAGCTTCCTTCATTACTAATCCCTCACAACTAAGACGAAGAGTATCAACAGATATATGCAACTCTTGTTTACAAGCTTCAACATTAAATTATAATGTTTCATTTTCTTCTAACTCACATAAAGTATGTTGCATGTGTTGAAAAATATTATCAAGCCAACGCTTCGAATTATCTTCTCTAGCACGAGAATCCTTTAGATAATGACAAGGAATAAACAACTTTATAGAGTTGAAAAACACAAGATCAGGAAATAGTCCATTCAAACAATCTATAAGTGCTTGAACATATTCTTTTTCAAGTTGTTTACAACTCTCTAATGAACCATCAATGCAAGGTTTTAGTGATTGTTTTTTTGAATCAACATAATCACCATGTGCATGTGAAATTGCCAAAAACCACAATTCATGCCTATGAACAATGCCCTCTTTATCAATAATCTCTAAATAACCATATTTAGAGGCATCCAAGAATTTAGATAAGCAACAAGTACCATCAGCAAATGTATTACTTCTCATAAACTACCTGCTTAAATTGTTTATATTAATATCAATAGATGCCCCTAATGATGTAACATCAACATACTCTTCTTCAAATTTTTTATTCAACTTGTTCAACATAAGCATTATATCTGCAAGCATGTATAAAAAAAATTGTACAAAAAATATTCTTGCCTTATCATATTATGACTCTCTTTTTTCATTTTTCCATAAATTCAATATAGGAGGCATCAATGCAACAAGCCTTTCAATAACGTGTCCTCTTGAAATCCATCTAACTCCATGAATTTGAAGAGCTTGAAGAGTTTCAAGTTGGATGACTTCCTGTAAAGAAATGAGTTCCTTGTTTCTTTTAGTAGAATTTTGTACCCAAGAATACACCTTATTTGCTAGTTTCTCAACAGATAATAATTTAAGATTTTTTTGGAAGCATCTGATGCAGCTAAAGCTTCACGATGAGCAATGCAATCAACACCTACAAGATTAGGAACATATTTTTTCATAAAAGAAACAAAAACCCATTTTCACTACCAACCATGGATGAAGAACCATCTGCGGAAACAACTATTAAGCATGTATTTGAAAGCCCCCTTTCTTCCTTTAAAATGTTTCTTGCATCATAAGTTGTTTTTTCTTTTCCGTCACAAACATTTATGAGCTTTAAAAATTGCAAAGTTGGCTGCCCCAACCCTTTTCAATCTAAAAAAGTTGTGTAGACCATAAGATGCTTCTCTAAACTATGCTTTGTACTTTCATCCAACATCAAAGAGAAAAAAGGACTATCCAACATTCTAGCAATTTGTACCTCTTCAAGATACTTAGATATAGCAAAAAGAAATTGATTTGCAACCATCTGATTTGTGTATGAATTGTAGTCCTTATTCTTTGGCATGTTTGGTAATTGTAATGCCATTTCAAGAGAGCAAAGTGATTCATATTTTCAAAGGGGTAAATCCTCTTGAACCATCCAAAAATATAATTTCATAGTTGTGATGACCCTTTCCTTGTTAATTCCATCAACATTTGCTAAATGTTATGTAATAGGTTTTTCTTTCTTTTCATTCCCACATGTCCATTAAGCTAGTGAAATCTTATGAATGTTTGAATTAACATGAGTAACTATGAATGCTTTGCCTAGACCTGCTCAAACATGAACAAACAATCAAATATTAGTGCATAAACAAGTGTAAAAAAGCATTCCCCATGAAATTCATTCAAACACAAGAACATGAAATCAAAGCAAAGTAATCAAATAAACTACTAATGAAATCCTATTCTAATACTCAAACCAGTATCCCATGGCAGAATTGGTGCTTCTTTGATGTGGAAATAAGCCCTTTCCCAATTCCTTGATAAGCTTGATATATGAAATGTATGATTATTTGATGCAAATGCCAATAACCTAGCTATGGATGATGAAATTCTATGCTATCTTGGATGAAAATGTGGATGAAATCATGGATACTTTGAACTCAAATGATTATAATATACTTGCATGAAGTTGTGAATGATTGTGGATCCCAAATCAATAGAGAAGGCCTCTATTTATAAGGAAGAAGGATTGAAGATTGAAGAATGGGATGAATATGGGATTAAAAAAGGACCAATGGCATTGTGCCACTTGTCAACATGCCAATGAAGGAGAGTGGAGCACATTTTGAACAATGTGCATGTTAAATGCATGTAGGTGAAATTTGAATTTGAAGAAGTGACTTGTGCAAGAGGGGATGCAAGAGGAATTAATGTCAAGTTGGCTCAATGAGAGGACAATAAGAGATTTTAATGCCAAGTTTGAGGACAAAAGTTCTTTGGGAGGGAGAATTCAAATAAGTGGAATATTCCAAGAATATGCCATATTTGAATGAGAAAAGGATAATTAGTAAATCAAAAAAAAATTGATTTATATGTGCAACTTGCAAAAACTTGAGGAATGGAGGATTAGTGTTAGGAGTTAATTAATCTAGGATTAATTAACTTAGATGAAATTAGTTGATTGTGACATTTAATTTAAATGCTTGAATTTATTAAATCAAATGAGAGGATATTGGAAGATTAGTAATTTAATTAAATAAATTTGATTTATTCAATTAAATGAAGAACATTAAATAAAGTTATTTTTTTTAATCCAAGAGAGAGAACATTAGGATTTAATTAAATAAAGTTGGTTTATTTAATCAAAGAGGAATTTTGATGAATTAATTAAATAAAATTTATTCAATTAATTGGTTAGTAAAGAAATGATCAAGAAAGAATCAAATTTAGTTAATCAGAATCAAGTGCATGATATCAATTAGGATATTTTATGTGTCTACATTTTGCCCCTTTTTGAAGCAATGTACTTGCTATGTTGGTTCAAAGAATAACCTTGCTAAGATCAAAATTCAAAAATTTCTTTATTTTTTTGGATGCCCCAATGGAAAGAAGTATACTGGTACACTTACCCCTCAAGAGATTGAGTGAAAAGTTTGATTTGAGGGTCGGTCTCACAACAAAGAGGTTCAAGATGGGCGTATGGATGGTTATGATGATGATACAAATGAGATGGTTTTAAGATGCTTAGAATAACCAATCTATATTATCCTAAAAAACTGAAATCATGATGCAACGCATGTGAGATGGATGAGATGGATGATGTTATGATTGCTCTTTTTCTCTTTTCAACATCTTTTCTATGTGTAATATGATGATGCAATATGTATTTATGGATTACGTGATGATGCCTATATGATTATGCAATTGATGTTTTATGCAAATGTATGGTTTATGAGATGCTTAGACTAACAAATCTATATTATGGTGTGATGATGGAGATGCAATGGGTGTGAAATGATCAGTGTTTCCTATTATGTATGTTATGAATGATATGCAGTATGCTAACGTTTTGTGGATGCAGGATGGATGCATTGGTGATTTAGACTGTCATGATACCATGTTAGTGCAAAGAGAAGAAAGAAGAAATGAGATGATGATAAGAGGATCCAACAAGTCCATGATTTGTCAAGACTTTATTAGCAATAATGATTATTTTTCGCTTATAAGAGATTGGGATTTTAAAAGAGCTTACTTACCTTATGTTTGATAACACACATAGGTACGATTTATCAAGGTATAGAGAACTAGGATGGCATTGTACCTAGTTCGATGGACTTTGAATCGACAATCAGATGGGAGTATTCTTACTCACACCTGACCTATGAAAACCTTACTAGGATGTACTTTAGATATTTCAAACATCTCAGACCAAAACACAGATTTAAGAAAAAACCTAACAATGCAATAGTCAACAAGTTGTCCAAAACACCATCCATCCATACCTAATAAAGCAAGTATTCACCAAGGTTATATTAAAAGAATATCAAACAAGCACAATAGATAAAAAGATAATGATCAATTCCCAATTCCTTTCTCTCTAAATAATTTTGATTAGACAACTTCAAGAGGTCATTGGAATGAGCACAATAAGATAAATCAAAAGAAAAGATCAAGTAAATAAATAAGCTAATGTTCTTCATACCTCTAGCCAAGACTAAACTATGGTGACACCTGATGTTGATGTCCATTATAGGAAGGATGCATCTTAGGACATGATGTTATCAGATGATTTGGGATTGACTAGATGATGGGCTAATGATACGAAGATTTGACCAACTTGTTTACCTACTAACCCAGACTTGAGACCTTGATGTTTGAGCTTTCACTTTTAACCTACTAGACTTGTTTCTAATTGTTTTACCAAAGCTTGAAGATGGAAATAATTTATTATGAGCTAATGTTTATTACGGATGAATGCAAAATGAGATGGATGGATTTTTTGGGTTTTTTGAATGTTTTTGGTATTTTGAAATGTTTTGAGGTTGTTTTGGGTATTTTCAAGATATTTTACAAATGTTTTGATTTTTTGAATTTTCAATGTTTTTGGTGTTTTCTGATATTTATGAATGTTTTTGGATTTTGTGTCTCGGGGGCTCATCAATAATGGCCTTGCCTACGTTTAAGCTCATAGACAACGTAGTTCAGATGCCATGTTTTTTTATGTTTTCTATTTTTATGAGTGTTTGGATTTTGATATGATTTGGATGTTTTTGGATTTTCACATGATTTTGATGATATGGATACCAGTGCTTTGTTTTTCCATTTTGTTGAAAACCAAGCTAAGGTTGATTGATCAGATTGATGGATTGATGATAATATTGTTGAGGATACATAACAATGCAAGGATAGTGTTAAGCAACACAAGGATTAGGATGGATATCCCAAGATGATGAGGGATTAATTGGATTCGATTGATGGATTGATGATGATAACATTGTTGAGGATACACAACAATGTAAGGATAGTGTTAAGCAACATGAGGACTGGGAAGGATATCTCAAGATGATGATGGATTGATTGGATTTGATTGATCAAGAATTTGAAGCTTGATTTGGAATAAAAACTGTTTGGATGACTTGATGTGATGTTGAAGCACATGTTAGATGCTATTGATATTGGTTGTTTGGATTGATGTTCGATGAAAGATAATTCTTGATAAGGAACATCTTCTTGTCAAAATATGCCATGGGCTAGTGATTTGTATTTTTTGCTCACAAATGCTTTGACTAATTTGAATTTATGTTTTCCAATGTTTGGATCACCACATAATTTGGAAGATATAGATCAATATTTATTCCCGAAGCAAGATGTAAATATGTCCCCTAGTGTCTAGCAATGCATGGAATTTTCCATGGGTGGATGCTCAGATAGGTGTGTGGATGGATGGATATGGTAAGCACGCAAAGGATGCCAAGGATTATCTTGTGATAAGATAAGGTGTTCAAATAAAGGATGGTCATTTGGATAGTGCTACATGCCTTAGATAACATTGGGTAGGATAGGATCAATTAAAATGACCCATGCCAAGATTTACCATAAATAAGTGTAAAGTGTACAACAAACTTTATTAAGATAAAGATAACTTGGAAGATGGATGTAGATGGATGAAAATGGATTGGATCAATGGTTTATGGATGAATGGATTTATTATGGATGGGATAAGATGCTTCCACCTAAAATAGTGTATGCAGATGCTTGATTCTACACATGACACTTATTTTCCAGGTTTTTACCGTCGTACCTGTCCAAAGCGCCACCATAGTGGTTTTCACTGGAGGATATTGTTTTATCTTTACTATTTTCATGATTTTTGGATTTTTTTGTGTGCAATATTTTAAGTTCATGCCGAACCACCTGGTGGTGTCGATGTAGATGCTTCTTCCATAATGTGCCATCCATATCCTTCTTGAAGAAGCTACTTTGCCAAGATATGTACACTTGAATGCAAATTTTGAGATTCATGATCTACCTTGTTGATACTGGAGTTAGCTTTGTTTTTGTGCGCACATCACAATAGAATGCCTTCTAAATCCTTATGAAGAATGGTGGCTTCCAATACATGGTCAATGTGATAATTGGATATCATGTGTGTCAAAGTGGATAGTGGAGTGTGTTTAGCAATAGGAGATGGATTGGTAGATAGTTTGGAACCTTTGACTCTCTAAACCTGGGAAGATGAGCAATGATGGGTGGATATGAAAGTGTGCATGGAATTAGGACCAACTACTTGATATAATTTTTACATTGCTTGAGAAGCCTTATTTTACCTTTATGCACATCTTTGATGGATAATTTTCCCTTTTTTATTTTTCCCCATAGTTTTTTTAACTAAGGGAGTTTGATAGGGATAATATTTCTTTGTATTTTTTGGTATCCATGTGTATTTGATTTGTCCTTCATGCTTCACTACTTCTTTTCCTTTGATGATCTCTTTTTGATGTTGGTCCCAATTCATGGATGGGGTGATGGGTGAATGAAGATGCATGATGTGGTTGGTTGTAGTATTGGCATTGGTTTCATCATAAGGATTCTTCATGCTCCCTATGTTGATAATTGCACTATATAAAATTTCCCCCAGTATTATAGAGGTATCACTGATATTTTTAGATCCCTTGATTGTCGAACAACCAACACCTTGATGTTTAGGATTTCCAATAATCTGCACTAGTTCTAGGATAGCATGTTCATGTAGGCCTAATCCTCTACCTTGATAATTCATTTGTTGAAACATTTTATTTGTCATAGGATATAATTTACCTTGGAAGCAAGGTGCTAATACTTCTCTGCTCTGTTGTGGACCTTCAAAGGTGATAGATTCTTCATTGATAAGATAGATTTCCCTAAAAAAGGTAAGTGATCCAAGTTTATAAGTGATAGGATCTTCCATAAGTGGGTTAACTTCCTGATTCATATATTTGGCTTGATTTTGTGAAATATCAGATTTTAATGCTTCTTCAAGAGGTGTTGATAATTCGCTTTCCATGTAAAAGTCTTCCTCATGATTCATTTTTGGTATGCCTTCACAAGATGTTTCTGATTCAAAACTTCTGTAGAATCCTTCTTGATGACCCATTTCTGATATGTCTCTATATTTTTCTATATCTTGATCATGTGTAAAAATGTTAAGAGTAGGAGACTCTTGTTCCATGGTAATGATATCAAGAGTATGAGACTCTTGTTTTGAATGAAGATCATCTACATGTCCATTAGGAGTAAGCATCTCATGGGTAGATGGAGGAATATGTGCTATATGGACATGATCATCATTTGAAACATCTTGTATAGATTGGAGAGTGTCCATTAGATTATTGTAGTATCTGGGAGATACGAATTCATGATCTTGATTAATTTTGGAATTCCTTTTGATATGCTTTGGATCAAGTTCTTGACATGGGTCAGTTTCAAAGGATGGATTGCTTATAAAGGGTTCTTGGATTGGTGGAATAGGTGCCTCAATCCTTACTAACATGTAACTCCTAAACAAAAAATTCGGTGTGACATTATTGATGTCTAGCAGACTAGCTGTTTTGAATCCTTTTGAAATGTTCATGTCACCGAGACAATGCTGTTGTCTTGCTGACTGGAGTTATCACTGTGACCTATTGTGTTCGTTATAACCTTTTGCCGAGTGGAATGTCTCACCGACATAGCTACATGTGTTTGTTATCGGGTGTCTTCGGTGAGACTCCTAGCAACTAAAAGACATCAGAGTAACTCATTTGCTTCGGATGAAGTGTTAGCGAAGGAGGGCTATCTCACCGACATCGATTCACTCAGAGTCATCAAGGAGAGTCTTGAACACTCGGTAAGACCTCTCAGCAATTGTTGAAGTCTCGCTAATAGTAAATGGTCCTCAAGGTGACATGATGTGTTTGCTATGACCTCTCGGTGAAAGTGGTAGACTATTCGGTGGAAGCCTTACCTTTCGGTATGTCATCTCGCTGACTCGTGAGGTCTCACCGATGGCTGTGTGACTTCAGTGTAACATAAGAAGTCTCGGTGTAACCTCTTGGAAAGTGGTAAGTCTTGCCGATGAGTGTTCTTTTCAGCATGACTTGAAGACTTTTGTATGATGTCTTGGCGATAGTTAGATGTCTTAGTGATAGAAATTGATGGATGTGTTCAACTGGAGGTCGGTGGGAGGTCTCACCAATCATGCCAATGAGGAAAATCTTGCTGATAGATGGATACCGATAGGAATGCAATGGATGTCAGTGGACTCGGTATGACTCGTGGCGTTCGCTATATCGTCTTGCCGACTGTTGGAACCTACGCCGATATCGACAATGAAGCCTTTGAGCATCGGGGAGACACTTCTTGTGTCTCACCAACATGCGAACTCAGTTGAATGTTTCTTTGACTGTTTGACTATCCTATGTGGAGTCTCATGGAAAAATTAGAGGAAGTGAAATTCAAATAGTTGGCAGTTGGATTTTTGCAATAGTTGTGATGCTGGATGTGAACCGTTTGCAAGGATAAATCTACACTAGCATGGAAACTTTCTACGATGGGTAATGGCGGATAAGGATAGACAGAGGATAAAAATCAAAATATGGTAAGATAAAAAGGATTAATTTTGAGTTTGAAGATGTATCATATGATTCAGAGCAATTTATGTAAGAGATTGAATGGTGAATGAAGCTATCATAAAACTGATACCAAAGAGTTGTGTCTCTGCATTGTATGTAATTTGTTTGTTACTGAAATACAAAGAGATTCAGCTTGGTGTGGTGGGTTTTTTCCCAATAGGGTTTTCCCACATAAATCTGGTGTTCATTTGTCTTTGTGTAATTTTTACGTTTATATAAATCTTTCATGTGTATCTTAATTGGATTGTAATTTGGAAATTAAAAGTACTGTCTACATTCTTCCCTGTGGTTTTGACATTAGGAAAGTGTTTCTGCACCTTTGCTTTCCTTACAAGTGGTATCAGAGCCTCGCCAGTTGTGTTATCCTTGTAGATGGGTTGGGTTTTTTGTGTCAATTCTTTTTCAGTGGGAGTTTGGTAGAGGTTTGATAATTTAGTTACAAATTGAGATGGCAAGCACATCTAGAAAGATTGAAATAGAGAAATTCAATGGTAGCAATTTTGAGTTTTGGAAACTCAAAATGGAAGATCTGTTAGTGGACCAAGATCTTTGGAATGTTGTGTCTAGAATGAAACTTCAGGCCATAAAGCAAGAAGATTGGGACTTGGCAGATAGAAAATCAAAAGGGCTGATAAGGCTCTGTTTAGTAGACTCTATTCTTCTGAATGTGCATGAAGAAAAGACTGCAGCCTCTTTGTGGACAAGACTAGATGCTATTTATCAGGGCAAGTCCCTCGTGAACAAGCTGTTCTTGAGAAAGAAGTTGTATTTCTTGAAGATGCAGGATGGGGATGTTGTTGTTGATCACTTGAATGCTTTCAACATGTTTATTTCTCAGTTAGCATCTGTTGGTGTGAAGATAGGTGAAGAATATCACTGCATGCTATTGTTATGCTCTTTACCTGATTCTTGGGATCATCTGGTGATGGATATTGGGAGTACAACATCCACATTCAAGATGGAAGATGTGTTGCTTCTCTGTTATCAGAAGAAATGAGAAGGAAATATTTTGAGATGGAAAAGGAGGCTCTTGCTATTAGAGGAAGATCGAAGGAGAAATGCAAGAAGGACAAGAAATCCAGATCAAAATCAGAAGGGAGATCAATGTCTCCTGGCAAGAAGTCCAAGGTGAAATGCTAGAATTGTGGGAAACCTAGTCATCTCCGAAAGGATTGTAAAGAGGAGAAAAAGAAGAAGAAGAACTCTTCTAACAATGATTCTTCTCAGAGTGATGTAGATGCCTTCATTGCAGCCTTGGCTACATGGGCATTAGATGATGTCTGGTTGATTGATTTTGGAGCATCTTTCCACATGACATCTCATAGAGAATGGTTCATGAAGTATGAAGAATACAATGGTGGAAAGATGTACTTGGTAAGTGATTCATCTTTGAAAATTGTTGGTCATGGAAGAGTCAGAATTCAATTCCCTAATGGAAGAGTGAAGGGAATCAATGATGTGATGCATATCCCAGGTCTAGCTCAAAATTTACTTTCTGTAAGTAAGCTAAATGATATTGGAGTGCATGTCATGTTCTCTAGAAATGGCTGCAAGATGACTAGAGGCACAATGGTGCTGGCTAGGGGTGCTCGAATTGGTACCTTGTACAAGCTAGATGCACTGGTTGTCCAATGCAACAGTGTCTCTACAAAGTCACAAAAAGCTACTCATGGAGAAAAGGAGGAAAACGTTCCTGATGGTGTAAAATCCATGGAGGTTAAACTTCCAGCAGAAAGGACTATGCTTTGGCATCATAGGCTAGGTCACATTGGTGAGAAAGGTTTAAAAACCTTGAAAAATAAAAACCTAGTAGAAGTGCTTGAAGATTGTAACCTTGAGTTCAAATTTTGTGAACATTGCATATATGGAAAGCAGCACTGTGTTTCATTTTATTCTAGTCCTCACAAATCTTTTGGTTTGCTTGATTATATTCATTATGATGTGTTTGGTCCAATGAATGTTCCTTCTTTGTCTAAATCAAGATACTATGTGTCATTTATTGATGATTATTCAAGATCATTTGTATATTTTCTAAAAAGTAAATTAGAAGTGTTTAGTCGATTTAAAGAATTTAAAAACCTTGTTGAAAATTAGACTAGTAGAAAAATAAAATGTTTAAGGATTGACAATGGTGGTGAGTTTTGTTTAGAAGAATTCAAAAGGTACTGTAAAGATCATGGGATTAAAAGACATAAGACTACACCTTACACTCCACAAAAAAATGGAGTTGTTGAAATGTTCAACAAGACAGCAATGGCAAGAGCATGAAGTATGCTGAGCAGTGCTGGATTGGAGGAGAAGTTCTGGGTTGAAGAAGTCTCTATAACATGTTACTTGGTAAATCATTCTCCTAACTCTGTTCTTGTTGAGAAGACGCCTTTGGAAGCATGGTCTGGAAAGAATCCCTCTCTAAGACATATTCATGTCTTTGGATGTGAGGCATATGCATATGTTCCATTTGAAAAAAGATCTAAGTTGGAAAACAAAGCTATAAAGTGTATTTTTTATTGGCTATAGTGCTAGCATAAAAGGATACAAGCTTTGGAATCTTGATACTGAGAAGGTTTTTTACAATAGAAGCATTATCTTTTGTGAGTTGAAGCCTTCTACATTGGATCTGTAGTTAGAGAAGAAATCAAGAAATAAAAAGGATGTAGTAGAAATTCTTCTAACACCAGATAAAGAGGAATTGAAAAATAAAAATGTACCTAATACTGAGGAGAGCTCAAGTAGTTCTGAAAGTTCTGAAGAAGTTGAAGAACCACCTCAGCCTCAAACTATGAGGAGGTCAACTCGTGAAAGAAAGCAACCTAATAGGTATGGGTTTTCTTTGATAGATTCTACTTGTGCCTATGCTTTAATTTCTAGCACTGATGAACCTAGGACTGTGAAAGAGGCATTTAAAATGTCTAATTCAAACTCTTGGTTGGAATCCATGAATGAAGAAATGGAATCATTAGAAAAGAATGATACCTGGAGTTTGGTGCCATTGCCTAAAGGCAAAAAAGCTATAGGCTACAAATGGGTATTTAAAAAGAAAATAGGTATGGACGATAGTGTGGAAAAATATAAAGCGAGGCTGGTTGCGAAAGGTTATTCCTAGGTAGAGGGAATTGATTATGGAGAAATATTTTCTCTTGTAGCTAAGCTGACATCTATCAGATTTCTTTTGTCACTTGCAGCTACGTATGACTTAGAGATTGAACAAATGGTTGTGAAGACAACATTTCTTCATGGTGATCTTGAAGAAGAAATTTATATGTCCCAGCTGGAGCACTTTGTGGAAAAAGGTAAAGAAAGATTGGTTTGCAAGTTGAAGAAATCTCTGTATAGTTTAAAACAGTCTCCTAGAATGTGGTACCATAAGTTTGACACTTTTTTTTTGTCATTCGTGTTTGTAAGATCAAAATCTAATCATTGTGTGTATTAGAAAGCTGAAAGTGATCGAGTACTTATTATTGCTCTCTATGTTGATGATATGCTATTCATAGGCAATAGTAAGCTAATGATTTCTGATCTTAAGTCTCAGTTGTTTGCAAAGTTTGAAATGAAAGATCTTGGTGCAGCAAGGTATATTCTGGGAATGGAAATAACCAAGGATAGGAAGAATAGAAAACTTTGGCTTATTCAGAGTAAGTATATCATGATTGTTCTATAGAGATTTTGTATGATTGATTGCAAGTAGCTAGTTGTTCTAGTTTTGCAGGGAATAAAACTATATGTTGAAGACTGTCCAAAATCTCCTATTGAGATGGAGGACATGACCAATATTCCTTATGCTAGTGCAGTTGGCAATCTTATGTATGCAATGGTCTGTACAAGGCTAGACATTGCCCAAGCAGTGGGAGTACTTAGTCGATTTATGGACAATCCTGGAAGGATAGATTGGGATGATGTGAAGAGAGTGTTTAGATATTTGAACGACACTTTAGAATATTCTTTGTGTTACCATGGAAACTTGGTTGAATCATAGAGAACTCTCAGCATTCAAGGTTATGTGGATTCTGATTGGGCAGGGGACATTGACAGCAGAAGATCCACCAGTGGATATATTTTCATAATGAATGGTGGTGCAGTGAGTTGGATGAGCAAGTGGTAGGCTGTAGTCGCTTTGTCCACTCTAGAGGCAAAATACATGGCAGCTACACATGCCTATAAAGAAGCAATCTGGTTAAAACGTTTGTGTTCTAACATTGGTTTTGATGCAGGAAAAATTAATATTTATTGTGATAGTCAGAGTGCTATATGTTTGGCAAAAAATCCTACTTTCCATGTCAGGACGAAACATATAGAAGTGCAGTATCACTTTGTATGAGATATGGTGGAGGATGGGAAGGTCTCTTTAGAGAAAGTGGATACTCTGGAAAATGTTGTAGATGCATTGACGAAGCCTGTGAGCACAAACAAGTACAGGTGGTGTGCCAATTCGATGGGCCTCTTGGCCCATGAATTTCAGTAGTTTTATTATGCTCTGGAGGTGTCAGTAAGATCTTCGTCAAGTGGGAGATTGTTGGAATAGGTGCCTCAATCCTTACTAACATGTAACTCTTGAAGGGCAAAGTCAGTGTGACATTATTGATGTCTGGCTAACTAGTTGTTCTGAATCCTTCTGAAATGTTCATGTCGCCAAGACAATGCTACTATCTCACCGACTAGAGTTATCGTTGTGACCTATTGTGTTCGGTATAACCTTTTGCTGAGGGGAATATCTCGCCAACAAAGCTACATGCGTTTGTTATCGGGTGTCTTTAGTGAGACTCCTAGCGACTAGAAGACATCGGAGTAACTCATTTTCTTCGGTATGAAGTGTTAGCGATGGAGGGTTGTCTCGCCGACAGCGATTCACTCGGAGTCATCAGGGAGAGTCTTAAACACTCTATAAGACCTCTCAGTGATTGTTGAAGTCTCGCCGATAGTAAATGGTCCTCGGGGTGACATGATGTGTTCACTATGACCTCTCGGCAAAAGCGATAGACTATTCGGTGGAAGCCTTACCTTTCGGTATGTCATCTCGCTGACTCATGAGGTCTCGTCGATGGCTATGTGACTTCAGTGTAACATAAGAAGTCTTGGTGTAACCTCTTGGCGAGTGGTAAGTCTTGCTGACGAGTGTTCTTTTCGGCATGACTTGAAGACTTCTATATGATGACTTGGCAACATTTGGATGTCTTAGCGATAGAAATTGATAGATGTGTTCAACTGGAGGTCGGTGGGAGGTCTCGCTGATCATGCCAATGAGGAAACTCTTACCAATAGATGGATGCCGATAGGAATGAAATGGATTTCAGTGGATTCGGTATGACTCATGGCGTTCGCTATATCATCTTGCCGACTGGTGGAACCTACGCTAATATCAACAGTGAGGCCTTTGAGCATCGGGGAGACACTTCTTGTGTCTCACTGACATGTGAACTCAGTTGAATGTTTCTTTGACCATTTGACTATCCTATGTGGAGTCTCATGGGAAAATCAGAGGAAGAAAATTTCAAATAGTTGGCGGTTGGATTTTTGCAATAGTTGTGATGCTGGATGTGAACTGTTTGCAAGGAAAAATCTACATTGGCATGGAAACTTTCTATGATGGGTAATGGTGGATAAGAATAGATAGAGGATAAAAATCAGAATGTGGTAAGATAAAA
Organism: Sequoia sempervirens; assembly: GCA_007258455.2. Taxonomy (NCBI): domain Eukaryota; kingdom Viridiplantae; phylum Streptophyta; class Pinopsida; order Cupressales; family Cupressaceae; genus Sequoia; species Sequoia sempervirens. Next base: position 1,025,387,501 of record VDFB02281492.1, on the reverse strand, counting down.
GGATTGATTCTAAGTTTGAAGATGTACAATATGATTGAGAGAATTTTTTGTAGGATATTGAACAGTGAATGAAGCTACTGTAAAACTGATACTAGAGAGTTGTGTCTCTATATTGTATGTAATTTGTTTGTTACTGAAATACAAAGAGATTCAGCTTGGTGTGGTGGGTTTTTTCCTGATAGGGTTTTCCTACGTAAATCTGGTGTTCATTTGTCTTTGTGTAATTTTTCTGTTTCTATAAATCTTTCATGTGTGTCTTAATTGGATTGTAATTTGGAAATTAAAAGTACTGTCTGCATTCTTCCCTATGGTTTTGACGTTAGGAAAGTGTTTCCGCACCTTTGCTTTCCTTACATGGATATCTTCATTTGGCATGAGAAGTGGCTCAATATCCTCTTGATATTTAAGTGAATTTGGATCGAGTGTTGAGTTGATTATTTCTTCAATATTTGTAGCCATGAGGTCAAAGGATGTCAATATTTCTTGGAAAGGACCATTGCTAGACTTTGGTGAAAGATGTTGATCATGCTTTGGAATAAATTCTTGAGATATGTCTGCTAACTCATTAGGTGATGTAGAGACATTTTCAACATGATCATTATTCAATGGATCTTGGATTATGTCAATAGGATAAAATAATTCTAACACTCATTGAAATAGATCATTGTTGGAAGAATCTTGATCATCGTCCTCAAAACTTGTGGTGGAGATTTTGTCATTATTTTTTAGCCATAGGATCAAATGATTGTAGCATTTCTTGAATTGGATCATTGTTGGGTATGGTTGGGGGGTTTTGATCATGATTGAAAAGTGACTCTTGATGCATGTTGATTTGATCATTGGATGGGGTAGAAACATCTTCAAGGTGCTCATTGATGAATAGTTGTGATTGATCTTGAAGATGTGATGACTGATCTTTGAGATGGGGTGATTGGGTTTGGTGTTGATCTTGTTGATCTTGATATCCAACCTCTTGACATTAGAGCTATTGTTCTTGATGTGGTTGTGGAAAAAACTCATTGCTTTTATGACATGGTTTAACCAATGGAAGAGTGTATTTATTTTTGGGTGGAGATGTCTCTTGGTGATATGAATCAACGAATTTTCTAAGTATAGGAATATGATCTTGCAAAATTTGATCTTTATTTTGATCTTAACACCCTTGATATAGTTGATTTGGTTTTTGTTCAAGAATATTTGGAATATATACTTGTGGTGTTTGTATGGGATCATGGACAAATTGATTTTGGACAATGTTCTGATTGTGGATGATGTTTAGATTTGGCATTATAGGTTGAAATTCAACATTGTTTTGGTTTGGAAATATATTTCCTTGATTTAGGTAAATTTGATTTGGCATGGTGTTACCTTGAATTGGATCAATACATGGATTTTTTAACATATTTTTTGGACTTATAACAATATTTGTATGATTCACAAACATATCTATCCCAAAGTTTACCAATTGTGGATTTGAAATGTTCATGTTTGGTAAAATGGTACGCGGTATATTTGGCATGTATGGATTTGGTGGGATAATATTGTTTTGTTGAAGACTCATGCATTGATTGTTTGGTTGATATATTTGTAGGCTTGGAATTTTATTTAAATCTACCATAGGGAAAGGTGTTCAAAAATTAAGATTGGGAATACTCACATTTGTTGTACCATTGAGGTTTGTAGGAGATAATGATGCCATGTATGGATTGTATAAATGTGAATTCTGATAATCCATTGGTTTTGTAAGGTTTGATAGTTTGGTTGACTTAGATCACTCATGATTTATGGAGTACATTTGTATTCCATGTTCTTCTTGTGTTTTGACCTTGTTGACCTCTAAGGGATTTAGGACCAATGATGAGATGAAGGATGAAAGGGGTGAATGATATGGGTGTTGAACTTTTAGAAAATTTGGATCAATGCTAGACTTTAGGATTTGATTTTGATTGGTTTGATTTGGATAATGAACTTGTGAATCCCAAGATGTTAGATGTTATCTAAGGATGAACTCGTTCAAAAGGGTGATAATTTAACTAAGTGTGTGAGGAAGGATTCATCCACACACACCTAACTAAACATATGATTTTGATTTGGTTTAAGGATGTACCCAAGTCTAGAATATTGGTGTTTCCAAAGCTCTAAAGTTTTTTTTGGGATGGAGATGATAAATTTTTGGGATGAATGAAGTGTTTGATTTGATCCTAGATGAACCTAAGAGGGACTTTGTTTTACAAGACAAAGATAGTGAAGAACTTGCTTTACCCTATGAGTAATTCAAACCAAAAGACCAATGTTTTTCTTGGAAGACCATTAAGACAAAAGATAAAAAGCACATGTGTGGGGTTCAATTTGAGTTAATCTTGATTATTGACTTACTTTTACCACATCAACACTTCTTGCTTAGTTTTCAAGGTGAATGTCTAATGTCTCAATTTATTTTCATCCCACAAGGTCCATTATGTGGAAATAAAAGAAATTAAGGCACTAAATCCCTAATGTTGAGTTTAGAGAGAGAAAATTGAGATATAAATCCAAATACTTAGAAACCTCTAATGATGAAATCCTTAGGGACAAGTAGTAGCACTTGGATTTTTTCAAAGGTATTTTCTCTTCTAAAGGGTTTTAAATCTAATAACCTTGTTAAATGTTTATTTTCAAGATTTTGGATCCAAGCAATGTGTTTAACTGACTCCAAGATTGCACAACCCTAGGATGGAAAAGAAAATATTTTTTGAATTCCCACATTGATAAATCTAGCTACACTTATTCAGAGCGGATGGTTAGAAGCTTGACCACACTAGCTCCCCTCCACAACACTCACTTCTATGGGTTAGCCAAGCTTCAGTTCTCGTGAATTTCCCATGATGAACTTTTCATCTCTACAATGAACCGAAAATATTTGGTATCTCCAGAGGTCTGACCTCCTGACACAAAAAAAAAAATGGGATTTTGGATTCTAAACAAAGGTTCATAGTAAATAAATAATAAACCAAAACATATTAAATTTATAGTCATTGGATAGCTCATTCTGAGGACTACCTAATTCCAATTGGGTTTGTGAAGTCTCCTTCATTTTCATCCTCAACCTGAGCTTCGAAGGGAAAAAATTCTAATTTTTTTGTGTCAGAGAGTAGCAAGGTGGGAAAAGGGGGGTTCGCTCGAACCGGGGGGGGTTCGAGTGAACCCCCTTTCAAAAGGGGTGTTCCTTGTCTTTTTTGGTGGGAATGGTGGGGCATTTCATTAAATGGGTTTGCTTGAACCTAGGTTTTAGCGAACCCTCTTTTGGTTCATTTGAAACAAATAGTTTGCTCAAACCCTAATTTTTTTTTTTTTCCATGGAGTCAATTTTTTCAAGTTTTCCTTCCTCACTCCAATTGTAAACCACTTTTGTGGGTTTACCCTTGTTCAATTCTTAAGACCCAAAATCAAATATAGTGAGTTTATAATGTTCTTTTTAACCCTTTGTGAAAAAGAAAGCTTTTGTATGTTCTTTTTAAAACCCAAAAAGAAGTGAGTTGTCCTAAAACAAAAAACAACAAGAATGAAATCCCTAGACTATTACAATAAGCATTGAAAAATGCTCTTTTCAAATTCAATGTCCACTTTTCCAACTTAAAATTTTCCTTTTATTTGATTCCCATGTGAGATAAACCATCATTGATGCCAACCTGCAAACATCGTTAGTAGTTTTAGATATGTCTTTGACAATGTATAAAGTATCTACAAAACAGAAAGATACAGATAACTCCCCCTAAATTTTAAATTTCTACAAATAAAGGTGTATGCGCTAAAATAGAGAGCATATGCACTAAAATATCCTATATATGTGCTAAAACAAGAGGTAAATGCACTAGTCTGGGCTGTGGATGCGCTATAATAGGGCTTTGATGCACCAAAAGTCACCACCAACATGTTGAAACAGACAGTGGATGTGCTACATCAGAATTCACGAATGGACCTATTGACAAAACTTGTAAGAAAAAATATTAAAAATGGGGATAGCTCCTCCCTCTAGTGCCAAAATATAGAATTATTTCCTTAGACTTGCTCAAACATGAACAAACAATCAAATATTAGTCCATAAACAAGTGTAAACAAGCACTCCCCATGAAAATCATTCAAACACAAGAACATGAAATCAAAGCAAAGTAATCAAATAAACTACTAATGAAATCATATTCTAATACTCAAACCAACATCCCATGGGGGATTTGGTGATTATTTGATGTGGAAAGAAGCCTTTTCCCAATTCCTTGATAATCTTGATAGATGAAATGTATGATTCTTTGATGCAAATGCTAATAACCTAGCTATGGATGATGAAATTCGATGTTATCCTGAATGAAAATGTGGATGAAATCATGGATGATTTGAACTCAAATGATTATAATATACTTGCATGAAGTTGTGAATGATTGTGGACCCCAAATCAATAGAGAAGGCCTTTATTTATAAGGAAGAAGGATTGAAGATTGAAGAATGGGATGAATGTGGGATTACAAAAGGACCAATGGTATTGTGCCACTTGTCAACATGCCAATGAAGGAGAGTGGAGCACACTTTGAACAATGTGCATGTTAAATGCATGTAGGTGAAATTTGAATTTGAAGAAGTGACTTGTGCAAGAGGGGATGTAAGAGGAATTAATGCCAAGTTGGCTCAAGGAGAGGACATGTAAGAGCTTTTAATGCCAAGTTGGAGGACAAAAGTCCTTTGGGAGGGAGAATTCAAATAAGTGGAATATTCCAAGAATATGCCATATTTGAATGAGAAAAGGATAATTAGTAAATCAAATAACTTGATTTATAGGTGCAACTTGCAAAAGCTAAAGGAATGGAGGATTAGTGTTAGGAGTTAATTAAGCTAGGATTAATTAACTTAGATGAAATTAGTTGATTGTGACATTTAATTTAAATGCTTGAATTTATTTAAATCAAATGAGAGGATATTGGAAGATTAGTAATTTAATTAAATAAATTTGATTTATCCAATTAAATGAAGAACATTAAATAAAGTTAATTTATTTAATCCAAGAGAGAACATTAAGATTTAATTAAATAAAGTTGATTTATTTAATCAAAGAGGAATTTTGATGAATTAATTTTAATAAATTTTATTCAATTAATTGGTTAGTAAAGAAATGATCAAGAAAGAATCGAAGTTAGTTAATTAGAATCGAGTGCACAATATCAATCAGGATATTTTATGTGTCTACAGTAACTAATGAATCATGTTGTAAATTAGTGCAACCATTACCTGCTCCCCATGGTCTAGTTGCATTATGTGTTTCACAATATATGCATTTCATAACTTTTTTTCCTTCATATATTGTACATTTCAGCCACTTAAAATTTACTTTCCATTCCTCACAAAATTCTCATTTTACTTCAAGTTTTTTTTTTTGTGTATCGTTTTCTCTTGTTTAATATTCATCAGCATACTCTTCAGTCTACCCCAAAATATTTAAGTCTTCATTTAAATCAAAATTATGATCTTCATTGGGTGCTACAACTTCGGATGTACTTGACCATGGAAAAAAAAATCTTGATAGAAGGCTGATTTTTTTTTCTCTAAGACATTTTCAAATTGTAATCCCTACATATTTTAAAAATAAGAAAGATTTAGATATTTTGTTCAAATTCATCTAAATTTATAAAAAAATGAACCATAAAAAAAATTTGAATATAAACTAACAACCATATAGAGAATAGGGGGTTATAGTCATTGCATCAAAACAAAAAAAATAGGAAAAAAAATTCATGGAATATTATTAAATGCGATCCAAAATGTTTGATAAAAAATCTACAATGTTTAATTTTACTATGGTAAATTCTTACAAAATTTTAATATAAGATTTGTGAATCATTATTTTTAAAAAGAACAAAAGAAATAAAATGAAAATCATCTTACTCTTCTTACTGTGCAACACAATCATTTTCTTTTTTGTTGTAAATTGTAACTATGCAGCAAAATCTCTTTACTTTTTGCAAATCTTCTTTCTTTTTTGTTGTAAGTTGTAAGTGTGCAAAAAAATCTTTCCCTTTTCTGACATTTTGCTTCTTCTTGCCGGAGTTTGGATAATAAAGATTAAACTCTAAAACCATATTAATAAAAGAAAAATGAAATATTTTGCACTAGTAAAACAAAAAAATGGTTTGAAGGAGAAGATTGTTGTTTTTATAAAAAAAATTATTAAAGAAACTCAAAAAGTATTTAGAATAAAAGAAACTCAAAAATATTTAGAATCTTTAAAAAAATCTAAAAATTTGAGATTTATTTTTTCAACAATAGAAGTTTGCATTTAAAAAAGAAGTTTCTATTCTTTTATTAAAGCATTGACGAATCTTCTATTAAAAAATTTAAAAATAATATATATATATATACACGGTCAAATTTTCGTATTAACTATTTTTTTATATTTCTAAAATAAATTGCATGTATTAATATATGGTTAAATATTTATTTTTACTGTATTTTATAGTTAAAATCTTCAAATATAGGTATACAACCATCAAATTTAAGCCATGGTTTCCATACAAGCAACTTGATTGACTGTATTCATACTCTTTGAAGATAACAAGAAGTTAACATGACTAGTGAGATTAAAAACTTGGTTGCCATTGAACATAATAAAAAATTTGACTGACTTAGGGAGAAAATAATTTAGAAGTATACATGATTGGATTGGAAACATCTGCAAAGTGGGGAATCAACTATATACAAAGAGAATTTCCTAACATCGAAATGTGTGATAGGAGTTCAATTTCGAGCTTTTGTTTCAAGTTCTTCATAGTTGTTTGGGTTCAATCCTCGTTGTCATTCTTTTTTAGTTGCAACTCTCAAGATGGAAGAATACATGCCTCCCACAACCAAAATTCCTTTTTGAAATGATAAGGAATATCATATGTTTCTAAGTTTTAGGGGAAAATATGTGAGAAATTATACTCTAGTTGATCATCTCTTTCAAGCTCTCTCCTCTATAGGACTGCATGTCTACAAGGAAGACAATAGATTGGAAAGGGGAGATCTGGTTTGGCCGAGCTTGGAAAGAGAAATCAAGAGCAATTCCATACACATTCCTATATTTTTAAAAGGCTATGCAAAGTTTGTATGGTGTCTTAAGGAGGCCACCACAATGGTGAAGACCCAAGGCTTGATCATTCCCCTCTTCTATGGTGTGAATCAACCTCACATTAGATATCCTCTAGGAAAATCCATTCTGTATAGGCAAGCATTTCTAAAACATTATAACCATTCAAATAAATGCCAAAGAGAAGGGGTTGAGTGGTGGAAGTATGGCCTTCAACAAATTTGTCCATGTTTAAAACTTTATGGCCATTAAGTTTGATACCAAAGAGAAGGGATTGACAGATGGAAGGATGCTCTTGAAAATATTTGTTCTCGCTCAGGGTGGTCCATGGATATAAGTGGAGGGTAAGTAACAAACCTCATTCTCTCTCTCAGGTTAATTGTGTGAAATAATCACTGCATCATAAACATGTGTTAGATGCTTCTTCAAAGTAGTTCACATTCATTTTTCTCATTCTAAATTTTGTGTATCCTACTCTGAGATAATGAGTCTCATTAGGTCCATTGTATCTTCCTTTAAGGTTATATATCTTAGTCAATAATTCCATGGGAAATGAGCCTTAAACATTGTAATTGTTATTAGCAGTGAGTTATAATTGTTATTAGCAGTGAGTTACATATATTGTGAGTTAATCCTAATTTTGGGCTTTACCTCATTTGGTTTTTCCACATAAAAATCTTGGTGTCTTCATGTGATGCATGTGTTCTTTTTGGTTTTTTTAGTTAATGTAATGTGTTTTTAATCTGCAAATGGGTTTCGTCAAGTTTTAATAAATGTTGATTCACTCCCCATCTCAACACATCTTTGTGTTCAACAAATAAAAGTCTAAAAATGCTTTCCTATTTATGAATTATAAAGAATTACATTATTTTCCTTAGCTTGAACCTGAGTTTTAGTTACAAAACTAGCTTGTAGCTTGAAAGAATTGGCCTTTTAGTTACTGAGCACCCCTAAATCTGCAAATGATCAATTTCCAACACTCATTAGTGGATCAAAAGACATGTAGAAGTATGACATGTACCTATTCCATAGTGGATTGGTGTCACTTGTGAAAAGTGACCCTTTCCCAATACTTGACAAGCTCAATGATAAAATGCCCTGAAGATGGAGTGAAGTGGACAAAATTAGTTCTCAATTGAAGAGAGTAACTTTGAATAAGATTGTGGATGGATTGTTCAAGAATGAGCCTTCTATTTATAGAATCTCAAGTTGAAAGAGTTCCCAAAAGAGAGCAACGTGGGATAAAGATTTAGCCAATAAGAAGGAGCCACTTGTCACCTTGTGAGTGTATAGAGGATGTGCAAGTTTTGGTCAATGTGCCAATAAATGAGATTGGTTGGCCTTTTCAAATTCAAGTTTGGCTTGTTGGAGGGAGAAAAAGAAGACTTAAATTATGCCAAGTGGGGGACATGTAAGAGGGGAGTTATTGCCATGTTGGAAGGGATAGGTCAACGTGTTTTCAAATTCAAACTTGAGGGAATATTCTCCAAAGATGCCTTGTTGAGGGAAAATGAGGAATTAATAAATCAATAAATTGATTTATTTGTGCAAGTGGGAAAAGCTAGAGGATGTGATGGGTGATTAGATTAGATTAATTAGGATTAGATTAATTTAGTGAAGGATTAGGTGATTTTGACCCATTTGACTTAGATACTTTGATTTATTTAAATCAAAAGGGAGGAATATGAATTTTGAGATATAATTAAATAAAGGTTTGATTTATTTAATCAAAGAGGGATAATGATAGGCTTAAATTAAATAAAGTTAATTTATTCAATTTAAATGAATGACCTTAGGAGATTGAATTTAATGAACTTGATTTACCTAATGAATGGATGAATGTGAATGATGCTAATTTTGTATGTCTACATTTTTCCCCTCTCCGAAGCAATGTACTTGTTGTGTTTGTTCAAAGAATAAACTTGTCGCAATCAAAATTCAAAAATTTTGGATGCCCCAACAGAAAGAAGTACACTAGTACATTGCCCCCTCGAGAGATCGATCGAAAAGAGGGTTGGTCTCGCGATAAAGAGGTTCAAGATGGACGTATGGATGGTTATGATGATGATGCAAATGAGATGGTCTCAAGATGATTAGAATAACCAATCTATATTATCCTAAATGACTTCAATGATGATATGATGTATGTGAGATGGATGATGTGATGATGCCTATATGATTATGCAATGAATGTTTTATGCAAATGTATGATTTTATGAGATGCTTAGAATAACAAATCTATATTATGATAATGAATATGCATGTGAGATGATGTATAGAATGCTGATAGTTTGTGGATGTAGGATGGATGCACTAGTGATGATGATTAACTATTCATGACATGATGTTTGTGCGAAGAAGAAGAAATGAGAAATGAGATGATGACAAGAGGATCCAACAAGCCAAATTTATGAGAGATGATGAGAAATGGATGATTTGCTTATCAGGGATTGGGATTTTAAAAGGGTCACTTACCTTATGTTTGATAACACGCATAAGCACGATGCATCAAGGTATAAAGAACCAGGATGGCATTGCACTTAGTGTGATGGGCTTTGAATTGACAAATAGATAGGAGTATCCCTGTTCACACCTAACATACATAAACCTTGCTAGGATGCACTTTAGAAGTTTCAAGCATCTCAGACCAAAACATGGAAAGGTACAACCTATCAATGCAATAGTCAACAAGTTGCTCAAAACACCCTCCATACATATCAAACAAAGCAAGTATTTGCCAAGTTCTATTACAAGAACGCCCAACAAGTATAGCAGACAAAAGATAATGATCGTTGCCCAATTCATATCTCTCTAAATCCATTTGTTTGGACATCATTGAAAGGTTATTGGAATGAGTGCAAAGAGATAAGTCAAAAGACAAAGATAAAGTAAACAAACAAGTTGATGTTCTTCAATGCCGCTAACCAAAAGAAAATGTGTTTTAAGGATAAGAACCAAAACTATTGCCAAAAGATAATGTCCACTGTAGGAAGGATACATCCTAGGACATGTTAGTGGATGGCGACATGCCATTTCGTTTATCCAAAGTGTTATTTCTGATAAATAATGCCCATTGTAGGAAGGATACATCCTAGGACATGATGTTATCAGATGTTTGAAATGGGATTGATTGGATGATAGGTTATCGACATAAAGAGTTGACCAACTTGTTTATGTACTAACTTAAACCTAAGACTTGACATTTTGAGTTTTACTTTTTCACCTGCTAGACTTGTTTCTAACTGTTTCACCAAAGGTTGAGGATGAGGATCATTTATTATGAGTGGTGTTTATTGCTAGTGCAAGTGAGATGAGATATATGGGTTTTTTTCAAATGTTTGGATGTTTTTGGAGTTTTGCAATGTTTTGAGGCTATTTTTGGTATTTTTTGAGATTTTCAAATGTTTTGATTTTTTTGTTTTTCCATTGTTTTTGGGGTTTTCTGAGATTTTTACGAAGAGACTAACCTAAGGATCTATCCTAAGGGCCTCAGGGGTTGATCAATAGATTATCCTTGCCTATGTTATACATGCAAAGACCACATAGTTTGATTGACGACTTAACCAATTTACAGATGAAGATATACATGATGAGATGTCAGTTTATTATGACAGACTCCTAAAGGACCGACCTAAGTGTCTTGGGGGATGATCAAAGATCAACCTTGCCTGGGTTCAAGGCTCAAAGACCTGTAGTTCGACAAGACGACTTTGTTTTTGATTGTTTGAATTTTTTGACCTGTTTTAGGATTTTGATATGTTTTGAATGTTTTTGGATTTTGTGATTTTTTGATGCTTTTGGATTTTTTGGTTTTCTAATGCTTTTTTGGATTTTTTGGTTTTTTGATTTTTTTGAATTTTCTAAGATTTTAGGACTTCAAGAATATACATGAATCTGATCTAATGAGAACATGCCCCCAACATGATGCAATAGACTGCTCTGATAAAGGCAGGACAAACTGACCTTGAGGATGGGCCGAGTAGTACTAGGAGGGATTATGATACGAACACAGGACCAAGCTATGGTGCGGATGTGGGTGGATAAGTGATGGATGGAGATTCGAATGCGATGGATGATGGAAACATAATGGATGGATGATGCAAAAAAAGCCATGAAGATCCTAGTGGATGGAAAGGGCTTATTTATACAAGGCACCTGTTTGCCAGGTTTTCACCAAGGTACTTATCCAAAGTGCCACCGAAGTGGTTTTCACTAGAGGACGATTTTTCTCTTTATTGTTTTTAGTCCTTTTTCTAATTTTTTGGGATTTTTTGCTTTTTGATTTTTATTTTTTTGTCACCAAGATGCCTATTTTCCAAGTTTTCATCAAGGTAACCATTTTTTCAGGACATTATCTATTTTTTTTGGTTCTATACCTCAAAAGATTAGTCATAATTTTTTTGAGATGAGAGTTGTTCATGGGCTCTTGCAGAGGTTACCCTTCTAGTGTTGATAACTGATATGCCCCTGACTTATAGCTTGTTGTGATAACAAATGGTCCCAACTAGTTGGGTTCAAATTTTCCTTTGCTGTTTGGATTTGGTACGTTCTTCTGATTCTCCTTTAGTACCAATTCTCCAACTTGGAATGTTTTACTTCTAATTTTCTTATTATAGCTCCTCTTGAGTCTATTCTGATAGACTTGCAAATGATTTAAAGCATCTATATGCCACTCATCTAGTAGCTCTAGCTCATTCAATCTTGATACTTGACACTCTTCATTTGTGATGAGGTTTTGTAATGATATTCTTAGTGATAGGAGCTCGATCTCAATGGGGAGCACTACTTCTGATCCGTAGACCAAGGAGAAGGGGGTGGTGCCGATGGGTGTACGGATGCTAGTTCTATAGGCCCAGAGGGTGGGATTGAGCTATAGTTGCTAGTCATGACCTGCGTCATTGGAAATTTTCTTGAGGATCTTTAAAATGGTTTTATTCAAGTGGCTTTTGCTTGGCCATTGCCTTGGGGATAGTATAGGGTGGAGAAGCGATGTTGGATTTTTAATTTTTCAAACAAGTTGCGGACATCCTAATTCTTAAGTGTCTTGTTATCTGAGATAATGGCTTGTGGGACACTATAGTGGAAAATGAGATAGTTTAGGATGAACTTTGATATCTACTTCCTGGTTATATATGTCATGGGTATGGCTTCCACCCACTTGGTAAAGTACTCAGTGGCGGTTATGATGAACTTATGGCCACTAGATGAAGTGGGAGTGATTTTTTGAATGAGATCGAGTCCCCACTGTGAAAAGGGCCATGGTGTGATGATGGGATGAAGTTCTTGAGCTGGAGAATGGATGAGGTCCCCATGTTGTTGACATTGTAGACACCTTTTGATGTATTCATGTGCCTCTCTTTCCATTGTAGGCCAATAATACCCCATCCTCACCAATTTCTTGGCTAGGGTCATTCCACTCGAATGTGAACCATAGATGTCATTAAGTACTTTAGTTAGAGCATTCAATGCCTCTTCAACATTTAAACAATGTAATAAGGTTCCTTCTATGCTCCTACACCTCTTCACAGGTAGGTATAAATGTCATGGTACCAGGGATCACTGGGACCAATGATTTCTCATACACAAATTCTGATTTTGGTACACCTCGAGATCGCGGGCCGCGAGGAAGTTGCTTACCAAAATTCATATTTTGCGGGACATTGTGAGGGATGTCTAGTAAGGATCCAATCGTTGCCATGGCATCTGTTGCTCTATTTTTTTCTGTGGGAATATGCTCAAATGTGATCTCTATAAAGGATTCCTTGAGAGTCTCCACGAGTTTCTTGTATGGAGTGAGCTTATCATCCTTAATCTGGTACTCACCGTTTACTTGGTTTACATTATCCGAGAATCTCTACCATATACTATGAGGGCCATGATGTGCCCTTTGTACTACTATTATGAGACCTATGGTTAAAGCCTCGTATTCTACAATGTTTTTGGTGTAGGGAGACACCAATTTATAGAACCTTGGTATAGTCCCCTTGTGGGGTGATAAAGAAGACATCGACTCCTGATCCATGTTGTGTGTATGATCCATCAAAGTAAAGTTTCCGATGGTCAACTATGTTGAGATTGAAGATGGATTCATCTAGAAACACTAAGATAGAGAGGATTCTACGAATAGATTGGTTATACGCAGCTGGTCTATGATGACTTGGCCTTTAATTTCTTTCCACTCCACATATTCAATGTCATACTTGATAGTATCATGACCCATTTGGCCATTTTCTAGTAGGCATTGCCTTTGATAGTAAGAAATCTTTGGAGAGGGTCGATTTTGGTGATGAGTTTTATTTAGTGTGCCAACATGTAATGTCTAAATTTTTGTGAAGCAAACACTACTACTAAACATGCTTTTTCAATGAATGAGTAGTTTAACTCATGGACAACCATTGTCCTACTGATATAATAGATTGTTGTTTCTGTTCCTTTTTCATCGTGCTGAGCTAGAAGAGCTCCAAGGGTCGCTGTTGTTGTTGACACATAAAGAATTAATGGCTTTCTTGGGATTGGTGGCATTAAGACAGGTGGTGTAAGTAAATATTATTTGATCTTATTGAAGGCTTCTTCACACTTGTTATCCCATTTTTATGCTACTCCCTTGTGAAGTAGGTGAGTATGGATTCTATTTATCTGCCAACTATGCTATGAATCTTCAGATGGACTGAAGCTTTCCTTGGAGACCTCTTAATTGTTTCAATTTTTTGGGTGCCTCCATCTCAAGGATTGCTTTTAATTTTGTGGGATCTACCTCAATACCTCTCATTGACACTATGTATCCTAGAAAATTTCCTGATTGTACGCTGAAGACACATTTCTTTGGATTTAATCAGACCTTGTATTCCTCCAACCTATCAAAAATGACACTTAAGGTTGCTATGTGATCCTCTTTCTGGATTTGGATAGTAAGTCATCGACATAATCTTCGATAGTGTTATGGATCATGTCATGGAATATTAAAGTCATGACTCTTTGGTATGTTGCTCCTGCATTCTTCAAGTTGAATGGCATCATATTCTAGCAGTAAGTCCCCCATGGACAAGTGAAGGCCGTTTTGTGTTGGTCTTCTCTAGTAATCATTATCTGGTTGTATCCCAAGAAACCATTCATCAAGGAAAGCATTTCATGTCCCGCCATCATATCTACGATCATGTTAATGTTGAGCAACGTGAAATCATCTTTTGGACATTCCTTGTTTAAGTACCTGAAGTATGTGCAAATTCTAATGCCCCCATCGAGTTTTGAAATAGGAACCAATTTTGACACCCATTTTGGATAATCTATTGGTTGAATGAATCTTGCATCTAATAGCTTCTTTAGTTCCATATTAACTAGCAGGTAAAACTAAGGGTGCATTTTCCTGAGCTTTTGTCTAACAAGATTTGCTTTAGAGTATACTACTAGGTGGTGAACCACAATTTTTGGATTGAGCCTTGGCATGTCTAGGTAGTTCCATGCAAAGTTAACTTGTCTTTCTCTCAAGAAGGCTACTAAGAGCTCTTGTTCCTCTGATAGTAATGACTTTGCATAGAATGTGATGTGCAGGGTCTCCTCTATTCCTAGATTAACTTGATTGCACTTTTCTGCTAGGACCGCTGATTTTTCCTGATGGAGAGCTCTAAAAGGAAGATTGAATCCCCCTTCCTCAGGCACCTTGAAGAGGTTTTCACCATTGGATGTGTCCTTTATTTTTACTTTTTTCATGTCAGAGAGTGCCACAGTGTGGTTTTCACTCAAGGACTTAGATATTATTCTTAGTTTCTCACTTTTGCGACTGAGGGATTTAATCATTTCCCCATACTAGGCCTATGTATCTAGCTCAATAATGAATCCTACTTTGTGATCCCCACACCAAATATTATCCCATAGTACCATGAATTCTGAGAGTGCCTCATCATTTTCGAATGTGTCAAGAACTGGTGGTCCTCGTTAGTCATAATCGATGAGTTGGGGGTAAACTAGGAGGATTTCATGATTTTGATGGTCTAACTCAAAGGATAAGGTGCTAATCATGAGAAGAGTGGTATCCTCAAAGAGCCTAGGTAGCTTGGTTATGGGATCCTTGTCATCACTACTACAAATGTTAGTTGTGTCAAATGTGAAGTTGTCTAAGACTCGACCTGTAGATACGGGTAAGCGAAGTTTGGTTGTAGATTGTTGAGGAGGATTATTGACCTTTCTAACTAGAGGAATTCGGCCATGTATGGTTATAATCAGAGGGGTACATCCAAGGCCAAGATTTCTCATTCACATCTCCAAAATGATAGGTATTAAAATCCCATTGTCATTTTTCCCAAGTCTCTGGTTTTTGTCATAGCCCATTGCGAGCATCATTTGCAAACCATTGCTTCCATCATCCATTGGTAGATCAGTTGATGGTCTATTATCTTGGTATAGGAGATAAGATGGGTCCTCCTCTATGACTTCTTGGTCGAGATCTCCCCAACTTCTGAAGTTGGGATATTCTTCAAGGTCGGATGTTTGAGATGTGGAGGCTTCATTTAATTGTGGATGTCCTCGTGATCCGAGAGATTGTGGTAACTCTCCTACCACAAAATAATTTTTGGGAATCGTGTAGTTTTTACAATCATTATCCTAGATGATGAATTTGATATCAGAGATGGTCAGAATGGTAGGAGTGGTGGGTGTCTCTATCACAGAAGTGGAAGCTAGAGTAGCTGGATCAATGTACGGTGTTGATGGGCCTTCATCATTTTTAGGTACTTGAGGTATTTTGTAGTATTTTTCCTCAAGGTTCTTGCAATAGGAGAATGGTTCAGGATCTCCATGGATGATGACCTCTTGTCCTTCATATATGAATTTGACACATTGATGGAAAGTTGATGCTACTACTTACATTACATGGATCCATGGATGTCCTAGGATAATGTTATAAGGCAAGTCAGGGTCTAGGACCTGACAGGTGGTTTCCATGATAGCTAGCCCTACTTGAATAGGGATTCTAATTGTGCCTTGGGAAACTCTTTCCTGATCCTCATATGCTCTTATTGTAATACCTTTTCCTTTGTTGATGGAATCCTCTAATATTTTTAACTGTTTAATGAGCTTGAGGGAACAAATATTCAATCCTGCACCTCCATCCACCAAGACTCACTTGAATTTACTTTTCTACACTAGGACCTCTAAATGGAGTGCACGGTTATGAGATGGTTGAGCGGGAAAATATTGGTCAAAGAATGTAAGAAGATTCAAAGTAATGATGTTTTCAACTATAGCTTAGAATTGTTCTGCATCAAGATATGCGGGGACGGTGGATGAAGCCAATGCTTCCTCAAGGATTTTCTTATGGGTGGATGATATTTTTAATAACTCCATGATGGAGATTTGTGATGGCATTCTTTTTAGCTGATCAAGGACATTGTAACCATTGGGAACATATCTTGAATTGGACATGAAAGTTTTGTTTGGTTGAGATGATCCTGCAATAGTAACTTTTTTGCCTCTTGTGGTGACTCCAAAATTGGCTTGAGCTCCTTTAATAGTGATTACTATGCAATATTCATCTAGGGAGGCGACGATAGTTTCATACACAAGATTCACATTTTTGAAGATGCCTTTCCCCTTATTAGTGTTATTGTTCCCTTTATTGTTATGGTTAGGCATCAGATTCGTGTATATTTTGAGGTTCTGGTTTCCTATTGGTTGTTCCACATTTATGATTCTTTCATCAATGAGATCTTGGACTATGTTCTTTAACCTCATGCAATTGTTAGTGGTGTGCCCTTTGATTTTGTGGAATTCACAGAGCTTATTTTTGTTATACCAAGGAGGTTTAATGTTTGGTTCTTGGTAGTTCTTGTAGGTGGGGATCTTGATGAGGTTTTCGTTTATCATTTTGTTCATGATGACTTTGAGTGGTTGCCCAAGAGTGGTGTACTTTTGTTTGATGGAATTCTTGTTTCATTGGGGCAGTCCCCTTTGATCATTGACGTTATTGATCGCTTGATTGTTTATTTGTGTTGTGTTTGCATGATGGTTTTGGATTTGTTGTTGTGGTGCAGGTGTGTTTTGCTGAGGAGAACTAATGACAACTTTGGCATCGACAACACCAACATTTTTTTCTTTTTCTTTCCCATGTGTGAGGTTTTTCATTGTAATTGGTGGGTGGGCAATTGTTCTATTGTTTAGGATATGAAGTTGATCCTCTAGGTTGTGTCATAAGAGCTCGCTCAGTGTTGAGCACCTTGGAAATCAACTAGTCATACATGGTGATCCCTTGGACCTTGAGCTGGAATTCCAAGAGGCCATCAAGGTTGGATATGATAGTGCACACTTGTTGTTCCTCAGGCATGACCCATTTACTCTGATTGGCCTTAGATCGCCATCATTATAGGAATGAAGCAAATGATTCATTCTTACCTTGTTTTAGAGCCGATAGTTCTTCAAGACTAACATCCATGTCGATATTGCATGTGTAGTTTTTGATGAATGCGTTTAAGATTTCTTGGAATGTCTTGATGCTTGTAGGTAGGCAAGAGAACCATTCCATGGAATGGCTAGCAAAACTCCTAGAAAATAGCCACATCAAATAAGTATCGTCATATGCGACTTCCATGCAATGAACTTGTAATTCCCTGATGTGATCTTTAGGGTTTCCCATCCCATGATACTTATTGAATTTGGGGATCTCAAGTCCCTTTGGGAATGGTTTCATTATAAGGCTTCTATCGAATGGATAAGGACATAAGTTGTTGGGTGTTTTCATGGTTCACCCTTATTGAAGGTCAAGCACTTGTTGCGAGAGGAACCTGATTTGTGTTGTCACATCATTTTGTGGACTAGGGGGTGGGATGAAAGTGTTTTGAGGCGGTTGAATTGTTGGTGGGATAGGTGGATTGGTTGGTATGGATGATGTCTGGATATTCTGCTGAACCAAGTATGCTTGCAAAAATGCTTGCTTTTCCTATTGAAGTTGTGCTATTAGAGCCTATTGTTGAGCTTGTTGTTGCACTTGTTGTTGAGTTGCTAATTGGGCTGCTTCTTGTTGTTCTTGATATTGCTTTAGTGATTGTTGATATGCTTGTTGTTGCACTATGTGTTGTTGTGCAAGATATTGCGCTTGTGCTTGTGCTTGTTGTGCTTGATATTAGGCTTTGGCTTGAGCATGTGCTTGAGCTTGTGCAACTCGAGCTTGTGCTTGTACTTGAGCTTGTGCAACTTGAGTTTCTTGAGTGACTTGTTATTGTTGTTGTTCCAATAAGTCTTGGAATTTTTTAGCCTATTGTGCTTGTTGTGTGACTTGGGTAGCTTGAGCAACTTGCATGGCTTGAGTGGTTTGCTGAGCAGCTAGTTGCATGGCTTGTTGAGCAGCTAATTGTGCAGCTTGTTATTTTTGTACTTGGAGGAATTCCTTTTGATAAGAAACTTGTTGAGTGGCTTACAATGCCATACTATATTGGCTTGATGTATTGGAGCTTGATGGTGGTGGAGGTGGTGGTGGATTCAGAATGGTGCTCATTGTGGTGGTGAGAGGCGTTGTCATGTTGGTGATTGGGATTTGATTGGTAGATGGTGCGATCGATGTGGTTGGTCTTTGAGAGACCATGTTTTGAGATGTTAGGGGATGGTTGATGATGTGATTTTTGTAGTTGTCATCTATTGTTGCGATGTAAATGAAAAGTTTTGAGAGTTTGGCATGATGTTTCGATTGATGTTTGGGATGTTGGTTTGTATTTTGATTGATATTTGGTAAAGGGGGAAGCCCTAAGCCAAGAAGTGGTGTGGATGATGCTAGAAATGGTGGAAGTGGTGGAAATGTGAGGGGTCTGATCTCTTGAGAAAATGGTGGTGTCAAAAATTCCCCCTGGTCCGAATATGTCACCCTCTCCTTGCAAATTTATGGGGAGAGAGGTTTGGGGTGTTGCGCGGAATGATTATGATGATGGGTCATTTGGATCATGAAAGGTGAGAGGGTCATATGTATGCAATGGTACAGTTTGTCCCAAGATGGTGTTTGCATCCAAATCTTGATTGTTTATGATAGGATGCATTTGTAATGCATTGAGAAATGCACTTCCTTTGTTAACAAAGGGTTGCGTTGGAGCAATGGATGATGTGATTTGTAGGATGTTTTGAGTGATGTTTTGAAATGAGGGGGTAGATGAAACAAGGATGGTAGATGAGATTGGAGGCATGACTCCAAAATATGGTTCCACAATAGTCTTCACATTGAAATTGGATGGGAGTTTAGCCCCTTTCTTTTCTAATTCGAGTATGTATAGTGAGGGATTGATTCTCATCATGATGTTGATAATTTTTTTATTCTCCCAATTTTGAATTATTTTAGTGATTTCCTCATGTGACCTTCCAAAGGGGTTATTGGTAAGATCCTCCATTTGGACACCTTCCTCTTGATGGTCTTGCAAAAATGGAGGAAGGTTAATCGTGAGACTGCCAGACCCAATGGGATTCATTTCAGAAGTAGTTTGACTTGAGTCACTTGAAGTAGATGTTTCTTTGTTGGCTTCCATGTTCCTCTTGTGTTGTGATCTAGTTTGTACCATAAAATAGGGATCAATCTTCAAGAATACGGAAGGTGAATTCTCTAATTCTTTGGATTGATCTAATTTTAGGTACAAAAGAGAAATTTTAGGATGATTTAAGGATCAAAGGGTGATAATGATATGGATGTAAGATGGATGTTTGATGGATGTTTGGAACTCTTTGAGAAAAGTTTGAAGGGTATGTTTAAACTTTAGGACTTGATTTAGGATTGATTTGTTTTGGAATTGAATTTTGGTGGACTCATAAACTCTAAGAGATTGGATGTTGTCCTAGAGTTTAAATTGTTCACAAATTCTAATTTTCCTAAATGTGAGAAGAAGGATTCATCTAAACACTCCTATCCAAACAAGATATTGATAATGAACTCCTAAATCCCAAGATGTTGGATGTTATCAAGGGATAAATTTGTTCAAAAGGTTTGATAATTTTATCAAATATGTGGAGAAGGATGCATCTACACATATTCAATCAAACAAGGTGATTTTGGATTGATTTCAAATGACTTTCCCAAAGTTTAACATGAATTATTTTTCCAAGACTTTCAAAGAGTTGATAATGAGATGATATTGGTTTTGATGTTCAAAGATGGATGAAGGTTTTATTTTGATCCTAGGATGTACCTAAAAAGATACTTGTTTACTAGACCTTGATATTGAAGAACATACGATACTCCTAAGGACCTCTCAACCAAGAAGTGGTTCAAACTGAGATACATTTCTAGATTGTTCAAAGGAATGAGTCTATAGAAGCTTGTGAATTTTTTGCTTATTTTGATGTGTTGCTTTTGATTGCACTTCCTAATGTATTTCTTGATGACCTTTTGAGTGTGACTCCTAAATTTTGAACTTTGACCCAAGGACTTTGGTTTTGGGATTTTGACTTTCTTGGAAATCATGAGGAATTAACACATGTGAGAGCCAATTTTGTTATCTTTGCTTAGTGACTTTGTTTTAGCACAAACACTTCTTTGATTATATTTCCAAACTAGATGTCCAATGTCTCAATTTCTTCAAATCTCACAAATCGTGTTATGTGGAAATTTGATGAAGTCAAGGCAAGGGTTACCTATTGTTTAACTTTAGTAGGAAGATTGTGATGTAAATCCAAGTGTTTAGAAACCTCTAAGGATGAGAATCCCAAGGGGAAACAATAACATATGAATTTGGTCAATTGTATTTGGCTCCTAAAGGTTTTGAGATTTTGATTATGATGTTAAGTGTTTGTTTCCAAAATGTTTTTGAACAATCAAAGCATTTTGTAACCAAGAATATGCACAACTTTATGGATATGAAAGATAATATTTGTTGAGTCCCCACTTGGACAAGTCCAGCTATGGTTATCTTTAGCAAATGGTTAGATGCTTGACCCCACTAGCTCCCCTCCACAACACTCACTTATACAGGGTAGCCAAGCATAAACACCCATGAAACTCCCATGGCATGGTTTCCATTTCTACTAAAGACCATAAAAGTGTGGGGCGGCTTCAGAATGACTGTTCTTGTACCAACAAATAGATCAAGGATTTTGGAAATTTCTAAACAAGGGTTTTAGTTTGGACTTTTTGTTCATAGGAGTTGACCCAACATGGTGAGAGACCATTTAATTTCCCTTCTCATCGGAGTCAACTGCATGATATTGGCATTTATTCCAATACCCACAATTATATTCCGACTAGAAATACTCTTGGTTTTAGAGTGTTACCGATTGAGTCGTTCACTTGGGTGAGTAATTTTTCCCCAAGGTATATTCATAGTTCGATCAACCTTTGTTTTGAAACAAGGGAGAACACATGCAATAGGTTTACTCACACTCGCAATGTTTTGTTTATTTTTTAAACCCAAAATGAAGTGTGGAGGTGATCACTTTATTCCACCCTAAGACCATCAAAAATCCTTTTGATTCTCAAGATCGCCGTGAGGTGTGAGAGAAGCACATACATCTTTTTGATGGCGTTAGTTTGAGTAAGTAATCACAATTTTTTTTGCACATGTTCATTTTAAACCCACAAAGAAATTATTTTCATTCATTTTAAAGCACCAAAATGAGATATGAAAGTTACCTTGTTTAATTGTTAACCTCAAACAAAATCTAGTCAATTTGCCTAAAGTTCATTTTAATCCCTTTGCAATGAAAATGGAAAGATTTTGTAGTGTTTGTTTTAAAGCTCAAAAACAAGTGAGTTAGTCTAAAACACAAAATTAAAGCATATGAAGGAATATCCAAGCATTAAAAAATGCTTTTCAATTTCAAGTTTGATGCTCAATTCTTCGACTCCAATCTTGCTTTTGTTCTCACTCGATTCCAACACTTCACCTTTTCCCTATTCCATAGTGGATTGGTGTCACTTGTGAAAAGTGAACCTTTCCCAATCCTTGACAAAATCAAATGATGAATATTGTTGAAGATGCTATGAAGTGGGCAAAATCAGTTCTCAATTGAAAAGAGTAACTTTGCATAAGATTGTGGATGGATTGTTCAAGAATGAGCCTTCTATTTATAGAATCTCAAGTTGAAAGAGTGCCCGAAAGAGAGCAATGTGGGATAAAGATTTAGCCAATAAGAAGGAGCCACTTGTCACCTTGTGAGTGGATGGAGGATGTGCAAGTTTTGGTCAATGTGCCAATAAATGAGATTGGTTGGCCTTTTCAAATTCAAATTTGGCTTGTTGGAGGGAGAAAAAGAAGACTTAAATTATGCCAAGTGGGGGACATGTAAGAGGGGAGTTATTGCCATGTTGGAAGGGATAGGTCAACGTGTTTTCAAATTCAAACTTGAGGGAATATTCTCCAAAGATGCCTTGTTGAGGGAAAATGAGGAATTAATAAATCAATAAATTGATTTATTTGTGCAAGTGGGAAAAGCTAGAGGATGTGATGCGTGATTAGATTAGATTAATCAGGATTAGATTAATTTAGTGAAAGATAAGGTGATTTTGACCTATTTGACTTAGATACTTTGATTTATTTAAATCAAAAGGGAGGAATATGAATTTTGAGATTTATTTAAATAAAGGTTTGATTTATTTAATCAAAGAGGGATAATGATAGGCTTAAATTAAAAAAGTTAATTTATTTAATTTAAATGAATGACCTTAGGAGATTGAATTTAATGAACTTGATTTACCTAATGAGTGGATGAATGTGAATGATGATAATTTTGTATGTCTACAGTTGCAAACCTAAGTCTAAAGTAGTTAGAACTCAACTAAAATATGCCCTTAGGCCTTCCTTTATGCTAGCCAATATCTTTCTAAACATTAGTAACATATTTGAGGATAAAATGACAAGAGTTTAATTCAGTTTGTTGGCTCAAACCTCTTGGTCACCTAGTTGACTTGTCCATATTCATGCTCCTTGAAAATATTGATTGCAGGTGGTTGAATAAAGAAATATTGTTTCCTTTACCTTATCCATCTGCCAAAAGCTCCTTGAACAAATCCTAGATTCTTGGAGATGTCCCAAATTGGGTCAAACTACCCTATATTAGCTAAATATATTGCACAACTCACCAAAATACCCATAAATTTCTTCAATTGCTCATTATTCCACCAAATATCATAATTTCCATCAAACATGTTTATAGGGCATGTGAATGAGAGTTTGAAATGGATAAATTCTCTAAGAGGGCATAGGAGATATTTTAGGGATAATAATTGACACTTGTCTCATTTCTTTAACAAATAAAAACACTTTCTCTTGTACTTACTTGATAGTGCCTTTGTCATTTGATAGTTCTTTTCAAGAGAAAAAGACAAAGACGATTTCCTTTGACACATTTATGACACTATATTAACAATTATAGTAACTTATAACAACTATTTATTCTTGACTCTATAACCATCATTCATGAAATTTTTCATAATTTTCCTATGGCTATCATTGACTCTCATTCAATGACTACTTCATACATTTTTTCTTAATATTTCAAAATTCCCTTGCAAAGACTCTTTACCCTCTGATTTCAACCTACATTGATACTGAACTCACTTTCTTTACACACATTATTTTTCCATGGCCTCTAATACAAACTTTAATTTCCTCACATACCTCTATCATAGTACTTTTGATGTCTTCCAAATGCACCATTATTATGCTTTATTTGCATCATATACTGCCCACCTATTAAGCATGCAAACCTTGTATTGTCTTTACAGGTTTCCCAATTAGGGTTTAAATAAGAGTTCTTTTCCCTACCATACTACATTCACCATTAAACATTTGGAACTTTACTTCCTTGTAAACCAATCACTTAGGCAATCTTATGGCTTTTATTTACGAGGAATTTTTGACTATATCCTGTACTCTTTATCTCCTCATAGGATTGTTATCTTCTTATCGCTATTTTAAAGACCTTAAAAAGGTTTTAACTTCTTAAACTTTCCCTTCATGTGCTACTTTTTGTCTTCTTTGTGTTTGATATATTTGGACTTTCTTTATCTTTGTGTCATCACTAACCATTAATTTTCTTCCATGGTCTAATTTTTCCTATGAATTTCTAACTACTCCCCACATGCATTTTTCCATTAAAAATCCCTTTCTATCTCTTCTAGAAACATTTCTCATTGTTTTTCCACTTGAAACCTTAATCAAACATGTTCAAGCACTTCATTTATACACTTTCATCACTTAGACATTGATCAAACTATTTTAGATGCACCTTCAACCCTCCATTGTCCGTTATATAACCTTCCAACACTTATTTTATGATTCTCTATCATTGAATTCATCAAAAGACTCCTTTAGACATATTATTTGATTCACATTAGTGACTTGAAATACTTGTTCACTACTCCATATATGCATATCAGGTATACTTGACACATCATATATATTCAAGCACCAATTTTAGTGGTCCTTGTCACTTAAGACACACTTAGGTCATTTATTTAATCATTTTTGTCATTTGATAGGCTCCACCTTTCTTCTATATGCCTACATGTATTCTTGGTGCTCCTATTAGAATTATTCCACTCCTTGTGTAGGAAGGCCCCTCTTAAACTTGTTCATTTCATTTCAATGCACTATCTTGAAGACCCCATGATTGCTATGATTGAGTTCTTATTATCACTATGAACAACAATGGCGGACAAGGCTTCGAAATTTAACAATTAATAGGTCCTCTTGACAATATTTTGACATAGGTTTACCATTTGGTTGATAATGAGACACAAGTAGAAGACATAGATATATACCATTAGTTATAGCAAATCACAACCTTTTATCTTTGAACCAAACTGAGATGAAACCCTTGTGACTATCACTTAAATACCTCTATACTACTTTTCCCTAGTGTAAAACTCTAAAATATTCTCATAAGGACTTTTAGATCCTCATTGTTGTAATCTCTTCTCTACTCGACACCATAAAGGACTACTCTCTCTATCTTTTGACTATATATTTATTTCTTATCGATTGTGTTCTTTCAACATGCAATCTAAGTGAACCCTTCACTTTGAAAGCATTTTGATCATATTTACTAGGTAGGTGCATTGATTTTTCACATCTATGGATACTTTCAAGTTTATGCATGACAGGGAGACTTCACACTATATTTTCTAAGCTTGACAAAGGTCTTAACATTTCATAGGACCATCCATTACATCACTTGATTAACAACACTACCTTGTGTGTTTTGGATAACCAACAAGGGTTTAACAAACTTCCTTTACATGAATGGCTCCTAACAATCATATCTACCTTTGACAGTCCAAAGGGCCAAAGGAAGTAAGTGTGCTAGTATCAACAAATATTTACAAATGGTTTAATAGTTTTGATATTGGTTTGCATGCCTTGTATTTCCCATTTTGTCTTTGAGAGTGAAACACAACAAAATAAAGTGTATGGAAAATTAAAAAAAACTTGTGATAAACTTTCTTAATGACTGCTTTTGAACACCTTATCTCATTGTTCTTTTGATATTCCATGATTTTTCTACTATTTATTTCCTTATTGATTTTCATACCTACCTTTGCAACCATCTATACTAGCATCTAGGTCAACATGTACACTTCATAAAGGGTTTATTACTAGGCTAGAGTATCAATAATTTTGATAGTGCTCAAGAAAACCCATTCTTAGGTAGAAAAAAGATAGTACTTGGTATGTATTTTCTTGAGGGTTTTAACAATAACAAGGGCTTAAATAATGAAACATAGAGCCTCCTCCATCAAACTTCTATCAAATCTTTGTCTCCTCCTTTGAATAAACCTTAGAATGACTATCATAGAATGTCTCTATTGTATCATCAATATACAAATATCATGCAAGATATCATCAATGCATCTTCCCAATAATTACAATAGGGTTCTCATTAAAATACATTCTATAATGGTGAGTATTAACAAATCAAGATAATAAAAAATAAAATCAAAGAAATAGAATATTTTCTCTTATCTTGAAAATCCATGCGTATATTTCTGCATGAGCTAGAAATAACAACCCTTGGGGCTCTTGCATGTTTGAAAATTGTAAGGGGTGTAAGGGAATTTTGTACATGTGTCTGAATGTATTTATATGGTGTGGAATAATGTACCTTGTGGATTTGGACACCCCTCTCCTTCTAGATACTTCTTGAAACTTGTATCACTCTATTTATTAAGTGCCTTGTGTTGTAGAATGCATAGTTTGTTTGCAGGTAACGAAGTGTTGTCGATATCACTCTAGAGCAGATGTTTGTTTGAAGCACTTGTAGAAGAATGCTATGTACTTGGTGATGTATTGTAACTCATATTTGAAGTAATACAATAATACTGAGCTTTTGGAGAGTGGGGTTTTTTACCTGAAAGGGTTTTCCCCACATATATCTATTGTTATTGTATTTTTGTACTTGTGGTTCTATTTCCATTGTTCTCTTTGTTCTTCTCTTATTATAATTGTTAAAGGCATTAAATAAAAAAATTTGTAACTCTCTCCTACTTACATTAGTTTTGGAAGTTGTTTCTTCTCATCCGGCTTCCTTTCATAAAGAAATGTGCAAATGCACACCACAAAGTCTTGAAGGAATTGAAGGATATTCAAGATTGTGAAGAAGAAGCTCATGAGTTAATATCCTTCTGCCTGAATTGGTCTGTAATATCACATAATTGTGCCCTAGGGTAAATTCCATATTTTCACATTCTTTCCTAGCATTTATGACACTCCAAAAAATTATTGACAAAACCCCTTGAGTCAGAATTTCTCAATTTTGGCTTCAAGAGAACAAGTGGCTGAGCAACAAAAGCTTGGTGACATGTTCCTCGAGAATATAGGCTTTGGAAAAACGTGCAACATGTAGACATTTGCATGGCGCGCTAGCGTCCTAGCCATTTCTCAAGCTTGAAATGTGGAATCTAGAAGGTTAACCCTTGTGACACGTGTCCTGGCAGTTACATTCTGAAAGTAACAGCTCTTTGCCACCTTGGAAAGCATAAGAACTTATTTTTTCCTCTCATTTGGAGGTTGGAAGATTGGAGGACAACACAACTCTCATTCATTTCTTGCTACCACTTTGAGACTCATTCTCTTTCGATAGTAGCACTTTCACAGGTGAAGCCATGCCAGACTAAGGTCCCCCTAGTAGCAACAACAAATCTCAATAAAGCACTCAACGGTGTGTCCACATGCTTAGGAGAGGGCCTTGGCCCATGGGTAACACTCTATCTTCCTTTCTCACTTTCCTTTTACAAGCATTTGTCTACTCTTTAGTGGTGCGGGTTCTACTCCCGAGCGGGTATTGCTTTCACCACACGCTTATTGTGGTGTGGGTTCTACTCCCGAGCGGGTATTGCTTTCACCACATGCTTATTGTGGTGTGGGTTCCACTCCTTGAGTAGGTATTTCTTTCACCGCATGCTTATCATGGTGCAGGTTCTACTCCTCGAGTGGGTATTCATTTCACCACATGCTTTGCTTTCCTTTCCAACTTGGTTGTTTGTGGAGGTGGGAACACCAAAGTGGGGTTTGACTGAGGTAGGCCCCTATACAACCACCCAACAACTTTCTCCTTGATCTTCTATGTGCAAGTTATGGGAAAGGAGCTTGGAGTGAAGATTTGAGTGTCCAAGAAAAGGGTAAGCTTTCTCCAAGTATTGTGATATTTCCTTCAGTATTTGGATTTCTGGTTAGTTAATAGTTTCATTTATATCATTCTTGAGTTTGTGAGTAGGATTTATTTTTGTCTGTTGAGTTCTTGAGTTCTTTGTTGCTCGCGACCCTAGCGCGACTTTTAGACGACAACGCACCACGTTGGCATCCTAGATATGTGTTGATGTCTTCTAGCCAAGAGCTCTCTCTTCTGGGATAGAAAACTTTCAATCCAGATCTCTCAGGACCTCTAACTATTTCCTCTTATACATAATTGTGTTCTTGGTTCCTTATCTTTTTGCTATCCTGAGGTGTATAAGGGCAGTTCATTCCTTGGTGATCTCTCGAGAAAGGAGAGACCCATGTGCAACAAATCCTTCTTATATCACATTTTGGTGAACCTGACGTGAACATCGAAAGATTATTTGCAATGTTGCACATTCATCATGATGACTTTTTTGAAGAATATTTCAATATGCTAGAGGATAATCTAGATGACTTCTTGGAAGCACTCCCCCTATCCATAAATCTACCGAACAAGGCTCTTCTTAGGAGGCTAAGGGATTGGTAAATGTGATGGTAGTTTTAGCGGCTCCTCCGAGCCCTAGGAAACCCATCATCTATGTAACCCTAGCCAACCCTACCATCTATGGAATCTCATGTCGTAATAATTCACTCAACTTATATTCAAGCTCATGAAAGCTACGAATTTTGCATCCTATGAAGCTGTTGGACACACATATCCCACAAGGAGTAATAGACAAAATTTGGATCAACAACCTTCTATGCCTACCTCACAATCTACTTCTTTCCCACCTTCCCAACTAAGCCTTCCTATAGCATCTAAACCTGTGATCAAAGCACCAATCGATTATGATCTTGTTAAGAAGCTTCATGTTAATCCGACTACAATCTTGCTTTCGGACTTGCTTCAGACTGCCCCAGTTTATCAAGAGATGCTTCAAGAGGCCCAAAAAAATATTCTCTTACCTGCCTCTACCAAGCCTATAGATGTTAATGCATTGTTGGCTCATATTTGTGCAAATTCATCAAATATTATGCTCCACTTGCAAGAACTCCTGCCTCTAGACGTGCAGAAGCAAGTAGAACCTTTGATGATCATAGTCATCATTAACAGCATCGGTATTAGGCGTACCCTCATTGATACTAGATCAACACTCAATGTTTGTGGTATGGACCTACTACCTAATATTAAAGTTGATTCATCTTCCTTGGCAGCTTCCTCTTTGTACATTCATGGATTTGATAATGTTGGTTGCCAAGCTCTAGGTATGATAATACTACCTTTGTAGCTAGGCCTCGTTACCTTACCTACGTTGGTTTATGTGATGCCTAGGCCTTTACCTTATAATCTCCTCTTAGGGAGACCTTGGATCCACGCTATGGGTGTCGTAACCTCCACTTTACATTGTTCTTTGAATTTTTTTGCAAATAATTAGGTAGTCACAGTCAAAGCAGATCCAGAGGGCATTTTCCTTTGTAAACTGACTGTTGCCGGTCACGTTTCAACTATGTCTACCCTCAATAATTGTATTTATTCCTTAATCGTTTATGCTATGGCATGTTCTTCATTGATACCCTCTATGGAAATCATTCCCAAGGTGAGTTTCAAAACTAAAGAACCATCTAAAGTAGAGAATCCTAGTTCTCCCACATCGTCCTCTCAAGTAAATGCTTTCCTTGAAGCTGATTGGGGTTACTTGAACTTTTCTGAATTCTTTATTGCGAGATACAAGGTAGACCGCTCTTGTGTGGACCTTCCACATGCCCCTAGTACAAAGGCAGATAATAAGAAGAGCGATCTTGTTTAGGAACCCACTCTTTCCTACACTGAGGAGAACGATCTGCCTCCTACAAAAGAAATTAAAATTTGTAAATCCAACAAAGGAGGTGGAAGTACCCCCGTAGAGATGTTTGGCGTTCATTGGTGGAATGAAGCACTCTATTTGGATCCACCGCCCCCTGGGGTTTTACAAACTTGATATGGATTCAGATATGAGCTCGCTTCTCGATATGGTTACGGGTAGAAGGTCCTGGGATGTATCGAGCAGGGTAATGTATCAAGCAGGAAATTAAAGTCCCCATCAATCTTAAACCATGGTGAGAAAACTTGGGACTAGGTTGTTATGTTGAGCAATCTAAGCTAAAGCCTTGGTGGAGTGTTAATATGATTTCAGTCAAACCATTGAACCTCGTCCACCCTGAGTTAATAGATGAAAAGGAGCAAGCCTAGAATATTCCCCTAGATATCTTCTCTTTAGATGAAGTGCTAGAGGAATTTTTAGGTGCATACTCCTCATTACCCCCTTATCATCACAAAAGACGTTTCCCGTATCACTTGCATAGCCAAGCATATTTTGGGGAATCTGTCCTAAATATTGATGAGGACCTTCTGTCTAACACCAGGATGACGTTACGACTCCTGAGCATGAAGACCGAATTTCCCTTTTAAAAGGGGATATTGTCGAGGTCTCTATGGATCCCATATCCCTTGAAAAGGTGATCAAAATTGGAAAGTTTCTTTCTTTGAAAGAAGCAAACAAACACTCTGATATTTTGTGTTCTCATCCTGACATATTCACTTGGACATACGAGGATATGCTTGGTATTGATGAATCTATAGTAGTTCATAATATCATCCTATGTCCCAATGCCAAGCCAATTAAGCAAAAAATATGAAAAATCAATCCTAGAGTGGCAGTAATGGTTAAGATTGAGATAGAGAAGTTGTTAAAAGCAGGCTTTATCCATCCCATTGATTGTTCCCCTTGGATTTCAAACATAGTCACCATTAGTAAACCTGACGGTTGCATTTGCATATGCATCAATTTCTAAGACCTTAATAAGGCTTCTCTTAAGGATGATTTTCCATTACCTAATATAGATATGATTGTTGACTTGACTGCATGCCATGCATTGCTTTCTTTCATGGATGGCTTCTCAGGTTATAATCAGATCTATATTAACTTGGATGATCAATACAAGATAGCCTTTACTACCCCATGGGGTACTTTTTGTTATGTGGTCATGCCCTTTGGATTAAAGAATGCAGGAGCTACTTACCAACGGGCGATGACCCTAATATTTTACGACTTCATTCACAAGATTCTAGAGGATTACATCAATGACATATTGGCCAAATCCATAACCTGTCAAGATGATCCTAAGAACCTTCGCCTTATCTTCGAAAGAATTTGAATCTACAAAATGAGGTTAAATCCCCTTAAGTGCATCTTTGGCGTTGATGCTAGAAAGCTTCTAGAGTTCATAGTCTCTCATTTTGGGATTGAGGTTGACACTAAAAATATCGATGCTATCATTAACATTCCTTCATCAAGGAATGTTCCTGAGTTGTAGAGCTTACAAGGGAAGATTCGGGCAATTTGTAGATTCATATCTCAATTGGCTGATCATAACCTTCCTTTCAATTGTTTGTTAAAAAAGGATGTTCACTTCATATGGGATGAGGGATGTCAAAAGGCCTTTGAGTTGATCAAATCATACTTAGCCAACCCTCTCGTGTTCATGTTGGCTATGCCAGATAGACCCTTTCTGCTCTACCTAGCTACATCACCATATGCTTTAGTAGCTCTTTTAGCTCAATATGATGACTCTGGAAAGGAAAGAGTAGTTTACTACATTAGTCGCGTCCTGGTTGATTACGAAACTCGTTATTCCTCCATGGAAAGGTAGTTCCTTGCTCTTGTCTTCACTACACAGAAGCTGAGGCATTACCTCCTCCATGCTGAAATGCACGTCATAGTAAAAATAGACCTTTTAAGGCATCTATTTTCCAGCATTGATCTGACAGCAAGGTTAGAAAAATGGGTTATGTTTCTTTCTGAGTTTGACATAAAGCTTGTTACTCAAAAATTGATAAAGGGTTAAGTGGTTGCAGATCAGTTGGAAGATGCTCCCTCATCTAGCTCCTTTCCTATCTTAGATTTGTTTCCTGATGAAAACATTTTTACAATCAACCACGATCTTGAATGGAAAATGTATTTCGATGGGTCAAGGTGTCAAACTAATTCCAAAGCGGGAGTGGTCCTAATATCCCTCGAAGGTAAACCTATTCCCTTGTCCTTTTGATTAGATTTTCCTTGTACTAATAACATCACTAAGTATGAAGCCCTTATAGCTGGCTTACATGTTGCGATAGCACTAAAAAATTAGACACCTTCGTATCCTAGGTGACTCTAAGCTTATAGAGAATCAAATAATGAGAACATATTAGGCCAACAAAAGTATGTTGTCCTAGTACTAGGTCCTTGCCTTGTCTTTTCTTAGATAATTTTCTTCTTTCGCAATAGACAATGTCCCTAGGAGAGAAAATAGACATGGTGACACCATGGCAAGTGCCGCTTCCTTGGTACCTTCCAAAGAGGATATGAAAGAATACCACTTTGTAGTCTAGGTCTTGAAAACCCCTATGGTTGTACAAGAACCTGAGGTTGAATTCCCCATGTGATCCTATGTAGACTCTAGAGAATGGTTTTATGATATCTATAACTATTTAAAAACTAGGAACTTCCCCGATGATGCGACAAAGAATGACCGCATTTGCGTGAGGAAGCTTTTGGTTCGCTACGTCATCCTATCAGACATCCTTTATAGGAAGGCCTATAATAGCCTGATTCTTTAGTGTCTTACCAAAGCAAAAATACCCCTTGCCCTTAAGGAAGCCCACACAGGCTCTGGGGGTGGACATTTTGGTGGTAAATCCCTTACATAGAGATTGATGCACATGGGATACTATTGGAAAACAATGGAACAAGATTCCTTTGACTCTGTCAAGAAGTGCCCTCAATGCTAGCAACACAACCAACTCATTCACGTGCATTCCCAAGAGATACAAAACCAAACTTCCCCTTGGCCATTCGCTAAATGGGGGTTGGATATTATTGGAAAGATATCGCCACCCTCTTCCAAAGGACATGCCTTCATCATTACCACTACAAATTGCTTCATGAAGTGGGTCGAGGATATCCCACTCTGATCCATGAATGTTGAAGCTATCTATAGCTTCCTTATGAACAACATCATTTCTCAATTCGAATTGCCTGATACACTTGTTTCTGGCAATGGTACACCATTTAAGAACAAGGAAGTGAAGTAATTCCTTGAGAAGTTTCACGTACAACATAGGTTCTCCACGCCCTACTATCCTCAATCTAATGGTCAAGTAGAAGCATAGAATAAAACTCTTGAGCTTATTCTCTAAAAGCTAGTTAATAAACATGGTAAAGACTAGCACATTCAACTGACATATGCTTTATGGGCCTATCGCACAAGTGTCCGAAAAACTATAGGGACAACGCCCTATAACCTTGTGTATGGTGCCGAAGCTATCATGCCCTTAGAATTGGAAATTATGTCTCTATGAGTTTCCCTAAAAGGGCTAATTGACAATGAGACCTATCGAGTCAACCATCTCCATCAACTAGAGATGCTCGATAAGCACCATTTACAAGCCCTCGAACATCTTAAAGCTTATCACCGGTGGTTATCTAGACAATACAATCAAAGTGTACTCCCTCAAACCTTTAAAATAGGAGATTTGGTTCTTTGTGAAAATAAACGAAATGTAAATGTGCCGCCCGACCAGAGAGGAAAATTCAACCCTAACTGGTTAGGCCTTTACATTGTGATTTATGTATATGGCTTAGGTGCCTATGGATTATCATCTATGGATGAAATTCCTTTGAAGGAGTCTATTAATGCTATGCATCTTTTTCGTTACTACGCATAATGTCTTATGTGTCATCTATGTGGTGCTCTCTCTCTCTCTCTATAAAAAGAGTAGTAGTATTACATATGTTGACATTATTCATTAACACGTTATGATAATTTTGTGTTATGAGTGACCATGTGCATGTGTGTGTGTGTCCATTTGATCATCATTGTATTTAATTAACATATAGCCATGTGTGTTTAATTAAATCATATTAGTATCTAATATAAGCATACATCCACATGAGAACATAACATCCATAGCATGAACATATTCAAGAAATGAAAAACATACACATCTAAATAAACAATGCCATGAAACCAAAATCAATGTATCCATATATATATATATATATATGCAATGTATGTATCAAATGTCATGTACATGTGTCAGGCTACTACTACAAAAAAATGAGTGGCTGTTGAATATATGTCTATACAGAAGGATCTACAAGTATGTATGAACATGTATGTATCTCGCTACCAAACATGATGTACACAAAAAATGATCATGATCCCTGGTCACTGAGGCTCGTGGCTCCTGAACCCCTCTAGCTCTGGTGGATGCTCTAGAATCTGTGGGAGGGGCTAGACGATAGTCATCGAGCATGAACAATGAGAGCATGATGTGGATAAGCCTGTCTGCATCCCTCTGATCTCCCCCTGGAAGGAGGATATATCCAGCTCTCCCTGCCACAACTAGTCCCGTAGTCACTAAACCTCTATCGAGCTCACAGCCAATGGCTACCCACCGAGGTCATCGAGACTACTCTGAAGGGTGTCACATGCCTGCTTAGTGGCATCAACCCTCCTCACTATTATGTCTCACTCGACGAGCGATGTACGTAGCTCCCCCAACAGTTTGTCGCACTATCATTGTATGCTCATCACTTTGTTGTCAACTGGACAACCTCCACACCCCGATCCTCATATACAATCTGCAAGCGTGCAACTGACTCGAAGTTGGGGGCATGACTCCCTGCAGACACCGGCCAATATGCCTCAAGGATTGATCCCTGAATCTGTACCGTAGGGGCCACCTCTGATATACACTGAGCTATGAGCCTAGTCCATCCCTGTGCATCCTGTGCAACCACAGAATAGGAAAAGATATCAATATCACATGGAATATATATATACATAAGATACATATATCATCAAACTGAAAGTACAAGATATAGAAGAACAAATCATGTATACCTAGATCTCCCAGTTGCAATGTCACATTAGGGTGAGGCTCGGTGCTTGGACTTGCACTAATGGCCTCAATGGATGTTCCTAGTGCCATAAGTGATGCAGCCACAGTAGAAGACAGTGGTGTTGAAGAGATGGGGGTTGCTGGTGGGGGATTTGATCTCCTCCATCGCCTCAGCCTCGCTGGTGGCACCTCCTCCTCCTCCTCCCCAGGTTATTGCAGCCTCTCCTCTTGTCCTCTAGTGGTGGGGTTGGTAAGTCCCCCTGTGGACTAGGGTCCTCTCTTGGAGCACCCTTGCCGAACACAGGAGTTGTCCAATGCCTCTCCCACCACCACGTGAAATCTATGGCTACACCAAAATTATCCATCATCAATAGGAGTGGTAGATCTTAATTGGGCTCATCATCATCAAATGGGACAATATCTATGATACTCAGGCGAGGGAGGTCCCCGACCCTCGCCAGACTCCTGTGGGACCTAGTGTAGATGGGAACATCTGGTGGCATGGTCTGTGGTAGGCCATGCTGTCGCATGACGTGACTCTAGTAGTAGAGCACGATAATATAATCCCTATGCCCTATCAAAAAATAGTCTCTATGCAGGTTCCTCAAATACCTGCTATCATCCACCCACTTGAAAAATTGATAGGGCCTCCATCAGATCCTATCTACTGTGAGGGTATAAAATTATAGTTGCTAGAATTGTAGATCTCCAAACCTCCACTGACCTATCATGTCGTACTAGTGGACCATGGGAACCCGATATGGTCACACCTGCGGAAAGCTGATCGACTGAGTGCACATGATGTGGGAAAAGGCCCATACCTGTAAAAGTGTGCACGTTGTCAAGCTACAATACTCATAGTGTATGTACTAGCCTAGCTCCTAGTAGAGGTGTGCCAGCATGTTGCACCCCCAGGAAAAGATAGTCCTATGCTCTACCATCTCCCTAATAGTGTGGATGAGGCCCCCGTACAAGTGTGAGCCTCGCCCATCAATTGTGATCCAAAACGCAATGATCATGACCATAACTCGATGGATCAGTGGCACTATGGTCCTCGCTTGGTCATACCAATGCATGTAGATATGGCTCATGCCATCA
Source organism: Sequoia sempervirens (assembly GCA_007258455.2). NCBI lineage: Eukaryota > Viridiplantae > Streptophyta > Pinopsida > Cupressales > Cupressaceae > Sequoia > Sequoia sempervirens. The sequence goes on along the minus strand of VDFB02281492.1, from coordinate 1,025,351,776 downwards.
TCGCCGTTTGTCCTCCCCATGTAATAGCAGATGCCCTTTGCCCACTCATGTGCTGATTGTGTATTGTCTAAGGCCACCCGCTGTCTATGGATGGGTAGTCCGAGGATCTGATAGATGTCCTCAAGAATGATGGTCATCTTCCCAACTGGTAGTTGGAAAGATGAGGTATTGACGTCCCATAGCTCCATAAGGGTCGTAAGCATCCACTCATGATATCTCATCACTGGCATAGTGAAAATGTGCCAGAGACCGATGCGCTCTAGAAGTGTGACCTCATTTGCAGGTAAGTGGTCTCTTTGCTCACAAACCAGCGAAAATGCTCACCCTCCAAGATGCTCCTGAATCTCCAGGTACTCCTACCCAAAAACAAGAAAAGCTTGAATCAGAACATTGACAGTTTACATCAAAAATCAAAAAAATATATAGCTAAGACTTGTGTGTGACGCGCAGACGTCCGCACACTGTGCATGCATCTCTAGACTGCCATGGTTTCCTCAGAGACGCTAATGCATCTTTGGGATGATGACATGAAAAAGAGACGTACGCGCTAATCTTAGATGACATGGTGGTTTCAAGACACAGGTGCACGAAAAAGACGCCTGCGCACCTCGTCGGCAGAAAAAAATCTAAAAAAATGCATCAAAAATCACTAAAATGAGAGTTGCGACTTACCTGGTCCACCTTGTGACCCTCAACAATGTCTCAACACAGCTGCTCCAACCTCGTCTCCTTATACTCTCTCCTACTAGGCATTCTTTTGACTTTTCTCTCAGAAAAGTCAACAATTTGCTCACAGTGAATAGTGAAAATGACCCTTCTAGGGGCCCATCTAGGTATATATAGGCCCCCTAGGGCCCATTTTCCCTAGGCTTTGTGGCTCCCCGGTTTCTCCTAAATTTTCCCCACTAAACTAGGGGAAAAATCAAGAGGGGGCATAAGGTCATCTCTTGATCATATTTTTTTTCCTTTTCAGTGACTTTTTCTTGATCATTCCTCTCTTTGTGGTAGCTTTCTTCTGATTTTTCAAAGCTGACCTAAAATTTGAGTTTTGCAGGATGGAACATTCAACAAAATTCATGATCGCTTAGATGTTGTTTGTCAAGCTCAGATGCTGGGGGCATCTTCAATCCTGGTTAGCTCAGCTGCAATAGCCACTATGGTCTCTCATTATTGGCACACAAATCCATAAAATTCAAAAATTTGGATGAAATTTTTCTTTTCTATTTTAGTGAGGTTGATTTTCTTCAAAATTGAGCCCACTAAAGTGGGTGAAAAAATGTAATATCACATAATTGCACCTAGGGGCAATTCCATATTTTCACATTCTTGCCTAGCATTTATGAAACTCCAAAACATTAATGACAAAACCCCTTGAGTCAGAATTTCTCAATTCTAACTTTAGGAGGACAAGTTGTAGAGCAATAGAAGCCTGGCGACATGTTCCTCGAGAATATAGGCTTTGGAAAAATGTGTGGGGCACAGACGTCTGCATGGCACGCTAGTGTCCTAGCCATTTCCTGAGCTCAAAATGTGGAATCTTGAAGGTTAACCCTTGTGAAATATGTTCTAGCGGTTACATTCCAAAAGTAACGACTCTTTGTTGCCTTGGAAAGCCTAAGAACCTCTTTTTGCCTCTCATTTGGAGGTTGGAAGATTGGAGGACAACACATTAGATCTCATTTTGTTCTTGCTACCACTTTGAGACTCATTCTCTTTCGATAGCAGCACTTTCATAGGCAAATCCATGTCAGATTGAGGTCCCTCCCAGTAGCAACAACTCTCAAGCAAGCACTTAGCGGTGTGTCCACATGCTCAGGAGAGGGCCTTGGCCTATGGGTAACACTCTCTCTCCCTTTCTCACTTTCCTTTTACAAGCATTTGTCTACTAGATTTAGTGGTGTGGGTTTTACTCCCGAGTGAGTATTGCTTTCACCACACACTTATCGTGGTGTGGGTTCTACTCCTCAAGCGGGTATTGCTTTCACCACATGCTTATCATGGTGCAAGTTCTACTCCTCAAGTGGATATTGCTTTCACCACACGCTTTGCTTTCCTTTCCAACTTGGCTGTCCATGGAGGTGGGAACACCAAAGCAAGGTCTGACTGAGGTAGGCCCCTATACAGCCACCCAACAACTTTCTCCTTGATCTTCTATGTGCAGGTTATGGGAAAGGAGCTTGGAGTGAAGATTCGAGTGTCCAAGAAAAGGGTAAGCTTTCTCCAAGTATTGTGATATTTCCTTTAGTATTTGGCTTTCTGGTTAGTTAATTTAGTTTTGTTTATATCATTCCTAAGTCTGTGAGTAGGATTTCTTTTTGTATGTTGAGTTACTAAGTTCTTTATTGCTCGGGACGCTAGTGTGACTTTTAGACGACAACGCATCGCCCTAGCATCCTAGATCTGCATTGACATCTTCTGGTTGAGAGCTATCTCTTCTAGGAAAAAAAACTTACAATCCAGCTCTCTCAGAACCTCTGACTATTTCCTCCGAGACATAATTGTGTTCTTGGTTCCTTATATTTTTTCTATCTTGAGGTGTATAAGGGTAGTTCATTCCCTAGTGATCTCTCAAGAAAGGAAAGACCTGTGTGTAGTGAATCCCTCTTTTATCACATGGTCTAACTAGACATTAAGTGCAAAGAGTGAAATAAATCAAAATGAAATCTGGTTTAGCACTCAAGAAAATGTTTATAGTTTGGAAAATGATAGGGACAATCAGATGAAACATCATGCAACTACAAGACAAATTCTTTAGCTTATAGAGTTAAAGAATAGAGATAATCAAATAGTATGCATAGGCACTTAAAGATTTGATAAAAATAAGGCACACTCCTGTATCCAGTGCCCCTTTCCAATGCTAGAACAGTCTATCAAAAATAAATCTCAACCCCAACACTAAGGAAGAAGGTATAGAGTCTTCAAAAAATATTGAATTACTATACAAGACTCTTGCACATGCAAGAGGTTCTTGGGAAGAAGGTAAAGCTAAATGACATGATATCTTGAAGAATCTTAAGGGATCTTCATCTTCGGGTTAATATGTTCATATCCTTTTGATCATTTTTTTATGCATACATACATATACTCAAGGGAATATTCCAGACCCTTGCATGAAATTTTTCACTTATGTCAAAGGGGGAGAGATATATAGTGAAAAGAAAAACATTTTTGAATGTTTGGAAAATCTTTATTTTGAAGTTTTGGAGAGTCAAGGTCAATTTTGAAAGGGGGAGTATTAATTTCGAAAGGGGGAGTATTCAGTTGGTTTTGTATTAATATGATTTTTTTTTTTATATGCATGTTGCCATCAATGCCAAAGGGGGAGATTGTTGGATGTTTTCCCAAGGCTTTCTTCCTTGATGTAGCCTGGCAACATGAGCATGAGGTGTACAACATAGGTTGATTCAACTTTCCTCAATGTTTTCATTGATGTCAACATTGTGGGAAGTATTTTTGGGTGTCATTTGTGCAATACTAACTATATCAGAAAGTTGATTTATGAAATTTTTAGTTAAGTGCTCTCTATTGATGGTGTTTTGGTCTAGTGCATCATTTTTTGGGTTTGCAGTTCACCACAAGAACAGATGTAACTCTGCTCTCTTCATCATATCATTATGACTGATTCATACAACTATATTCAAGATCTCGAGAAGTTTGTGATGTATACGGGAAGTTATGAATGACATAGTTCATCTCTCTATACTACAATCATCTCTCTATTCAATATACCAGCATGGGAGATTCCGCATTTTCTTGAGAAGGTTGTTTTGATGTTGTGATTCCAAAGGTAGTCTCTCTGATGTTGACATAAAGAGAAACTAAAGAAATATCAAATCGGGAAGGTGTTTATTTTGAGAAGCATGTGTATGATTGGAATTTTGTGATTAGGTCCTACTCCTAGCCAACCTAATGCATGGTATGTGTTGAGAAGATTAATTACACATTGCATATTTTAGTTGAATCTCTTTCAGATCGATGTTGAATTGAAATTGAGTATTACACATTTTTCTTGGGTGAAAAGATGTTTTAAATCTTGTACATGGTGCTGACAAGAGCTATTTGGATTGTTTTGTTTACATCTAATTAGGCCAACCTAATTGATGTGTACAATGTATTTGTGTATACATATATGAGATATTTTGGAGTTGAAAAAGGGTGACAGAGGGAGTATGTGTGTGAGAGTGTGTGTGTGTGTGAAATTATGAGAGATAAGTGGATGTACAAACATAATTGACATATCAAATGTGAATGGTGTTTTGGTAGAAGTTCAATATCAGAGCAAAATTGTTAAGGGTGAAGCCACAATAGTGGTTTACAATTTGATAGAGGAAGGAGAACTCACAAAAAACAATCCCATGGAAAAAAAAAAATTATTTTGGGGGTTCAAACTAACCAAAAAAGCATTTAGTCAAACCAGGGTTTGAGCAAACCAAATTAATGCATGCACGAACAAAAAAATTTGAAAACCCCTTTTGGGAAGGGGGTTTGGCCGAACCTAGGTTCGACCGAACCCCTATGGGTTTGACCGAGCCCCCCTTTTCCCTCATTCTCCCCCTTAGGCACTATAAAAACCTAAATTTTTACGCTTCAAAACTCGGGTTGAGGATGAAAATGGAGGAGTCTTCACAAACCCAACTTGAATCAGGTAGTCCTTGGAATGAGCTATCCAACGAATATACTTTTAATATGTTTTGGTTTTTTAGTTTTATTAAACATAGGTTTTTCATCAAAAATGAAGGTCTTTTTCTGCACATGTGCAAAAATAGCATTATTAAAAAAAAAGAAAAATAAGAGTGCACCAATATTGAAGTCCTTGATCCAACAAAAAAATTGAATTTCAATATATACAAAAAATTTACGCATATACGGTCACGCTATGTCTGAATTGTAATTGGTTTGACTTTGAAACTTGATTAAATAAAAAATATTCAATAAAAAACTGTCTAACCAAGTGGAAGCACTGGATATAAAAGTTACAAATCTAAATTTGAAAGAATTAGAATTTTATCCTTCATGGAAAAAAATTTATGCATTATACAGTGTGCATCACTTTTTAAAAATGCTATTTTCTGAAAAAAACCAGTTTTCATGGGAGATAGAAAAAGAAGTGTAATCTGATTCCAAAAATTTTGAAAAAATATTTTTAGAATCTAGAGACAAAATGTGACGAGACTCTATTTTGCATCATCTTCAAATTCCTCACAGTTTAGCCGCTATAGGTGCCCGAATGTGAAGATTTAGTTAAAAATAATAATTTCAGTGTCCAGTTTGGCCAAAAATTGTAAACCACTATTGCGGGATCACCCTTCAGTGACTACTAAGCAGGGAAGTACTTCATATTCAGAGCTTCAATGGAATTGAAATACAACACAAGATAGGCACACACTTTAATACATCAATTCATATTTTGGCAGTGAGTCATGCCATTTTGTATTGTACAAGTTAACTCTAGTTGTGAGCCTTTTAAGGACAGTGTTTCCTGACAGTGAGCCCCTAAAATATACTATATCCGGATATAATATATTGTGAGCTAACCCCAACCATGGTTTTTTCCATTTTGGGTTTTCCACATAAAAATCCTGGTGTTCAAGTGTTATGCTTTCATTTTTGTTCCAAATAATATGTTTTGGTGATTGCAATTGTTGTGTTCAAAAACTTTAATAGAATATTGATTCACCCCCCCCTCTCAATATTCTGAATGTCCAACAATATCTTCAAGCACCTATTTTAGTGTTCCCGACCACTTAAGACACATGTAGGTCACTAATTTAATCATTTTTTTCATTTGACAAACCCCACCTTTCTTCTAGATGCGTACATGCATTCTTGGTTCTCTTATTAGACTTATTTCACTCCTTGTGTATGAAGGCCCCTCTTAAATTTATTCACTTCCTTTCAATGCACTATCTTGAAGACCCAATGATGACTGTGACTGAGTTCTTATTATCACTATGAACAATAATGGAGGACAAGGCTTAGAGATTTAACAATTCATAGGTCCTCTTGAAAATATTTTTACATAGTTTTACCATTTGGTTGACAATGAGACAAGTAGAAGACATAGATATATACTGGTAATTAGTTATAGAAAATCACAACCTTTATCTTTGAACCAAACTGAGATGAAACCCTTGTGACTATCACTTAAATACCTCCATACTCCTTTTCACTGGTGCGCAACTCTAAATTATTCTCATAAGAACTTTTAGATCCTCATTGTTGTAATATCTTCTCTACTTGACACCATAAAGGACTACTCTCTCTATCTTTTGATTATATATTAATTTCTTGTTGATTGTGTTTTTTCAACATGCAATCCAAGTTAACGCTTCACTTTGAAAGTCTTTTGATCATACTTACTTGCCAAGTGCATTGATTTTATCACATCTATGGATAATTTTAGGTTTTTACATGATAGGGAGACTTCACACTGTATTTTCTAAAGCTTGAAAAAGGTCTTAACATTACATAGGACCATCCATTACATCACTTGCTTAACAAAACTACCATGTGAGTTTTGGATAACCATAAGGGTTTAAAAAACTTCCCTTAAATGGATGGTTTGTAACTATCATCTCTACCTTTAACAGTCCAAAGGGCCAAAGGAAGTAAGTGTGATAGTATCAAAAAATATTTACAAAGGGTTTAACAGTTTTGATAGGAGTTTACATACCTTGTATTTCCAATTTTGTCTTTGAGAGTGAAACACAACAAAATCAAGTTTATGGCAAATAAAAAAAACTTGTGATAAACTCTCTTGGATTTTCTTTTGAACAACTTATCTAATTGTCCTTTTGATATTCCATGATTTTGCTACTATTTCTTTCCTTATTGATTGTCATACCTACCTTTGCAACCATCTATACTAGCATTTAGGACAACATGTACACTTTATGAAGGGTTTATTACTAGGCTAAGGTATCACAAATTTTGACAGTGCTCAAGAAAACCCATTCCTAGGTAGGAGAAAGATAGTACTTGGTATGAATTTTCATGAGGGTTTTACCAATAACAAGGGATTCAATAATCAAACATAGAGCCTCTTCCATCAACCTTCTATCATATCTATATCTTCTCCTTTGAATAAACCATAGAATGACTGCCATAGAATGTCTCTATTGTATTATCAATATGTAAATCTCATGGAAACTATCATGAATGCATCTTCCCAATAATTACAATAGGGTTCTCATTAAAATACATGTTCTATAATGGTGAGTATGAACAAATCAAGATATGAAAATAAAACCAAAGAAATAGAAGAATTTCTCTGATCTTGAAAAGCCACGTGTATATTTCTGCATGAGCTAGAAATAACAACCCTTGGGGCTCCTTCAACCATTTTGACACATTTTCTTTTCATCCTAGATGTTTCCATACAAGGAACTCCCTTATCATAGCTTTTAAAGTCATTGAAAAAGGCAATAAAAACTATATACATGGCATGCATTTCTCTTTCATTAACTGAAAACAAGATCATTAAAAACCAATAGTCTCTCACTCAAGTCCTCCATTAAAGCTTGTTGATACTCCTGGCTATTGTGAAAAGCTGCAAACACAAGAAAAGAGACCCAAAGCAAGAGGAAACCTTAAAGTGGTCGACCTCTTCTAATGAAACTCAAAATTTTCATTAACAAAAATCTCTCCAAACACATGCAATGTGGGCTTGGCAGAATAATCAGGCGTTTTGAACACTTTTGACAAGATTAAAGTTTTGAAATTCTTATTGAGTGTTAAAAACTCTTTCAAAACTGAAAACATAATTTGAAGATGTCAACACAAACAAACATTTTATCAAATGGTTAAGAGTAACAAGTTTCCATAATTCTTATTGGATCTGCAATTAAAAATAATACTAAATCTTATCATCAATTGCACTATAATATTTTTATTTGGTAGCATTACAAATTTATTATATATTGTAGTTTTATTTTTGTATTCATATTTCTCAAAGTTCATATTCAATTAATAAAAAGTTATTAATTTTTAAATTTAGCTAAAATCCATAATAATAGTCCAAAACATTGAACCAATGATATTCAAGATAAATGACACTTATTATTTTAAGTGATATTTTAATTTTTTATTAAATTATTAAATTATATATATTTCCTTGTGCGTTGCTTATGTCTACGTTTTGTAATTTACGTTTTGTTACCTTTTGAATTTCTCATCCCATGCGAAAATGGAAAGGATAGAAGAAAACAAAAATACCGAAAAGAATATTAGAAAAAATAGAGATGATGAGAAGAAAATTCAATAGAAGTGGTCCCGTTTGCCGTCACTCTCTGTCAACCACGTGAAGAGATCTTTTTTTATTTAAAGATATTGACGGCCACTAAATCAAATACCTACTCCACTGACTCGACTCGCACTCATTGAAGATAAGAAGTTAACATGATTGGATAATAAAAAAACTTGACCGACCGGGGCAGAAAATAATTTAATTAAACAATTTAGAAGTAGACATGATTGGATTGGAAACAGCTGTAAACTGGGGAATCAGCTTGAGTTGGCTATATATAAAGAGAATTGCCTAGCACCGGAATGTGTGATAGGAGTTCGAGTTGGAGTTCTTCATAGTTGTTTTTTTGTTTCGAGTTCTTCATAGTTGTTTGGGTTTAATCCGAGCTCTGTCATTCTTTTTCAGTTACAACTCTCAAGATGGCAGAATACACGCCTCCCACAACCAAAATTCCTTTTCGAAACGATAAGGAATATCATGTGTTTCTGAGTTTCAGGGGAGAAGATGTGAGAAATACTCTGGCTGATCATCTCTTTGAAGCTCTCACTGCTACAGGACTGCATGTCTACAAGGACGACGACAGATTGGAAAAGGGGGAAATAATTGGGTCGAGCTTGGAAAGAGCAATCAAGAGCAGCGACATACGCATTCCTATATTTTCTAGAGGCTATGCACACTCAACATGGTGTCTCAGGGAGGCCGCCACAATGGTGAACACAGAGGGCTTGATCATTCCCCTCTTCTATAACGTGGATCCAACTCACGTTAGACATCCTCAAGGAGACTCCAGTCCGTACAAGCAAGCATTTCTAAAGCATTATAGACATTCAGATCGATGCCAAAGAGAAGAGATTGAGTGGTGGAAGTATGCTCTTCAACCGATCTGTCCATGCCTGAAACTCTATGGGCATTCAGTTCGATACCAAAGAGAAGAGGTCGACGGATGGAAGGATGCCCTTGAAAAGATATGTTCTCGCTCAGGGTGGAAGAATACAAGTGGCGGGTAAGTAACGGACCTCATTCTCTCTCTCTCTGCTTGCTTTTCTATACTGAGTGACATGGATCCTTCCATTATTTAAGGATGTGGTTTTTTTTTGGAGCGGATTTTTAAAAATAAAAATAAAAAATAGTTGAATTTATAAATGTTAGTGTTTTTGTGATTTGAAGTAGTATATATTTAAATTAAATAAAAGTAAATTGAGTCTTTATTTAAATTCTTAAAATATCAAGAATTATTAAAAAAAATAATAATTAAATTGTTATCAACAAAGAAAATTAGTTTAAAATTATTTAATTTTTTTAAAAGTAAATTGTCATCACAATAAATAAAATCAATTCTTCATAATTAATAAAAATAGAATCTAACTCAATCATATCTTAAAAAGTAGAAACCTCAATAAATAAGATATTATATTTTTATTTTCAATTAAAAATAATTATTATAAAAATAAAATAGATCTTTTATGAAATAAAAATGTAATACACAAAAGCTTCCATTCTTACAATATAGTTTGCATGATTTTTTTTACAAATTTAATTTATTTTAAATACGATTTTTATTTTTATTTATAAAACATTATATATAACTTTTTGATTAATTTTTAAATCTATTTTAAACATATAACAAATATAATTTAAATTTAATAAATTTATTTTAAAAATATTTTTATTAATTATAAAATATAGGTTTGACCTAGGTCATTTTGGTAAATCATAGATTTGACCCAAGGTAGGAAATAGATAAATTTCAAGACTAGGACCAAACCATTAAGAGTGAGTGGAGATGGAGAGAGTTAGGGCTTGGACCATATGCCAACCATTAGGGTAAATTGTATTATTTATATGCATTTCATTTTATAAAGATAACCACACTAAAGAGAATCCAAAATGAAGGAATATATGTAATTTTGACTATTAAATTTTACTCCTACTTTGATTTACATGTGAACTATCATGAGAATGCATGTCAAAATAAAATCAAGTAGCTATAATAGTAAATTTATTTAAAGAACTCATAAAAAGGATAAATATGTCACTTTTTGGAACATTTGGAATGAGTGATCCACCTTGGAAACTTGAAAAATAGAAGAAAGAAAGTCAATGAATAACATCATTTAGGCATTTAAAACAAAACCATGTTGTCAATGATTAAAAAATAAAAGAAAAAAGGAAAGGGATGAGAAATATTTTGCTTACGATGGAACACGATATAACATAAGGAAACAAACTAGTAGATATTTCCTTGGTGTAGGAAAAGTAATGTGGTACTACTTGAAATAGTCTTTGATTATGTGATGGTTGCTATAATCTTACTTAAGAAAAGAACTTTAGTGACCTTATATGCCCCCTTCAATTAGTTGCATGTAAATAATGCAATTATTTTGGAGGGGAGTAGAAAAATATTTTTAAATTGATTTAATCTTAGAGAGCTCAATAAAAATGTATAAGGAATGTAAGAATAGCATCATGTGACACCATAAGATGTGGAAAAATGATAGAGAAATCATTCAATCAGATCAAACCATTGTTGTAGATAAAGAACTATACATAATAATTTATTATTGGATTTTTGGAGATAATTTTCATTTCATTGCATTAGGTAATATAGCCTTGAATTTCCTGTGAATAACCTCCTATGGAAGAAAATTCACAAAACTAACAACTAACTTATTTATTTATCAACTAACTAACATTCTAATTTATTTATTTAATCTAATATAAACTACAAACTAATTATGTAATACTAACTATTGATGTAATATTCCAACAATACTAAAGGTATGTTCATGAAAGTATATATAATGATAGGTAGCAATATACCTCTAGTATTAACCCCAAATTTAGTCTTATGGAAGCAATCATGAATGTTGGACAAGGGATTATGTTAGAACATATACCTAAACGTGAGTTATTAAATCATGATAAACTTGTTAGAGAAGTTTAATCATCCTAAAATAAGGTAACATAACTGGCTTCTTATTAATATATAATGTGAATAAGAATATAGTCACAAGGTGTGAGCATGGTAATCATGCATAATCCAATAATCATCTTAGAAAAATATCATATGAGCAAAGCATAACAAGAAAAATCATAAGCATTGAAATCATATGGACTAATCATGGAAATATATCTCATCATTATAGTGGAATAGTGGCCAATGCCATAAAGGATGGTGCCCTTCAAAGTGGGAGAAATCATCAAAATAATACATTTGATAAATATGTTGAGCATGAAAACTCTAAATCTCAACCAAAAGTAATGGAAGGACCATCTTCCAATAAATAATATTCATCCCAATTGTGTGGTTTGTAACGCTTCTTAAGTAAATGAATATCAATATGATGTGTCATTTTTGGTGAATGTATTTGATATATGAGGAATGAATGTGGCACCATTTGTTTTTTTTCCTTGCACTTTTGGAGTAGAATATGTTTTTTCCTTTGAAGTATTTTCATTTTTCTTTAGGACCCATATAAAGGTGGTACCATTAGAAGAAGTGATAATGGGATTGTCAAATCTTACTTTCTTGTTCCTCCTTAGAGGATAGGGATGATTCCTTCTTTGCTTTGTTATATATGAAGGATGAGAAATAAGTTACTCTTGCTTCACTTATGGGGAGGAAAATAATTGAAGGTTAATTTTTCTCTAGATAAGCCTTGAGGCAATGAAGAGTGATTCATGTGCTCCTTGTCTATTTTTTGAATTTGTTCTTGGTTCCTTTGTTATAATTCATACATATAATTTTTTTACCAATCTTGGAGCTTATACTTAAGAGCTTCATTAGGAGTTTTCATGTGAGGCTCCTTGTCCTTAAGATCACAAAGAACTTTAGTTAGAGTTTCTATATAGTTATCAATTTTGAAATGACTTGACTTAAAAATGAGTACATATACATTTGTCTTTACTTTCAAATTTATATCTCCATGATCATACTTAAAATATTGTTTGAAACAGAAGGAACTACCTTTAACTATTGTAATCAAGGCCTTTTGAGTAACATGGAAAACCTATTAGAAGATGAAATGCTATGAAATAAAATTTTACCAACTTGAAGAGGGAATATTATAAATCCCAATATATAAATAAGGACATTGTTAGTCACTTAAAATAAATACCTAGATGTATGTAACTATCTTGATACAATCTACAATCATATAAGAATCCTTTCAAATGTTATATTGAGTTGCTAAATGAATAAAGATGCCATCACAAGGATTACCATGGATGGTACAATGGTCCATGATAGTTATTTTGTGGGATATAATCAATGTAAAATGAAATAAGTAGAGGTATAGTGGGATCAAAGAAGTGTTAGTATGAGTTATTTCACAAAAATGTCCATCGGATCATGGGAGGATGAACCAACATGTTATAGATCCATACTTGATCTCTAGCCATGTGTAGGAGCAAGATGCTAGAGGACACCTATTTTTAATTTTGCATAATGGTGAACAATGCAAGGTTTAGTATAAAGCCAAAAGATTAATGAAAAGCTATTGATTTATTTAGAAACACAAGTAAAAAAATCAATGAATAAATGAATATATGATAGTCAAAACATCTAGTAAAAGAATCAAACTCTTAAAAATTTCAATAGTTCATATTGATCCATGCTTAAAGTTCACCTATCAATAAAGGCTACCCGCACATATGTAATATATGTATATTGTGTAAATATATACATATATGTACATACATACACACACACACATACACAAACACATAAACACACATACATACAAACACACATACATACACACATACATACACACACATATACACACATACACACACATAAAGACACATATATACACCTGCACATACATATACTAAACACATACACACACATGCACATGTGCACACACACACACATACACACATACACACAAAAATACACACACAAACATATACACATATATATGTGTGTGATCTATTGATTTATGAATTGGGAAAGAAATTTATTTGGGCCTCTTAGCTTGAGATCTTTCGATTGTTTGCAGATCCTTACCTTTTCCAAATCCTTATTTTGAGAGCATGTACATTTGTTTGCATGTCCTTTCAAGTTGTATGCACATTCTAGGTTTTCAGGTTAGAATATGAAGTATGAGATTGTACAAAGGGTTTTATACGTGGGGATATAAATATGGTTTTCCATCTATGGTTGCATTTTAACTTAATAGTGATTTATTTTTTTAGAGATATATGTTATAAAAGATTGACAATTTAACCTAAGGGATAGTTAGCTAGAACCCTTTAGAGTATACTTTTGCATAGGGTGTGGTTAAGTTGTTTGATTACCTTATTTTTAAATACTATTCTACATGGTCTCTAAGAATAGCCTCCTTGGCCTAAGTAGAGCCAAAAGATTAAGAGAGTTTCACACTTTTGTTAGTTGGCCAAATTACTCGTGTTTTGATTATAAAGCCTACTTTATTTCATAGCATGATTTGTTTCCTTGGGTTACTTTTATCAAAAGTATTCGAGTATTATAGAGAATGTTTTTAGCACCAATGTATTGATCACTTCCAATAGAAAATATAACATAATTATGTATTTAGGTCATTGATCAAACATGGAGTTCAAAATCGCGAAGTCAATAGGGCAAGTTATCGATATTCAAATAAAAAGTAGCAGAGTATGGACTTGTATTTGTTGAAATGAACAAGGCAACTGAGAGGGGGGGGTGAATCAGTTGTACCAAGTTAAACCTTCAAAACCCTCAACAATGATTAGATCCACATGCATTCATTAAACCCTTATTTTGTTAGTATGATTAAACATGAAATGCAGAGAACAAAAACTAAAATTAGAAAACCATACAAAAGTGAACACAAAACTTACATGGAAAACCCAATGAGGGAAAAACCATGGTGAGGATTAGGTCATAATATAAGTAATAGAAAAACCAATACAAAAGGGCTCACTTCCAGAATAGGGCACACTATCCAAAAGGGCTCACAGCTAGGGCTCATTGCCATAGAAAGAATACAATAAGATATAAGAGAAATTTTAAAAAAAGAATAATTCTCAATGCAGCAAGGAATCCACCAAAATTGCTCACACACATCCATAGTCTTGCATGAAAGATTTCAGATGTCTTCAAGCTCACTGCCTTTAGGAACCCTAACACTGAAATCCACACTGCTCTGCTCAAATTTGCATCACAAACATCACTTGCATCAATCTCACATCTATCTTGCTTCTCTCTCTTGCATCTCACAACATCATTACACTTATTTATATCAACCTCATCCTCAAAAACCTTCTCCAATGTTAGCATCTATCTATTACACTTACAAATTCAAAATAGGTCGGTACCTAAAAATTCCCACAGTGGATAGGAATGAGGACGACCTACATAAATCCTTAATTAGGACCCAAATAGATCCAACACACCTCAACACACTTTCACAAGCCTCGCATGTAGTGTTAACACAAGGTCAACGAATACCAATGCTAAACACCATGATCATTAAGTACACGCTTCCTTAAATCAATTCAAAACTTTCAGACAAGAAGATTCACTTGAGCACAGTCTAGAATAATCTACAATCTACTTAAAATTCATAAAACACCTCATTCAAAATTGCATCATACAAATACTTCAACTCAAAACAACTATTAAACCTTCTCGACATATTGATAAATGAAACTCACTTGTACTACACCAAATCAAGCAAAATCTTGAATACAGAAAGATAAAAGAATTGTAAGAAACTTTCCAAATCCGCATGACCTAAAGTCAAATAGAAGAGAAACACAGAGAAAATAAATTTCTCCCAGGCCACCAAAAAAATCACTAAACAACTAGTTCACACACTGGTGAAAATATCTCACACTATACAATGATTCAGAAACCCAAATTTTGAATATAGAAACCTATAACAACCTTGAATAACCTATAAGATCTACATAGGAATAGCATCAATACAAAAGAAACATGTAGCACAATATCAGAGCACACTCTGACCACTTGCACAACACATAAATTACTCTATTTATCAAATTTTCTCAAAAGCACTTGGAAACTAGAGACATCATCTCAGCTCATTACTTCATTCCACCTTATTTTAATACATTGCAACAAAAAGATATCTCCATTTACTCACAACCCTTCCTCAAATATCTCAACTACACATGTACAACCTGCAACAACCTGTTTTCCTCTTTTTCACAATTTTTTCAATATCCTCCATATGCAATAAACTTCCTCAACACATAGTTGACATTAATGACAACACTAGCCAGTAGAAATTATATTGAAATCAATGGAAAAGCCTTCATAATTGCAATAGTTTTCTAGGAAGATATTCCATATATATGATCAATAAAAAATAAAACATTAACTATTTGTTTGATAAAAAAATGTGGTGACAATTGAGGGTGTTGTGATGACATAATGAATATTTTATGGGAAAATATGATATGTGTGTCGATTTACTAATTATGGATCTATGGTCGTTTCAAGGGAACTGACTGGAAGTAAGTAATAGACCTATTGTTTATGGAAATAGAGAAGTGAATTGACTCGTTGGTATATTAGCTATTTTCTAGTTGTTTATTTGTACTAGGTATTAATATAGAACTTAGGTTTTAAAAGGAATAATGTATACAAATTTGAGGAAGATTTTATCCCTTTCTATAAAGGATTTGATCTTGTTGATGTTTTTAAATTCATATATAAATTGACACAAACAATGGGAAACCCTAAAAATGTGGGACTTGATTTATAAGATAACCTCTATGATTGTAGAAGTTGTCTCTTCTTAAGATCATAAATTTTAAACTATGTAGAGGAAAAGTGAGAGAAACTATTACTCAAAAGAAACTACTCTAAGGCGATACACTAGATAAAACCTCTATGTTGATAATGAAATGACACAACATTTATTATTTAGAACATAATATTGAGTCATGGTATCAAAAAGCATACAAATATATGATTTCAAACCATTTATAGATATTATTTATTAAAAAAAATGATGCAGGAGTATCCAATTGTGTATGCGCAATCTTGCATCACTTGAAAAAATTGTTTTTCCTTATTTTATTTAGTTTTTTTTAGTCTCATGATGACACTTAATGGGTGTAAGACAATCAAAAGTCTAAAAATGGAAAGAACAATCACATTCTATTTTAGTAAGTTGACCCAAATGGGAATGTATTGAATTAAAAAATTACAACAAGTAGTGAAATTGAAAAATGAATCCAAAGGAAGAAGAATCATCTCAATATCCTATACCATTTGGGAGATATTAAAGTTTTTGTCTTGAGAAATTTCTCCAATAAAGTTTCAAACTCAAATTTGAAGACCTTAGAAGCCTCATAGAAGCTTGAAAAGTGGACAAAATGATCGTTTGATATTTCAACACTGTAGATCTCTTCGCAAGCTTTTCAACAATATATTATAACAAATCTAATACTTAGGTCAAAAATTATGGCTTTGAGAAGTTGTACCACCAAAATGTGAATTTCAAATAAAATATCTTCTTGGGTGAGAAAATGAATGGCTAGACTTTTGGGCACCAAAGCAAAAGGGGGAGTTACATTTTCCATAACATTCTAAGGCAGTTATTGGTGTCAAATAAAGGGTTGAATGAAGGTTACAAGAGATGGCTCCATTAGTGTAGATTGTGGCTTTGAATTGTAGAGTTTTCTTAGACAAATGATCTTCTTTGTAGTTAGTCAAGCCCATGTGATTGTAGCATTGTAATATTTGAATATGTAATTTTATTTTATGGAAGAAATTGAAAGTGGGTTTTTTTCCTTCCTACATTTTCTATGTTGATATTTTTTGTTGTGTTATGTGTGAGTGTTGGGTGGAGTAGCCCTTCATCAAGTGGTATCAGAGTGAGAGCTCTTGAGTGTGTAAATAGATCACCAAATTTGAGGTAGTTTGCACCAGGACTAGTAGTTGTGGGTTTGTGAGAGAAGTGATTAGAATGCCTTCATGAAGAAACCATGGTGGTGGAAGAAAAATTGTTGTACCAAAAGAGGGTTTTAGAGTCTTGTAGAGACAAGTTCAAGCACTGCACAAGCAGTTGCATAGAGGATTTGAGCAAATAAGAGGAGATGAAAATGAAGATGAAGCTGAAGAAGAAGAAAAAATCAAAGAACATGTTGTAGTAGATCTTGAGCTTGAGTCATATTATTTAAGGCAATCTCCAAGATTAGAAAATGACCAAAGATTGACATTTCTACATTTTTTAAAAATATTAAGCCAATTAAGTTGATCAACTGGATCAATGATATGGAGTACTTTGAGTATGAGGAGGTGGAAGATCCTAAGAGGGTTAAATTTGTGAAGGCCAAGCTAAAATTTCATGCCAATATTTGGTGGAAGGAAGTACATTTACAAAGAAATAGAATAGGGAAAGAAAAATAACAAGATGGGATTGAATAATGGAAAAGCTATAGAGACAGTTCATTCTTGTTGATTATGAGTTAGAGTTATTGAAAAGGATTTAAGGTTTGAAGTGGTTAGGTAGGTCTGTTAAAGAGTAGACGTAAGATTTTTACAAGGTCATGATCAAAACAAGCCATTTTGATGCCAAGAAGGAGAAGGTAGCCTATTATATAAATGAGTTGAAGCTAAATATTCAAGAGGAGCTGAGTCTGGTCAAGATGAATACTATTGAAGATTCTTATCAATTTTCCCTAAAGGTAGAGGAGAAGTTGAATAGAAGATTTGAAAGAAAGTAGAGAGGAAGAGGTCATGGTGGAAGTACTAGTGAAAGATCATATGGAGGATGAAATGAAGAAAAAAAGAAGGAAGAGGATAGTAGTAATTACAACCAAAAAGCAGGTAATTCCTACTACTCTCATGAGAAAATTAATGGTGATCAAAGAGGAAGAGGAAGGTTTCGATGAAACCTTACAAGAGGAGGCTTTCATGGAACTTGTTTCCCATGTGGAGAAGGACATCGAGCATGTGATTCTCCACAAAATCAAGGAAGGACAAATAGAAGATCTGAAGGAAATGCATGAGTTGCATGTGTAGATCAAGATGTTGAATTTGAGAATTCTAAAGATATAGAAAGACCAAAGAAGTTCTTGTCACAATGAGAGTCTTGCTAAATGAGGAGAAAGTTTGTAATGTCATCATTGATAGTGTAATATTTTATTTCGCAAAAGGTGCAAATGTGAAGGTAAAGTTTGTAATGTCATCATTGATGGTGGTAGCATTGATGATCTTGTCTCAAAGGAGATGATTAATAAATTGTAGTTAGAGAAAAGGAGATGTCCACATCCATCTCGAATTGCATGGTTGTAGAAGGACAATAGATCTTTGGTCAATGAGCAATGATTAGTGAGGTTCAAGATTAGGAATTACCATGATGAAGTACTATGTGACATCTGCCTATGGATGCTTGTCATGTGTTATTGGGGATGTCATGACAAGTTGATTGATGTGTGGTACATGATGGACATGCCAACACTTACTCCTTGAAAAAGGATGGGGTTCACCACAAGTTGAAGCCCCTAACGGAAGTGGAAGAAACTATATGTAGTAGCACAAGAATTTATTTAGTTGATGGTAGAATTCTTTTGATGGTGCATGAAGCATGAGCATATGTGCTATGCATTGATTCATAGAGTTAATAAAGAAGAAGGTGAAGATATACTAGTATAAGCCTCAAATCTATTAGAGGAGTTTCATGACATTGTGTCAAATGATGTACCTGAGGGTTTTCCACCAGTAATGAAGATTAGTCACTAGATGGATTTGATACTAGGAGCTAGTTTGTCGAATAAGGTAGCCCATAGAATGAATCCTATCGAGAATATAGAGCTGAAAGATAATTTTAAGAGCTATTGAAGAAACAATTGATTTGTGAGAGTTTGAGTCCATGTGTGGTACTTGCATTACTAGCACAAAAAAATATGAAGAATAGAAATGTGTATAGACTCTCAAACCATTAACAAGATTACAATCAAATATAGATTTCTATTGCCAAGGATGGATGACCTTATGGATTGTTTGAGTGGAGCCAAGTACTTCACAAATATTGACATGAAAAGTGGGTATCATCATATCCATATCAAAGGAGATGAGTGGAAGACAACCTTCAAGACTAAAGAGGGATTTTCTGAGTGGTTAGTCATGCCATTTGGGCTAACCAATGCACTGTGCACATTTATAATGTAGATTATGAATGAGGTATTGAAATAATTTTGAGATTTTGTTATTGTTTATTTGGATGAAATTTTGTGATTTTCAATACTTAAACATTGGAGGAGCGCCTAATGCATATCTAAAGATTTTTTGAGAAGCTAAGGGAGGATAAATTGTTGATTAATCTAAAAAAAATGTAGTTTTGTGAAGAGTTGGTGTATCTAGGATTTGTTCTCTCAATTGAGGGTCTTAAAATGGATCAAAAAAAGTAAGGACTATCTGTTATAATTGGATATGGCTGTCAAGATCTTGAGGCCAAGTGGAAAGCACAAGAGAGACACTATCATTGAATGAACTACACCAAAGAGTGCTATAGAGCTAAAATCCTCTCATGGCCCATCAAGTTTTTACAAAAAGTTTATTAAGAATTTTAGTAGTACTTTTTCACCCCTAACTGAAACAATGAGAGGGAATAGAAAGCAGTTTAAGTGGACTATAGGAGCATCCAAGATTTTTGATATGACGAAGAAGAAAGTCATATAGCAACCTATTTTGGTACTTCTATATTTCAATAAGGTATTTCAGGTAGATTGTGATGCTAGTGGTAGTGCCATAGGAGTTGTTTTTACTCAAGAGGCTAAACTCATTTCCTATTTTATTGAGAAGCTTAATGATGCTAAGAAAAAACATTTTGTTTATGATCAAGAGTTTTATACTATAGTTGAGGCTTTAAAGAAATGGGGACAATATTTTTTTCCAAAAGAGTTTGTTTTACATGTTGATCTTTAGGCTTTCCAGTATCTTAATAGTCAAGGAAAGTTAATTCAAAGGCACTTAAAATGGGTTGAGTTTTTGTAGAGATACTTTTTGTTTTGAAGCGCAAGAGTGGAAGGTCAAATAGAGTTGTAGATGCCTTAAGTAGAAGGAAAAATTTGTTGACAAAGATGAAGGTGGAGGTTGTTGGGTTTTGTGAACTCAAGATTTTGTATCCTAAAGACCTAGACTTTCCAAAGGCTTAGAAATCTTGCTTGGAACCTACTACTTTGGATAGGACAAAATGGTTGGATTTCTTAATCTAAGATGGGATGTTATTTAGAGGAAGAAAATTGTGCATTCTGAGGAGTTCTATGAGAGAACCTGATCAAGGAGAAGCATAGTGAAGGATTGATTGGACATTTTGGTCGAGAAAAGACCATTTATCTTGTTAGTGAATTATTATTGGTCACAATTATAATAATATGTGAGGAAGTTTGTACAAAGTTGTAGACTATGTTAGGTGGCTAAAGGGTTAAGTCAGGATATTGGGTTATATAATCTATTACATGTACTAGGCCATGGGGAGATATTGGCATGGATTTTGTTCTTGGTTTACCAAGGACATATAGAGGACATGACTCAACATTTTTGGTGGTTGAAAAATCTTCAAAGATGACACATTTAATTTTGTGCCATAAGACTAGTGATGTTCACATTGTAGAGTCATTTTTCAAAGAGGTGGTGAGACTACACGGTCTACCAAAGCGTATAATTTTAGATAAAGATACCAAATTTTTTGGTTATTTTTGGAGGAGCTTATGGAAGAAGTTGAATATAGATTTGACGTTTAGTTATGAACACCATCCATAGACTGGTGGACAAACAATAGTGGTGAATAGGATTTTGGGCAACTTGTTGAGATGCTTAGTAAGAGATAAGCCCACGAGATGGGATTTGATTTTACCATGTAGGAAAGATTTTCCTACAATAATTTTTCAATAGGAGTACTAGTAAATCCCCATTCCAAATTGTATATGGGAGTAGTTTGAGGAATGCTTTTGAGTTGACGAAGGTGGAGAAAGGGGAAAAGAGTCTAGTGTTGAGGTTGAAGATTTTGCAGAACACCTAAATATCTTGCATGAAGAGGTAAGAAATATTATCAATAAGATGAATTCTTAGTACAAGGCTAAGGTAGATCAAAAGTGGAGATTTAAGGAATTCAAGGTTGGAGATGAAGATTTGGTTCATGTGAGAAAAGAATGATTCCCAATGGGAACTTATAACAAGTTGAAAATGAATAAATTTGGACCATGCAAGATCCTGAAGAAGCATGGTTTAGGAAATGCTTATGAGGTAGAGTTATCAAGTGGGATAAACATCTCTCTTGTGTTGAATATTTTCTAATTTGACATAGCATCATGACAGAGATATGAAGGATGTACCAATAAAAGAACAAAGGAATATTCTAGAACCTATTTCAAAGAAGGAAGAGATAGAAGAAATATTGAGTAGTTGTGTGGGTAGAAGTACTAGAAATAGATAATATGAAGAATATATGGTTAAATAGAAAGGAAAGACTATTGGATATATTCATCATGGTTGTTTAAGCCAAAGGTTCACCATCTTGGTTTTCCTCCAACACCAAAGATGTGACAAGGTCACTTCTCAAATTACCTTGGGTGTTTGTTGTAGGAGCATCCAATGGTGTAAGGGAAATTTTTCATCACCCCCAAAAAAGGTTTAAATCCTTGTTTTATTTAGTTGTTTTTGAGCCCCATGATGACACTTAAGGGGTGTAAGATAGTTAGAAGTCAAAAAAAGGCCAAAAATGATCACCTACTATTTTTAGTAATTTGGCCTAAAGAAGAATGCGTGGACTTGAAAAATTACACCAAGGAGCAAAATTGAAAAATGAATCCAATGGAAAAAAGAATCATCTCAATATCTTGTACCATTTGGGAGATATTAAAATTTTCATCTTAGGAAATATCTTCAGTAAAGTTTCAAACTCAAATTTGAAGCCCTTATAAGCCTGGTAGAAGCTCACAAAGTGGACAAAATGAATTTTACATAATCTTGATGTTGTAGATCTCTTCACAAGCTTTCCAATGATATATTATAATAAAAAATCAGACACCGAGTCAAAAGTTATGGCTCCGAGAAGTTGTGCCACCAAAATGTAAATTTCAAATGAAATATTTTCTTGGGCGGGAAAACGAATGGGTGGACCTTTGGGTGCCAAAACAAAAAGGGGAGTTACACTTTCTAGAATATTCTAAGGTGGTTATTGGTATTATATAAAGGGTTGAATGAAGGTCACAAGAGGTGGTTCCATTAGTGAAGATTGTGGCTCTAAATTGTGGAGATTTCTTAGACAATTGATCTCCCTTGTAGCGAGTCAAGCCCATGTGGTTGTAGCACTATAATTTCTAAATCTATAATTTCATTTTTTGAAAGAAATCGAAAGTGGGTTATTTTCCTTCTTGTATTTTTTGTATTGATATTTGTTGTTTTATTATGTGTGAGTATTGCATGGATTAATCCCTCATCAATAAATATAGGCGTGCAATATGTGATCTAAAAGAAAGATTTTAAGCCAAATAAACAGAGACAAAATATAATTTCTCTTCATTATTGAACTAAGAATAAAATATAAAAAACAAAACTTACACAATTACCAAATATTCAATCATTTTGTGAGAGTCATCCACTAAGACCAAAATAGGTCTATTAATCTTCCCCCCTCTCTTTTATATTCCATACATCCCTTTTATAGTATCCAATCACAATGTGTCTATCATCACTCAAATTACAATAAAGGCATGTATCGGTGTTCATTCACTTGTCTCTTATGTAACACCCAAAGACTTTCCAAGCAATAACGCAACACTTTTCTTCTTTCATTCTAAAAAGATTTCAATAATTATTCGCAAATTGTTAGATATTTTATGTTTATGCAGCAATTCAGAATCTTTGATATCCCTTTAATGAAATGGGACCCACTATTTTGACTTGGCAATAAACACCCAGTGGCACACCAAAGAAAAGTGTTAGTTCATCTTATCTCAAATGTAAAGCAATGATGCCATGTGTCACCATCACTAACCAATAGCACAACACCATTTACTTATTAGGACTATCATATTCATAATTGTGCATCGAGGTGACACCTATCCCAAGGATGGATTTTTGGCACATTTTCTTTTCCTTTGTCTGTTGGGGCCCACCTATTGGTGACTCGTGTATTTTGACCAATAGCATAAAAAGAAAATATACTAGTTGATGTGGGGACCTTTCTATTATAAACGTATCGGTAGCTTTGCTACATGTATTTCTTTCATAAGAATGATGGGACCCACCAAATATTGACTTGGATGATCTATCCAATAGCGTAATGTTTAAAAATTTTGACACTGACAAAGTTTAAACTATTGTGATTTTTTTACATGTGGCATTCCCATTTCTTAAGATCAACTAGTCATGCCAAGTCGTCATCAAACAACTTAAAATTATAAATTGTCTCTCGATTCTCAATCCAAAATAAAATGTAGAGTGAAGCTCTACGAATCCAAAGGAACATCTTATAGTGTATGAAGTACAAATGCCATGGTGAATTGATCCCATGTATTGAGGTTCTCATGTGAGACTTCATTAAGTGTGCTATATGGTCTAAGGTGGATTTAATTCTTAGGTTCAATGGTGCAAACTAGAACACGAGTCTGTTGTGTAGAAAATCTAGGGGCAAAACTATTGGTTTTAAATACACATTTTCTCATAGGAAGTGAAATATTTTGACCAAATTTTTGTAGTGTGTGTTTTAATCCAAGTAGTATTCTATGTCAAATGGTGTAACCTATTATTTTCTAAATTTGGAAAAGGTTTTTATAAGTTCTATAGGGTCTAAGGTTGATTTAATTCCTAGGTTCAATGGTGCAAATTAGAACACGAGTCTGTTGTGTAGAAAATCTAGGGGAAAAACTATTGGTTTTAAATACATTTTCTCATAGGAAGTGAAATATTTTTGCCAAATTTGTGTAGTGTATGCTTTAATCCAAGTAGTCTTCCATGTAAAATGGTGTAGTTCATATCTAAAGTCTCGTGTAATTTATTGTTTTCTCAATTTGGAAAAGGTTTTTATAAGTAATTGCCCCCTTCATGACATGAATGTCTTCATTTATAGTAGGTAATTTCAAGAAGTGATAGATTCATCATTGAGAGCACATCTTCCAATCTATTACTAAGTTTATTTATCCTTTTGTCAAAGTAGATGTAAAAATTTTCATTAATAATACATAGGATTCTTTGTTCATTTATGGATGGTTAAAGAATAGTGTCATGTAAAGTTTTAAAATTGCATTTAAGTGGAAATACAACTAAATTGATGGTATCTTATATGTAACTCTTGTTCTCTGCTCCTAGTTGATTCATGGTTAGCTCTTAGGCTCATATGTATAACTATAATTGCTATTTTTCTAGGTCTTTATAATGTCAACAATAGATTAAGGCATCGGTCCAATTTTAGTAATTGATCATTTTCATAATGAATACATACTTTATTCTTTATAAGTTATTGTAAGTTATGTTCTACTGGTTTGCATGAGCTTGTTAATACTTATATATTCCAAATGTCTCTTAAGCATACACTTGTTAGCTATCTTTAGAGAATTATACATGTTTTGGATCTTCATAAGTAACATGAGTAAAATATTATAAATGATATTATAATTTAAGGATATCAACCAATTTTTGCATCTATAGTTTCATTATAACATGGTATTAATATGTTGTTTAGAGATTTATGGTTATAAGACTGATAAGCTAGCATAAGGTATTTAATGAACATCCTTGGGATATCCTTATGCATAGGGCATGACTAAGTTGTGTGATCATATTATTTTCATTTCTCTTGAATTATATTGTAAAAATATCTTCATCACACTCACTGATTGGCCTAAATTACTTTATAGCTTGATCATGAGTTCCACCTCATTTATCTAAACCAAATTCATTCCCCATGTTTAGATTTTGAGGTGTGTTTGTTCGAACTATATGGTATAATTTAGACTATTGCTAGAAGAAAGATGAACCTTGTTGAACTAGAAGGATTCTTGAATAGCTTGGCATGATATAATGTCATTGATGATGTGTGAAGTATTAGTTTATTTGTTGCTATTCTTGGAGGACATGCACATGATTGGTGCACCAAATATGACCTGGGTGGTCTCAACATTAATCAAGAGGAAGTCAAGTAGAAATTATTATAAAAGTTTGAGTATCTAAAACTTGAAAACATAAAATTAGCCACATAAAAAGAGTTAAGAAACAATTACGAGAGTCGTGTAGGAAGTCTGACCAATGGTTCAAGGATGTGATAGCAAATATCTCATAAAATATTAATGTTGCACTCCAATGCAAATGGTTCATTGGAGGATTGACTATACCTATATAATGAGAGTTAATATAATACACATTTGTGGTATAGATTTAGAGAAATAGGGTGTTACTTTGTGTTCTAAAGCTATTGGTGAACCACAATGTTCCATAGTGACAACACAAGTAGAGGAAAGATGGGCCAAATGATTGCATACATGAAACAATTAGTGTGTGAACATAAATCTTAATTAATATTGTGGTGTGTGAAATATGTCACTCTAAGGCACATATAATGATTGGTTGTTTAATGGTGAGAGCTAGTAGTATTTAGCAGTACAAAGGTTGCTCATTCACCAATGACAAGTAATCCTAGGCCAAATCCTTAGAGCTCTATTGAATTCATGGTCATGCTAAAATTATGAGATAACACGAAGCATGAAATTTTCTTAGATGATTATTTTCAAGTAAACTTTGTTCCTTTAATACACCAATTAAAGTGTTCCTTTAATAAATTCTCCTTGCCTACTTTATGAAGTTGAATGGTTTTAGTATGTGAATTTCCAAAATAATATCTTTAAACACCATTACATAGCTATAGTCACACTAAAAGTGTACCAAGTTAGCTCATGCAAACAATAAAAAAGATTGGGGTGGGAAAAATAATAATTTTAAATTTTAAATTACAGGAGTTAGTTTTGTGTGCTTGGGATTGATCTTGTACTTTTGATATTGATCTAGGATAAGGTAAAAGGTTATCATGATATGGGAAATGGATGTTTGGATATAGGGGCAATAACTGAAAATGTACATGGCATAATATGGAGAGATAAATGAGATACTTGGTCTAATGCATGAGAATATGTTTAAATGGGGATAGATGAAGGATTGAGGAAAGAGCCCAAATATACACAAGATTGTTCATTTTTCCAAGATGTAGTTGCATTAAGATATTCTATTTAAATATGTGCAACAATAAATGGGAAATGGCATAGGTATATACAAATTTCACTATTATATTTTTCCTTGACTTTGAGGAGAATGTAAATATTAAAATTATAATGTATCTCAAAGTAAATGAAAAATTACAAACATGCATGCATATAAATCCTCAAACATAAAAAGGATATTGATTTCATATAAAGTAATGGACCTTGTTAGATATCTCCATGTTCATAGTCTATGGTATACATGCTTTATGAAGACCTAAAAACAAGTAAAAGATGTATAATAAGCCTAAAGGATTCACTTAATAAAATTATATTATACAATGAGGACCTTTGATGATGGAATCTTAAACAATAACCCTAATTTTTTTTGTCTAGCTCTATATCTTGAATTTTTTATACCCCCCTCTCAATACACCTTTCCCATTAAAAAATTCGGGCTATTTTTACCACATACCTTAGGTACTTATTTTTAATGACATTTTTTATGCATGCATTTATATATGCATGTCATATGGTCAACTAAGTATTTCGTTTATATTGTTGTCACATCTAGCTCTAGATGAAAAGCCTTGAATGAAAATTATAATTAGAGATATTATAAAATTAAATGTGTATTAAATATATTTTTATATTGTAATAATTTTACATTAGTCACTAATAAAAATATAATTCAAAAAATTTAAGGGTAACTAGCTGATGTAAATGTGGGGTGGCTTCTTTCACATTTTTGGATTGAGAAAATAAAACAATACTTAAATACATAGGGTAAATTGTAAGAAACTTGAAATATAATTGTTCAACCATCTCATATTTTACTATTATAACTAAAAAATCATCTTTAGTGTTACCATGTTGCAATCCTTTATATGGTGTATCTATTAGTTATGCCGCACTATTTTAATGAAAATAAATTAATAAAATATTTTTAAATTTTAAAAAAGGTAAATATTTTGCATTTCATTGGTAGGTGAGACACTAATTTGATGTCTAAGACCCTCTTAATGGATTTCCACAAGGAGATTCCTTTCTCATATATATCATGCTATAATGTGTATATATTAATTCTCTTTTTTTAATTAAATATATATCTCCTCTATGGTGTATGTTGGTGCCTAATTTACCAATGCCTAAATTGCTTAAGCCTACGTCCACTTTGTTCATTTGGCCTCATATTTCCCATCATTTATAGCCGATCTAAGAAAAATTTGAATGGGTCTCCCTTGTTTAATATTGCATATGTGTTGTTCCTTATCATCCTCCCTATCACTATTAATTGTTAGAAATAATGATTTTTTTTGAAATTTTCTAAATTTGGGAAGCTTTTAGTTATTTTTGGCATTTTACAAAGTTATGAAATTTCAATGTACTATTAGACCTATTTTGGTTGTTTAATGTCTAGTTCTAACCATTGTTCTTGCAAAAAATCTCCACCAGGTATTGAGATTTTTAGCAACCAATATTGACAATGTCCATATTTTATTTAGTCTTTGTCCCTTGTGCACCTACCATTGCATTTTCCCATCATTCTAACAAATTTAAGATATTTTCAATGGATTTCCTTGGTTAAACATGTCTCGTGTTATCCCTTGTCACCATCAATATTGAGTATTATTTTTAATATATAGTTAACTTGATGACTACAAAATCCTTGTCAAAGGTTTTGCAAGGTATCATTTTAGAGTAATATAATAAATGAATGGGTTTTTATTTATAGATTTCTAAGTTATATTTTTTTAATATTTTATAATTTTATACATCTTTTCATTTGTATGTACATGTAGCCTAGCTTGTGCATAATTTTTTATGATTTAGTTTGCAATGATATCTTCCTTAAGGTGTCTAAAAAAGGACTCCAACCATTGCATCCTTTGGTGTATAGAAATTTAGACTCTATTTTACCAATATATATATAGGCACTCATCTAATTCATGCTCAACCTTCCATCACACCAACACATTTAAAATTATTAAAAGTCAAACATCATTTCAATTTGTATTTAGTTTTATTTGCTTCCATATCTATATGGGCATAAGCTTATTAAGGGTTATTAAAACCACATCCATAAACACTTCATATGGTTGCTTTTATTTTAAGAAAGTGCAAGACAATGTATTTTCAAATAAATATATAGATATAGAGAGGCAACCAAATATGAGTGAGTATATTATGTAGTAGGTATGGTTTGTGTCAAGATATATTTCCATGGCCTATATAATTATACCTAAAATAGCACCTTAGGGAAGGATCCATTGGCTAAATTAGTCCAAATTTTCCCAACATGATTATAAGTTTGAGGTGTTTCACCTTGAGTTTGATACCCTTGGATCTCAAAAACAACCCAACTTTAGTGATTTAGGAACCAAAAATTTTGAGCACCAACATGCTTTAAGTGTTTCCTTCATTTTCTTCTTTTTCCTCCTTTTGTTCGTTTTTGATGGACTTTCGGACTTAAACTCTTTTATCCTAATCTATCATCATCTTTTGTAGCCTTGCAACCTCCCTTTCACTTGCCCCTTACCTTGTATCCCACTTTTGGAGTTGTGGAGATCATCCAGGATATCTTTTAATTCATTTCCACCTCTTGAACTTGTTTCTAATTCCATACTATTTCCTTGCATGTTTTTGTTCACTTGCTTCAGTTCACATTTCCTTGCTTTGTGGATTCACATAGTTTTGATGGTCATCTAGAACTCTCTTTCTTGTCCATATGTCTTAATGTCTTATCCTTCCTCAATATTACTTCCTACATTTTTATCCCCTCCCCTTTTATGGAATTCCTTTATAACTCTAGACCTTCAAATGTTCACTAGTCTCATCTTCACTTTTGTTTGCTCATTTCACTTGATTTCCTTACACTGTTTTCATCCACTTGCAATGTTTCAATGGACTTATAGAATTTTACCCCCATATCTAGTTCTCACATGTAATCTTGCTATGAAATTTCAACCTCTTTTCCTTTCACTTTTTTCTACATTCCCTCCACTATATTTTTGTAGACTTTTAACAAACTTATGGAATTCCAGTCTAATATCTAGTCTTGAAATCCACTTCTATATAAAATTCTAGAAAAGGGCTCCAAATTATTTTTTTTCATTCTTCCTATGTCGAATTCAAGTTGACTATTGAACATCTAGATGTTTAGTTCCATATGCTTTTCTCACATTTATTGATATTGTATCATTTTCCTATTTCACCCTTTCATAGAGTTTCAATGGACTTTATTACTTTCATTATTATGTCTTGTCCCAACCTCTAGTCCCACTATGAAACCGCACATCTCCCATTTTCACCTCATATTTTTTATTGAATCTTTGTATTTCTTCTTGTTCACCTTTGTCACTCCCTTTCCTACAACAACATTAATGTTTGACTTAACTCTTGAAACTACTCCAAGAGGATTTTCTTGCCTAAACACCATTATTTATTTTTAGGGTGTAGATTCACATACACTTCAATATTGAAAGGTGAGGGTGACCATGCCGCCATTATTGTGATGGTTGAGTTCTAGCTTTTGATGGTCCTCACATCTTCTCCAAATTGTCCATCATGCTAATTTAATGAGATTACAATACAATATAATTTTTCCACCAAACACAATAAACAAAAGGGAGTAAGGTAAGATATGTTGATTGAGTAGAAAGTATTAGGGATTTCATTATATATTTAAAAGACTTATACCAAGAAAAATTATTATGACTATGCATAAAGGTGTCAAAGGACCTTGACCATTTAAAAAAGGTTTTGATTCTATAGGAAAAGTGAAGATCTTTGACTATGTGGAAAAGGTTCTAACCATGAAAAAATATGTAATCCATTTGTAAAAAATAATGAGGCTCTCTCTAATAGCAATAAATGATCATAAATTTCATAAGTGTGTAAGTGCAATTAAGATTATGAAATAATATTAATGATGATTTATGCTCTCGCTCCAATTGGTTGCATACAAAGGATGTAAGGAGACAATATAACATTGAATAGAGCATACAAAATCTGTAATAAATGTTAATATGCCATTATGTGATAGTCAAATATGATATGTCAAGTGATAAGAAAGAGATAAGAATGTGGGATGACATTAAATAAAGGGTTATACTTGATGATCCCAATGTTGCCTCCAATGGTGAAGGAACACTAGCTATAACCTATAAAATAACTCATGAAAGCACAAAAAATATGCATGTACATAAGATATGAAGATGTTAGTACAAACATGTAAAATAGCCATAGGTAAAAATATCCATTCATATGTGAGTGTGAAGGCATGTGAGATATGTAAGGGATAAGTTTGCTAACTGTGAAAAGTATGATAATGAATAACACATATGGGTGGAAAAGTGATCTATAGGTAATGTGATAAAAGGATAAATAGTTTAGATAAAGAGGTTAAAAGCACTTACAAATTCCATGGTAGAATTATACCATTATAACTTGTAGCAATTGAGATCCATTGAAAGTCAAAACAACCAAACCTTTGAAGTTTATGTCTAAATTAGACTAACCAAAACTATCTAGACTACAAGTCTTTAGTAGCAATTTAAAGAATGATTTTAAATAATCTAAACTTATAATTCATTTATATTTTTAAAATATATTTAGAATTAATTGGACTTTGTTCTAAACAAATTAGATTTTATTCTAAAGAATTCACTTCACACCTTTGACACAAGAAAGACTTTGCCCTTCTACATTTGTTGCAAGTTTCTTGGTATTCCTTTATATGGACTCAAATTATGTCAACCTTGCAATTTATGATATGTTGAAGTTTTGGTGACTTTGATCAATAGAACCACTAAGTATCCCCAAAGGTTTATTCTCAAATTATTCCACAATCTAAGCCTTCTAATCACTTGATGTATGTGGTGTTACCCATCCATAAATTTGATAATACATGAAAATGGTTAGATAATTTTACTTTGATATGATATTTTTTGGGAGAACTCTTGAAAGCATGTTCTGTGAATGGGCTAACAAAAAGTGGGCCTTGTATGGGATTTTCCTTGATGTTGTCTATAACCTTACATAAGGCAATTTTTTGTTTTCTATTTTGATGAGGCTAGTTATGTAGAGTCTATCCTTAAACATGGCCCATGGTATGTTCATGTGCCTCTCTTGGATTTTTTAGCTATGGATGTGTGACTTCAATGTCTCGACTAAAAAGATGCTTCATTTCCCTATTTGGCATGAGTTTTCAAGGTTTCCTTTTCTCCAAATTGAAGTTTTTGACTACTATTTTTTCTTCTCTTGGAAAAGTCATTTGTGTTGAACTTGATAGTTCTATCAAGATAGCAAAAAAAAGTGTGTGTTGAGATAGATCTTTCTAAACATTGGATATCCTTGCCACACCTAATGTGTGCTTTAAATTAATTTTTCCATTACTTATTTTGGGTGTCAATATTTTGAGCATAGGATTAAATATTGTCCTCTCATCATTGCTCAGAATAGTCCCCCCTCCTAGCTTTTTGAGGCTCCTCCAAAATTTGGTGAAGGGTGGACTATAGTTGGGAACTATAAAATAGAGGTTCTCATACTAGTGTTTCTTAGGCCAAAACCTTGCCCAAGCTTGACTACCTAGTGAATCAAGTGCAACCAAGGGTGTCTTCAAACCCTTTTGAGAAGGGGAAAGAGGTTGCTCCCTCTAATAGCCCAAAGCCTCACATCCAACAAAAATTCTCTAGAATGGTGTAATTGGCATTTATATTATCCTCATAGTTGGAGATAACTATTATCTCCCCCTTGGTCCCCCCCATCCTTGGTTAGTTGAAGTTGAATTTTGGTGGCTTATCCAATCCTAATCTGGGGTGGGTGGATGGGGGGGTCATTCGTGACCATAAGGGTATAGTTCTTTTGGCCTATGCTATGAACTTGGGGACTCAAATGTACAGTTATGCTAAGGTGGCGACAACTTATCACGACATCTTGATTGCCATGCAAGTAGGGCTTTCAAACGTGGTCATTGAGGGGGACTCTAGAAACATAATTCTTATGTTGATGGGACAAACTACTCCATGTTGGAATCTTCGGGACCTCATGTCCTTGGAATGTAATATGTTGATGGCCCTTGAAAATTGGAGAGCTAATCACATGTCTAGAAGTGGTAATAGTGTGGCTAATGTGCTTGCTAACATTGGCACCTCCTCACCAAATTTAGCAACCTAGCATAATTCCTCTACCATGCTAGGGAAAGTGTGCAAACTAATCAATCATGATGCTAATATACTTTCAAATTAAGATTATGATGGATCCATTTCTAGATCCATTCATTTTTTTCCACGATTGTCAATTATGGAAAAATAATCCCCTAAGGTTGCCTTCTTTTTATTACATTTATTGGTTGGAGATATTCTTGTCTTGTCATTTTTATTGTCTATGTGAATTTTCTTTGTAACCTACGAATTTAGCCATGGGAGGTGATCTGGTTCAAGAAGAGCCCATGAGCTGTGAGGTTTGGAAGTAAGGACAAGGAAGTTTGGTCCATTATCTAATGGGGAAAGTTGGCTCAGTTTGTGGATAGGATGCAAGGGAATGACCCTAAGATGTCATTGGAATTCACTACTTCTTAGGTGAACACCACTGTTAATGTGGGTGGTTATTCCTTCATGATGACCAATGAGCTCATTGCAGAGGTGATAGGGCTTTTGTTCAACGGGGTGTGCATTTTGCAGAAGTCCAAAGGCCATTACCAGAAAGACATGGACTACTTTTTTAGGGAGGGAGGAAAAGTGAATAGGCTTCAAAATGGGTTCAATCATGCTGACTTTCCCAATGTCTAGAGTAAATTAGCGAAGGTCCTCATGAGGTATGTAACAGTTGAGGGAAGATTTTGTCACTTTCATTCTCACTTATTCCCTATGCTAAATCATTTCTGGTACAATGACAAAATGAATTTTGCTTTTTGGATTTTATCTTCTCTTGAATAATTGATTAATAATGTCTATGGTAAAGGTAAAAGTTTTCCTATTCACCAAGGCCTTATCCTACGAATTTTTAAATTCCAAGCCGCTTTATTGCCATACCATACCACTGTGAAAAATAATACCTTGGTCATTCGTGATTCTACTGAACCTCGGGCAAACCCCAGCCCATCCATGACCCTTGATGAAACCCCTCCTACTCATCGTTCTACTTCAGCCCATGGTAAATACCCTGCTACTATGCCTACCCCTCTTCCCCACTAAAAGTGCTTCCCTTTTAGATCCTACCCCGGTCTCCACCTCTGATTTTGAGGAGAATAATTTGGAAGATGATCTGTGGAACCCCACCCTAACTAATTCCCCCAAGTACACCCCTATTTAGGTTGAGGTCTCAGAAGTTCCCAACACCCCCTGGTGACAACCCTACCCCCATCAACTCACCCACTTTTTGCATCAATGTAGAGGGGTCTCAAGCTGATCTTAGGGTGGGCTTCTCTGATAACCCCTTTGCAAAAAAATTAGTGAAATTTATGAAATTGCCAATGTTCAAAATGATATTTTAAAGTGTCTCTTGGGGTAGTTGGTCACAACCAAAGATAGGATCCAGATTCTAGAGAATAGGGTGTTGCAGCAGCATGTCCCTTGGTCAAGGAAAGTGGAGAATTGTAGTCATTGTGAGTTGGTTACTTCCTTGGCCAAATTGTTTGAGAAGTGGGCCAACTAGGATAAGGAGTTGGAATATTTGAAGACCATTGTGGGTATGAAGGAGGGGAAAGAAAATCTACAAATGGAGATTGAGGCTCTTCACAAGAATTAGGAAAATACCACTTAGTACCTTAGGGTTATCACAGATTACAGAAAAGAAACTGTCAAGAACACTACCATCACCATTCAGACTTTCAAGTAGGATCTGAGGAAGATACAGGGAAAAAGGGTCGTTGAGGAAGGCCATGAGGACAATCAAACATTGAAGAAAGGAAAGGTTGGGAACACCTTGGTTATGGATGCTCTGGAGGATGCGCAAGATTTTGAGAAGGCCCCCCTATCTTTTGAATAAAATCTCCAATTCTTGTCTCAAGAGTGGAAGGCTATCAGTGGTCTCAATCTATTGGGGGACTTGTACGTGTTTTTGGCCTTGTGCTAGTCCCTGTTCTTGGTACTGTCTTTATTGTTTTTGTTGGTCAAACTATTTAAGTGTTAGTTTTTGTTTTTATTTTGCTAGGCTTTTCACTTCTTGTGAGCCCTTTTTTGCCTTAATGGTTGTTTTGTAATGGGTATTGGTCCTTCTAGTCTTAATCCAATCAAAATTATTATCTTCCCCTTCTCCCAAGGGCTTGTGTAACTCTCATAGTTCATTGGAGGGGTTGGAGGAGGGACAATATATTGCCAAAAAATGGAGTATGTCAATCCCCAACATTTAGTTGGAGACTTTTTCTAGAGAAGAGTTTTTGAAGTATCACTATTCCTCTCTTGAAGAGTCATATAACAATGACATGCCTTTGATTCTCATTAATGAAATTTATCTCCTAAAATGTTCGAGGTCTCTTTGACCTTCCTAGGAAATATGCAGTTAGAGATGTTAATAAAAAAATTCCAATTTTGGGTTTTTTTTTTTCTTATAGGAGGTCAAGATTACTAATTTGTTGCTTTCTATTGTGTGCCATGTCATCTGGCCAACAAGTTTTTTTTCAAAAATCACAATGGTGGATGCAGAGAGGCTACCTTTCTCTCTTTTGAGTGGCTTCCACGTGGTATATTAGGGTTCTAAACCTTCCACTAGGGTGATCTGGATCCTCTTAAATGTTAATTTATTCATTCATTTTGTATTAATAATATTTATGCTTCCAATGATGTTGTGGAGAGATCTTTATTATGGTAATGTATTATTGATTTATTAATTGTTGCAACTTGGATCATATGTGTAGAATTTATTATGGTGGACATGGTATATGATAAAGATGGCGCTTTTGTCTATTTTTGGACAACTAGTGGGAGGGAGGTGTGGTACTACATGTGTAATAATTTGGGTTTGGTAGATAATCAAAATGAGCAGGTTTGAACATCAATTCAACTCCAAATTATTACTATTTGATCCACATGATGTCTTTTTTATCCCAATATGGGTCATCACCATAATCATTCTCTTTGGTATACATGGAATAATTTCTAGGTTGGGTCTAACATAGTCTTTAAACACCTTGATTGTGCTATGATCTCTACTCAAAAAATTTACTCTTTTTCTAGTTATTTCTTTTTTAGTCAAGCCCTTGTTAAATGTCATATATTTGACCATTGTACCATCAAATTTAATATAGAATGGCAAGTGGAAACTCTCAAGGTTGTAAAATATCATTTTTTCTTTGCTAACCCATCAGCCTAGGTTGGCCCATATTCGAAGGGTGTGGAATTTGGAGGCTAGGACATCTCATATGGTTGGGTGGAATAGGGCCATAACATGTACTAATCACTTTCTTCACATCTATGGGTACTAAATGGCTATTTTTGTTAACATGTGTACGAGGATAACACCTTACATTTCTATTAGGCTACTAAGCTTGAAGTTGACATTTTCTCTGCTACTTTGTAGGTCAAAGTTATTAACCTTCACCATCAAAAGAAAAGTATTGATGATGATTTTGTTAGAGGTTCTCAAATCAAAGCTAGACTGAATTGGTTGAAAGAATGTGATAGAGCTTCTAAAGATAATGGAAATTCCTTACAAGAATGTATTAAGGTTGTTCCTTGTTGGCTTTCCTCCTCTCAATGAACCTTTTATAAATAATTTTCTTTCTTCTTGATCTTTAGGAAGTGGATTTTACTTTTTCTAATGATAAAGCCCCTAGGTGTGATGAATTTCTTTATGAATTTTATAAAAATCTTTGAATTTAAGCTGGGGTGGACTTGTGCAAGGTTTATCTTGAAGCCTATCAATCTAAGTCCTTAGGAAAGGCTATTAAAAAAAAAAATTATCTTTGTACGTAAATCTTAGGATCTAGATGATATTTGCAATTGGAAGCCCATTAGGTCTTGCACAATGTCTCTTATAAAATCATTGCTAAAGCCTTAGCTTTGAAGCTATGCCATCTTCTTCTTCAAATTGTGTGACTTGAATAAATTGACTTTATCAATTCTAGATACATATTGTACAATATTATTGTAGTTTGGAAAGAAATGGAATGGATTAATGATTTCATCAACAAGCTCTTTTCATCAAAACTGATATTTTTAAGGCATACGATTGTATTGAGTGGCCCTTTATCCTTACAATGTTATCTAAGTTATGATTTGGATCTCAGTTCACTCAATATATTTGTATTATTTTTGTTGATGTCTATATTTGTCTTCGTACCAATGGTTAGAAATTTAGTGTGTTTGGGCTCTTTCAATCTGTTTACCAAGGTTTCCCTCGATCTCCAACTTTGTATGTGCTTCTCATTGAAGGGCTTGGATACCTCTTGTTTCATTATGTTTCTCAATTATTGGATTTAAAAGGTATTTCTTTACTCAATTATTCAATTCAACTTGTTAATGGCCACTTTTTTGATGATTCTTTTCTCTCTTTTGGAAGAGGAAAATAACATAAAACATAATCTTTAGTGTTTGGATATTTTTCGCAAGGCCTCAAGTTTTTTCCATTCAATGGAAAAATAATAATCTTACAAAAAATCCTTCCTTCTCATTCTTTCTTGGCTTAATTTATTTTGGATGAAATTGGATTGATCATGGTCAAATTTTCAATTTTTTGGGCATCCCTTTTGTGGCAAGCTACTTTTGCTAGAATTGAAATAAATTTCCTATTGGGTCACCAAGCCTTTACCTTTGGCTAGAAAATTTTAGATTTGTTCCAAGATACTTGAAACTAATCATGTCTACTACTCTTTTTGTTAGATTCCCTCCAAAACTTCTTATTTGAAATTACAAAAGCTTCTTCATGATTTTATCTACTCTTCTTCATAAAATCATCAAGGTTTCCATTGGTGGCTTGGGAGTTTTTTTTTCTTCCCCATGAATGAAGAAGGTTAGGATTACTTTCCACTCAATTCCAAGGTTTGACCCTTTGCACTAAGTGGATCATTTGTTCTCTTGATGTTAATGAAGCTTGGAAACTTTTAGTGTGGCATTGCATTTTTTTGGTCATCCAGTTACCTAACTAGCCTAGAAGGGGATTGGTCTTCATACCTTTTTATCATCAAATATTTTGTTTAGATTGAAGGGACCTTTATGATAAAATTATTTGGAAATTTTGGGAAGCTATGAAGCCTTGGCTTCTATGGAATGGTTCTAAGTTTTGTATTGGTCTTTCCGTGAACCAAAATAATATTTCGTCACCTATAGATCTTTCAATATTATAATTGTCCTCTTGTAGAGACTCCTTGGGTTCCTGCTCTAAGATTTTTTACAAGGGGATCAAAACACCTCTAGAATCTTCTCTAGAATTACTAGTGTAGAGGAGGGGGACCAACCACTTAGTAGCTCCAGGTCACAGAGATCTAAGATTTGAAGCCTGCCCTAATATAGCTCAAGTTGGACAAGTGTTTTGATGCTAAGGATAGAGAATGAAGAGCACTCTCAGTGTTGATGTCACTCTACTAACTTGAGAGTTAGGTTTGGACTAAGCGAGAAAGTTATAGGAACCCAAACTATACCTCAGACAACTCTCTGCCAAAGGATAGCAACATAGAACATGGATGACAATGCGACGCGCTAGTGTCTCATAGGTGTTTTGGCATCTATATGGAAAAAAATGGAAAAGGACAGTCAAAAATGCTGGAAACCTACTAACAGCTTAGCTACTAAAATTTTAAGTGATGATAAAGGTAGGAAATAACAAAATAACTAAAATATTAAGAAAATATGCTATAAGAAATGACAAGGACAAGAAAGGTAAGGATTCAACTCATGAAAGGTCCAGTTCACTAGCAAGCTCCATGCGAATGATCACCTACAAACAACAGAGCGAAAAATGTTGGGCTATCGGGGCTTACCGCAACCAAACCCTCATTTTGGTGTTTCCACCTCCATAGAAAGCCAGATAGATATAGAGATAGAAATGCGATAAAGAAAGTACAATAAAAGGAAATATCAAACACTACAAGGAGAATTATGCTACTCAAATCCAAAAATAATGCAATACTAAGTAAGCAATACCACCCTCAACTAGAGGCAATCAAGGCCAATGAGAGAAGAATGCAAGTCTACAACCGTGGAAAATTCGATGTGGCGGCAATGATGTTAAAGGAAGTCTCGCAAGATACCAAGTTGCAGCTTCTATGGTAGATGTGAAGAATGATGTGATGATGGAATAGTTGATAGTGCAACAAGTAGCTCAAGAGGTGTGAGAACTTTAAAGAGGTTGTTCAAGAATCGTGTAGAGAATGTGAATAAGATGAGATGAATGTGAATGATAGGCATTTGAAGATGAGTTTGGGAGGGAAAGATCCATTCAAAGGTCAATTAGGAGGTGCAGATATGTTACACTTTGGCCCCATGGCAAATGTAATGCCTTTGTAGATTCTAGAGGCAAGAATCTTGTCAAGACGACAACGCGTTGCATAGGCGTATGTGCATCGTACGCATGTCCTTGATAGAAACTCCCCCACCAACACTAAAAACAAGTGCCAAGTGGATGGAGTACGGA
The DNA here is from genome assembly GCA_007258455.2 of Sequoia sempervirens. Taxonomy (NCBI): domain Eukaryota; kingdom Viridiplantae; phylum Streptophyta; class Pinopsida; order Cupressales; family Cupressaceae; genus Sequoia; species Sequoia sempervirens. Next base: position 1,025,312,787 of record VDFB02281492.1, on the reverse strand, counting down.
TGGAGGCTGTGAAATTACATTGTCAAGTTTTGATTTTTCTAAGGTGAAGGGTGTAAAAGGGGAACTTGCAAGGGGGTGTAAATTCACTCTATACATTCTACCCCAAATTTAGAGAACATGAGTGCCAATGAGTGTTCTGTAAAGTAGGTTGAAAGATTTCAAAGAAAATATATTTGATTCGTTAAGGAAGTAGACCACAATCTAGCATGCTTGAAAGTGCAGGGCAGGCAAATGGCTCCATAGGTACTTTCTCCTAAGGAGGGCTAAACAAAATGCACTGGAGGCCCGCAGACCAATGGTGAATAGATCCCGCAAGATGAAAGCACTTCACAGGGTCCTAGAATTGAAAAGAAGGTTCCCCCAAGTGCTCAATCATGAAGGAATCCTGATTTGAGGGACTCTGCAAAGTCGAATTAAAAAGCAACTTCATAGGTGCACCTACAAAGCAACATGTTAATCTGTAGAAAAAACATGTTAGATATCAAAATAAGCCACACAAACAAACAAGAAGACAATCACAAAAATAGTCAAAAATCAAATGGAGAGCTTTCGAAGGGATCCCTTGGGAACCCTTCAGAAGAAAAAGGGGTCCACTCAAGGGACACTCAATTTGAAAGTGCAACAGTATTTTTTGTAAATCAATTCAACATCAAGGAATTCAAAAGGAAGAATTCCCACTTGCAAGGGGAAGGTCAGAACTTCACCCGTAGGAGAAGGTGCTCCCTCCTCAGAGGGAAGTAATTTCTCAAATTCTTTCTTTACAAACCCATGATGAAGTAAGAGTATTCCACTAGGGGTCCTTGTTGAAGAATGTGATTTTTGAAAAATATATATTTTCAAGGAGGGATTCATTGGCCACTGAATACACCTCTTGGAAATAAAAGTGATATGATAGCCCCCCTTAGGAGGGTGCATGTTGAACACAAGGCATGTGACATCCTAAGGAGAGAAAAGTAAGAATAAAAGTGATGTTGTGGCACATGGAACATAACAAGATGTAACTGTGGGACAACACAAGCACCACATCACAAAGAAAGAAAAGAAGAGATAAAGATGTATAGGAAGGAAAAAAAACATAATGAACAAGAGACAAGGGGATTTGATATTTTGGGGTCAAATTTTCTCATAAATATAGATAAATAGATATAATAATGTATATAAATGAATTGTCATCAACCCCCTACTATATCAGATCACATGTGAAGATGGCACATGAAGACAAAGTGAAAATAAAAAATTGCGTCAACATGGAAGGGAGGCCTAAATTCCCCCAACACTTTGCATCATCCCTAATTATTGAAATTCAATACATGAAAAATAGAAGAATGATGTGACAAATAGAAGAAATTTTACGACATAAAAACACTCATTTATCCAAACACCTATGAGGGTGACAAGGTTCATCTAGGAACACAATGCAAGCACGGGGGAACACAATACACACACAATCTACTCTATAGATAAATAAGAGGCACCCCCTTAGTCCTCATCAACCAAGAGGACGTCATTCTCCCAATCTAGATCACTGTAAGGGGAGGGAAAACGAGCCTGCAAGGGGAAAATATCAAGGGGGTACCCTCTGACCCTCCTACAACAAGAGCCAAGAAATAAGGCCCCTCAAGGTCTTCTCCACTCAGTTCTTGTGAGGTGAATGTTAGCAATCTCACAAAGATCATAGATAGGTACAAGACATCATCTATAGAGTTGAACTTGCACTATATAAAGGATTTCCATGCATCAACTTAGTGGGCGATAGAGACAACGCCCAAGATCCATTGCTAGGCATTCAGGAGCAGTGACGAAAGGACACTGGGGCTTCCTCTATCACTAGGATGATACAAGCTAGTGCAAAACCACCCTTTGAAGAAGGCGAACCCTTCTTTCCAACCCCCATTGCTAGCAAGTTCATCCTCCATATTTCGCTTCATCAAAGGATGTGAAATCCCCATAGATGAAGTAGAGGGCATGAAGGAAGAGGAGAAAACCACAATAGACACCACTGAGGTATTCAACATGTCCACAAGTTTAGAAAAGAGTAGGATTTCCTGAAGGGACATCAGAAGGGGAGGCTCAACTAAAGGAGCAATGAATACCTACACCCTCTTTGGGTGAGGATTGTTCACACTCGCGAGGGGAGCCAGAAGCAAGACTGAGTCGGAGAGAACTAAAGTAGGAAGAATCGAAGAGGGGGACACAACAAAAGATGTCGAAGCAACAACTATTGGCTCCTCTTCCTTCTTCTGCAAGGTGGTCTACTTAGCATCCAAAGCCTTCCTTTGACACTTGCACTCATGCACAAGGCAGTTTCTATCACTCTAGGAGCTAGAGGTCGTGACCTAAGAAGGGACAAAAGACTCCTATTCAACCATCGGAGTATCCATCACAGCCATTTTCAATGGAGGGAGGGACTCCTTGATGGGAATAGGAGGAAGAGGTGGAGAGGATGATGAAACAATAGTGGGGGTAGCAGGCTCAAGTTCCTTGATGGTGGGCCTCTTCCCATTCACTGCCCTAGAGGTAGGAGCAATAGGAGGTCGTGGAGGCTGAAACATAAACAATGCTCCACAGGGACCCTTCCCCTTACCATATAAAATGGACTGAGGTACTGTGGGTAAGACAGGAAGTTCAAATGTCAGGCGCTTTTTTTTTTGGCAAGTGGGAACCATCGAACTCCCTAGACGGCGCATAGGAGTGGAAGTCAATGGAACCATAGCCTTGAGGTGAGAGGAAGCATCAAGTGGGATAACAGAAGAACAAGAGGAGGAGCCCTGAGTGGACTTCTCCTCTTCCCTTTTTTCGAGCCACCAAGGAAGCCTCACATTCTACCTTTATGAAAGCTCTATGTGAAATAGCATAGGGAGAAAGAGACTTTCTCACCTTAGGCGTTACGCCCCCATTCTTGTACTTCACATAAGTTTGATACAACAGTTTCGTCCTAGGAGGCAGTGGACCAATAGGGGTGGGCCAAAAGTGATCCAGTGAGTAGCCCTCACACACAACCATCAATTTATAACCGGTGTTGTAGACTACATGCATCGAACTATCGTGGGAAAACTTTAAGCACATATGGACTACTAAGGGAACTACATTCATGGATACTAGCCAGGGAATGCTTAGTTTCACTCTGAATAGTTTAGACCCAAAGATAATGTCAAAGAGTGCATTCACAATCCTGGGCCCAACCAAAATTGATAGGGTGATACAACCGATGGGAGGGATGAAAATCCCATCGTGTGTACATATGGTGCTTCTAGACTCGTCATGTCCATCCTTATGTAAAAATTTAATCAACATGATCCCCTCTGTGATGACATTCACCCAACATGTAGGGTCAACGAGAACACCATTTACAATATTCGCATTGATACATGCAAGGATGTACAAGGGGATGGTTCTCTATTGGAGTTCATCAACAAATCCTGTGAGGTAAATGTTATAGGGGGAGATCCACTTGCAGGTTGCACAAATGGGATGGGTAAATGTAAGAAGGAAGCCATCTTTACGTACACTAGACAAGATTTTCACAAGAGCCCCCAAGGGTTTCACAATTAGACGTTGACCCACTCAAGGTTTCATTCTGTAATACTTAGGAAACCTCCCAGCTATGTAACTAGGGGTCATAGGTTCGGTTGCAAGGCTAGGCACCTCACAACATTCACACCCATAATACTCTTAGGATACGAGGGAAGGATATTTCAGCACAACCAAACAGAACTAGAATGTTCATGTTGGGTTCACCAAAATGTAGAGGGGGACCAACCACTTAGCGGCTCCAGGTCACAGAGAGTTGAGAGTTGAAGGTTGCCCTAATCTACCTCAAGTTGGACAAGTGTTTGATGCTAAGGATAGAGAATGAAGAGCACTCTCAGTGCTTCTATCACTCTACTAACTTGAGAGTTAGGTTTGGACTAAGTGAGTGAGTTTTAGGAACCCAAACTATACTTCAAACAACTCTCTACCAAAGGATAGTAGTGTAGAACAGGACGACAACACGACGCAATGTCGTCTCATACTTGTGTTGGCATCTATAAGGATAGACAATGGAAGAGGACAGTCAAAAGTGCTAGAAACCTACTAACAACTTAGCTACTAAATTTTTAAGTGATGATATAAAGGCATGAAATAACAAAATAACTGAAATATTAAGAAAAGATGCTATCAGAAATGACAAGGGAAAGAAAGGTAAGGATTCAACTCATGAAAGGTCTAGTTCACCAGCAAGCTCCACATGAACAATCATCTACACACAATAGAGTGTTTCAAGATGATGTGTCCCTTGGTCTTCCTTGTCCAACATGGTGCTGGGGTTTGTGACGTGGCTTAACCACCTCCTATGGATCTTACATAAATCTAGTGATTGTATCAGGCATTGGCAGGTCGATCTTTTCATGCAACGACAACCACCAATGTAACAATTGGCATCAGAGCTGAGGTCATAGGTTCAAACCCCTCGCTTGCGTTGGGGGGGAGATTGTTGCAAGATGGTGTGTCCCTTGGTCTTCCTTGTCCAACATGGCGCTTGGGTTTGTGACATGGCTTAACCGCCTCTTGTGGATCTTACATAAATCTGGCAATTGTATCAAACATTGATAGGTTGATCTTTTGGTGCAATGGCAACCACCAATGTAACATAGAGAGGGAAAAATGTTGGGCTATTTCGGGGCTTGTCATAGTCAAACCCTCATTTTGGTGTTTCCACCTCCATGAACAACAAGATAGAAATGTGATAAAGAAAGTATGATAAAAGGAAATATCAAACACTACAAGGAGCACTATATGCTACTCAAATCCAACAACAATGCAATAGTATGTAAGCAATACCACCCTCAACCAAAGGCACTCAAGGCCAATGAGAGAGGAATGCAAGTCTACAACCATGGAAAAGTCGACATGGCCGCAATGACGCCGAAGGAAGTCTTGCAAGACACCAAGTTGTAGTTTCTATGGTAGATGTGAAGAATGTTGTGATGTTGGAATAGTTGATAGTGCAACAAGTAGCTCAAGGTGTGAGAATTGTCAAGAGGCTATTCAAAATCATGTAGAGAATGTGAAGAAGACGAGATGAATGTGAAAGATAGGCATTTGAAAATGAGTTTGGGAGGGAAAGAGTCGTTCAAAGGTCAGTTAGGAGGTGCAGATACATTACACTTTAGCCCCAATGGCAAAAATAACACCTTTGCAGATTCCAAAGGCACGAATCTTGTCAGGACGACAGTGCTTCACGTAGACGTCTACATGTCGTGCGAGCATTCCCAACAAAAATTCCCCCACTGACACTAAAAACAAGTTCCAAGTGGATGGAGTATGGACGAAGGATGTGGAATTACATTGTCGGGTTTGATTTTTCTAAGGTGAAGGGTGTAAAAGGGGAACTTGCAAGGGGCATGCAAATTCAATCCTATACATTTTTTCCCCACTTTAGCGAACATGAGTGCCAATGAGTGTTCAATAAAGTAGGTTGAAAGAGTTCCAAGAAAATATACTTGAACCTTTGAGGAAGCAAACCGCAATTTGGCATGCTCGAAAGCACAGGGCAAACAAATGTCTCCATAGGTACTCTCTTTTGAGGAGGGTTGAACAAAGTGCATTGGAGGCCCACAGACCAACAGTGAACAAATCTCGCAAGATGAAAGCGCTTCAGAGTGTTAGTGTAGGTTTTTTATTCCTTATTATAAGGTTTTTCCTACACATTTATTTAAGCTTGCTTAGGTTAATAAAGCATGTTTAATTAGGTGACAGGATTATGAGGTGTCATTTTCCTACATGTGAGCATCCATTAGCTATCTTGGGAAGATACTTTACTATCTTTAGTACAATAGATGGTTGCTCCTCATTGGTCGATGTTGCCACCTGCTCCCTCTCTCTAGTCTATATAAGCATGCTACCTAGCTTGTGTTTTATTCATTCGATATTAGAGATAGTTATCTGATGCTATTTTTCCATTTGAGCATTTCACATCAATCTCTTGGTATCATTGTTATGTTGTTTCAATTGCTTTTGCATTTACAGTTTATGTTTCTAACTCTTTCAATTGATTCTGGGTTATAATCTGTTTTACGGATTTTAACATGGTATCAGAGCAAGTTTTGTAAGGTTAGATTCTTTATAGAGATCTTGTAAAATCCTGTAGACTCTTCTCTTGCATTTTTTTTAACAATCTAGAGAATCAGAAAGGATTTATGAAGATCTAGTAATCTTGTTTATGTGAATCGGCTTGCATACTTTGTGTTTCAATTAGTATTGCAGATTGCAGCATGCTTTGCTTTTCTTAGGTAGCTAATACATCCTTTGCATGCCATTTTTTTGGTTGCTGGAGCCATTTTTTGTTGCTAAAGGCGCTTGATTTACATTAAATCTACATCTTTTGTACATAATCAGGAAAAACGCCTTCTGGGTTTTGTTCACCGCATCAAAAAACCATCTGGGTATCTTATAATGTCTACATGCAGCTTATATATTTTTCATAATCAAACTCAGAAAGCTACAACAAACCCCCTCTCCGTTGGCAGTTTCAAATTTGAAGACAGTTTTCAAATGCTTCATTCTTGCTCTTACGGACCTATTTTTCACAAAAAAAAAAATTATCTTGGCTTTTTTTTTGTGCTCTATGCACTAGTGTAGTATTTTTTTTATTTGTATGTAGATATTTTTCAGAAATTACAGATTCTCAGTTGTGATATTACGCAATCCTCGTTTTGGGAACTTTGAAGAGGCATAAATTTTGCATAAAACCTTGGATCGAGGTGATTCTTTTTTTGAAAGTGAATTTTTTTTCATGTAGCTTGCATTGGTGTTGTTTATTTTATTGAGTATTGTGCCTAAGTTGTATTTTCAGCATATGCTCCTTTTGTCAAATTTTCTTTGGGGGGGTTCTTTGATTGAGTGAAAAAGGGGGGGTGTCTTGTGTGTTTGTGCATCTTTTCTTTCCTCACAAACAACAACAATCTAATTCTACATTAAAATGGATCAATCAATAGTACCTATACTCACACCCTACAACTACTATGAGTGGAAGTCCAAGATGACTATACAACTTAAGAAGTTAGGATTGTTTCAAGTAACTATGGGTATTGAAACTGAACCATCTCTAATTGCATAAAAGCCTAAATGGTTTAACAAACTTGATGAAGCTTTTGGAACTCTATGTATGTTTGTATCTCCAGATTTACTTTTTCATATTGAGTCTTCTGCAACACCAAATGATGTATGGACTACTTTAGAAAAACTCTTTGGTGCACAAGATGAACTTAGAGGTCATTTACTGGAGAATGAGCTAATAGGGTTAAATCCATGTAATTTTGATACAATTCAAGATTTCTTCACAAAACTAAAGGATTTAAGATTGTAGTTGAAACAGTGTGGGATAGAGAAGAAAGATAGTCAATTGATTCTAAGCATTCTTTCTAAACTTGGTCCTAATCACTTTGTGTTTGTTTCTACATTCTATGCCACAAAAAGTGCCTTGGGAAACACATATAAGATGCCTTATTTAGATGGTTTTTCTAATGAACTCACTAAGGAGCAAGACAAATTGGTTCAAATGGGCACAATTAAGCCCTCTAAATCTCATGCCTTGGCTACAAATCAGGGCACTAAAGATCAGAAGGGGGCTGCTAAGAAACAGAAGAAATAGAAGAACCAAGAAGAACAGAAGCAAGAAAAAACATCAGTTGCTTCTAAAGCAATGAATAATGCCTCTTCTTCAAAAGGCGGCAATCCTAAGAAGGAGGAAATTCAGTGCTCCTATCGTGAGAAACTTGGTCATGATGAACATAAGTGCTTGAAGAAAAAGATTGATCACTTGTCACATCTTCTTGAGAAGAACAATATCCAGGTGCCTGATTCTGTCAAACAAGTCTCATCAGAAGGGTCTCCAAAGAACACGGAAAAGAGTAAGGGGAAAGGAAAGGGCGAGGCCTTAGTTGCAATAGCTTCTCAACCAGATTCTTGGGTAATTGACTCAGGTGCTTCTCACCACATGGCCAATACAAAGGAAAGCTTCTCATCCTTGGAGTCATGTTCTATGCCTAATATTCTTATGGGTAATGATACACCAGAAGAAGTTCTTGGGAGAGGGTCTGTTAACATTGGTGATGCGACATTCCATGATGTTCTTTGTGTGCCTTCTTTGTCAACTAATCTCCTATCTATCTACCAAATCACCCATATAGGTTCTGGCAAGAGAGTTGAATTTACACCTAATTCTTTGGTTATCAGTGATCTGCACAATGGGTCTACAGTTGATGTAGGAAAAGTTGATAACCATTCTCGGCTCTATCACTTTTCTCATTTTTTTCATGATTCTCCTTCATTGGCATTGCTCACTCACTCAAATGAGGTGAGTCGTTTGTGGCATCAATGGTTTGGGCACTTGAAATATTGCTAGTTGCAGCAACTCAGTCAGCATGACATAGTTACAAGGTTTCCTTCTATTCAATTCTCTGATGGAGTTTATCAAGGTTACATCCTTGGAAAGCATCCTGAAGAAAAATTTGACAAAGGCAAAGCATGGAGAACCACACAGCTTTTGGAGTTAGTACGCAGTGATTTGGCTGGTCCATTTCAACATCCTTCATTCAGTAGAGCTAGATATGTATTGACCTTCATTGACGATCTTTCCCTATACACCTTTGTATATTTTCTCAAACAAAAGTCTAAATTCTTTAAGTCTTTTCAGGACTTTAAAGCTCTTTCAGAGAAATAATCTGGGAAGGTTGTCAAGGTTCTACGCACCGATAATGGTGGGGAATATGTCAACCAGAGGTTTGAGCAGTTATGTGCCTTAGAGGGTATTAATCTTCAGCACACAGTTCCCTACAGTCCACAGCAAAATGGAGTTGTAGAACGAAAGAATTGGTCATTGAAGGAAATGGCCAATTGCATGATCCACTCCAAATCATTGGCACCTCAGTATTGGGCAGAGGCCATCAACTATGCATGTTATATCCAGAACCAGGTTCCTCACCGAGCTGTGAAGGGGGTAACTCCTTTTCAAGCTTGGACCGGTTGGAAACCCACAATCAAGTACTTTCGAGTGTTTGGGTCTCCTGCATGGGCCCACATTCCAACAAACAAATGCAAGGCAATGGATCCACAGAGTAGTCCTTACATATTTGTTGGCTATCCAGATGGTGTCACAGGCTACAAGCTACTCCACCCTACCACACATGAGCTCTTCATTGAGAGGAGTGTTCAGTTTGAGGAAGATACTTCTTCTACCACTTCTCCATCCTTCATTCCCATGGAGACACTACGACTTCATGATGATATTTATTCTGAGGATCTTAATCCTCCTGAGGAATCTTCTTCCTCCACTTCAGATGGCGATGATGAGGGTTCATTTTCCTCCTCTCTTAGTCATCATTCAAAGGATGATTATTCTCCTCTAGATTCTCCTACCATTGGGCCTCTTTGGGCTCGTCAGACTTTGGATTGAGTAGGTGATTGGATTGGTGATCCTTCAGATACGAGAAGAACAAGGTCACTGTTTGAGCAGGCTCCTCATCTCTTCTTTGGTTAAGCTTCTGAACCACAATTCTTTAGGGAAGCTTCTGGTGTTCCTGAGTGGGATGCTGCTATGTAGGAAGAGTTCAATTCCTTGGAAAGGAACCATACTTGAAATTTAGTACCACTTCCTAAGGGAAGAAAACTTGTTTGATGCAAGTGGGTCTATCGAACAAAATTTGTTCCAGATGGGTCAGTCGACAAACATAAGGCTCGCTTGGTTGCAAAAGGATTCTCCCAAGTTCCTGAGATTGACTACTCTGAGACTTTTGCGCTGGTTGCCAAGATGACTTCAATCTGACTTGTTGTTGCCATTGTTACAGCCCATCGCTAGGAAGTTCATCAGATGGATGTGAAGAGTGCTTTTCTTCGTGGTGACCTTTAGGAGGAGATATATATGGAGCAGCCACAAGGGTTCATCCATGATCCTTCACTTGTTTGCCGACTTCGGAAGTCTCTCTATGGCCTTAAATAGGCCCCACAAGCCTGGTATGCCAAGATGGACTCCTTTCTTCTATCAGTTAGGTTCACTCGGTGCCATTCTGATCCAAATGTCTACATTTTGTAGAAGGATGATACTCTCACTTTCCTTGTTCTCTATGTTGATGACTTGTTGATTACAGGGAGTTCCTCATCCACCATCAAGGTAGTGAAAACTGCCCTTCATGATCATTTTTTGATGTCTAACTTGGGTTCCTCACTATTTCTTGGGCATTGAGATTACATAGTCTTCGATTGGTATCTTTCTTTCTTAGCCCAAGTATGCTCTTGATATGCTCTCCATATTTTGCATGGCTGATTATAAGCCTGTGCTAACTCCATTTCTATCAGGGGTCAAACTTGAGGCTTCTTGTTCTTCACCTTTGGTAGATGCTACCCTGTATCACCAATTGGTTGGGAGTCTCATATACTTGACTCACACGAGGCTTGATATTTCTTATGTCGTGGGCCTAGTCTCTAGGTTCATGTAGGAGCCACATGAGTTGCATTGGAAAGCAGCTAAGTGGATTCTTCACTATGTACAGGGCACTCACAGTTACGGGATTCATTATGCAGCAGGCATGCATATTGACTTGGTCGGATACACAGATTCAGATTGGGTAGGCGATTCTCAGGATCACAAGTCTACTTGAGGGTATTGCTTCTCTCTTGGTTTTGGTCTGATTTCTTGGTCGAGTAAGAAGTAGTCTGCTATTTCTCTTTCATCTACAGAAGTTGAGTATCGAGGAGCAGTTAATGCTGCTACTGAGTCTATTTGGCTTCAACACATTCTCATTGAGTTTGGCATTTCCTTCTGAAAGCCTACAGTCATATTTTGTGACAACCAGAGTGCTATTCAAATCTCTCGCAATCCAGTCCATCATCAATGGACCAAACACATTGAGATTCACATGCACTACATTCGGGAGTTGATTCATGAGCAAGTTCTTGATCTTCAATATTGTTCAACATCAGATCAGATAGTTGACATCTTCACCAAACCCTTCACTGAGAGCAAGTTCATTCATTTGCGAGCTTTGCTTGGGGTGCGACAGGTGTCCTCCTTTTAGGGGGCTTCTTAGCTCCTTTCTTTCTCTCTCTATTCTAGCGGGCATACTCTCTTTTTTGGGGGAGGGCTACTTATCTTTTGGGGGGGATTTCATTGTACATGGGTACCTCATCTGGCTTGATTTTTCGGGACCCATCTCTGTACCCACCTAACCTATGCTTAAGGGGGGGTGTTAGTGTAGGTTTTTTTATTCCTTATTATAAGGTTTTTCCTACACATTTATTTAAGTTTGCTTAGGTTAATAAAGCATGTTTAATTAGGTGAGAGGATTATGAGGTGTCACCTTCCTACATGTGAGCATCCATTAGCTATCTTGGGAAGATACTTTACTATCTTTAGTACAATAGATGGTTGCTCCTCATTGGTCGGTGTTGCCACCTCCTTCCTCTCTCTACTACCTAGCTTGTTTTTTATCCATTCGATATTAGAGATAGTTATCTGATGCTATTTTTCCATTTGAGCATTTCACATCAATCTCTTGGTATCGTTGTTATGCTATTTCAATTGCTTTTTCATTTATAGTTTATGTTTCTAACTCTTTCAATTGATTATGGGTTATAATCTGTTTTACAGATTTTAACACATAGGTCCTCAGACTTGCAAAGGCGCCCCCCATGTTCTCTGTCTTGAAAGAAGCCTGATGTGAGGGACTCCAAAGAGTCATATAGGAAAGCTGCTTCATAGGTGCACCTGCTAAGCAACATGTTAGATACTATTTAGTGATGATAGATTTCCACAATCCATGAAGATTATTGTAGCAAGCTTCTAGATTATATTGTGTTAGAATTTTTGCATCAACATTTCGAATCACACTTTGTTATTTATCATCAAGATAGAAGAGAGCATAAGGAATACTAGAATTATGTTTTACAATAATTTTTTATTACAAATTCAAGTGCAAGAAAATAAATTTACACTGGAGGTGGCTCACTTACAAATGCTATTGGATCAATGGGGTAATGTCTCTTGTGCTATGGCCAGGTACCTCTTATTCCCACCTCCTCTTTGAGGGTGTTGCTATGGTTGTAACCATTTTTACCATGACCATCAAGATGCTCACTCGTAGGCTTCTCATCCTCCTATGAGAAGGGATTGTGCTTGGTAGGGCTAGTTAGAGTGTGTTAGTAAGTGTTCTACCTCTTCGTCAAAATATGTAAACTAGCTATGTTTTACTTTGGTTCAAAGCTCCACTTGTGGAGTTGATCAACTGTATATAACTTGAACCTATACTTGTATGAATGAATTAACAAAAATTGGAGAGTTGGATATTTTCCCTTAATCTTTTAATATCTAAATTTTAATAATGATTGGTGATGTATTAAACACCATTGAAGAATTTTTTGCATTGTGAGGATCATGTTCTCCTTAGTTAGAGCCCTAGTTGGATTAATTTGGTAACTTTAGAACAATGATTGAGAACAACAATAAAAATTGCAATAGACCTTTCATGATGTTTGTTGATAAAATGTTGCTATGGGGTTCTCATAAATGCTCTTTAATGATTTTTATGTTGTACTTGATGATCTTAAATAAATAAATAAATGTTGTTCAATATATATAACACACATATTAACACAAACATACCCTAGGCTGAGGATAATAGTTAGTGAGAATTTTTGCTCAAAAAGGTTGGTGAAGAGATTGACAAGGGCTAAATTTCAATTTTGAATTTTAAAAGTTTAAGGATTAAATCTACAACATGAATATAATTTGGGTAAAGTTAATGATGTTATGAGCCAAATTCACATAAGAATATATTATTTGTAGATTAGTTATTATATTAAGAATACTTTAAAATGTAAAGGAAAAAATGATAAATATATCATTTTTACCATTACAACTCAATGCCTATGATAATATATTCTTTAATAAAATTATGAACTCTTATATAAATTTATTAACTCAAATAATATTGAAGGTTTTTTTTTTTTGGCATTAACTAGTAACTAAAAATACAATAGAATGTTAATAGTCCTATACTTAAAAAATCAAAGCACAACATAATCTATTTCTAAAATAAATAAAAATAACTCTTTAAACAACCTAAATAATTCTTATAAAAATCTAAAGTAAAATAAATTGATTCTTAATTACATAAAAAATCATATATAAATAAAATAAAATAATTTAAAATTGATCTAAAATAATCTCTTAAATTTCAAAAATATTAAAAAATAAAAATAACTCTTTAATAAAAAGTATAAATAAAATAAAATAAACTAATACTTAAACAAATAAAATAAAATAAAATAATACTTAAACAAATAAAATAATTCAAATCTGTATTTTTATTTATCAAGAGATTACTATACTGATATACAATAATATTTTATTATTTTCCAATCTTTTCTTGCAACTCTTCATATAAGTAGAATGAGGAGAATAATTAGTAATTTTGCAATTTTTATTGACTGCACTGGTCATTTGTGAACATTAATTTGCAGCTTGGAGGCTCAGCTAGTGAAGAGGGTGGTGAATGACGTGATTAAGACGTTGGACAGAGTGCCGTTAGAGGTTGCCAAGCACCCTGTCGGAATGGAAACCCTCACCCACGATCTCATTCACAAATTTAAACTCAATTCAGAGGAAGGTGTGGTTATATCTGGATTATGGGGTATTGGTGGTATTGGCAAGACCACACTTGCCAAGGCCCTCTACAACGAAGTTTATGCTCTTTATGACAATTCTACCTTTCTATTTAATGTCCGCGCCACTGCTGCAGACACCATGGGCCTCACAAAATTGCAGAAAAAAATTCTTCAAAATTTATGCAACTATGGCGGAAAAGTCGACAGTGTGGATGAGGGCATATCTCTGTTCAGGGATCGTTTGAGAGGAAAACGTGTGCTTCTTATTTTAGATGATGTGGATGCTGAGGTGCAATCAAATGCTTTGGTTGGGAATGGGAATTGGCTGGCCCCTGGTAGCAGAGTTATCATTACTTCTAGAAACAAACACATTCTACATGTGCCGGGGTTCTCACCTGAATACATCCACGAAATGACTGGATTGCAGATAAATGAAGGTCTCCAGTTATTTAGTTGGCACGCTTTTCTCAATAAATTTCCAAGCCCCACTTACACAGATCTCTCCAATAGAATAGTTGAAGCTTGTAAGGGGCATCCTCTTTCACTGGAAGTGATTGGAGCCTCTTTGTATGATAAGCACAATGACAGAGGTTGCTGGACGGAAGCCCTTCAAAACATTACTCGCCACCCAGACATTCATGGAAGACTCAAAATCAGTTACAATGCTCTTAGTGCAGAGGAAAAAGAAATATTTTTGGACATCGCTTGCTTCTTCGTTGGAGAACACAAAGCATTGCCCATTGTATTCTGGAAATCTTTGTACAAGATGGTACACACAGCTATATCTAATCTGTCCCTGAAGTTGCTGATAAAGGTTGACGAGGAAGGTGTGTTTGATATGCATGACCATTTACAAGATATGGGGCGAACCATCGCTGAAAAAGAGGGTACCCGAGTGTGGGATGCAAATCATTTAAGCACCGTATCCAACAACATCAATTTCTCTCGCCTTCGACTCAATGAAGGTGATTCGCAAAGGCTTGAAACGCTGTGCAGACCTGGTCTTCAATTTCTTCATTTGAATAGTCTGCTCATTGACACGCCAGCCATGCTTCCTTCAAGTTTGATATGGTTAAGTTCGGAAGACTGTAGGTTTGCAATAGACGAGCCATTTCACTTCAGTCTTGTGGGTAACATTTCGCAATTGAGAATAATGGAAGTACGCGAAACTACTTTCGGCAACTCCGAATATTCACTTTCTAATATTCACTTTCCTGATAGCTTTGGCAACCTATCGCAGCTGCAGCATTTATATTTGGGAGGGTGTCGTAAATTAAATAATCTTCCTGATAGCATTGGCAACCTATCACAGCTGCAGCATTTAGACTTGTGTAAATGTGGTGAATTAAATAAACTCCCTGATAGCATTGGCAACCTATTAGAGCTTCAGCATTTAAAATTGAGACTGTGTAGTAAATTAAATAACCTCCCTGATAGCATTGGCAACCTATCACAGCTGCAGCATTTAGACTTGGGATGGTGTAGTAAATTAAATAACCTCCCTGATAGCATTGGCAATCTATCACAGCTGCAGCATTTAAACTTGTATAATTGTTGTGAATTAAATAACCTCCCTGATAGCATTGGCAACCTATCACAGCTGCAGCATTTAGACTTGAGAGAGTGTAGTAGATTAAATAACCTCCCTGATAGCATTGGCAACCTATCACAGCTGCAGCATTTAGACTTGAGTGGGTGTAGTAAATTAAATAACCTCCCTGATAGCATTGGCAACCTATCACAGCTGCAGCATTTAAACTTGTATAATTGTGGTGAATTAAATAACCTCCTTGATAGCATTGGCAACCTATTACAGCTTCAGCATTTAAAATTGAGACTGTGTAGTAAATTTAATAACCTTCCTGATAGCATTGGCAACCTATCACAGCTGCAGCATTTAGACTTGGGATGGTGTAGTAAATTAAATAAACTCCCTGATAGCATTGGCAACCTATCACAGCTGCAGCATTTAAACTTGTATTATTGTTGTGAATTAAATAACCTCCCTGATAGCATTGGCAACCTATCACAGTTGCAGCATTTAGACTTGAGAGAGTGTAGTAAATTAAATAACCTCCCTGATAGCATTGGCAACCTATCACAGCTGCAGCATTTAGATTTGATAGGGTGTAGTAAATTAAATAACCTCTCTGATAGCATTGGCAACCTATCACAGCTGCAGCATTTAAACTTGTATAATTGTGGTGAATTAAATAACCTCCCTGATAGCATTGGCAACCTATCACAGCTGCAGTATTTAGACTTGAGAGAGTGTAGTAAATTAAATAACCTCCCTGATAGCATTGGCAACCTATCACAGCTGCAGCATTTAAACTTGACAGGGTGTAGTAAATTAAATAACCTCCCTGATAGCATTGGCAACCTATCACAGCTGCAGCATTTAGACTTGAGAGAGTGTAGTAGATTAAATAACCTTCCTGATAGCATTGGCAACCTATCACAGCTGCAGCATTTAGTCTTGAGAGGGTATAGTAAATTAAATAACCTCCCTGATAGCATTGGCAACCTATCACAGCTGCAGCATTTAAACTTGTATCATTGTGGTGAATTAAATAACCTCCCTGATAGCATTGGCAATCTATTACAACTTCAGCATTTAGAATTGAGACTGTGTAGTAAATTAAATAGCCTCCCTGATAGCATTGGCAACCTATCACAGCTGCAGCATTTAGACTTGGGATGGTGTAGTAAATTAAATAACCTCCCTGATAGCATTGGCAACCTATCACAATTGCAGCATTTAGACTTGAGAGGTTGTAGTGAATTAAATAACCTCCCTGATAGCATTGGCAACCTATCACAGCTGCAGCATTTAGACTTGAGAGGGTGTAGTAACCTCCCTGATAGCATTGGCAACCTATCACGGCGTTATTAAAGGTGAGGTGGGTAAGTTTATGAGTAGTGTTAATTTCTTATTAGCAGGAGAATTAATATACACTTTTTACTTTTTGAATTTGACGCATTTCTGTTGGTTGACGAGTTTCAGAGATGCGCTTTAAGTTTGGAGAGTAAACTTCACCAGTTTTATGATGATCAATGGTAAGCTTTTTTTCCTTTAATTTATTTCTATGAAAAGAAATACGGGAGAGTAAATTAGATTTAAATGGAAATGTTACAGCTTAAATTTAGATATAATTTTAAGTTATTTAAAAATTTGTAAATGAATTATAAAGATTTTACATATATTAAAATTTGAATAAGTTCATATGTTCTTTTAATTAATTTAAATTAATATAAAGAAAATATTTTTATTTTACTATATTTATATCAATTTTTAATATTAATTTAAATTAATATTTTATTATTATTTTAATTTTTACTAAAAAGTGTTTTATTTTAGATATTATATTCTTTTATTCTTTATTAGACATCTATTTTATTTTTTAATAGTAGAATAAATCATAGAAATCATACACAAATTTTTAAAACTTAAAACAAACAAATTCTTTATATTTTTTTATACAATTATCATTTAGATGTATGTATACATAAATGAGCTCAAAACTATATTATTTTCACATTACTTCAATTTTTAAGTGAAGTGTTATTTTTTAATTAAAGAGCTATTGGAGTTTTTGTTAACACAATCAAGCCAATACAATCTATTAAATGCCTCAGGAGATAATTATTTTAGCTAACTTTAGTATCCATTTTTCTAATATTTGAACTATTTTCTATAAATTTATATGAACTACTAATAATGTCTAGTGATGCTATCACATGGCTAATAGACACAAATATATACAACCCTACATATTTTTTACAATGTCATTATGTGTAATACTTGGTAGAATTTGTTTTTGGTAGAATGTGTTATTTTTTACAAATGCGGGACCTCATCCCCAATATAAATATTCAATAATAACACCCCAGTAGGGTTTGAACCTTGATGGCAAAAAAAATAACACCACAACTTAACCATCACATTAGGCCACTATTGATTGTTTTTGCTAGAATGGATAGTTTAATTTTTTTTCCTAATATATACATTGCTAGGTGCAAATTTTTTGAATGCATTTAAAATTTCAATGCTTGTTTATTATCACAATCTACTAGTCTACAATAAGAACACATTATGTATAATATAAACATTGGATATAGATCAGCTGACCAAGACATGTAGATAACAACCACAACATGCATTATAAGAATATGAAACCACATTAATGTAATGATTGCATTTTATAAGAGATCATATTATAATTAGTTGTGTGAACATAAAATTATATTAATAAAACTTTTTATCTAATCACAGTTACACATGCATAATTTTTTAGGGGAAATTTTGATGTAAATATGAAGAACATTATATTGCTTTAATAATATCATCTTTATTTATTTAAACCAATCACAAAAAAAACAAAAAATGTATTAGATGTTTTCTTCAAGAGATAACTTAGAGACAAGAACATAAACCAATGCTCCTCATTTTTTCTTCTTGTTAACATAATTGTATTTTCTATCTTACATGATCATTTGAATAAGAATGATATCAATATTATTGAATTGAGAGATTTATCCTTCATCTTTGTAGGGTTTACATATGATTACTCAATTCCATCATGTTGTGTTTAAGTACACAATGAATACCTTTAAATATAATGAAATAATAATATTTTGCATGAAATGTGTATTATAGTGGCAAGTGAAAGATATGATAAATTTTGAATCTCAATTTAAAAGTTTGGCCTTAAAGAGTCATTCTTGCACTCCTTAGGATTGACCTCAATCAATCTTGAGTTAGTCAAAAGTGGTTTGTGGAAATAGCATTTCAATTTTGAGATGAGGAATGAATATCTCAGAATTAGTGTGAATGTAGGTAAAATAGAAATGGCTAGGAATGTACAAGTATGGGATTGCAAGATAACTCCAACAAGAATGCCACTTGTCAATATATTATTACACTAATACATCCACATCAAGTTATGCACTTGAGAATAAATGAGAATTAACATGAGTATGCAAATTTTACCAATACACCAATTATAAAAGATTACATGCAAGCCATGACCAAAAACTTTCATAAAATTTATTCCATCTTTGAATACCATTACTCTAAACTCATGTAATATTTTGAATAAAAAAGTAAGTTGTGGTCTTCTAGTTTCATGTACTTGAAAGGAGTTCAACTTGAGTTTTAGCTACTACTCTAAATTTTTGATTTTAAAAATCATCACATACTTAGAATGGACACAAATGTTTTGATTATGTTAAGACTAGAAGGGCTAGTATAGGTAGAAGATAGGGGGCTCACAGAAAATGAGACCACTAAAAAGGAGGAGCGAGACTCACAAACAATGAGCTTGAAAATAGACAAGCCATGCTTTTGACCAAAGCATGAAATCGGAAAGCAAAGACCAACAACAAGAAACATAGGTAGTTGAAATAAAGGAACCCAACATAGAAATCCACCCTACAAAAGCAGGTAAAAACCAGTGAAAGCCAACATCTTAAACATTGAATAGAGGGATGCAACCTCCAAACAACAAATCTATAAATTCTAAACATAACTCAAAATAAACCAAAGGGAAAAAGCAATCCTTTTCCATAAAACACCTATCTTACCAGCAATCCCAAGCACCGCCTCTGAAGGAGCACAATCCACCTCAAAAGGAGTTGCAAAGAAGAAAGGTAGCAAGAGGAAAGATCCTCCTAGCACCCCCAGAACAAAACTCCACCTCAATAGGAGAATCAAAAAACGCGGATTGGAAAGGAGAGACAAAACTAGCATAAGGGAAAAGAATAGCTCCCTTAAGCACTATGAGAAATAGGGATTTCAAGAATGGCAAGGAAAACACCCCAACCAAGTGAAACAAGGTAGAGATAGCCCCTTATCCCCAAGAACATGTCCATTAAAACCAATGTCATATAATGCGAAGCGATTCTGTCATCACACCAAATGCTAAAACCAACAAGCAAAGACACAATAAGAGAAAAATTACCCAAAAAATGAACCTAGGCCAACAAAGCACCACCAACTAACATTATAGTAGTTCCAAGAAACCAAAGAAGCCCCCAAAAAAACCTTCTTCAAGAGCCAAAACAAAGCGATTAGCACTTCTACAGTAGCATCTATTGCAAAAGAGAGAATCCCCAAGCAAAGACAAGAGCCACCAAGATTTGACACCCAATGCCAAAGTCCCAAGAACAACAACAACCACTGTACAAATAGGGCAGCAAACTCCAACAGGAGAAGGGGAGAGAAAATCTCTACCAATACCAGCACATAAACCCTTGGGCACCAAACCCACCCCCAAAGAAGCATCCAGAACCCACTACAAGAAGACCAGGTGAGCATGAGACACACTACAACCACCAACAAAAGTCTTCAGAGCCTTAGCAAAGAAGGGTGACCAAGAAGAACTAGTCATAGCCCCAGAAATAATGTCCATGGTGATTCCCAACAAATACCAATCCTCCCACATAGCAACAAAAAGAGGATCAACAAAAAACATTTCAAAAGGGGAAAACCTCCCCGCAAAGCACCAAATCCCATCAAACACCCCACCTAGAGAAGCAACACAACACCAAAGACCCTACAGCTCCCAAGATAGGAAGGGCTAAAGAGAGAAAGGCAGATTCCCATCCACAAGATCTCCAACGCATTCCTCCACACTTTTCAAACTGGGACCCCTACACCGAATCTCACTCGAAGCCATGAAACGCTCACAAACAAGTTGCATCTTAGAAGAAATTAGCATGAAGGAGTAGAACTCCACAACCAGAATAATTGTGGCCAACAACCATGAATTGATGCAACCCATATTATGGAAAAGAAGAAGAGCATGGGCATTGGAGCATAAGAACCCAACAACCAACATGACACTAAAAACCTTGACATAGAGGAAAAGTAGTAACCCAAAACAAAGAACCAAGAGAAACACTGCAAGCACAAGGTGAAGAAGCAGGTGGAGCCACAAACACCAAAGGTGAGCCGGAGGAAGAAGTGGGAAAGAAGCCCAATAAAAACAACAGTTAGGGAAGTATCCTTGGAAGGTGGGGAGACCACCACAGATAGCCAAATGTCCAACTAGATAGTCCCCAAACCACCAACAGGCATGCCAATGAATAGGGTTCTCACCGCAAAGTGTAGATCATTTTCCACCAAACCCATGCAGGAAGGAGAGGAAAAGGAGGTTAGCATCACAGTAGACCATTCCTCCAATAAATCCCAAACAACCCCAAATAGGCACAAGAAGCATAACTTGTTTGAGATAAGAAGGAAAAACTCAACAAAAAGTTGCTCAAACATAGCAGAAACCATACCAAAAGGGCAAAAAAGAAGCCCAAAACATATCCCCCCACACCCAGAGGCCTGAAGCACTGACACAACCCATCATCTTCCTTTGAATCAGTGTTCCCATCACCCTCATCCTCTTGAATTTAAAAAAAAACTCCACCCGCTCACATTCCCACTCACTCCCATTTTTCCCAAAACCATAGATACCCTTTGTTGATGCATCAATCCATTATAGAATGGACACAAATGTTGCATAGAATTAGAAAGAGGTATTAGAAAACTCTAAAATAGAGGCATTGATTGTAGGGAGGAATTGAGTCAAAAAAAGAATGATAAAACTCTGGAGGATACATCAAGATGAAACAATAGAAAATAAGTTGCAAGGGTAGGAAAAGATGAAAATGTCAACAAAAAAGGCTAGGTAAAACCAAAATATTTGTCCCTCTCCTCTCCCCACTAGTTAATGGTAGAAAAAACATTAAAACACAATCTGATCCACTTGCTTGAGACATAACTTTCAAGATTATATAGGATGGATGAATAGTACTTGGCCCCATAGAAATTGGTTTGAGAATTCAAAGATTTAAATAATAAAGATGGTATATTTTATTATGTAAATTTACTCTTTCATTGCAGTGGCTAAAATTAATATTAAAGAAAAAAATGTTGAACCATATATTTGAATGTCATGTATTTTTGGTTTTAATGAAATATAATTTGTGTACCATCAATATTTTATGGTTTATATAAAGATTTTAAAAAATCATTTATGTACTAACAAATCTTCATTATATAACGATGTATTTTTTGTCATTGTAATATTAACTTTGTTGCTAATACTCCTTAGTTGAATCATCTAAAAATATAGTCTTTATTTTGTAAAGTTTATCTTTGTGAGGCCTATGTTGAGCACAAATACCGTTTTTCTTGGGACATGAGAAACTTGCTCTCTATTATTATTAGATTATGAAATAGAAAGTATGAAAATGTTAAATTTATTTGAATTCTACTCTCATAGACCAAGGCTAGTAGAGCAAGTTCATAGATTTGAAGATATAGATGCTTGATCATTTTCCCCTTGTTTATGATTTGTTCCCCAATGGAAAACTTGTTATTTCCTTATGACACCTACAATAATTCATAAATTGATTTTTAAATATTCTTTTATTTATTTTTATTGGTTAAGTGGTTTGAACATTTAGTACTATTGCCTCCAAGTGGTGTGGTCTAAGTCATTGGGCCACTAATTCACTTTGATATCAAAAAAAATTCAAATAATAAATAAGGAGATTTAATTATTTGATAGTATGCCTCAAATAGATGTGGTCTCACAGACTACAAAAAATGTAATATATGTGAAAATGGGTTTGTTGAATAGGCATTGAAACTTTTGAGCAAACAATGGGTAGGTGTAAATCCAAAATGCGATGATATAATTTCTTTACCCATAATAATCAAATTTTATTATGGTAGTTTAGTGATATAGGATCCCAAAGAAATCTTGAAAATGAGTTTAATTCCAACTAATATAAGAGACATGAAATCCACATTCATTAAATCATAACTAAGAGGGGGTTTTGTTAAATGTTTTAGTTATAAATTCCTTAATAGATATTTATTTAAAATGTAAAAACTTGTAGCCCATTAGGTTTGGGTCCAATGGTGGGGAGAGTCTAAATTTCACAACATAAACCCAAGTTTAAATCCCACTAAGTAGGGGCTCCCTTGTAGTGGCCATACGAAACCTAAAGATAAGGGTCGGATTTATGGCAATGCATAGACAAGTGCCCACTCCTATGTATTGCCATGGGGGTATCTTAAGGTACTTAGGTTGAAAGTGTAACCATATTAAGGAACTAGACCTAACTCCATGTCCTCTATAAGTGCCTTCCCACTAGCTTGGGTTAGTGTAAAATTTCTCAAGGATTTACGTAAATGTTTTAGGTCATTGGGCATAAATTGAACATTTAAACCATTGAAAGATATAGACAATTTTAATGATATGCCAATTATCATGGGGTGGCTCAAGCACAAATAGATTCTTGTAGGGCTTGTTCTATCTCCAAGAATCATCCTTGTGAGATTATTTCCTCCAAGTGGTGTGGTCTAGGTCATTGGGCCACTAATTCATGTTGATATCAAAAAAGTGTTGAAGAATACACAATAAATTAATTTATTTGCCAATATGCCCTAAAGAGATTTGGTCTCATGGACTATAATGATTGCTTTATATGTAAAAAATGGGTTTGTTCAATAGACATTGGAAACATTTGAGAAAATGCAAGGGGTGAGTGTAAATCCAAATTTCATTATCTTTGCTAGTATTCTTCTAGCCTATTCCAAAATTAGAGCTTTAGAATACCTAGGGTGTGATGGGTTTTGAAATCGTTGCTCACTCTTTTAGAGGAATCAATCCTCTTCAAGGCTAGGGAAATTCCATTCACAAAGATGAATGAATCAAAATCGACAACGAATGAATGATGATATGTTGTTGTCAGGAGTGGATAATTTCTCCTTCACTTTGGGCTTGGTTGGACCCAGGAGGGTGCTCCTAGAGTTATCCTTAATAGGATTGATCACAACTATAGATAGATGAATAAACAAACTTGCAATAGTATCTACTGTATGCCTAGCCCCAAAAATATCAAAGACCAAGGATTGACCTACTACACATATAACCTCTATTAAGCTAATGAAAACATGCAAGATGTATGATTCTTTAAGGGTAAAAGCTCTTGAAGCTCATTGGAGATGTTTCCCTAGGAATAATACTAAATTATGAAATGCACATAGACCATTATTAATCTTACACTACTCTAGTGAATTATGTTTTTCATTTCACGTATATGGTGATCATTATTTCTATGACTAATGCCTTGTAGTGAGTTACATAGTCATAGTTGCTAAAAGAAACAACACATAGAAATAAAAAAAATAGATATGATAAATTGATAATTGAACATGTTTAATTTTCCCTTTCCAGACTCGATAAATACATATGTAATATTGAACAAACCATTATAATGATTTAGAATGTTGTGAAATTTATCTAATCACTATTACATTTATATACCAACAAATGCATGCCAAGAGAAAACCCTAAGCTATGAAGAACCTACCACATTTCATTGCTTAGAAGTTTCCCTAAAGATATATAAATGGCTAAGGAGGAATTCTATTAGAAATATTTGTTATGTACATTAGCTACCTCGTTGTGATTTACAAAATGAATTGCTCAAATGGAAACTAGACTTGCAAGACTAGGAACCCTAGAAGCTCTTTGGTACTTACAATCATGTGAAAATAAGTAATGATTGATTGATTGGATGATAAGTGAATTGATATTTTTAACCTTGTGTTTTGTCACTTAAATCTCATGGGAATTTGACTAAGAACTAGATGTCATAATTTTGTGTGTAAAACAATTTGAAATCCCTTAAAATCTAGTGCAATGGAAGCTTGGAGCTTGTGTGGATACCAATTACATAAAGAACTCAATGATCACATTAATGGAGGAATGGTGTGTTGGAATATAGCTTCAAATCACTCAGGAACACAACCTGCAAATCCAACCCTCACATTCGAGAAAAATAATCACAAAATAATGTGATAAGCTTTATTAAAGCTAAGATGATTGAATAATCATGTCCATAGAAGCCTATTAAATAGGCAAGAAATGCGGTGAACAAAATAACCGTCATAAAACAAGATGAGTCACAGGTAAAACTACCCTTAACAAATATTAAATATATGTGTCCTAAGTTAAGCTTAAGACAATGTGTAAAAGGTAAAAACCTATTTACACCAACACCCCCCCCCCTTAAGTGCAAACTTGGGGGATTATTATGCAAGATGAAATGCAAATATGAGTCCCAACTACGAGGCCATATTAGGTACCTACTCATGTACAAATGCAAATGAAATCTCTCATAACCAGAGAAAAGGAGAAAACCCAGTGGGACAAAACTCCTCCCCAAAAGAGAGAAAATAAAACAAGTTTCCCAACACAAGAAATAATCCCATGCAAGAAAGAAGTCCCCTCCAAAATAGAAAGGATAAGAAAGACTATGTAGCCTTTCCTCAAGAAGTCAACTGTACCAATGCTTGATGCTCGAAATTGGATGTAGAAGATGGTCTATGATCATTGAACAATGTTCCTCCCCTTAGGAAGAAACAAAACCAAAGGTGCATGAAGAATTTCTTCCCATTCCTAAAAGGAATATAAGCGAAGAAAGCTCAAATTGTATGAAGCCTCTGAAAAATGCTCATCTATCTCCATGTCGATGTTGTAAGCTGCCACCATCAAATCAGGCATTTTAGGCCACACTGATGAAGATGACAATCCAGAACCTAGTAGAGATGTATGTAGAACAAGATCCAAAGACTCAACTATCTTCTCTGAAGACAAAGGTGCCTCCTCCAAATGCTGCTCAAAAGTATCCACAATCACGTCAAACTATGAGGAATGATTATGTGGAGATTGAACAAGAAGATCCAAAGGTTCCTCCACAACAACTGAAGAAGAATCAACTTCATCAAAGAGAAGATGAATTTCATGAATAGTGTCTTCCAAGTTTGAAATATGAGACTCCATAAACAAACATTCAATGTCTGTCAAGTAGTCATCAAAAGTATCTATATTTGGAAGATGATGTGTATCCTGCTGCACTGAATCACAAGTAGTCATGAATGTAGCAACACAAGTATCCTCATAAGCAACAGTAAATGGAGGAGAAGGAATACAAGGCTCAAGAACTAGATCACATGTGAGAATACCCAAGTTCAAGTAGCCAAAGTTCTCCTCAAAATCAAAGCTCACACTAGGAGTGTGATCAACAACCAAAGGATCAAAACCATCATCGGGTGCAAAGTCTGAAAAGGTGTATAACCAAGATGCATGATCAACTATCCTAGTAGCAATTATCTCTCTGCTCTCCAAGTCTCTAATGATAACTTAATCATGTGTGAATTCCACAGTCTTCCCTGTTCCACCATGAGTGATCTGATAGATGGAAAGAAGATTGTTTGAAAGATGAGGTACACACAAAACATCATTGAATATGCCATACCCAATATCAATATATCCTTTCCCAATTACATCCATGTATGTATTGTTTCCCATCAAAATAGGTGGCATAACACAAGGCTCAAAAGAAGAGAACAAAGACTGTGTAGAAGCCATGTGATGAGAAGCTCCAGAATCTAGGAGCCATCTTCCTGATCCAAGACCTATAGAAGCACAAAGAGCTTTACCTTTTGATTTACCTGCCCCTGTAGTATGGCCCTTTTCCTTATCAGATTCTGATTGTTTTGAACTTTTTGAATTAGAAGAAGAAGTTGAATCAATCATTCGAGAAGGAAAACTGATGTTGTTCTTTTCAAGAAGATGTTTTAGTTCATCTATTTCCTTCTTGTAACAAGAATGTTCTTCATGTCCACTCCTCTTGCAATATGCACAAGTGGACTTCTCCTTCTTAAATGAATCCTCTTTTGAAGAGAATTTAGATTCTACTTTAGAAGTAGATGAAGATTTATCTGAATCTTTCTTTCTATCTCCTTGGTTCTATTGTTTCTTATTTTTCTTTTTAGTGCCTTGTTTTGTAGTCAAGGCTTGAGACTTGGAAAATTTAGATTTAATAATGCCCATTTGAATCAATTTATCTTGCTCCTTTATGAGATTAGCTACGAACTCACCTAGAGAAGGCATAGTAAATCATTTTCCTAAGGCTCTTTTCATTGCATGAAATGTAGAAACAAACACTGCATAATCAGGACCAAGTTTTGAAAGAATGCTTAAAATCAATTGTGATTCATTGTTTTTAATCCCACATTGTTCCAACTACAATCTCATGGCATTCAATTTAGTAAAGAAATCCTGAATGGTGTCAAAATTGCATGGCCTCAATTCTGTGAGCTCGTTCTCCAATGAATGTGCTCTCAAATCATCCTGTTTACCAAAGAGAGTATTTAAAGTATTCCACACTACATTTGATGATTTTGCAAACATAATATGAAAGCGTAGATCAGGAGATATAGCCATGCATAAGGTGCCAAAAGCTTCATCAAACTTGTTGAACCATTTAGGCTTATCTTCATCTTCTATAGGTTCCTTATCAATACCCATTGTTATTCTATACACTTTTAACTTTCTTAAGTGAATTTCGATTTCATTTTTCCACTCAAAATAATTGTATGGTGTGAGTAGAGGAATTGATTTATCCATTTTAGATTGTTGTTGTAGTGTGAGAGAAAATGCAAGAACACACAGAGACACCCCCCTTTTTCACTCAATAAAGAATCCCCCCAACAAAAAATAATGGGCACTTTATAAATCAGTGCATTTACAATGCTGGAAGGTGCAAAATGCAAAACTCCAATGGAGAGGGGTGCCCAATTTTCAAAAGTTATGATAAAATGAAAAAAATGCCTATAAAAAGGCACGTGGGAAAAATAGACAGGGTAAATAGGCTCAAATAATGAGGCTCCTGCGCTATAGAGTGATCATACATATGACCAAGGGTGGAGATATTTCCAAAGTTTTTAATATTTCCAATCAACTCTATTATGGTTGGCGGGTACAATTTGCTTATGAAAAGCCATCGGCCATAATAAAATATTTGTTAAAAAACAAAAAAAAATTAATATAAAAAACAACCGGCGGTAATAAAGTTTCAATCACCAAAGTTTTTAAATAAAACAGTGATGAATAATAGTCTACCCGACAGACAATAAGTGTTGTATACCACCACAGAAAGAGATGACGCCTAATGTATCTTGTACGCAGATGTAGATGTGACCAGGCCGAGCCAATGGAGAAGGATCTAGTCACTGATTGTACCTTTAGCGACGGATACCCGACCAATCAAAAATTGGGAATTAAAGGGCGACTTACAATGCAATATGCCACCGACCAAGCAATCTGAACCTTAGATAGCCGATGCTTGTTGATGTGACGGGTAGGGTACGTGGATGAAGGACGATGTCGATGACAGATGCAAAATAGCCTATTATGGCCAAACACAATAAATTGCCCTCTGATTTGTATTGATTGGAAATGAAAGCCTTGACCGGGCTGACAATACTGTACAGGTGCGGACGGAGGCGTATTGACCAGTGACCAATGTAGATCTGTACAAAGAATCAAATCAATCAGTATATAAACACCAACATATACAAACCCTTGAGACTGTTGATGCAGAGGGTGTGATGGCCAGCCGATGCACTGGATGAAATAAGTCGATGAGACCACTCAGACCCTTTGACAGTGACAAGCCCACAATTTGACCGATCCAACAGATCTGTAGAGGGAAGGACACTGACAGAAGATAGACAGCTTGTACTAGAAATATGACCGAATGAATGTCAACGCACCCCTTTGATGACACCGAACAAGGACGATGATCCAATGACAAGAGAGGCAGCCGATGTGAGAAATCAAAGCCGATGCAAACAAAGAGAATAGTCTGCGGGAAAATTAAGAGAGACGGGAAAGCACCATGAATACCGGCAAACGTTCACCAGGCGACCGATCAAGCAACATAGGCGCAGAGATTTAACCAGTGATTATGATGATCCAAATATTTTGCCACAATTATGTGATAAACAAATTAAATAGCAGAAATATTTTCCTGAAAATATTTTTTGCGAAAATAGGTGCAAGCTAACCACATGGAGGTGTGCCAAAACACTAGTGGCAAAATATTCT
Organism: Sequoia sempervirens; assembly: GCA_007258455.2. Classification (NCBI taxonomy): domain Eukaryota; kingdom Viridiplantae; phylum Streptophyta; class Pinopsida; order Cupressales; family Cupressaceae; genus Sequoia; species Sequoia sempervirens. The sequence goes on along the minus strand of VDFB02281492.1, from coordinate 1,025,284,180 downwards.
CAGTGGAAGGAAGGGTAGAAGGCATGTTCTGATAACATGTTAGAACATAGCTTCAAATCACCCAGGAACACAACCTGCAAATCCAACCCTCACATCCGAGAAAAATAATCACAAAATAATGTGATAAGCTTTATTAAAGCTAAGATGATTGAATAATCATGTACATAGAAGCCTATTAAATAGGTAAAAAATGCGGTGAACAAACTCACCATCATAAAACAAGATGAGTCACGGGTAAAACTACCCTTAACAAATATTAAATATATGTGTCCTAAGTTAAGCTTAAGACAATGTGTAAAAGGTAAAAACCTATTTACACCAACATGGTGTTCTTCATCATACACTATTGATTTTGAATTTAGATTCATGTCCTTTGGATAAATAAGGTTTTCTGTGTGGAAAAGACTAATCTTGAATTGTAGTTCAGTCAAATATGACATTAGTGGCATTTTTGGGAAGATCTAATGAGTTCAAAGTTGGATGTGGAATAAATACAAAAGTTTGAGGAAGAACTAGAGGTGAAAAAGGGATGTGAGATGTCCATGTAGAATACTAACATCTAAAGGAAGTTTGGATGCACTTTGAAATTTTAGATGTCAAAGTGGGGAACAAAAGAGTGAAATATATTTTAATCGATTTAGAAATCCCTCTTATTATGAGACTAAAATATTTGCTAAACCCAAGACTTCATAGAAGCACATTTGACCTTTTTATCATCAAAAATTGGCATCAGGTAGAACATTTCTATGTAGATCCACCTTGTACATTACTCTAAAACACTATTTGCATGAGTAAACTGCTCCTTAATGTTTTGTAAACGAAAATGTAAAACCCAAAAAACTAATAATATTGCAACACAAATTAGTTGCAAAGAAATATAGAAGGAAATTAAATGGAATAAGAGAATAGTTAACAAGACACAAATTTATGTGGTGAAACCTTGACAATGTGCCAAGTAAACATCCACGAGGCAAAGTATCGGTATTCTTATTACTCAAAGAAACTTATTACAACTTTCACACAACTACTGCTCTTCAATTACAATTCATTATAATATGACTTAGCCTTCAAGGCAGATAGAAAAATCTAGCTTTGTTTTTATTGCTTTGTTTTATTTGTTTTTAAATCTTTATCATTTGTTTTAAATCTTTATCTTTTCCAAAAGATTCCAAAGATAAGACTTTGTTTTGATTCATTTACCTTTCCTAAAGATAAACTTTGTTTTCTTTCTAAATTTGTTGTTATAATCTAACAATATCCACCTTGACAACAATTTACTTGATACTTGTAGGCGATCCCACAATACCGATTTACAATTTTTGGCCAAACTAGACATTGAACTTAATTTTTTTTAACTAAATCTTCACTTTTGGACACCTATAGCGGCTAAATAATGAGGAATTTGAAGATGATGCAAACTAGTGATTTGTGACATTTTGTTTGTAGATTCTAAATATATTTTTGTTCAAAATTTTTGGAATCATATTGCACTTCTTTTTCCATCTCCTTTGTAAACTAGTTTTTATCAGTAAACACCATTTTTAAGGAGTGACTCTCACTGTATACAACATAACTTTTTTTCTATGAAGAATAATTTTTTTTTTTTAATTTAGATTTGTAACTATGATATCTAACAAGTTCATTTGGTTTCATTGTGTTTTATTGAATTTTTTTTTCTTAATCAAGTTTCGAAGTCAAACCAATTACAATTCAAACATAAGCAGACCGTATACAACATAACTTTTTTTGTATGTATCGAAATTCAATTTTTTTTATTCTACTGGATCAAAGACATCAATACCTAGCCTGAACATATTTTTCAAAATTTTATTTTTATAATCTACTATTTTTCTACATGTGCAAAATGGAGAGTTTGATTTTTGGTGTAAAACCTATGTTTGATCAAACTAAAAAAAATACATAATAAAACCAAAACATATTAAAATTATATTCAATGGGTAGCTCATTTTGAGGACTACCATCATCCAATTGGTTTTATGAAGTCTCCTCCATTTTCATCCTCAACCCGAGCTTTGAAAGGAAAAATTTTGTATAAATTTAGTGCAAGAAGGGGAGAAGGGGAAAAAAGGGGGTTCGATTGAACCCCCTGCAAGCGAACCCCTCTTGACCTTTCAAGCGAAAGGGGGTTTGCTTGAACGGGTTTGCTTGAATTTTGGGTTGAGTGAACCCCCCTTTTTTCAAAAATTTCCTTTATTTCCATTTTGGAAAATGTGCAAAATGTGTGTCATCTCATTGAATAGGGTTCATTGAAGGGGGTTCAAGCGAACCCCTCTTGGGTTTGCTCAAACCCCCCCTTCGTGTGAACCCCCCAAAACCCAAAATTTTCTTGATGGGGGCATTTTTTGCAATTTTCCTTCCTCAACGGAATTTTAAACTAGTTTTGTGGTATCACCCAAGTGCCCATGCCCATTCATCACCTTTTCTGCAAGCCAAGAGAAGTCAAACTCCACTTCAGCTTCTCTAACTGTACTAGTTTTGTAAACATGTCTGCACAATTTTCTAGTGTATGAACTTTCTCAAGAGCTACTCCACCTCCATCAATAACCCATCTTACAAAATGATATTTAATCAAAACATGCTTAGTCCTATTGTGATAGGTTGTATTTTTAGTTAGATGTATAGCACTTTGACTATCACAAAATACAATCACCTTGTCTTATAGTTTTCTAAACTCACCGAAAAGACCCTTCAACCAAATTGCCTCTTTGCAAGCATGTGAGACAGCTATATACTTTGCCTTAGTAGTGGATAAAGCAATTGTTTCTTGAAGCTTTGACATCCAACAAATAGGTCCTCTTGCAATCTAAGTAAAGACATAACCTGATGTAGATCTCCTTTTGTCCAAATCACCTACAAAATCTAAATTAACATAACCACAAATTAAACCACTACAACCATCAAAGGTGATACAATAATCACTTGTGCCTCTAAGATATTGAAGCACTCATTTCACTATTGCCCAATGTTTTTCACTTAGATTTCCCATGTATCTACTGACAACATCAATTGCATGAGAAATATATGGTCTTGTACATACCATCACATGCATTTAACTTCCTACTGTATTAGCATACAGTACACGAGACATATAATCCTTTTCTTCTTTATTACTATGACATAAACTTGAAGAAAGCTTAAAATGGGAAGCTAAAGAGATATTTACTCATTTCACATTCTTCATACCGAATTTTATGAGGATCTTCTCCACATACCTTTGTTGCCATAACCAAAGCTTACCATGTTCCCTCTCTCTATGTATTTCCATGCCCAAAATTTGTTTTGCTACTCCTAGATCCTTCATATCAAAATTCACAGCCATCTAAGCCTTTAACCCATTGATCTCAACCATGCTTTTGATTGCTACAAGCATATCGTCAAAATATAATGTTCACCAAGATAATGAATAAACCATTTTTCAAACTTTTAAAGTAAACACAATGGTCATGCTCACTCCTTGTAAAAAATTTTCTCTCCATGAATGAATCAAACTTCTTGTACAATTTCTTGGGAGATTGCTTCAAGCCATACAATAACTTTTTTTTTGAGTTTGCAAACAAATTTCCTGTTGCAATCTTGAACAAACCCTTCTGGTTTTTCCATATATATAACATCACCCAAATCTCCATATAGAAATGTTGTTTTAACATAGATTTTTAACTTCTACTATGTCTGATTTTATGAGAGGAGATTCATCAAATACATTTCTACTAATGATGATTTTGTGAGTAGTAGGATCCCATAAGATCTATATCCCTTAATTCCATCACCATAACCAACAAAGCTATATTTCTTAGATTTGGGGTCTAATTTAAAACACCCCAAAACACCTGAATGAATGTAATCTAGAATACCCTTACTTATGACTCCCTTCTTTACACTTATGTCTACATTGCTTCCCATAAGCACAATACTTGTAGAAATTCAAATTCAAAGATTTTAAATTTGGAAGTAACTTACAGTTTAACAGTACTACCTTCAACCCTTTCTCACTCATATGAGACAGTCGTTGATGCCATAAACAAGTAGATTTATTTTCTTCCTCAGATACCACTGCCACTTCATTTATTATCGTACTCCCTTCTAGCTTGTAAAGGTTTCTAACATTTGTATCCATCATGACCACCAAAATGCCCTTGGACACTTGCATTGATCCACCTTGACTTGTAAATTTATAACCTCTAGAATCCATAACTCCCCAAGAAATTAAATTATTTTTGAGTTCTATTAAAGTTCTCTCCATACCATCAAAAATTTTAATCTTAATGCTCATAATCTCGATAGTCTTACAAGAAACATTATTTCCCATAAGAACAACATCTCCATCAATAGCTTGGTAAGAAGAAAACCAATTCCTATGTGGACACATTTGATTAGAAGCATCAAAATCTAACAACCATTCTTCATGATGCTATAAAGAATTACAAATAGATAAAACTTCATCAAATGTACCTAAACTTGTCTCAACTAGATTTGCTTCCTTTTTGGAGTCATCATTGTCTTCTTTCCTATCTCAACAATCTTTTTTGAGATGCCCTGATTTATTGTAGTACCAACATTTTCCTTTACCCTTTTTTCCTTTTGATTTAGATCCGGATGTACCTCTCAAATCTTCCCCCTTTTCCGTGGATCAACCTTTAACTACCATTGCTTCTAATGTGAAGGTTTCTATGTTAGATTTCCTCTGCACCTCTTTAGACAAAAAATTTCCCACAATAGAATCAAATTCAAGGTGTCAGTTAAATGCTAAAGCTAGTAGAAGTGATTAAGTGATTCTAGAATTCAAGAAATGAACACGATAACGTAACTGCCTTGTCTTAATCTTTGACTTTTACAGCCATACTAGATAATTGGCATATAAGAGTGTTGAAAATATTTAAATGATTAGCAATTTTTATACCTTCCTTCAGTCACAAACTATACAGCTGCCTCTTCAAGTAGATCCAATTTGTCAAGGACTTTGTCATATAAAGACTCTCCATTTTACTCCATAAGCCTATTGTTGTATCCTCTCCAAAAATATTAACAAGAACATCATCTATTAAACACAATTGAATTGTGCTCAAAGCTCTTGTGTCACGATCCTTCCAATCTTCATCAATCATATTTGTGGATTTTTTTAATTTTCCAACCAGCGGTTTGTGCAATCCTTGATGCACCAACAAACCACGCATCTTGAGCTTCCATAACTCAAAATTATTCTTCCCATTGAATTTATCCACCTCGAACCTTGCATTCAAAACCTTTTCCATTTGATGCTACAAAAAAAACACCAAATCCTAACACAAATGTTGCAAAATAACTGCTCTAATACCACTTGTTGTGTAAACAGAAACATAAAACCTAGAAAACTAATAATCTTGCAGCACAAATTAGTTGCAAAGAAATACATAATGAAATTAAATGGAATAAGAGAATAATTAACAAGACACATATTTATGTGGTAAAACCTTGACAATGTACCAAGGAAACATCCACAGGGCAAAGTATTGGTATTCTTATTGCTCAAAGAAACCAATGACAACTTTTACACAGATGCTACTCTTCAATTACAATTCATTACAATATGACTTAGCCTTCAAGGCAACAAGATATAAATAAATTTTCAACCTATGTTGCATATAGAAAAAATCTAGCTTTATTTTTATTGCTTTGATTTATTTGTTTTTAAATATTTATCTTTTGTTTCAAATCTTTATCTTTTTCAAAAGATTACAAATATAAGATTTTTTAAAGATAAGACTTTCTTTTAATTCCTTTATCTTTCTGAAAGATAAACTTTTCTTTCTTTCTAATTTTGTTGTCATAATCTAACTTTTAAAAGTGATGCACATTATACTTCTCCAAAAGATGAGTAAGAACCTAATGAAGGCGGGAATAATTTATCTGGGCCGCATTGCAGAAACAACTTTTGATGTTGTGCATATTTTGATGTTGTTCATTATAGATAAGGGTTTTCTTAACTTTGTAGGTACAAATAAAAATTATATTTTCGTGTAGAGGATAACAATATACAATCTTCAGAAATCTCAAGAAAGAGGGGGCATTCCTTCCTAAAAAATTATCTTCAATCTCAGCTATGGCATTGTAAGCTCAACAATGGCAATTACCATTAAAATTTACTTTAAAAACATCGTTCATGACTACAAAGGAAATTTGTTTATCACCTCATCAAGTCAAAAAAATATGGTCAAAATATCCATCTCAGATGTACCCCTTTTGTGCCAATATTCTCCTATTTTATAATATATGAAAAATTTATTATCATTCAACACATGGAGTACGAATTGGGGATCAAAATTATCTTTATGAGAAATGAAATGCTTTTAAGAAAAGTAGGAAACTGCATCTCATTAAGTTTACCATATATCCATTGTTTTGTTCAGATTGTCTTTAGCATTGCGAATCTCATTAATTTATTTATTTTTTATTCTCACTGGGTTTATCTGATCGTACATGTTTCTTGGTTGATAATTTATGTTTGGATGGAGAATACTTCCCACTTTTGTAAGCATTGAAATGCAATATCTTATTTTTGTTGTTGCTTTGTTCTTTAGATAATGCTATTTGTTAGGAGACCATATTCAAATGGCCTAACTTCTAATTAATTGCATGTATTTTAAATGAAAAAGTTATCGAATTTTCTACAGATGAATACTTCATGGATGAAAGCTTTGTTCTTACTATAACTGAGTCGTGTGTCATGATTATTTCGAAAGCATAATTATTTGATTGTCATGTACACTACTTAGGACTTAAATTGTTCTTCTCGTGCTTCATGATTTATCTTTCTAAATTGGCAAGATATATATTTGTATAAATTAATATGTTTTGAGTTTTAACTCTTTTTTCTAACTGGTGTATATATGATGATCCAATTGTTTCAATAAAATATTTTCTCTGTATGTAATTTTGTAGTGTGTGACTGCAAGTGCATATGATATAATGAGAAGTGGTTTAATTAAATCTTGAAGTTGAACAAATAATTTTATTACAATGCAAAATTTATTTTTCCAAGATACAGTGTTCTAGTTGCTTCTTCATTACAAATAGTTGGGAGACTTGCTTGTCAGCTAAGCTCTGAGGTTTGTTGTTTGCCTCCTCATACAAAAACTACAACCTTCTTATTATTTTTGTCACATAGTTGGTCTGCCACTCTAATGAGTGTGAGACTTTGAGGTTTGAAGGATAACCCCTTTTCGAAGCTTCTCTCTTAAAGTTACTTTGTTTCTTTCATCAACTACTTGGGAAGTGAATGAATAAATGCATTCTATTCTTTTTGACTAAAAGAGGGGTAAAACTAAAAAATTATTCAATCTAAAAAAGAGGGGTAAAAATACATTCTATTCTTTTGAATGATTAAGTACATGTTATTCTTTGAATATAGAATTGCATGAAGGATTTCAATAAAGTCTCATTAATTTTCAAGATATTAATTTTTGTAGTCGTTTTAAGCTTGACCTGCTTACTCTACTCCACAGAAGTAGACACAAGTGGCATCAATTTTGTTCTATGCAAGTTATAGATGTGTTGTTCTACCTCCAATGGGACCTTCTATCTCCATGGTTGTTGCATTTATGGGAGACATTGCAGCTCTATTGTCAACACAATGAATTGGTTTGTAATATTTCCTCTTGTAAACTATATTGGATGCATGTTTCTAAGTTTTTAGCATGATTATTATAGTGTTAAGTTTAGGAAAGACATAATAGAAATATATTTTATTGCATCAATTGTGTATTTTATAGAAATGTCTACATTCTTATTTTATAGGTAGAATGATAGTTTAACTATCATATAACTATCTAAACTGAAAAATAGTTTACAACATTTACAAATGTGCTAATTTTGATGAGTAACATGTTGACATCCCCCCTTAATATGAAGGGATTGTCATGAAACTATATAGTATTTTGAACTGCTCAAACTTCTCTCAGACAAGCACTTTGGTGAGAACATTTGCTAGATGATCTGAAGCTTCTTTAAAAACTCTATTACTATGATAGGTCTTAAATTTGTTTGAACTAAGTAGATGTTACCTTGACAAGGTTCAAAGTTTGATGTTTAGCTTGTTGCTTTGACGGGTCTCAACTTTTGATAAGGAGCATGTTGCTTTGATAGGTCTCAAATTTTGATAATGAGCCTCTTACTTTGACATGTCTCAAATTGGGATTTGTTTTCTCCATGTTGCAATTTAAAAAAATGACCAGTGTTTAGTAGTCAATATGAGTAGTCATCAACTATCAATCTAAGGAAACTTTGTGTTATCATTAAAAATAATATCTAAAATATCACACATTGGGTGCAATCACTTGAAAATAATACATGAAATAGCACACATTGGGTGCAATATAATATTGAAGTGTAATTACCACACCAATCACAAGGCGTAAAAAATATATGAACTCTCTGCTCGAATCTAAAATATACACGAGATTCCCCCTTGTTGGTAGATGAGAGAGGAAAATACCAACAACTTGGTTTGCTTGATGGATTAATAGTAGAGAGCATTTACTATATTGAATAAGAGGCAACATCTAAATCCCCATAGCCTCAAATAATTGGAATACATTAGTAAGGACCAAAATAATCATAATCATCATAAATTGCATATTCAACATACTCAACACAATCATATTACTTGGAAAAATCATTTGTATCATCACCAATAGTATCTTCAACAACATAACCTTATTATTAGCAGCTGGCTCAATTCTTGTCAAAGATGTCACAATTGCAATATTTATAGAAGCATTGATGTCTTCTCTGGAACTATTTCAAACAAAGGATTAGCAACACATAACATAGGATTTTGTGCTTTCTTTTGAAAATAATGAATGGAATCATGAGTATGTTGATCACATGAAAAACAAAGATGTATATCAAAGCAAACACTGGAAAGATAACCTCGACATCCACAATGAGCACAAAATTGGACATGGTTGGACTTAGTACATATTGTTTTTGGTTGCTTTGATTTTTTAACTTCACAAGAATCATCAACAAATGTAGACTCAACATGACATTTATTCATATGACCTCGTAATACAAATTTTATGGGTTTAGAATATTCTAGAACATAAGAGCAAACAAAACCCTTGTAACCAAGACTACATTTTCCCTTTTTTTTTTATGAGATTCCCAAACTTTCACAATGAGTTTATACTTTCGTGACTTTGATTGGTGGCATTTTTGGGCCATAGACTTAGAATTAACATTTTACTTTTCTGACACAATGGAAGACACAACTCCTTTTTTCAAGGACATATTGGTTTTACTTGTTTGCTTTGTTGAAATGTAAGAAGAAGACACATCGCGTGTTTTCGAACTGATCTTGTAACCTATTAAGTTCTTTTCTCAATAATATTTATTGATAACAAAAATGCATGAATAAAAGTTTGTATTATCTCCAACATTTAGATATTAATTATGTTTCATTTGTTATGTTTACATGAATGAATTTGTAGAGACAATATGGTCAATAAAGAATATGGATGTGATTATAAATAAGACTGTAAAATGAACCTCCAATAAAACAATCACTGCCCTTAACACCTTTCTCAAACTGAACCTCCAATGAAACACTCACTGCCCTTAACACCTTTCTAGAACTGAACCACCCATGAAGCAAATATTGTATTTCATGTATTAGCATTAGTAAACTCTTTCCCCTTATTGACTTTGCAAATAAAAACTTTCAACTTGTAATCAATATGTATTGATGCTTTTTTTTTTATCAGAAAACAATAAAAAAAACAATTTCAATAATAAGCATACTAGAAATCAGCGGCCTCGATAAACTTATACAATGGCTATAATTGTTAGGATCCAGATGAAGAATAAAAACAAAAACACAAATCAAGCATTGAACAAGAACACAATCACAACAAAGTGATTTACCTTGGAAAACCCCAAACCAAGGAAAAACCAACAATGAAGATCTTCATATTAACCCTTAGCCCCAACCGAGCTAAGCCTGGAGGCTTCAACCAGCCACACATACAATGGAGTCACCAAGCCATTATATAGACTTCCATACATGCAAAACTATGGGCTCAAAACCACATATGGTTAATCCACTAACTCTAACCCAAGAGCTAGTTTAACCCAACAACCCCCCCTTTAAACTTGGTCTTGAGGTTAGCACCAAACCCCCCTTCCACAAGCACATACCAGACCTTTCCTTTCAAGGATTGAGCAAGCCATACCAGGTCTTACAACCATCAACCCAAATACAAGTATTAAATTTTACATACAACTCCATTACAATTTTGTTCTTGCTACAACCAGCCTTGGCTGTGGCCACTTGCATACAACGACTTTAACCAGGCAGCATGCCTACAACAGCAACTATAACCAATCATGCACAGACTTTCTCAACTTTTTTTCTTGACAAAATCAAGAGAAATCCAACTTCATCTTGAAAGTCAAACAAGACCTCCATCACAACTAGAATGAGCGCATTCACCGCATCGCTTCGTTAACATTCGAGCTACACACATGCTCGAACTTCTCCCATTATACTTTCATCAATGCATCCATTGGATTGCTCAATACTTCTCCAAGGCTCAATCTTCAGTTGATTCCTTCAAACTTCCTCAATCTTGTTAGGCTAGGAAATCTTCACAAAAGAAATACTCAGAATCTTAAATACCAGGAAATTTTACATGCAAACCACATGCGAGTCCATGCAAGTACATGCAACTCACAAACCTACACATGCAAGCAAAAAGAAAATCTCAGAACCTTGCTCTGATACCACTTGTTAGGATCCAGATGAAAAATAAAAACAGAAACACAAATCAAGCATGGAACAAGAACACAATCACAACAAAGTGATTTACCCTAGAAAACCCCAAACCAGGGAAAAACCAGCAATGAAGATCTTCATATTAACCCTCAGCCCCAACCAGGCTAAGCCTGGAGGCTTCAACCAGCCACACATACAATGGAGTCACCAAGCCATTATATGAACTTCCATACATGCAAAACAATAGATTCAAAACCACTTATGGTTAATCCACTAACTCTAACCCAAGAGCTAGTTTAACCCAACAATAATCAACTTAACACCCTCACAGAGTAGAGGGAAACTACTTCAATCAATAGATACAGTAGCAGCAACAAACATATGCAGCGCTTGAAAAAGAAGCAAAACAATTTCTCTCTTGTTGCTTCTGCTCCTTCTTTTACAAGTTGTTTCTAGAAAGGTTCATCAAACATCTTAGCAGCCACATCCTCATTTATATGCACACTCTGCCCGACTCCAATTCACTCTTCCCTGCCTCGAAACCAACTCGTCTTGTTTTAAAATTTCTGCCCCAACCTTGCTTTGCGTATATGGCATCTTCTTCCTCAATTCACCAGCAAAATAAGGAACCTTTCTCTAGGCCATCTCCAAAATTATTTGATGTCTCCATCAATCACAGATGCCCTGATTCCAGACAAGATCTGACTTCTAGGCTTTGCAATTCTGTTAAAGAGTTGGGAATACGGGTGTTTCTTGATTCGGAAGAGCTTGAAAAGGAAGATTCGTTCATATTTATTACTGAGACCGCTATCTGGCTTGCCAGAGTTCGCATTGCTATCTTCAATCTCAAGCCATCAACAATTTGTCGATGCTTCATGATCTCAGCAAATGAACAATGGATATGCAACAACCGATCATTCTGATACTACTGTTAGGTCTAGGATTTTATGTATAGAGAGCAGAACAGTGTAACTGTCATATAACTATCTAAACTGAAAAATAATTTACAAACATTTACAAATGGGTTAACCCTCATGAATTCCTGAATATTAAACTTGTAATCTATTGGAAAGTATCAATTCTATGGTTAAATGTTTATCTATCTCTGAAAAGATATTATGATGGAATATTTTTTTCTTTCCAGTTACCTTTACTTACTTGTTTTCTCTTTTACTTTTTGAAGGTAAAGATGAAATTTGCTTGGATGAAAATAGCGGGGACTATATAGAAACTCTCTGAATTCCACAAGATTGTCAACAGTATTTCGAAAAACTTCATGGTTAAGAAACCAGTGAAGCGTGTATATCTTGTTGGGAATAATGCTAAGTTTGACAAGATCACTTCTAGTTGTGAAGTATTCTGCTGATGACACGACAACAAAGAAAACATTCGGAATGCTGCACAGAAACCTTGCATCAATTGTCTTCATAAAACCCTTGGAGATTCAAATGGGAATGTATGTTTTGGATTGCTCTGCATTTTCAAAAGACGTAAAATGCATAATTCAAAAGTTGACAGGGATTTGTATATTTTAACTTTTTAAGGTAGAGATGGCTGGATTGCATGCATTGAGAATGATACTGAAAAGAGCTGTTGAGGAGAGTCCCGAGAGTCACTTATTGTCATGGGAGTGCATACTTCTGATGTTTTCTCTCTAATACAAAATTTAACACAGGTATTGATAAAACGATGCATTTCTTTTTCAGATTACAATTGAGATATAAAGTTACGATATTAGGCTTATTTTGTTCTATTTGAACTCATTTTTCCTTCAATCTATGTTCTTCTAACGTTTAGGACAAGTGAACTGGCAACATTTGTTGGTGAAAGTTTATAACTTTTTCTCCTTATATACTCTTTATTAGAGGTTAGTGAATCCCAACAATATGTCCTAAATTTGCTTTTATAAACAATAATTATGTCTGCCTCTGGGGAGGCTGAAGAAAGTTCACAGGTACAGTCAAGCCTGGCTCTCATTTAATATATAATTCCTTTATGATTTAGTATTTTTCCTCTAAAGAAAAAATTGAATTAATACTCGCTGGGCTATTCAATTTAATATTGAAGAGAAAAAGCTATAGAATATCAGTGCAATTTATTTTTTAGCTAAATCTGGTATTCACATTGTGGTAAAACATCTGTGGAAATTGTATGGCAACTTTTTGGACGTGTAGACCATGAACGAAATGTTTTTTGGTATTATACTTAATGTTGCAAGAACATACCATAAGATCATATATATATTGAGCATTGCGTTGGTAGCCACAAGCTGCATGTAACAGTTGTTCTTCCTGTACAGGATAGAGACCATGTCAAGTTTGGCAACTACTCTCCCTGTTCAATTGCCTTCTCCAAAACTGACTGTGCAGTCATCAGCAGTTAAAATAGATATGCCTTCACAGTCGGACTCTATCATGTCCACCTCCCATATGGAAAAATGGGATGACGGTCTGAAGAATGTAGAAGATGATGATTGGGACAATTTTCAGCATTTTCCAGTCTCCACCACAGCAATTTCTGAGAACACTTATTGGCACGGATCAAGTGCTGCAGCTGTAACAGGTTGACAATGGAATCAGGGAGGTTATTTAAACCTCTGCAACTTAATATTTTCAAGTGCGGCAGTTGTGACAGGTTGCCAATGGAATCAGGGAGGTTATTTAAATCTTCACACCATCCTATGTTAAATGCTGCAGCTGTGACAGGTGGCTAATTGAATCAGGGAGGTTATTTAAACATCCACACCCTTCTATGCTCAAGTGTTGCAGCCGTGACAGGTTGCCAATGGAATCAGGCAGGTTATTTAAATCTTCACACCATCCTATGTTAAGTGCTGCAGCTGTGACAGGTTGCCAATTGAATCAGGGAGGTTATTTAAACATCCACACCCTTCTATGTTCAAGTGCTGCAGCCGTGACAGGTTGCCAATGGAATCAGGGAGGTTATTTAAATCTATACACCCTACCATGTTCAAGTGCTGCAGCTGTGACAGGTTGCCCCTGGAATCAGGGAGGTTATTTAAACATCCACACTCTTCTATGTTCAAATGTTGCTGCTGTGACAGGTTGCCAATGGAATCAAGGAGGCTATTTAAACCATGACAATATTTTATTTTCAAGTACTGCAGCTGCGATAGATTGTCAATAGAATCAAGGAGGCTATTTAAACCTTTCAAACTTCCTATTATGTTCAAGTGCTGCAGTTGTGACAGGTTGACAATAGAATCAGGGAGGTTATTTAAACCTCTACAACTTTATATTTTCAAGTGTTGTAGATGTGACAGGTTGCCAATGGAATCAGGAAGGTTATTTAAACCTCTACAATCTTCTATGTTCAAGTGCTGCAGCTGTGACAGGTTGCCAATAAAATCAGGGAGGTTATTTGAACTTTTACACCCTTCTATGTTCAAGTGCTGCAGCTGTGACAGGTTGCCAGTAGGGAGGTTATTTAAATCTATACAGCCTACCATGTTCAAGTGTTGTAGCTGTAACAGGTTACCAATGGAATCAGAGAGGTTATTTAAACATCCACACCTTTCTATGTTCAAGTGTTGCAGCTGTGACAGGCTGCTAATGGAATCAAGGAGGTTATTTAAACCATGACAATATTTTATTTTCAAGTGCTGCAGCTGTGATATATTGTCAATAGAATCAAGGAGGTTATTTAAACCTTTAAAACTTCCTATTATGTTCAAGTGCTGCAGTTGTAGGTTGACAATGGAACTAGGGAGGTTATTTAAACCTCTACAACTTTCTATTTTCAAGTGCTGCAGTTGTGACAGGTTGCCAATGGAATCAGGAAGGTTATTTAAACCTCTCCAGTCTTCTATGTTCAAGTGCTGTAGTTGTCTCAGGTTGCCAATAGAATCAGGGAGGTTATTTAAGCTTTTACACCCTTCTATGTTCAAGTGCTGCAGCTGACAGGTTGCCAACGGAATCAGGGAGGTTATTTAAATCTATACACCCTACCATGTTCAAGTGCTGCAGCTGTGATAGATTGCCAATGGAATCAGAGAGGTTATTTAAACGTCCAAACCCTTCTATGTTCAAGCGTTGCAGCTATGAAAGGTTGCCAATGTAATCAAGGAGGTTATTTAAACGATGAAAATATTTTATTTTCAAGTACTGCAGCTGTGATAGATTGTCAATAGAATCAAGGAGGTTATTTAAACCTTTAAAACTTCCTACTATGTTCAACTGCTGCAGTTGTGACAGGTTGACAATGGAATCAGTGAGGTTATTTAAACCTCTACAACTTTCTATTTTCAAGTGCTGCAGATGTGACAGGTTGCCAATGGAATCAGAAATGTTATTTAAACCTCTACAGTCTTCTATGTACAAGTGTCGCAGCTGTGACAGGTTGCCAATAGAATCAGCAAGGTTATTTAAACTTTTACACCCTTTTATGTTCAAGTGTTGCAGCTGCGACAGGTTGCCAATGGAATCAGTGAGGTTATTTAAATCTATACAGCCTACCATGTTCAAGTGTTGCAGCTGTGACAGGTTGCCAATGTAATCAGGGAGATTATTTAAACGTCCACACCTTTCTATGTTCAAGTGTTGCAGCTGTGACAGGTTGCCAATGGAATCAAGGAGGTTATTTAAACCATGATAATATTTTATTTTCAAGTGCTGCAGCTGCAATAGATTGTCAATAGAATCAAGGAGGTTATTTAAACCTTTAAAACTTCCTATTACGTTCAAGTGCTGCAGTTGTGACAGGTTGACAATGGAATCAGGGAGGCTATTTAAACCTCTATAACTTTCTATTTTCAGATGCTGCAGATGTGATAGGTTGCTAATGGAATCAGGAAGGTTATTTAAACTTCTCCAGTCTTCTATGTTCAAGTGCTGCAGCTGTGACAGGTTGCCAATAGAATCAAGGAGGTTATTTAAGCTTTTACACCCTTCTATGATCAAGTGTTGCAGCTGTGACAGGTTGCCAATGGAATCAGAGGAGTTATTTAAATCTATACACCCTACCATGTTCAAGTGTTGCAGCTATGACAGGTTGCCAATGGAATCCGTGGTTATTTAAACGTCCAAACCCTTCTATGTTCAAGCGTTACAGCTGTGAAAGGTTGCCAATGTAATCAAGGAGGTTATTTAAACCATGTCAATATTTTATTTTCAAGTGTTGCAGCTGTGATAGATTGTCAATAGTATCAAGGAGGTTATTTGAACCTTTAAAATTTCCTATTATGTTGAAGTGCTGCAGTTGTGATAGGTTCACAATGGAATCAGGGAGGTTATTTAAACCTCAACAACTTTCTATTTTCAAGTGCTGCAGAGGTGACAGGTTGCCAATGGAATCTGGAAGGTTATTTGAACTTCTCTAGTCTTCTATGTTCAAGTGGTGCAGCTGTGACAGGTTGCCAATAGAATCAGGAAGGTTATTTAAGCTTTTACACCCTTCTCTGTTCAAGTGCTGGAGCTATGACAGTTTGCCAATGGAATCAGGGAGGTTATTTAAATCTATACACCCTACCATGTTCAAGTGCTGCAGCTGTGACAGGTTGCCAATGGAATCAGTGGTTATTTAAACATCCAAACCCTTCTATGTTCAAGCATTGGAGCTGTGACAGGTTGCCAATGTAATCAAGGAGGTTATTTAAACCATGTCAATAGTTTATTTTCAAGTGTTGCAGCTGCGATAGATTGTCAATAGAATCAAGGAGGTTATTTAAACCTTTAAAACTTCCTATTATGTTCAAATGCTGCAGTTGTGACAGCTTGACAATGGAATCAGGGAGGTTATTTAAACCTCTACAAATGTCTATTTTCAAGTGCTGCAGATGTGACAGGTTGTCAATTGAATCAGGAAGGTTATTTAAACTTCTCCAGTCTTCTATGTTCAAGTGCTGCAGCTGTGTCAGGTTGCCAATAGAATCAGGGACGTTATTTAAACTTTTACACCCTTCTATGTTCAAGTGCTGCAGCTGTGACAGGTTGCCAATGGAATCAAGGAGGATATTTAAATCTATACACCCTACCATATTCAAGTGCTGCAGCTGTGACAGGTTGCCAATGGAATAGAGAGGCTATTTAAACGTCCAAACCCTTCTACATGTTCAAGTGTTGTAGCTGTGACAGGTTGCCAATGGAATCAAGAAGGTTATTTAAACCATGTCAATATTTTATTTTCAAATGCTGCAGCTGTGATAGACTGTCAATAGAATCAAGGAGGTTATTTAAACCTTTAAAACTTCTTATTATGTTCAACTTTCAAGTGCTGCAGCTGTGATAGGTTGACAATGGAACCAGGGAGGTTATTTAAATCTCAACAACTTTCTATTTCAAGTACCGCAGATGTGACAAGCTGCCAATGAAATCAAGAGGATTATTTAAACCTCTATAGTCTTCTATGTTCAAGTATTGTAGCTGTGACAGGTTGCCAATAGAATCAGGGAGGTTATTTAAATTTATACACCCTTCTATGTTCAAGTGGTGTAGCTGTGACAGGTTGCGAATGGAATCAGGGAGGTTATTTAAACCTCCACACTCTATTATAATCAAGTGTTGCAGCTATGACAGGTTGCCGATTGAAGAGGAAATTGATTTCACAGCTGAAGACTGATGATTTTCAATCATTTTATGGATCTCAATTGGTTACAGATTCAACCATAACAGGGGAAAACCTATAAGCTAGACACATAAATTCACTTTCTGTAGCTTTTGAAGAACATGTCACAGAACAAAAGCAAACTGAACAGGAAGAGAATCTCCAAAAAGGTGATTTAAATAAATAAAGTGAAGATGGCAGACACAAGGATGATGGGGAAGCTTCAGTGGAGGATGATCTTCATTCCAATTCCTAATGCTGAAATGGTGCACAAAGACAGATGTGTTGGGTGTTGAAGCCCAATGGTCACTTTCCCTTTTCCCTCTGATTACATTGTTTCTTCACATTCCTTTCTTTTCGAAGACTTATTCATATTGGATAATGTAATTGCTGATTACATAATTGTTGATATCATGCTGCTGCTGATTGTAATTTGAACATCTGAGATAATAAAGAGTTTTCCCCTGCTTCAAAGTGGATGTAGCCAAATTGGTGAACCACTACAAATCATTGTGTTCTTCGTGTTTGCATATTGTCTAACTTTTGTTTTTATTTTCTGCAATCTCTTTTTCATTTATACTGCGATAAATTCATCAACAGGATAAGGTATCATTCTGTAATTCTAACAACAAAATACTTCAAAGTATGCAATTATAATTCTGTAAATCTGGTATTGTTGGTCACCACTGTGAAATGACATGTGAGGACATGTTTGACAGAGTACTTGCAAAATGAAGAGTTATAAGAAATGTCCAGCAATATTCACGGTCAACTCTAATTTCATTTTTCTACTTATGGATAAAGTTACTTTTTAAATTTCTCAATCCCTTGACATGACCAAACAAGGTGATTTAGCATTCTCATAGTAGATGGTATTGTATTTTTATTTTTTATTTTATGGTAAAAGATGCCATTCTAAAATTTGTTTTGTAATTCTTAATTGGCTCTGTTTTTAAATTGTATATATTTGTCATTATTAATTGATATCATTTTGTAGTGGTAAAATTTGCATATCCATGTCATTTTCATTTTAGTTTTGTGTGTATTTTGAGATAATGTCTTAATATATGTATATCATGACAAATGACATGATATTGTGAGAAGTTGGGGTCATCCTTATATATACATTCTCAGACATTTAGCACTGCCCTATCCATTTATACATTCTTATGCATTCATTATACCTATTTGTTTATCACAACTATCTATGCATCCACCTCCATTTAGCCAGTTGCCACTTGGATATAACTGTTAATTCATTCTAGGACAAGTTTGTGGATATGGGGATGATCTCATGGTTGTGAACTTATCCGTTTCTAATTTCAATTTTGGCTGACTAGTGCTCCTTTATACTTCTACCTTGAATCAACTAAACACAGTTTTGGTGCAATTTAATGTTAGTATTTAGAGAAACTCAATGCATTCATTCTAATCATCTCCCTCACATTTTGCTTCGCAAGCATATGAAAGATCAAACATTTTAGAGAGTGATTAGTAGCTACACATTTCAACTTTGTGCGATAGAAAGAGTAAAGATTTTACATATCAAGTGCTTGTTATTTTTTAATGTCATTCAATTTCAAGGGGTTGATCAAGGTCTAGTGCTATAGTGGCTCAATCATGTGCCAACCTAACAAAATATTGTTCAATACCTCTAGTCCCCAATTCTAAAAAGGCAAAGCAATGAATATAAAGTTGGATAAAACTATAGAGTAGAGATCTACAAATTAGCTTGACAAATTCGGAACACCAGTATATATTTGCAATCATGAACTAGCCCCAAACCTATGGATTTTTCCTTTAATAGGATAAAGATTTAGCATAAGATTCTAGGTAGTTATATTGACAAAGAGGCCTTGTTTTCTAGGGTTTAAGAGCAACATAGGATGTAAAACCTTACCCTCTAGGCATTCATCAGTTGTTGTTTGCAAATTACTAGAATATTGATATTGAGAGCAACACATTGTTATTTGCTTAACTTAATTATGCCTATGTATGTGTATTTTATTGGATTAGATTAGAGTAAAGCCAAGGAAACACTATTTTCCTCAACATTTTTGGTAAACACAATCAATCCTTTACACAATTTATCTTTACTTTGCAGTTTCTAAACTTTTAGGGTTTTGGGTAAAAGCAAGAAGATGAGTCCACTTCTCATGGAAATTTTGGACTTAGCCAAAAACCCAAAATCGAGCAAAAATAAAATGGTATCCCATTATTTAGCAAACGAGATCTTGTTTTGCTTTGGGATTCCGAGCCGAAATGTAAAATAGGATCTCATTTTGTGGAGGGATCCTAACCCAAGTATCATGAAATGGGATCTCGTTTACCATGAATCGTAAAAGTTTTTTTTTTTATAAATAACATGCAAGCTCATTTTCACTAGCGGCCAAAGTAGAAGGAGAACGGGTTCCGAGTTTGAGAGAGATTTTCGGCCATCAAACAATCTAAGTAAGTTAATTTTTCCTTTATAAACCCTAAATTCAATTGAAACTAAAATATCTACCCTACACACACAAAAATGAACCCTCAATCGAATTGAAACAAAAATATTTACCCTACAAACATAAATATGAACCCTAAATTGAGATTCAATCACGCCTGCAAACCTTTGTTGAGTCATCCGAAAAAAGGTTTTAGTTACCATTTAATGGTAAACCTACTGTCAATTAATAGTAAAAGCCTCCAAATTATCATGTAAAAGCCAAATAAATATTGATTTTCCAACTGCGTGGAAACATAGAACTAGATTTCCATTTACAATGTTTTTTGTTGGAAATTTTCTTTTTTCATGTGCATTGCTTTATGTTTTAAATCTGTATGCAAATATTTTAAAATCAAATAATACTCAATTTCTTTGAGAAAACAATCTAGATTTGTCTAAGTTTATTTCATTCCATTATTAAGCACTTATCATTAATTGTTTAATCTAGTGTCATGACTATCATAATTTAAAATAATAAACTCTCATTGCTTTTAATTTTACCCAATGATTAATTTATATTATATGCAAATATAATATTTAGAAATATACGTTTACCTTCATTAAGTAAGATAATATAATAATAATATAATGTTTAATAATAATATAATGTTAATACGATAATAATATAATGTTTATATATGTTTATAAACTCCCAGTTATTCATCGATATGCTTGAGATCTATAACAAAGGGATATATTATTAAATCGAAGGTAATGCTTATTGTCCAAAATGCGTTGTTAGCTAGCGTTGGGAGAAACGCGAATGAAGGAATGCGGATTAAGAGAAGCGACCTCTGTATGGAGCGACATACTCAATAATGGCATCCCGTCCTCCTTCCAAGGCGTCCTTAAATAGCTTCTTCTTCCTCCTTCGTGGCATTAGGAGTTTCTAACGGACGTGGAACTATAGCCAGATCTCTGCCGCAGTTTGAGGTAGGGTTTGTGAACTTTAAACCTAGAGAATGCTGCCGCAACATTGATTGAAGTGTGAACATTTGCATACCAATTAGAGAATAAGTATTGCATCTAATATAGGGAATGAACACTGGCATTCAATTCAAAGCATGCATAAATATACTTCAGATTTAATCTTGAAGAATATACAATTGAATTCAGGAATCTCTTTGTTTTGCTTCAGTCTAACACTTAATTTGTAATTTCATGCTTCCTTGTCTGCAAATCATAAATCCCTGTTTTTTCAATCATAAGTAGAGGGAGGTATAGGAGGTGCGGGAGGGATAGCAGGTGCTAGGGGCCCTTCCAGGTAGTCCACCCACATGGATGACTGCATGTCTGCCATTGTTGGGCCAAGAGGGCCTGCGTACCTGCTCTTGGGATTGGAAGGAACACCTCTATGGGCATCCCAATGCAACCATCCTATCCAATCATACTTATGATTGGGAAAACAAACAACACTAACTTCAGCTTTTGTATTATTGGATGATTTAAAGTAATTAGATGGAATCTTACAAGCACTTGTTCGTTAAATAAATTTATTGCATTTGGTCTTATGCTAAAATGAATATAATTTACTTTGTTTTATATTTCTTGAATCGTTTATTGATAGGTTTCCTATTAAATTAAGGGTCATTACATCTGGCCACATACAACTAGAATTTGCAGCACATGACATCCATATGTACCCATGCACAAACACCTACTCTCTAACATATTAACATACATATAGTTTTCTGTCGGTGTAATCCTTGAACCTCCTTTAGGTGCAAGTACTAGTATATATTCTTTTTTTACGAATAGGATATAAATTAGTCAAACTTATAGACTAATTGCTTAGCTTCACACTAAAATATAAAATTAGAATAGAATATGTATTTATTTGCTTTGGTAAATCTTTTAATTAGATTGTGTGTAATCATAGTTATCTTCCTCTACTATCACAATAGATGTAAACCTCCATTATTTTTATGACAATCCTTGGTTAAACCTTGATTATGACTATCATTCAACCTTTTCTATTGGTATCTTCTAGCATTAGCATTTTTGACATCTTCCTTTAATTGTCACTATTCCCTTCCTAAGCTTCCATATTTTGTAAACCTCAAAAGCAATTCCCCATAAAAAATCACACTTCAACACCATTTCTAATTATTTATTCATGAAATTCCATATCATATTTACAGCTCTCAAGCATGCAAACTTTGAGAGGACAACAAGAAGTGTGGCTTCACCTTCTTCACCACCATGGTTTTTATGGATAAGTGCCTCCTCATGGTCTTAAATTATTTTCCCTTTTGTCATAGGACCATCAATGACTTCCACATGTGCACCAATATCTTTCATAGATATCAACCTATCTTCCCATTGTACACATCTCCATTTATCTTCATGTGGGAAACTACTAATTACTATAATAGATTTATCTCCCCCATATTTGTTGTAATTCCTAACCTCAACAATGTAACAACCATGCATTGCCATAATCTTACCATTCCCTATGTATACCTAGTCCATATCATTAGGATCACACATTAGATCCAAGATAGAGGAATAAAATTGATAGAAATCATGGTCTTGGAATATGTTAGCATGATCATATTGATAATGGAGCATCTAATAATACCTCCTAAAATATGATTATTCATTGAGGTTATCATCCTCAAATGGCTTAAGGGGATTAAATTTATGTAGAAATTTACATATAATGTTCATGTGAGATATTTTATTCCATTTCATTAATGCAATATCCATGTGGTTCAATTGGAATTATAAGAATACAATGCCAATCCATGGCTAGCCAAATTTCATCCTAAATGAGCAACTATAATGTATTTATAAAAGTTGTATCCACTTTAGGAATGAACCATCAATTTTAAGGTATTCTATGTGCTTCTCTTGCACTCTTAGGGTTTTTCACCTAAAAGGAGAGAGATAGAACCCAAAAATTGTGGTGTTTCACTCAAACTAAGGTATGTATGATGTAATTATGACTAAATTTAAATGTAACTAATTGATAAAATTGACTAATTATGAATGCAAAACTAATGAAATATGCAATGTTTGAAAACACAGTGATGTTTGCAAAAGGCTTAAAAAGATGAACAAGAATGCAAATAGAACTAAACAAAAAGTTGTAATTTAGAATGTGTAAAACCTGTAAGACTGATGAAGACTAGAAACCACTCTGGAAATCTAGAAAAGTTGACTTTTAGGCTGCCTGGGACTCATTCGCCACCCTGGGCGAATTAGTCCCAGGCCAAGGTTTTTTGCCCAGAAATTGGTTTATGCTAAATGGGTACTAAAATCTGCATTTAACTCTCGCAACCACCTCTAGTGGGACTCATTTTCCATCCATGGTGAATCAATCCTTTTTCAATTTTTTGCAAATTCAAATCTCAGATCTATACCTTGTCACCTGCACAACACTTCTTGACGGAAACCCAGATCAGAATCTCAAAAAATAACTACAAAAAAACTTAAAGTTTGTTGTCCAATGGGGGGTTTTCCTTGGTCAAACCCCTAATTGGGTAATCAAACTTTGAATGGATAAATATATGCATAAAACCCTAGCCTTAAGTGTGTCAAAGACTAGGAAAATTTGAAGTATAACAAAACCCTATTCTAATGTGTTAGAATAAGATGTGCAAAAGTGATTTGAATGATGCAAGACTTCAATCCTAGAAACCCTACAAAATATCAAATGGATGTAAATGAAATGCAAATGTAATGCAAACCTTTAATCTAAAGATAAAGACAAAATAGAAGATGGAATCACTTTGAAAACAAGTCTTTAGGTATGATTTGATGGCTAGTTGCATCTCCTCAACCTATACTTTTCCATGATTCATCATAGGCATCCATCATCAACTCTTTTCAATGTTAAATCTTGAACAAAGAGTGAGCTTGAAGACCTGCAAAAGCCCTAGTTTGCTACCCTAAACCTTCAACTTTGCTATAGAAAATGCTAATGAAACTTATTACATGGAAGACTCTTGATACTTGACTTTTGATTTTGCTTTGTGAAAATGACTAAGAGATGTGGAAAATGACCTCAAATGTGTATTTATAGGCACCAAAACCTAATTTTCCCATTATTTAGACCTAAGAGGCCAACATCCACTGAAAAATTAAGTTGAATTGATTAAATTCTCACTCAAAATTGAATTTTTCCCCAAAATGGACTCATTCGCCACCCTTGGCGAATGGGTCCCACTGACTCATTCACCCAAGGTGGTGAATGGGTCCCACTAGTGTTTTCGGAGGTGGGTTTTTAGGATATGAGTGAATTAAGTGTTGTTTTTTGGGATTTAGATGATTTTGCAAGTGAAACAGGCCTCTAGATAAAAAATAATGGGTCTTAGGGGCCTATAAATGTTGTTTTGAAGAATGAATAATGCAAGGGTACTTAGAAGTAGGTCCAAATTAAGCATGAAATTATCTCTTTTCTCAAGAGTGTCCAATTTTCTACACCACAAGGAATCACATCTTTTAAGACTTGAATATTTTTTATCTATAATTGTAATTACTAGATAAGGAAACATTCATTCTAAACATGCAACAACCAACAAAACAATACTAGATATTAATAACTTTGACTAAGAGTGAACATTCAAATCTAGCTAGATCCTCAAAGAAATAAATGACTTTGACTAAGAACAAACATTCAAAATATAGCTATCCTCTTTGTAAAATCCAATTTTATTTAAGAGATTTACGGGCAAAAAAATGGATGAGCATGAGGTATGTAAGAAAGACTAACCTTAATTTATATCTTCCCTCATTAAGAAATTTCATGTGTAAAGAGTTTATTAGGGCATACCTAGAAATTTAATTCTCATCATATAATTTATCTCATAGATATCTTCCCTAGTGTGTCCAATCCCTACCACCCAATCTATAAATTTAATTCTCATATACTTGTGAGGACCTTGAGAGTTTGGAGGATCTAAGTGAGTTTGTAAAATTAATCCATTCTAATATAGATTATTATTTTTAAGCCTCAATGGCTAAAAATAATTGATAAAATGGTATTTCATCGAGAGTAATAGGATAAATGTGAAATTATATTTTAATGGCAATCAACCCTTAATGATGGTCAATTGCTTAAGGAGGTAGATGAAGGAATTTTTTAGATATGGGAATGATTCTAGATATGAATAGGTAGATTATGTGGGGAATAGAAATAAAGGATAAAATCAATAGCATTGAAGGACCTCTATGTAGCAAGGTATGCTAGAGTATAGGGAAAGAATTGAGAAAATTGAGTAGGAATAAAAAGATACTAAGGAGGCTTTAAATTTGGTTATGCATGTAAGTAGAGAATCATTTAGAATAGTTCTTTATGGCTATAGAGCTTAAGGTAGAAGTATCAATTTTTTTTTAAATCTTTCTATTAAATTTACCAATAGGAGTCCATACACAAGTATCAATAGAAATCAATAATATCTCATCAAAATGGTAAGTTTATAGTTATTCTTTACAATAGGAAGCCATCATATGTTATTAATTACCTCCTAAATACATTTTAAAAATAGGGTATGTAAAATGAAAAGTGTACTATCAATTAATTATTGGTAGGGGGCTGAAACAACCAATAATTAACCTAGAACAATAACATCAAAATGTGGCTACAAAACTAGATTTCACATCCCATTAACAATTTTTTTTTTTCCAAAGGTACACAAACCACATCTCATTCCCAAGGGATGATAATAAAATTCATATCATGATCTCATACCACATTTTCTCTTTACACACTTAGGTCACATAAGAGGGCTACACCCACATAGTCCACATTATTCACAATACACACCAAGTATGTATAGTAACTTTTATTTCATCAATTGCTTTGAGTGATATTTCACATAAATACTTTATAAGAAACCATTTTTCATTTAAAAAACACAAAATAAATTTCATTGTCATCATAACCACAAGCATAGTTTTATATAGTCATAGTTTTATCATCCAATGCTCATTGTGAAGATGGTTGAGGGGTGTTAAATTTTACACTAACATTAATGATGGAGTGTAAAATAAATAATAATAACTTTGACATTTTCCCCTTACACATGGATCCATATACTTATTTTCCCCTTATACATGGATCCATATAAATGTAGCTTCTTCATACCATAGATTAAGGAGATTTAAGAAAATGGCTAGGATAAAATCATTCCATTAGCATGGTTTATGGACCTAGGAAAGATGACATTGATTAAGGGTATTTAAGAAAATGGCTTAAGGCCCATCCTAAGAGGATGTAGATGGTACAACTTGAAAATCTACTCATTAATCCCCTTAAGCCACTAATAATAGTCAAATTGATCATTCACATTTTTACAAACTTATTTAAGATCTATATATTAAACTTGGTCAACTTAGGACAAAATCATTCCATTAGCATGGTTTATAGATCTAGGAAAGATTATGTGGATTAAGGGGATATAAGAAAATAGGATATAAGGGGAAACTTCACTATTCCTCGTAAACACTTTAAAGTACATCGAGCCACAAAATTTTACACATGTCATAGACATAAATGAGCCTTACACATTTTTCATTTGTATCATTAGGTCATTTATATCATGGATTGAGGGGATTTTTAAGAAAATGGCTTAAGGGGATTAAATTTACTTAGAAATTTACCTTTTTTGTGTGTTTTAAGTTTATTTTTTAGCATGTACATGTATTAAAATTACATAGATTTTAAATTTTGAAATTTGTATGTATGTTCAAGTTGAATGATGTATGTATGTGTATGCATATGAATTTTTCTTTTAAACAATCATGTATATTTAATTTAAATATTTCTTGTAATTTATCAACATGTATAATATCTAGTTTCTAATATGTTTATTTATAATTTTTATATAGATTCTTAAAAGTTAATTTTGTACTTGTTTGTATATTTATATATATGCAGGTTCACTTTTATATCATGGATAATTTTGATATTGAGGATTTGATCAATCCCCCACCTCCACCCCTAGGATCCAATGAGGCTCACTTGCAAGGTCAGATCAATGATAACATTAGATCCATTGAAGAAAAAATTAATGCAATTCAAAATGAAGCATTCTTGTCACTCCATCTTCGATGAAAAATGTTGTAAATGCAATCAGGTTCATTGATGTGGACTTAGGAAGTTACCAAGTATGGGGAGAGGAGAGGAGATAGATTTATTCCGATGGACTCTCCTATAGGGAGATCCTTAACCTTAAAATCACAAAAGCCCATTTAGATCCATATTTTATCAACCCCATCAACAATCAACCAATTCCAGCAAACAAAAAAGGAATATTAATGAGGTGGTGTAGGCATCCATAGATGACCGCCAATTTTTGGGATCAGTGGTGGATGATATTTGATCGTCCACCACATGCTAATGTGAGGTTCCTCTCTATTTTTTGAGAAAATTATATGTAGAATTTGTGTTGGGTAGGAAACCCAATTGTTTTGATTTTAGATCATTTCAAGGTGTTAGTGGTGGCATGCCACAGTTTAGAGGTTAGGGGCATGGGTTGATCCCCAATGACCCGTGCCTACTCAACCTCTTTTCGATCCTCCTTCTATTTCCATTCTTGCACCCATCCAATATTGTGTGGTGGTATCCACACTAGGAGCATTGAGTGTGCTCTCGGTTAACCTCTAGGAGTAGACTTCTAAGATGGCAACTGGGGTTAGTGGGCAAGACTTTGGAGGAGCATCAGGTGGAGTTGGTCCTAGTACCACTCCACCTGCGTTGACACCTCATTTTTGTATGAGTTGTACAATCAATTATGTTATGGACCTGATCAAGCTACATCCACTTTAGTTGCACATGGAGCATCTGATGATATCAGTTCATATGTTGATTTTCCATGTGATGATGATCACCTTACAATTCATCTGACATAGGTATATATATGCACATGTTGAATTTATAACAATTTTAAACAGGTATTTTTAATGAGCATATATAAACAAAATTGTAATATTTTAACAATCAAATTGTTTGGTGCAGATGATGGCCACAAGGACATCAACTTATTTTAATCAATTTTGTTTTGTGTTGACACCTATGCAAGTCGACCACCCATTTGGGGTATTTTGATTGATTTTTTAAATATATTAAATAATTTTAACTTGATTTTAATTTGTAATTTAGTCATGAACATTTGTTAAATATTTATGTTGGTTTAGGGAAGTCATTTGACTGCCACATCGAATCCACCAGATGGTGTGTTGAGCGCTCCTCCATTGTTGTGCATCTCGCATGAGCCACTCGTATGTATATTGCTTTAAAAAACTATACTTAAAATTTTGTATTTTGAATTCACTATATCAAATGTGCATGTACTTATATTAAAAATATATGTCTATGTAGGTTGGCATGACCATCAGGATGTGTATTGCACACTCGATTGATCCAGGCCAATTTTAGGAGTCAACTGCATTTTAGGTTGTTTAAATTTTTTCTGTGTGCACAATTTGTAGGTATTTTAAATAGATTAAAACAAAAATTGGGTACATAAGTCAATATGTATGTTTTAACCTAATTTTTACACATGTTCTTTATTTGACCTTGTAGGACCTTGTTAGTGACACTTTTTGTCTTGATGATGCCATACCACCTGCACCAACACATGCAGAGCAGGATGTCAAAGGAGATGAGAAGCCTCATACGATAATTTAAAATTTTAGTTATATTCAAAGTCAATTATATTATACATCAAGAGAATGACTTAAAGTAAATGTCAATTGATTATATGTTCATGTGTTAAATTATTTTTCTTCTATAGCATAAGATAGGTCCTGTAGCAAAGCAGGATGTTAGAGGAGATGAGCAAACCTCTTACGGTAATTTTTTATGATTTTATAAATTAAATTGAATTAAATCATTTTTAATCATTTAAAAATTGATTTCAAGTTTCTTTCTCTTGTACAGACTGATTCAGATCATCCTAGTCCACATGGATTGAATAGGTATCTTGATTTTAGGAATGATAAGAGTTAGATATATATGTTTTAGTACATTCCACACATGGAATATATCTTTATATGTTTCAACACATTTCATGGACTCTATATACATGTTTCAGTATTTTAATATTTCATGGACTAGATAGATATATGTTTCAATATTTCATGTACTCTATATACATGTTTCAGTATTTCAATATTTCATGGACTAGATTTATATATATGTTTCAGTATTTTCATGGACTTTATATATTGTTGCATGGAATTTATTAATTTTAGTATTTTATGAACAATTGTTTTTTTAGTAATTTACACCTATACATTTATGCATTTTAACTTAAAAAAATTAGTTAGATATAATTTATGTCCATTAAAAATAATAACTTGAATCATATGATGAATGTGATCAAAGCATGTCTCATGTTCAATCACATTAGATAGATATAATTAGGATATATGAATTAAGGGGTCCTAATAGGATGACTTAAGAGGATCAAAGAATTAAAAATTTGCATTGGACATGTCAAATTTATTTTGATGCGCTAATCAAATTAGTTATAATTTATGTAATCAAACAAACTTTCATTTATGCATTTTAACTTGAGGGGATCAAAGAATTCGAGATTTTCTTAAGGGGATCAAAGAATTCAAAGTATGTCTCATGTTCAATCACATTAGATAGATATAATTACAGTATATGAATTAAGGGGTCCTAATAGGATGGCTTAAGGGGATCAAAGAATTCAAAATTTGCATTGGACATGTGAAATTTATTTTGATGCACTAATCAAATTATTATAATATATGTAATCAAACAAACTTTATTTATGCATATCAACTTGAGGGGATCAAAGAATTCAAAGTATGGCTCATATTCAATCACATTAGATAGATATAATTATTATATATGAATTAAGTGTCGCAAGGTGTGTGCCCTTGGTCTCCTTGTGATGTGCAGTGCAATGCTTAGGTTCGTGACATGGCTTAACTACCTCCCATGGATTCATTAACTCTAGTGGTTGTATTGGGCATTAACATGTCAATCTTTTGGTGCAACGACAACTGTCTATGCAACAATTGGTATCAAAGCCTATGTTGTGGGTTTGAACCCCTCGCTTGCGTTGGGGGTATTGTTGCAAGGTGTGTTCCCTTAGTCTTCTTGTGTTGTGCAGTGTAGTGCTCGAGTTTGTGACATGGCTTAACCACTATAAACTCCATGAAATACATGAACTTAAATAAAATAATTTCCCATTAGATCTTTCACAAAGCAAACCTGCTATTATAAACTCGATTATCTTAGGTGGCATATTAATACCACATTCCTACATAACATGTTAGTATGTAAAGTACAATGTATATATCAAAAAACATCATAATAATAACAAAATTGAATATGTGTTTTACAACAACAAGAGATTTGTTGCTTATTATTTTTGACATACCAAGGTTTACATTTTTTAAATGATCTTTGACTTATGCTAATATTTTCAGGTAATATTGAATCATCTAAAACTTTTCTATAAAATTCAGATTGAGTTGTGTCTAATAGGTGTTTTGGATGAGGATCACAAATTTTGGACCCACTCTTAATTTCAAAACATCTCTAGCATTAGATATACCCTAGTATTATCATGCCAAAAAAATTCAACTAAAGATTTGATTTTAATATTCAATTTCATGTCAGACCTTGGGAGTTGACCACTAAAAATCTAACATTGGTTGATTGGATCATTTTCTATACTTTCTCTTCTTTTTATTGCTCTTACCAATGTTTTAGGATGTACGTTTAGAATTCCACTAATTTTGCTTAATATTTTTTATCCAAAGTTGTATTATTAACTATCGTTGTTGTTATAGCTCATCATGATACATTCTTATCTTTAGATCAACTCGTCTTTCCAATAGACTCAATGGCACTAGCAACAATAGATATAGCATGTTTAAGCAATTCATATTTTCTTTTTGGTTTCACAAAAGTGCCTAACTTTTTCATTACTTTTCTCATTTTCTACATTCTCATCTATTGCATCATGAGTTGACATTGAAGTAATAGTTTTTTTCAATAAAAAATTTGTTTGTATAATCTATTGGCATATGTTCTTATTTGTCTCCAAGAATCTTACCAGGAAGATTATCCAAAATAATAATTTCAATTTTTTAAAAAGTATTTTTGTTTTCAACAATATAAGGATTTTAATTTTCAACAACAAAAGAATTTTCATTTTCACCAACACAAGGATTTTGATTTTCAACAGCAAAAGGATTTTCATTTTCACCAACACAAGGATTTTCATTTTCAACAACAAAAGGATTTTCATTTTGACCAACACAAGGGATTTCATTTTCAATACTCATTTCTACAACCTGTCTACAAATAAAATTGATCTTAACATTGTTATATCCAACTTCTTGTAAATGATCAATATGAATATCATCTAGAATCACATTTTCCATATCATTCAAAAGTGGATTTGAAGACGTACCTAGATTCATGTCTATTGTCACATTCTCCATCGCATTGAAAGGTGGATTTGAAGACATACCAAGATTAGTTTCTATAATAGTATTATATTCCACATTCACCTCTTACAAATTTGCATCATCTATGTATCCATAGTCTCTTCAATGATTTTATCTTCAATAGTCATGGAACGAAATGCTTCAACATTATTCATTGCTTGAATCCTCATTCTTCTATCTCTTTACATAATTTTTCCTCCTCTCTCTTTGCTTGAATTTCTTCAGGGGTCATGACTTTCCTATCTTTCCTCTTTTGACAATGTTGTGATCCCATGATTATGAAATTTTGAAGTACAAATGAATTTGAATAGTAAAAGTATTTCTTTTTATTCCTCCTTGAAATGAGGAGAAAATGAACACAATTCTACTCTAAAATTGTCCCAATGTTGCCTCCCAAAATTTAAATGAAATTACAAGTTCAAGAGCATGTAGAAGACAAGAATTGATAAAAAAAATGCAGAATTAGTCGTTGTCAGTTGTACATTGTAATAAGATGTCAAGTTGTAGAATTCATAGTAATTTTTTATTAGTAAAAATAAAAAAACTAGTAAAAAATGGAATGAGATCCTATATCAAATCGGGTCTCATTTCTATAAATCAACCATTCAAAATAATAAAAAGAAAACGAGATCTCGTTTCTTAAAATTTGAATTCCAGACCTAGTTTTTGCTATGGGTTTCAGTTTGAAAAAAGGCTTGGGGACTCAACCCTTAGCTTTGGACGTGCTTTGACCTGCAACTTGAAGGTCATGTGAATGTCACTAGAAAAGAGTGACTTTGGACATATGTTTGATGACATCCTTTGTATAATTTTTCGACGAAATTAAAACCCATTATAGATGAGATTGTGTAGATTCCAAATTATGTAATTTTTTTACAATTAGATTATTTTTTCTATTTTTCAAATAATTTTAAATAAAATTGGTCCATAATCTTGAAATAACAAGCTTTCTTATTATTTTAATAACTTTTATTAAAATATTTTTTTGAAAAAAAAATTATATGTGAACAATCTTCAAACAATTATTTTCAATTTAAAAAGAAATCAAAAAATGATAAGTTTAAGTCATCTTATGTGTGGTGTACACAAGGGATTTTCAAAACAACAATTACGACCAATAAAAAAAAATTTAAAAATTACAAAAAAATATTGTGAACAATCTACAGTGTTTGACAAATCTTTTCCCAAAAGGATTCCAAAAAATATAATTATTTAGGTCAAAATATGGTTGACATACACATGCATGGTATGGTCCTGAAAATGTGACTTTTAAACAATGGTTTTTAGACATGCTTATTGAAAATTAATTTATATCATCTAGGTATTAAAATAAATTACATATATGGAAACTAGACTCTGAGTAAGTTAAATTTCATATTATTGACTTTTTTAAGATTCAATCTTTAAGTGCTTCAAAATTTTAGGTCAAATGTGACAAATTCTAAAAATTAGGGAAAACACTTCCACTTTTTGGCCAAAAAGTGGACTCAACTTCTTGCACACAACCTTTTTAGATATGTTCTTTTCTAAATTTCACATCACTTTTAGATTTGATTTTCATTTGGTTCTATTAAGATTCATTAATTTATCTTTTCCTTCAAGAGTTTGCTGCATATTCATCCTTCCTATCTATCAACCACCATAATCACTCTTGGATTAGATTTAAATTATATTTTTACACACTATATAGGTTTGATATAGGACTAATATTATGGTTTAAATTCAAGTATACATATTTTAATATCATTTCTATACTTCTATTAGGGTTTTGAGCTTTTATTGTTTATTTTGGTGAGTCCTACATCTTTGGATAAAACCTTGCTTTCACATCATGGATTCTAATGGTCTACTATTCTTGGCATCTATTCATAGTGGTTCCCTAACTAATTTTAACATATCCATACACTTTATGATATGTGACATATATCTTTATTCTTGGTTCACTTATGATATTTTAGCACACATAAATGGGATCACTTTGCCTATAGAAGCATTATATCACCACATATGCTTGCACTCTTAATTTAGGGATTTGATCATCACATTCCCTTCTCTATTGGATACTCTTACTTCACTCCTCCATTTAATGTCACCCACTTCGAAAGAGTGATAGTAGTTTGCTTGATTCTAGTTGTACTTTTCTTTTTAGATTCTTTATACGAGTTACCTTTCACACATACATTGTGAAGGAGATGCATTACCTACTTGTACCTTGTATTTGTATGGATGACATATCCTATATTGAATGTGCATGTCACACATCTTGTGATTCTTCATGTTTTTTAATCTTTGACTAAGTCTAGTCCTATTCTTAAACTTTTCATGCCTTAGTTATACAACTTTATATTACACCTACGTATGCACCTTTTGGGTACGAAATGTTTGAGCATTATACTTCTTGTGCATCCTATGAGTTTCCAACTACACATGATTCATGAATATAAACCATTATGTAATGTGGTTAGGTATAGAGATATTGGATTAAAGAGTGCTTTAGTAGACTATGGATTTGAATTTAACATTTGTAGTAAACAAATTTTAGATGTGATCCAAATTAGTTACTCTAGTATTATAAACTTTTAGGTAAGAATATAAGGATTTAAAACTTTATCTATCACTTTGTTATGTTACTTTACCTATCACTTTAAAAAAAATTACTCTTGAGACTATTTTCCATGTAATGCCTAATGTTTTACTTTATATTATTCTTTTGAGCCAACCATGGATTCATGCAATAGGTGTTGTCACACTAAAATTCCATCATAAAATCGTGTTCATATACATCAAAACAAAGAAGATGTGGTAACAATTGATAACCCATATAATTTGTTTAAAGTAGTTGAAAAGGATAAAACACTGATTTCTCCAACGAAATTAAGTAGCCCTATGATGTCTTCACCAATTATTCCAAGCGTGCAGACCTACGACCACCACTACCTTGCCCTTGTTTCTCAGGTTTTGTTATTATATAGTTGATAGACATGTTTATAAGTCTCAAACATTGTCATTTTTGAAAGTTTTAAGTATTAGGTCCATGAAAAGGAATATATAAAATTATAAATTGTCCATTCCTTTTCATTGTCTATTATAGACCATGAACCTTGAAATTTTATTGCAATAAATATGATTTGAGAATTAGAGCCAACAAGAATATTCATATAAAATTTATTTTATGATAGAGTTTAATTTTATTAAATCATGTATATTCAATTGGCTTTATGTTGACTTCTAGTAACCATATGGTTTCATTTTCCTTGCAAGGTTAAAATTGAGTGGTGAGTGGTTGTTAATTTCAAATTATTGTATCATCCTATCTTGGACTAATGAATGTAATGCCTTAGTGATTCTTTTTAGATGATTCTATGTATATCCTAACCTATGCATTGATTGTCAATGAAAGATGCCTCCTAGGCATTATGTCACTCGTCAAAGTGGGAATGAGGGGAAGGCTAAGAACCCACCTATGAATCCTATTGGTGGTCCTCAAGTTATTGATCTCCTTCAAGATATAATAGTTAGGGGCCCTCATCAAAAGGCATCCCATTCAGTGCATTCCTACCATTCTTGGGAGAATAGAGAGAAGCCTCAAGGTGGAGAGAGAGAGAGCACTCTAGGAGCCCTCATAATTCTAAATTAGATGGAGAGGTAGGTTGAGAGACATCCATAGAGGGGGATAGGTAGGTAGTGCATGTGGCTGGTGTTCTACCAAGGAAATTTCATGTATATTCAATTGGTTTTGTTTTGACTTCTAGTAACTATATGGTTTCATTTTCCTTGCAAGGTTAAAATTAAGTGGTAAATTGTACTTGCCAAGCCTATTTTGATGAAATTTGATACTTGGTTTTGAGTTCCTTAGAGGTATGTATAGGGACATAGATACAAATTTTTGGGACTTGTGCACCTAAGCATGAATAGACCTATCTAGGGATTATAATTTTATGACATTATAAATAGACCTATCTAGGGATTATATGTGATTTCAGGGCTAGTAAAAAGACAACAAATCTAGACATTATAAATCTAATTTAGGTTTAGGTTTTAGGGTTTAGGGTTTTAGGTTTAAGTTTTAGGGTTTAGGTCCTAGGATTAAGGGTATTAGTTTTTAGGTCTATATTTTTTGGAACCTAGGGTTTAGGGTTTTGATTTCTAAGTTAAATGTGTCCAATTTAGGTTAAATTCTAGTTAATTTAGGAATAGATTTTATGGTTTTCAATTTACAATTTAACCTTTTTGGTTTGGTTGATGTTTTTGGTTTTAAATACAATTTTAAAACTATAAAATATTTAGTGTAAAACAAACAAAAACTAAATAACAATTACAAATAAAGAATGCAATATATAAAGCAAACAAAAGCATAATTCAACCAACCTGGAGGTTGTTGAGGCCAGTTGTGTCGAAGGGAGGAGGTGGCAGTGAAAATTTGGTTGAACTGGGTCCTCAAGAATGCGTCCACGAATTAAGCTCTACCTCAAGCTTGCAAACAAATTGCAGTGAGAAAATGAATAACATAGTTGTTAATTTAAAAAATTAAATAGCTTTAAGAAATGCATACACGTTATAAAATGCATACGCATTTTTCAAAAATGCATACGTGTTTCCTATGATTTTTTTTGTTTGGCTGATACTTCCCCTCTTCGTGGACCCAAATTCCAAATTTTACCCTACTCCTTTACATTTTCAAACTATATTTGAATCCCTTAATTAATTGGACTTAATTAAGCCTCTAATTGTCCCTATTATGCATCTACAAGCCTAATTAATTACAATCTCCAAAAGGGGAATCATGATTTAATTAATGCAATTATCATTTTTAACACCCCGAAATGAATAGGCCTTGGAAATTTAGGTCAGTACCCATTCGCCCTTGGGTGAATGGGTCCCCTTTATTTGTTAATTTTGAATTTTAAATTTGTTTTTGGCAGCCTTTTTAGTATCCCAAATTCAAATTCAAATGTCGGCTTGTAATGTTTAATTTTTCGGGAAATTAGAAAATTATCTATAAATACAAGGTTTTTTTTATCAAATTCAAATCCTAAGAAATCCTAGAGTTTTCATGCAAGCATTCCTAAAGCAAAGATTATTATCAAAGGTGTTCAAGAGAAGATTTATTAGGTATTTGTTGCAACATTCAAGATCTCAAGCATCATGTCAAAGTTATCAAGCATCATGCATGTTTTTGGAGATAACATTGTGATGTAGGTTTCATGTTTCAAATGAAGATTCAAGCATCAAGGTCACATAATTGAAATCAAGCCATTTCATGCAAGATCAAGACCTTGGAGAGATCTACTAAGTTTCAATCCTTCAATGGTTTGGTGAGGTTCAACATAGCAATTTTTCATTCATCATTCCTTTCATGTTTCATTGTTTCAATTCAAGGTTTAATTACCAAAATAGGGTTTGACCAAGGCAAACCCCAATTCGCCAAAAACAAACATTTTTTCCCTCTTTTGTGTTTTACAGATCTTAGGTTGAAGAAGGATTGAAGATCTATCAAAGGAGAAAAATTACAAAAGTTGTCAATGTTGCAAAAGTTGCCAAAGTTGCAAAAGTTGTCATCAAGCCACAAAAACTCACTTTTAGAATTTATTTTTGTATTTTTTCTGTAAAACTTAGAGGAATCAAGAGTGAAGACATAGGACCAGAGGACTGTCAGAATAGTTTTTAAAATCCTATAGCAATACTCATTCACCCTTGGGTGAATGAGTCCCAGGAGGACACTCAACACAACCTTTTTGTGATAGGTACATAAAATCAAGCCCTTCTCAGATCTGCAATTATTTTTTGGATTTTGTTAGATTAAGGTTTAATTTAGAGGTTTTATGTGTTACCTTGCATAATTGCATTCATTTAGTATTTTTCATCCATCTCCCAAAAGTGTTGTTTTAGCCGATTTACCCCATCCTACGTCATAAGGAAAATAACAAGATCTCCACAAAGATTGACTCACCTAAGGGTTAAAATTCAATCTTGTCCTAGGGTATCTCATTTTCCTAATGAAATAAGGAAGATAGGTGCATCATACCCCTTCTTTTTTCATCATTATTCATTGAACCCATTTTCCTATGTTTCACCATAAAATAATCTGGTTGGAAAAAGTAGATGTGCCTAGAGAAAAGTATGATGAAGTACCTGCAAAGGTAAAGGAATAAATAAATTTTGAGTCCAAAAACATTACGCCTAAAGAAGGGATAATAATGGTGCAAGATAGTGGATTGCTACTACTCCCTGAATGGAACATTGCTTCTGTAATTGTCTTTGATACTATTAGGAAACAAGAAGGAGAAGTTTTCTCCACATAAGAGGAAGCAGAGATGGAATTGTCAAGATCAAGGTTCAACCCACATTGGGAAGCCCTTGCAATTTGGGCCCTTTCCCCAACTACAAATAATCCTATGATTGTTGAAGCATCGAAGGATATCAAAGGGAGATTGATTGTAAAGAGGGTGTCTGACACCTCTACCCTTGAAGTTGTTGCGCTAGTGGTAGATGTTGCCAAGTTTAATGAAGCTAATGTTGGAAGGTTGCAAGAAAGACTTAATACATTGTTGAAGGAACATACTACTCTCACATAAGCTGACAACCAACAGTAAGCATTATTGTCTCAAAAAACATCCCTTCTTGCAAGTATGCAGGAAGCAGGCTACTCTTCTACAATTCCCCCTTCTCATGTGATGATTGAAAATGAAGAGCTTAAAGAAAAGATTCAACTGTTGGAAGAGCAATTGAAGAATGCTTAGCAAGCTCAACAAAAGGAGAATGTGTGCATTACAACGTGCACCCTAGAGCATAGACTATATAAAATCTTAAGAAGGTTGGAAGATACCTATAATGCCCATTGTCCTAATTTACCCTAGAATTATCCCATTGATCGCAAATTCCACAAACTAGGGTTAGGGAATTCACCTTATCAAATGAATATCTTTAATGATGGGGTGATCCCACAATAGTGGTTTACAATTTTTGGCCAAACTGGACACTAAAATTATTATTTTCAACTAAATCTTCACATTCAGGAACCTATAGCGGCTAAACCATGAGGAATTTGAAGATAATGCAAACTAGAGTCTCGTCATATTTTGTCTGTAAATTCTAAAAATATTTTTTTCAAAATTTTTTGGAATCATATTGCACTTCTTTTTCCATCTCCCATGAAAACTGGTTTTTTTCAAAAATCAGCATTTTTAAAAAGTGACACACACCGTATAATGCATAACTTTTTTTCCATGAAGGATAAAATTCTAATTCTTTCGAATTTAGATTTCTAACTCTGATATCTAGTGCTTCCACTTGGTTAGATAGTTTTTAATTGAATATTTTTTCTTTAATCAAGTTTCAAAGTCAAACCAATTACAATTCAAACATAGCGCGACCGTATAACGCGTAACTTTTTTTGTATATATTGAAATTCAACTTCTTCTTTTTTGTTGGATCAAGGACTTCAATATTTGGTGCACTCATATTTTTTAAAAATATAATTTATTATTTTTCCACATGTGCAGAACAGAGACCTTCACTTTCGGTGAAGAACCTATGTTTAATAAAACTAAAAAAACAAATACATAATAAAATCAAAACATACAAAAATTATATTCATTGGATAGCTCGTTCTGAGGACTATTTGATTCCAGAAGGGTTTCTGAAGACTTCTCCATTTTCATCCTTAACCCGAGCTCCAAAGCATAAAAAAGTAGACCTTTTTTGTGTCTCAGGAGGGGGATGAGGAGCAAGGGGGGTTCGAATGAACCCCTAGGGGTTCGAGCGAACCCCTAGAGGTTCGCTCGAACTAGGGTTCGGCGGAACCTTGAGCGAACCTCTTCAAGGGGGTTTGCTCGAACCCCCTTTGCTATGCATTTTTTTGGTTTTTTGGCGGCCAAAATTTAAAGGGGTTCACTTGAATATTGGTTCAAGCGAACCCCTAATGCATTCGGTCGAACCAGTAGGTTCGTACGAACCCCCAAAATGACTTTTTTTGCTTTGGGGTCATTATTTGTGAGTTTTCCTTCCTCACTTGAATTGTAAACCACTATTGTGGCTTCACCCGATGTAATCATGGATTGAAACTTGCATTCCATCCATGAACAACATTTCCAAACATGCATATATGCATTTGTTAGCATTAATCCTTAGTAACATATTTATATACTTTCAATGATGCAACCTATTGTGAACTAGGAGTGGCATGGTGGGTCCTCCCAAAGCCATATACCAACCTAAGAGGTTGTATACCACAACTCTCCCTATTGGTGACTTGTACCTTCTTTCCCCAACCATGCTCCAACCTCGGAAAACACTTTACCCACTTGTGGGAATGGGCGGAGCTTATAGGCGGTCTTGCCACTTCCACCCCTCCATGGCTCATCACTTCCCTTGGATTGGGTGGATTGTAAGTGGAATGCACTACTCTTCTTATGCCCCTTCCCCCAAGTGGGTTTGCTAACAGATTCAAACACTCATGCATACTTATCATCAGAAATTATACATGAAATAGATTTAATTATTCATGGAAAAATTGCATACACATGTACACAATGATTGGCATGGAAATACACTCAAATATAAGATATATCTGATAATAGCAATAGGTTGTTATGACTGGTCTGATTCTTGTTTGTCTCCTAGTCTATGTTTCTTCTCCTTAATCAACCTGTTCTCAAGATTCACAAGATATTATTCAAAGAGAAACAACATATTAGTTTCAATTGATTAGTAACTAATAAGGATTAATAATTACTGCAAGCATCATTATTGCATAATATATATGTTTCTGCTTACTTTCAACCTTTCACTAATCACTTCATATGGGCAGATGCATATATATGTATATTTATAATTATAGTTACACTTACTTCCCTTATTGATTTGTCATTGGTATTCATATATTTCTTCTTGAACCGTCTCCTCCTTCCTATGTATCTCTTCTTCCAATTATGACTAATGTATTTGTTGCTATATTAAGGAATTACTCATCCTACTTTTTTGTTCATATATTTGTCTTTTAAACCTGATTATTGTATTGTTTTACCTTCCTACTGTAGTTTCTAGATTCCATTGAATTCAAACCTATTTCCCTTCTTATTCTCATATTTATATTCTGCAATTTACTTCAATAATATTCTTACTGAAGGAAATATATCTATTATCTTCTAACTCTCCCTAATTCCATTCTTTTTGCTTCCACAGATTTCTGACTTCCTTATTTTTTCCATTCTCTAAGATTCCATATTCTTCCCTACCCATCTAATACTTCAAAAACACTCATATACATACCTTTCAACATACCTCATTATAAGGGATTTGTCGCTTCATGAAGGAGGTCCGTTGTCTTCGATAAAGTTAATTATTTCAAACAATATTGAGCGCTAGCATATGGAGAGAGGTTAGCCTTATTTAGAGACTACTTAATTTTCCTTAATCATTTTTAATTCCAACACTACCACTATGATGAGTCGGCTATAACTTTATAAACTTTAATTTCAACTCTCTCAAGAATTGTGACAACATTAGGAGGGTCAACTTTATCCAAGGATATTTGATTTTATTTAAACTCTTTAACTTTTACCTGATCGTTGTTGATACCTTATTCATCATTCTTCATGCATCATTTATCCAAAGGGTAATCGTTGCCTTTAAATGGATATATTAATCATTGCTTGTAATATGGGATTCACTAGTAATTACTAATATTCATTGTTTCCCTTGATTAAGCATATCATTGCTATTTGTTATTTTATATTAGTTTTAGAGGTAAATTTTTATTATTATATTATAATTATATTTATCTATTATAATGACTATAAATAAGATTGTTATTATTTATATTTTAATATTTGTGATATTATATTCAATAATCATAATTATAATACTATCTTGGATATTTATAATAATAGTATTAAATGGTTAATATTTTTAATATGTATTTTATTTGCTTTTCAATGCTTTATATTTTAGGGACAGGACAATCTACCCTGCCCAAGATTGCTTGTCCTCAAGAAATCACAACTAAGATTTCTAATATCTTGGCATTGCTCCTTCTTGTGGTGCAATTGGTTTCTATTGTGGTGTCGTGTTACAATGATGTCCCTGACTAAGTAGTTGTTTGTATATTTATCTACAAATAAGATTAATTCTATCCTTTAACCCATGAGTTGGGAATTGATAAAATTGGTTATTTAAGACAAGCTTTCTCATTTCATTACCTCAAGGACCCTAGGCAATGATACAAAAAATTTATGTCCTTTCATTGAAATCTAAAGGCATGATGGAAATGTTGTGAATATTGAGATCCACTCCCTTGTGCCAAATTATCTTTGCATTTGTGTAATAGACTTAGATGTTTAGATAAAGTATGTTTCATTTTGGGTAATCATTAAGACAAGGTTTTGAGGCAAGTTTGTTTCTAATGAGGAGTTTAGAGTGTTTTGGTCAAGTATCTATCGCTCCCATACTTAAATATAAATTTGTGTGATTGAAAAACTAAAGGGATGTAAAAGACTTTAGCTTTAAATTTATAGTTTTACCTTATTATCCAATTCCATATTCAATCTTTTAATTCAATTGGAGGCTATCATCTTTCTTCTATGTTAGATACTAAGTGTATGGGAAGTGTATTTGATTTATTGAATCATACCAATTTACCTCAAGTTAAATATAGAAGTGAATACACCAATTTTTAGGTTACATGCATTGCCCTATAAAAATGAAAATAAGTACAAGGTAAAATTTCATTGAGTCTAAAATCTTATTCACCTAAATAAATCGAACCATTGGCATTTGAATTTTCAATTGTTGACACCATGCTGATTTGGAAAATATGTTGAAAAGGAGACAAGCAAGCAACTAAAGCAATAAACAAGTAGAAGAAGACACGTAGGTACCTCAACCACACAAGCAAGTAGCTCAACCATACAAGTAACTAGCTCAAGTAGGCAAGTTGGTGTTTCAGGTACACAAGCAACCAACTCAAGCAAGTAGGCAACCAACTCGAGTAGACAAGCATGTAGCTCAAGCACACAAGCAACTAGCTCAAGCAAGTAGCAAGTAGCTCAAACA
Organism: Sequoia sempervirens; assembly: GCA_007258455.2. Lineage (NCBI taxonomy): Eukaryota > Viridiplantae > Streptophyta > Pinopsida > Cupressales > Cupressaceae > Sequoia > Sequoia sempervirens. Next base: position 1,025,241,872 of record VDFB02281492.1, on the reverse strand, counting down.
CACAACTCAAGCAAGTAGGCAAGTAGCTTAAGTACGCAAGCAACCAACTCAAGCAAGTAGGCAAGTGGCTCAAGCATGCAAGCAATCAACTCAAGCAAGCAGGCAAGTAGCTCAAGTGTGCAAGCAACCAGCTCAAGCATGCAACCAAGTAGCTCAAACAAACAACCAACCAACTCAAGCAAACAACCAACCAACTCAAGCAACTTGACAAACAACATTTTTAACATTTTCATAGTTATTAAGCATAAAGTAATTATAAGAACACATCTTGTTAGAGATACATGAAGTAACACATTGATACATGTGATACATAAAGTATAAATATGAGGTATGAATACACGTAATACATAGAGTACACACAAGAAGCATGAAGCATATATGCAAATAATACATGATTCACATGCATACACGTATAAACATGAGTACATGCAAGTCACAAGCATGTAGTTTGCAAAGTATACACTTGGATACACGTGAATACACATAAGCCACAACGTATGCACTTGAATACACACAATTCACAAGGAATAAACTCCAATACACTTGAATGCACATAAGCCGCAAGGTATACACTTGAATACACATAAGCCACAAGGTATACACTTGAATACACATAAGCCACAAAGTATACACTTGAATACACATAAGCCACAAAGTACACAATTGAATTCACTTGAATACATATAAGTCACAAGGTATACACTTGAATACATTTGAATACACAAGGTATACACTGGAAGACACTCAAACACACATAAGTCACAAGGTATACACTTTAATACACTTGAATACACATAAGTCACAAGTATACACTTGAATACACATAAATCACAAGGTATAACACTTGAATACACATAAGTCACAAGGTATCCACTTGAATACATTGAATACACATAGGTCACAAGGTATACACTTGAGTACATGTACATAGGAAGCATGAAGCATACACGTAATACATGAAGCACACACAACATGGCAGGAAAGATGCTCTAATACCACTATAATGTCCCCTGTCCTAATTTTCCCTAGAATTCACCCATTGATCACAAATTCCACAAACTAGGGTTAGAGCATTCATCTTATCAAATGAATATCTCTTTAATGATATAATCATGGATTGAAACCTACATTCCATCCATGAACAACATTGCCAAACATGCATATATACATTTGTTAGCATTAATCCATGGTAACATATTTATAGACTATCAATAATGCAACCTATTGTGAACTAGGAGGAGTGGCATGGTGGGTCTGCCTGAAGCCATATACCAACCTAAGAGGTTGTATACCACAACTCTCCCTATTGGTGATTTGTACCTTCTTTCCCCAACCATGCCCCAACCTCGTAAAACACTTTGCCCGCTTGTGGGAACAGGCAGAGCTTATAGGTGGTCTTGGCACTTCCACCCCTCCATGACCCGTCCTTTCTTTTAAGTTTGAGAAGACTATAAGTGGGACTTCCGCCCCTCCATGGCTCATCACTTCCCTCAAATTGGGCGGACTATAAGTTGAATGCATCGCTCTTCTCAGGCCCCTTCCCCCAAGTGGGTTTACAAACAAATTCGAACACTCATGCATACTTATCATTAGAAATTATACATGAAATGCATTTAATTATTCATGGAAAAATTGCATACACATGTAAACAATGATTGGCAAAAATACACCCAAATATGATATATCTGATAATAGAAATCGATGATTATGAGTGGTTCAATTCTTCTTTATCTCCTAGTATGTATGTTTCTTCTCCTTAATCAACTTGTTCTCAAGATTCACAAGATATTACTTAAAGAGAAACAACATATTAGTTTCAATTGATTAATAACTAATAAGGATTAATAATTGTTGCAATCATCATTATTGCATAATATATGTGTGTGTGTGTGTTTCTACTTACTTTCAACCTTTCACTAATCACTTCATATGGAGACATATATATATATATATATGTATGTATGTATATTTATAATTATAGTTAGACTTGCTTCCCTTATTAATTTGTCATTGGTCTTCGTATATTTCTTCTTGAACCATCTCCTCCTCCCTACGTATCTTTTCTTCCAATTCTGACTCTAATGCATTTGCTGCTATATTTGAGAATTACTCTTCCTACTCCTATTCTCCTTTGTTGTTCATATATTTGTCTTTTAAACCTGATTATTGTATTGTTTTACCTTCTTGTTGTAGTTTCCAAATCCACTAAATGCGGACCTATTTCCCCTTCTTATTCTCATATTTATATTCTACAATTTACTTCAATAATATTCATATTGTGAGGCAATATATCTATTATCTTATAACTCTCCCAAATTCCATTCTTTTTGCTTCCACAAATTTATGACTTCCTTATTTATTTCATTCTCTAAGATTCCATATTCTTCCCTACCCCTCTAATACTTCAAACACCCTCCTATACATACCTTTCAACATACCTCATTATAAGGGATGTGTCGCTTCATGAAGGAGGTTCGTTGTCTTCGATAAATTTAACGTATTTCTAACAATATTGAGCACAAGCATGTGGAGAGAGGTCGACCTTATTTCGAGACTACTTAATTTGACTTAAATCATTTTTAATTCCAACGCTACCACTATGATGAGTTGGCCATAACTTTATAACTTTAATTTCAACTCTCAAGAATTGTGACAACATTAGGAAGGTTGACTTTATCCAAGGATATTTAATTTTATTTAAACTCTTTTAACTTTTACCCGATCTCTGTCAATACCTTATTCATCGTTCTACATGCACCATTTATCCAAAGGGTAATCACTTTCTTTAAATGGATATATTAATCATTGCTTATAATATGGGATTCACTACTAATTACTAATATTCGTTGATGCCCTTGATTAAGCATAATCACTGCTATTTGTTATTTTATTATTTTATATTAGTTTCATAGGTACATTTTTATTATTATATTATAATTACATCTATTTATTATAATGACTATAAATAAGATTGTTATTATTTATATTTTAATATTTGTGATGTTATTTTCAATAATTATAATTATAATATTATCTTGGATAGTTATAATAATAGTATTAAATGACTAATATTTTTAATATGTATTTTATTTGTTTTTCGATGCTTTATATTTTAGGGTTACAATTTTTGGGACATGACAATACCCATGTGTCATATGTGAATTTGAGAGGTGTCATTACTAGAATAAGTGGGGATCAAGAGCAGGTTAAACGTATATATGAAAAATGGAATCCTCGATTTACATCTTTGCAAGGTATGTATAATAGATCTACAAACACATATGATGCCCCACGTGGTATCTATCTTACTTTTGATATTGTCAAGATGGCACAGAATCATAAAGGGTATATGGAAAGTATAATTGAAGTTGCACAAGCAAAAATGAACTCTCTTAAATGTTGACAATAGGGTTGTACCCCGCCTATTAGAAGATAATGGGGAGTTGAAGACCCTAGAGAAATGGAAGGATAATTTCAATATTGTAATCCCCACACTCCTTTTGATTCACAAAGACAAAAAAGTTGATATAAATGAGGTTGATTTCTCTTCAGACATGTTAGTCAATGCAGATCATAGCATGGAAATTTTTTGTAGAGAGACTAGTGCTTTATTTGATGCCAAGTATCGTCAAAATTTGAAGAATGTGGAAATGATCTTAGCTCATGACTGACCTTCTGAGAATATGTTTAAGTCATGGAATGAAAAGTATAATTGTTTACTTGGCCTATGAGTATTGGATCCATGTTTGTATTCCTCTTCCTCTTGTCTAAGATTTTGGTTGTCAAAAAGGTCTAGGATGAGGTTCTTTGCTTGTTGCTTTCCTTGTGTTCTAAAAAGGAATCTTGAGCCTCATTCAAAGGGTTCTAATTTTTTTCTTTCATCTCTGCAATCTCTTTTTGCACAATTTAATCTATTTGATAGCATAGATAGGAAATGTTGTAATTTTTCTCTATAATAACGACAGATGACTCAAATACCCAATGTATTTCTTTAATTTTGAATATCGACCTATCTTGTTCTCCAGTATTGTATTAACTATCTTTTGACTCAAAATAATCAAGGGTTGTTTAAAAGTTCTCATATCACATCATGTGTTATGGATGTTGAACTATTAGCTTATGTTCAAGGAATGGATTAATATTACTTTCAATTATTCATCAAAGATTGTGTGAATGCAATAGGGATTTATAAGTAATGTGATAAGTGTTGTTTTTTTCTTGGCTTCTCATTGTAAAGGGTTGAGGTTATAAGAAGCCATGAGTTGGTATGTTTTAGGAGTATATTTCATTTTCTAACTCTGTTGTGGATAAGGCAGTAATCAAAATAATTCACAAAGGTTGAAGATTGATGCAAAATCTTATATCAAATCAAAAATCAAAATTTTTCTTTACTACAAATTTTATAACATTATGAAGAAATGATCACTTACCTTTAGGTTTTCACTAACTTGCTATTTGTTAATGCAGGAACTTTTGTAGTTGTAAGTTTGTAACTTGCCTATGATCAAGGTTCCAAGTCCAACTTCTGAATTGAGAGCTCACAAGTTCATAACAAACAAAATGTGTAAGAATAAATCAGAGTTTTGATGTATTTATATCAATCCATATTTGGCGAATTCTGTAAGATTTTAAAATGGTATAGTAAAAATTTGGTGGATCCTTCATGATTATACGATGATACATTTAAATGTTGGGTGAATCAAACCTCGATGGAACACATACATTGTAATTTTCAAGGTGATTATGGCCCTACAATTAGCATGGAGGTGTAATAGTAATTGGCGAAATGTGTCCTCAAACATAATTATTTTTTAATGTTATTAGCAAAATGGTTCCTCATAAGGAATTATTTGTAAATTTTAATTGGTGAAATGGGTCCTCACACGCAGAGAACATTTAATGATGTTGGCGAAACGTGTCTGGATGCACAATGTTATTTTAATAGTATTAGTGAATATGAAGGTGATTTAATACATTCTTCCAAGATTCCAAGTGAAAACATTAATCAGTCCATTTGAAACGCGTAGTTTGTTATGGAAAAAATATTACTTACATATGCCTCATAAAATAAATTGATGGTGAATGGAAATGCATTGGATCATTAATTCATAAAATTTGGGCGATTTGGCCTCCTTGTTGGTTGTGATTTATTCACCAAATGTGACTTGGCTGATATGTACTATTCGCCAATTGGCAAACTAAAATAATCTCTGACTGACACCTTCTGGAGAGAAGCGATGCATACAACAGTTTATGTTTTGAACTGAGCACAAATTAGGGTGAACAACAACAAGACACCATACAAACTTTGGAAGAGAAGGCTTGCATCAGTGAAATACTTCAAAGTGTTTGGAAGCAAATGTTATATTAGGTGAGATGGCAAAGATAGAAAAGTTTGATTCCAGTTGTGATGAGGGTTTCTTTCTTGGATATTCTACAAGAAGCAAGGCCTGTAGATGTTATAAAAAATAATTGCACAAAGTTATTGGAAGTGCAAATGTGAGAGTAGATGAAGAAAGACATCAAAAGGAAATAACACAAGAATCATCAAGAAGATAGTGTCAAAGAAGAAGCGAAGGAAGAAGTTGAAAATGGAGAAGTTGAAAAATGGAATCCAATAACTCCAAGAGCAACACCCAAGACCATTCAGATTTGTTCAAAAGAATCGTCCAAAAAATATAATTATTAGTGACAGAGATATAGAAATTCAAACAAGGAGGAGAGTAGCCAATGCATCCAAACATGCAAACTTGTGCTTTCTCTCTAAAGTGAACCTAAGAATTTTTAAGAAGCTTGCGAAGACAAGTATTGGGTAAAAGCTATGGAAGAAGAATTAGATCAAATAGAGATAAATGAGACTCGAGTACTTGTTCCAAGACCTAAGGACAAGAATGTTATTAGCACTAAATAGGCTTTTAGAAACAAGTTAAATGAGGATGACCAAGTCGTCGGGAATAAAGCAAGGCTTGTATGCAAAGGTTACGCTCAATTTGAGGGGATTGATTTTGATGAGATATTTGCCCTCATTGCTCATCTTGAGGCCATAAGGATTGTTTTAGTCTTTGCCAATTTTAAGAATTTCAAAGTCTACCAAATGGATGTGAAATCAACTTCTCTAAATGGAAATTTGGAGGAAGAGGCATTTATTGAATAGCCTGATGGATTCATTCGTTTAGAAATCGATATAGCCTGATGAATAGCCTCTTATTGGAAGAAATCGATATCTCTTGCTAGATTGGTGCTCAATAGTGGAGATTGGAGCCTCCAATGGGTTGGTGGCTACGAAATTTGTATTAAGATTAATACAAGCAATGTTATTCCTTGGTTTTCTCTCGTAAGGGTTTCCAGTACAATCATCTCTTATGTGTCTAATTAATTGCTAGATCTTGCATGTATGATATTCTATGGATGGTTTTGAAGTAATATTGTTGAGATGATTTAAGTTGTGAAAAGTAAAAGTTTCGATCTATACTAATCTCCCCCTCTCAATATAAGTGTGTTTCAACAAATATTTTCAACATTTTAATAATTTAGGATTAAAATAAAATCATATATGTTAGATTATGGTCATAATAGAAAATTAAGCCCAATAATGAGGCAAGGAGATGCACTTTTTTAGTGTAATGACTTGTGCTCAAAACCAATATCATTTAGAACAAGCAAAGACAAAACAAATTTAGATCTAATTAGAATTGCAAGGCACACATGTTTAGTGTCAACAACTAGTGTGACTATTCCTAGGGAAAGAATAATTTCTTAATTAATAACGAATACAAATCAAAATTATATGGTTCATACAAAGATCATATAATATAAATTATTGAGAATAGTGTGAATATCATTTTCAAAGCAACACCTAGTCTACAAGCCCTAAATATTCTATATTGAGATAAAATAAGATGTGACTTTAAATTATTAAAGACAATTATGATTTACTCTTCAACAAAAATATTGCTACTAAACACCATTTTAGTACATAACACAACTTTACAACACCAAACAAATTAAGGTGTAATGATTTGGGGGGGAAGGACTTACACCCAAAAGTTGTACAAAGGATTTAAGCCTTGGGAACGATGCAAAAGCTTAACCTAAAAAGAGGGTAGTTGAATATAGACATGATATCTAATTGGTAAGCAAGTTGTTCAGTGACAAACAACAAAGTGAATTATTTTCCATAAGAGTCAACTTAGAAACTATACTAGCAATTGCACCTTGGTTTGCAATAGGTACACCGAAGAGGTTTGGAAGGTCAATTATGATAAATTTTGGTACATTATAATTTAATAAAAATTATAATTTATAGTATTAATTTATTGAGTTTATTATTATTATTAATTTATATAATTTATTTTTATATTATTATTAATTTATTAATATATTAACCCAGTCGTCCATTATCTCAAAGAATCTCGACTCGAAATTACAACTCACTTTAGGAGTTGTATATTTGGCATCACAGGCAACATTTACATTGTCGCCGCCACATCCATCCTCATTGTTAAACTACGAAACAATTCATTTATTTAGGAAGTATAAAAGATCAAAATTTCTTGGAGTCTGTCAAAATGAATGGCTTTAGTTTTTGTTAATAAGTGCAAAGGTGAGATTTACATTCACTAGAGGAGGTCAAATAACCCAAGAATGTAATGTATAGATTTATTACAGGGAACTTATGGAGTCTATGTACACAGTCCCATATAGCAGTTATATGGGTCTCTTTAGCATATTTCATTGGTACTAAACAACAATTCACAGTCTGGCATGGCCTAAAGCTATCATCTTCAACGGGCAGCAACATAAGCCGTGTGTTGGTTTCTTCTTCTCATTGCATTCCCCCATGATGTCTTCTTCTAATCAATTCCATCGATTGAGCTTCCCAAACACTAATCTCTTATAATATGCCTTCACTCTTGCTAAATCCCAATCTAGTTGGAGTCTCCAATCATAGTCCTGGTGGAGAAGAGGATCCGACAGAGTATTATACGCCTCTTGAACTTTAAGGAATTGTCTGGTACCTTCTTCTTTCTCTTCAACTGGGCAAACGTTAGGATGGTATTTAAGAGCCATCTGATGATATGCACTCTTTATATCACTCGTACGCTCATTAAAAGAGACAAATAGAACATCATACAATGAAGAAGAAGAATGGGGAGCATATTGAGAGTGAAATGCTCTAATAGTTGTACCCGTTTTAAGTGCAATCTGCTTTGGACTCACTCTAAATCCTACCCTTGAAACTCTAACAGAAGCACAATTTGTCATAAGATTTGGGGTCGTAAACCTCTAATTGATGCACTATGCTCCATGAAAACTCTGCGATTGAAAGCTTGTGAAAGAATAGCAGTAACAATTTTGGATGGAAATGAAGTCGTCGACTGGGAATTATAAAATAAGGCAATGAATTCTAGTTAAGAAACAATAGCTGCTACTATACTGAAATAATTTTGAAGGTGTAGATATAGAGGAGAGAGAATTGTGGGTTCTAAGATAGGGAAACACGACAGCGCCGAGTTGCAAGCGCAAAAGCTCTCATATGACCACGTCTCACTTTCGAATCTCATGCAGTTGTATAAAACCGAGCATCCCACTGTGTATAATAATCACTCGGCAAATGACCATACATTTCTGTGGACGCTTCTTCAGAATTCATGATCACAATCCTTCTGCACAACTCTCTCCTTGTCTTACACAATCTTATTGTATAGGGAAAAACAATGGAGTTAATGCAAATGACAGAACAATTTAATGATGAAATGACAGAAAATGTAAGCGGCAAGAATAGTTTGGTGAGAGGGCTGCAGAAGAATGATTGTAGCGGTTGGTGTTCCCCTGTGCGAAAAGAGAGTGGAAAATTGAAATGGTCCGACAAAGAAGTACGTAGCTCGCCAAGTTGGAGGCGACGAAAAACTGGAGCGGAAACCAATAGAGGCAGGGAAAACAGTAAAGCTACCTGCTTAAACAATCAACAATTGGAAACAACGGAACTATCAACCATGCCCTCTCTATGAGTTTAAGCCGTTCATAGACGAAATGAGCTTGGAAAGCTCAAATAAGGAAACGCCTTCGGCGTAATTAAGGTACTTAGAAGGTGGAAAACTTTCTAAGTAAGGTTCTATGTTGAAAATAATTGAGCACTAAACAAAGGTAACCAAAATGTTGTATCACTTTTAATCACATTTTAAGCATTCAAGAAAGGCTTGTAGATGAAATTAGTGCATTATATTTGTGTATTGATTCGATTGCCAAATTGTTATTGTTACGTTGGCAAACATCATGAAACCTATTCCGGATCATAAATGTGGTAAACGATGGAACGAAGACATCCTCAATCTAGGGTATAGATTAATGATGCTCAAGAACCCTGAGAACAATTCAGCCCCCAAAACAGTTTCATGCAAATTGAATGTGGGAATCCAAGGTTTAAAAAATCCCATTTGACTGGTCAAGTTTGTGATTTTGTTTCTATGTGACACAATACTTTGAGGTGTATACAGACAGATAAAAGGGTTATAGATTGTGCTGGCAGTGGGGCCGTGCATGGTTCTAAAATGTAATGAACAAAAGTTTAATTCTATGCAACACAATGTTTGGAGATTTACACACATAGATATAGGGTTAAAGATTGTGCTGAAAGCGAAGTTGTGCATGGTTATAAAATGTAATGAATAAACACATCTCATTAATCCTTTTTATTATAGGTACCACCTATTGTTCGTGTGATAAAAGGACATGACATTTCTTCTTTTTAGTTATACAATGTTGGGAGATATACTTGGACCCAAGGTAAAGTTGGATAGCATCTTTAATCACAAAGATCAAATCTTAAATTAGTCTCAAGTATACGAGGCATATGACCCAGATTCTATTTTTTCATAGTTTGAATTCTTAGACTATTTCCCCAACCAAGATGTTAGAATTCTCTTGAATGGCATGCAAAAGGTAAGCCATGTTCAACACTTATTGAATCAATGGTTAATAACTTAATTATACTATTGGCAACATGGATGTGTAATTTGGTTCAGTCAATAGTGCTTCATGTCGTTTTCCTTAAATATGACAAACGCAACTCTCATTTAGCCTTATTACAGATACCATTCATTGCTGTGATAGAAAGAGAGATTTCTAGCCATCTGTATTTATTTGAATATGTAGCATCACATGTAAGTATATTAGGAAACAGTTCCAGACTAAATAAATGGATTGTGCAGCATTTTAACTGCATAAAATTTAAATAATCTCTGTAAAATACTAAAAGCATAGTTACATATAGCTAACATATGCAGAACAACCTAGGCCTTCTATATTTGTCATCAATACATTCATTTTCTAATAGCGAGTGAATTTATAAATTCCCCGCGTCAAAATTGACTTGACTTTTTTCCTGGCAAAAAGAACCAATGCCTTGTATACCGGAATATAATTAAATCTGCTTCCAAAATCGTAAGAGCTGGACACATCAAATGGATAATGCCAGACGTGCCATGGCAATTTACGCAAACCAATTCAGTGAAAAGTAACAAGTTCAATTTAGTGATTAGGCTATGCAAATTTAACTCGTGCAATTTGATAACTATGCTGCAAATAAATATTAGATTTCAAAATAGTTATGTACTATACCATACAAAGAAAAACGTTTTAAACTTGGGCAACTAACTTTAAAACCCTAAGAAAAACGTTTTAAACTTGGGCAACTAACTTTAAAACCCTAATTATGAAATCAATTCCTCTGTGGCATCATCATCCCCTTTGTGATGGCCTCCTTCCACCTCGACCTCTACCCCTGCTTCCCCCTTTAAAGGATTTTCTTTCTGGTTTTAGTCTGAGAGATTGGATCCCTCGCTTTGAACCAAATCTACTCTTGGTTTTTCCCTCTTCAAAGCTATGAGAAATAAAAGATATTTCTCGAGATCCCCCCTTACCTTTCATTAAATCATTTGAATTTGTTTTCTTCTCAATAGCTTTTATTCTCTCCTCTAGAGGCAAAGCATGCTCCTTTGCAAAAGATACTTGATTCCGAAATGCTTGTGCATGGCTTTCATCTTTGACTTCATAAAGCCTGACACATTGAACAATAATTTTCATAAAATTAAGAGCAAAACTAAAACAATGGAATTAATTGGCTTATACTGATATGAAACATAAGAAAATCACCTGGGCCCCTTTGCAGGCCTTTTCTTCTGTTTAGCTTTGTGTTTTCGTTTTATGGCTTTATTGTCTAATGGCAATTCTTCAGACGATGAATCATCTGTACCAACTATTTCCTCATCTTCTTCTTGACTATCAACATCTACTGCTTCAAAATGTTCTTCTACTAACGAGGATTTCTTGTTTGCTGCATTAGGATGCAGAGACAAATACTCTGGAGAGAACTCGTCAACTTCAAATTCCTGCATCCAAGAGGCATGGATAAAAATTAGATACTTCTACACAAGAGAAAAGGACAAAGTTTCATGTAACAGAAGCTACAGGTTTCATATATTCCAAATTTGATCTTTATCTAGGTTTAATTAGTAAATTACAGATAAATAAGGAAAGATTTATAATGTTCTATCATTATGCAAAAAAAAGAAAATATTATTATTTAAAAAAAAATCCCTTTTAAATTATTATGACTAGGTCAACAAAAAATTATTTATTTTATGTCCCTGTTGTCTAGGAAGCTTTGGGTAAAAGTACAGCACCTCATCACGAAACATGGCTGCAAAACGCTCATCTTTCAACAGTTCACTTCCTCCTGTGTTTTTCTTTTTCTTTGAAGAACGCTTTTTAACTGCAACCTCCTCATTTTCAGGTTCATTTTGACCATCTTCGTCATCCTCAGTTGCGATTAGACGTGCCGCTAGGTTCTTGTTTACCTTTGGTAGCTTCCTCTTAATCTTAATAATAAAAGTTGAAAAGTTAGACTCAAAGCTTCAAAATATCCTTTCAAAGTATATCAAACTGCTTTTACTAATGCCATATAGAAAAAATAGCACAGAAAAAAATAATATAGAAAAGATTGCATTCATTGCATTGTCATATATAACTGAAATACAAAAACTATCACAGTGCAATTGTAAGAAGAAATATGTTAACCATTTCCTCTACTTCGTAAGAGAAATGATTGGAAAAGCCATATAAAAGTCTAATTTGGTTGCAGGATGAAACAAAATATCTAAAACACATTCATAAAACAAATGATAATTATTAAAAAACAATATATTGCAAATACAAAAACCAAAATAATAGTCAAAATTTAGAAACTTCAATAAATATTTGGCATCCTCAGAATTGAACCAGGTAGCATTTGCAAGCCAAAAATAGCAATTGATTTTAACACAAGTTTTTTTGATGCTATATTATTCTTCTAATGAAAATAACAATCAAATCCATAGAAAATTGTTTGTTGGCATTGTTGTAAAAATAGCTATATTATATGACCAGTGCTTTCTCCATTTGATGACAAAGTCAAGATGAGTGAAATATGTGAGAAACATTGAGTAAATTCCATCCTGCAAACCAGAATATGCCTGAAAACCTGGTCAGTCTAGCTGCAAGTTCATTTTGGACAATACTCAAGAAAATGAAAACATATGATTCTATTCTACTTTCTTGATAACTTTGAGTTCCTCAATTTTGGTTGAGTACAGAGGAAAGCCATAATCCATCCCTGTACACCTGTGTGCTGCTGCTACAGCAGATCAAGGGGGATATAACTTTCCTATATCAAAGGAAAGGAGAGTGAAGGTTTTAGAGCATAAGGTTCAAAAGGAGGAAATATAAAGCCGAGAGGAGGAAACTAGGGTTAGAAAGGAAAAATGATCCGATGAGGGCAATGTTGTGCCTTTAAGACAAAACAAGCCAAAAGATTGAGGAGGTACAAATAACAAAATGTGGTTCCCATAGGAAATGGCTGCTAAAATGACTGAAAGGATTACCATATGCAGATATCATGAGCAAGGATCGACAGGGCAAGGAGATAGACAATGTTATGTTTCAAGAAACAGATTGTTGGAAAGAAGTTTATGATAAACACAATCAAAATAACTACAATGCTCATTTTGGAACTTGGAGAGGAGGTGACTAATGGATCATTACAAAGAAAAGGGGCTCATTGGCAGTTTTAGCTCTCACTGACCCTCTCTCCCAGATCTGCATAAAAGGATTATTCAAACTTGGCAACCCATCTTGGAGGCCCCTGTGGTTATTTACCCCTGCACTCAAGGCTTCTTTGTGATTCATCAGCTGATAGGAACAAGATTTTAGAGCAAGGCCTTGATTTGGAACTCAGCTTCTCTAATCTGAAGCCACAGGTTCTAGGTTTCAACCCATTTGTCGAAAGAATTAGGGGTTCTCCTATTTGGGTAGGACTCACCCCCACCTCCCACCCTCCCTTCAAATTTTGAATGCATTCTTTTTTGAAAAATAATGGAGATTCCTTGGAAAAATTTATTACTTTATCTCTAGAAATTTACAGGTGTATGCTTACAACTATTGCTAGGATCCTTGCTGAAATGGATATGAGCAATGGATTGCAAGAAAAACTTGGTCTTAAAGTATCAAAGAATATTTGGAAACAGCCAATAGATTATGAAAAATATTCTTTTCACTGCCAGAATTGCTTTCAGGTGGAACATAAAGCTGAAAATCAGACAACCCAAAAAAATCTTCTGGGTGATCAACATGGTGGAAAGATTCAATCCTTCAACACCAGCTGTAGGTTGCTCATTAGATTTAGGCTCTGATAAGCATGAAGCAAAACATAAAATTACAGAGGAAGGCAACAAGTAATTTGAGGAATGGCAGGCTAGTGTGGAAGAATGCATAGGGATGGAAGACAATTGAATAGGGCAGGAGAGGAATATGGTAGCAAAGTATAGTCAAAGAGCTGAGTTTCTAATGGGCATGGGAGATGAAAAGGAAGCAAGCATGATAATGAATAGAGAAGAAATTTTGAATATTTTTGAGCTGACGTATTCCAACTTAGAAGAATGCTTAATAGATCCTGCAAATTCAGACCCCTACTATTCTGAAGAAGATTTTACTTCAGAGATAGGGAATAACAGTGATTATGAGGTGTAAAGAGGAGCTGTGTCTCCCAAAACACAAAATGAATGGACTGCAGTGAAAATTCAAAAAGCTAAGTCCAAAAGAAATGCCTATTTGAAAATGGTTTTGAGATCCCACCAAAAACAAAGTTAGTATGGAGGCTTTGCAAAGGAGAGATTTAATGTGGTTCTTTCATTGTTTGGGAAGGGCTTTAACTCTAATCCAGAAAGGGTGTAGGAAAAGAAAATTACTGGTAGTAGTTTCAGCCCTTTAATTTGTTACTAGTCTCACTTTATTATGCATTCTTTTAATGTACCGTGCTTTAAATTTCAAGGGCAGGGAACCCTACAGATTCCCCCACTACTTGATACTTTTAAGAAAAGCCATATTATGAAAAAATCCTCAGGAAAATGTATAGAATAGCTACTGTACAAAAAATCACTGAAAATTTCAAATAATGTGTCCAATAAAGTTACTTAATATAGTATTTTCTGTTACCATGGTATTTCCTGTTATTCTAGATATATAATACGAAACAAAATTCAATACTTCCTGGAGGAGTTACACCAAATACAGAAGGCAATTAATGTCAAATTTCTTCTCAAATCTCAAATCTTTAAAAATAAGTACATCAAATAAATGCATATGTTCCACAACATTTATGAGGGGGACAGCATGAAAAATGGAGATGTATTTCAAATATGGCAGTGATGGAAAGCCACATTTTGGGAATGCAGTAAATTAAAATTTTAGATACAATAGGGTAAAATTTTAAATAATAAAATACAAAAAATAGGAAATTATAACAGCACATAAAAATTAATGTCTAAATCCAGCATTTGCTCGAATTGGAAACTTCTACAATGCAGGAAGTAAAATTCAATAATTGATTAAATCTCTAATCCAGCATAATCTAACACTACTGATGATTAGAAACACATGCAAGGCCAATACAACGCTAACCTGTTTTACCATAGGGGTGACTCTATGTTAACTGCAATATTTGTAATCATGATTGGAATGTGAACCTCATCTAGGTACTCTTCACAACTAAGAGCAAACAAAATAAACATCACAAATATCATGTTTGCAGATCACATGCATTGGGAGTATAGAGGTAACTGGGGTTCAATGAAATCACCTACCAAGTAAACATGTTTTTGTATTGATCAAAGGCATATCCAAGTAAAAATGTTCCTTCGTTTCTATTCAACGTTTCAAAGGCAAACATTAAGAAACAAATAGTACCAAAACAATGGAAAAATTGAACATACAACATACTAAGAAATAAATTCTTGCTCTGAAATTTACATAATGGCATCATTTAGTCACCAATGATGGAAGGGGAAAAGAAAAAACCATTTATTTCACATAAATCAAAGGAAGCACCCAATGAAAAGTACATTTACAGTTTAAAAATGTAATTAATGAAAAATATAGGATACCGTTATGCGAGCAGCACGCTCAGCCTCAATCTTTTCTTGTATGCGCTTTTTCCTATAAGCTTCATATGCAAATGGATCGGCCATAGATTTTGCCTGATGCAATCAATCATTCCAAGATGTCACAAGAAATGTACAGAAGTTAATTACATGTTTTCACTCTTAAGATAATGATTTACTTTAAGATTTAAATTTCTGAATTGAAAATACAAAGCACCAATTAAATCAACTCTGAATCAGACATCAGAAAAGAAATCTTAGAAACATGTCAACTAGATAAGATCAGAAAACCTAGCAGAATGGGTTAAGAATTTAGAGGAGAGACACTCAAAATGTAGGATGTAGTCTGTGAACTGTAAAATTGGAAATTGTGGCAATGATAAAAGCAACAAAACTTTAGCCTTCCGAGAAAATAAAAAATCAGCATGCATTGATGTCCAATATGAATGATAGATAATAAAAAAAATTGTTCTTTACTCTAACTCAAGATAAGCCTTGCTCCTCCAAAATTTATGGAGTATGAACACCAAAAGAGAATGCTCTAGACAAGAAACCACCAGCCAATACATTTGATAAAATGTTAACAAAAAATTTAGAAAACATGGTTTGATATACATTTCATGGTTTATAGAAAAAATAGCGTGCATAGGAAAGGAATTACTATACAAAACCTTAAGGTAGAGACGATAATCTATAAAGTATCCATGCATATAAGCTCTTAAAAGGTTGGTGCCAATCAGATTTGTCAGATTTAAGCGTTCAATGTCCTCTTTTGTTACAAATTTGAAATCATCATAAATGGTGGTATGTGCCCCTTCCTCAAGCTCCTCCTGTAAAAGAAATAGAAAATATGAAATTTACAACTAAAGCAGCAGCACTTTGTACATAATATAACTTTCTCAAATGCACATCCAATATTTGATTTAATACTGTATATCTAATGAAGGTGTGGAAGTACCATTACCTAGAAAAAATATGCAACTACTATAGAGAAACATTAACTATGTGTGTGTGTGTGTACACAGAGAGAGAGAGAGAGAGCAGTTAACCATACTGTCAAGTTCTCCAAATAAGAACACCACTTTGGAGCTGGACCTAAGGAAGGAATAAAATAGGATGGAATTTGAGTTGACTCTAGAGCCATGAGCATTAATCCACTGTTTCTAATTACACAAATGTCGTTGATATTCCCAGCTGAGGGTTCAATGCTAGTCATCCCATCTCCCTGCAAATAAAAGTAGATAATAAGTAACTCAAAAAAACCATAATTTTAATAGTGCAGTCAACTGGTACATGCCTTTCCATAGTATGAAATGAATGGAAAGTAAAATGAGTAAAATTGAACCTATACGATTTATGAGCATTTTAAGTCATAAATGGAAATAAATATCCGAATTATTATTTAGCAATGTTTCAGGCTTAAATATCTACAATAAAATAAAATTTATTGAATAACTGATATCAAATCCAAGATTGTTGATATTTTGATGTTAAGTTTTAACTCCATTCTTGGCAATTCCCTACTTGAGTAAATATGACTTTTGCATTAGAATATCTCCAAGGTTGTATTGTCTTGATTCTCTATCCTTAAAACTAGCATGCATCCATTACCCAGCACATGGAGTTCTGTGGACCTGAATATTTTATCCTTTGCAGTGTGAAATTTGTATCTATTGATGATTTACAGACCTCTGCTTTACAATTCAGCTTTCAGTGTCCATCCCAAAACTAAGTTACTGGTTCCGGTTCCGGTTCAGGGATTCAGTTCGCCGGTTTGGCTAAAATTTTTTCGGGGAGGGTTAGGGGGGGGATCGGTTCGTTTTGGATTCGTTAGTACAAAAAACATGTAAAAATAAATATATATATATATATGTGCAGCCTAGAAGCATGAATTAGGATTAGAATATCACATAACATCATATAAACAACAAAACCACCATAAACTTGAATGTCATTTAAAACATGCATGATAAATATTCATCGTTGAAACTTGAATTGTGGTAGCTTGATATACAGAGTCTATTGATGCCAAGGCTCAATTTGTATAATTTTGAAAAAAGAAGCCAATTGAGTAGAGTTATCAGCATTCTTCAGAAATCATAAGAATTTGTTTAGTACACTAGCCATTTTGATGTCTTCTTGCGGTCTCAAACATTTTTTTGTATCATTGTTACATCAGTCTTGAGAGTGGTAGCTTAATATAGCTCCACAATACAAAATCTGGTTTACCTGTGCAGAACATTTTTTTAAGAAAGAAAGTTGTGTCATAGTCCACTTTCAATTCAACAAGCAAAAATGAAAGCTCAGCCTCTTGGAATGAAAATGCTTGTTTCCAAAACAAATGAATAAGAATGAGGTAGTTAAGGTGTTTAGAGTGATTTAGAGGTCACTTTTAGGGTTCCCTTGGGCGTGGGTCAAAGTCAAACTCCATAAAACATTAAAAAGATGCTCAAAAAAACACTTTTTGGATGCCTAGGCATGTGGGTTCTGTCTTGGTTCGCCTGGGTTCTGTCTGGGTTCTACCCTGGTTCTCTTGAGTTCTGCCTGGGCGAACCAAACCAAAAAATGTAGGACCCTGGTCGAACCCATAGGCGAACCGAACCAGGACCAAACCAGGAGTGAACCAAGACCAAAACCCAGGGTAAAATAGAAGAACCCAGTAACATAGTCCCAAAATCAAGTGCTCATTCTCTGTCATATTCCCTAGCATTAGCGAGTACTCCTCAGTGCACCTAGTTTTCATCAATCCTCACCTTCTTCATTGCCTTGTCCACTTTATTTTTTTCCTTCAAGGCAAGACTACAAGTTTCACTTCCAACCCATACCCATTAATTGTGTAGTTGATCTAACAACTGCACTTGTAACACCAATTATCCTGACATCATTCATGCAAAAATAAAATGAGGATTCAAGGGGAAACAAATGGTCATAGACATCCCTAGAAAGTCCCCCAACCTCCAAAAACTCTTGAAAGTCACCAACATCTCCACATGCTCTTGCGCCTATAACTATGCTACCATTCAAGATCATCAGGGATCAAAAAATTGAGAATGGAAGCTCAACCTTTACATTTCTTGCAACATACAACCCTATTATCCTATGTTTGTGCAC
This sequence comes from Sequoia sempervirens, assembly GCA_007258455.2. Taxonomy (NCBI): domain Eukaryota; kingdom Viridiplantae; phylum Streptophyta; class Pinopsida; order Cupressales; family Cupressaceae; genus Sequoia; species Sequoia sempervirens. The sequence continues at coordinate 1,025,223,288 of VDFB02281492.1, read as the reverse complement.
TCAAGTATTAATTTGGTTATCTTGTTTAGTTTACAAGTTAGTTTGAAACTTTGAGAGTAAATCATAAGGATTGTAGATTTCCCCTATGGATATGTGATACAACCCTCCTAGAAATCATTTTTGGAGGTCACCATGTCTCAATGATAAATTACTTTCATCTTGGTTTGCCATAGATTTATTAACAGATTGGGACTTTTTAGCTTTCTTGTGCATTAAATTTGGAGGATTTGAGAGGTTTGGTATTTGCTACTACATGGCAATTGCCTCATACTTGTTCAATATCCATAGATTTTGTTGTAATTGCATGAATAAGTTTGGTTTTGTGCATATTTTGTTCATATCATTTCCTGTATATATATCCTTCCAAGTGTTTGACCAAAGGACTCTTCTAGTTTGTAATTGTTTAGTTTCAAGTTAACCCATTGTTTGGTGACACTTTGTTACATCCCTTCTGTCTTGAACAGGATTTTGGCAATAAATTATGGTCGTTATGTCAGTTGTGATTAATTGCTTTTCATGAGAATGTGAAATTGGGAAAAGAATTTTTAATTTATATGTTGTAACTGCAAATATGAATGATTTTCTTACATATGTGAAAAATGAATGTGTTGATGAGTTTATATTTAAAATATATATATATGTTGAGAACAGTCTAACCCTAATTCTTTGTCAAGTGGTTGCAGGATTACCAACACCTCGAGGGAAAGGGAAATATCATCAAGGAGAAGTCGTAGTTAACAAAGGATCAAAATTATCATCATGCCATGAGTGGTGTAAGATAGCTATATTGAAGTCGTAACCTTGGTTGAATATCTCATTTAATTAAATAATTAACAAAGTGAGTCAATTTAAATTATGCATCATCGTATATTTCTAGAAGTCTAATAATTAATCTTATGTGCACCTTGGAAGTCATCAATATACAATATTTAAGTTAAATATAAATGCAGCCTCTTAAGCCGTTGAATTAAAGAATAAAGTTAATAAAATCAAAACGAACTTTGGCATCGGTATGGTGGGAAGGCTGTAACACCCGCCACCTTGACCTCATTCTTGATCGAAATGTTCAAGAGGTAGTCATGCAGACTCTTTTGAGGGAAGTCGAGTATTGTCTTGCATTTTTCCTTCTCGGCATTCATCTCTTCAGCAGCTCACTTCCTCACTGTGTCATTCACATTCTCCTTGTAGGGTATCCTCTGTTAGCAACCGCACTTAATTGGTCTTGTGATCTCTTTCCCATTCTCTTTTGCTTCTCTCCATTAGCTTGCTTCCTTATCAGGTGGCATTCTTGATTTGATTTTTTCTGTCAAGCATATTGTGGAAGAGCTTTGTCATATTGCTCGAGTTCTCCAGTTTTCTAGTGGAATTAACTTGATCCCTTGAGTAGCCATCTCTGAATTTATCTAGCCAGAAAGAGCTCCAATGGCATTGTCACCTTTGTCTTGTTCTTTGAAGGGAAGGGTTCGGAGCTTCTTCGAGCTTTAGACCGGCATAACCAGGCACGTAAGGAGAGTCTTTTAATTTGTTAAATACTTAGCTTCGAAAAGTTCTTACTTGTTATGATATCCTCCATGTATTGGAAAGTAAATTTATTGAAGTTCATCATCTTGAAGATAGTATAAAGAAATCGGTTCCATGCTAAATCTCTGAGCTAGTCCGAAGGAAGAATCTTTCTTACTCGTCATGAATCTGATTAGTTTATTAAATCTTGAATTCGAAATAATCTTCATTAATTGTTTCAGAACCTGAATGTTAGAATGATCTCTCATCAAAGGTTCTGAGAACTATTTTGTCATTGACTAAGCCGTAGACTTTTCAATACTCTGTCCTCTTAACTGCTGAGTTGGAATCATGCAAATTTCTTTCTCCACTCCGAGTCCTTTAAATGAAGAATAAATGTTAAAATTTGAAGAGTTCTTCAGTAGTGAACCAGTCTCTCTCTTTATATGTTTAAAGTAAGCAGATTATTCTTTAAAGAAGTGAAAAGATAATGTGTCAAGTCTCTCTTTCTCTATATATGCTTAAAGTAAACAGCTTTACCTTAAAAAAAGAGGAATGGCTTAGAACCAAGTCATTGTAATATAAACCCTAGAGCCAAGTATTATCATGTCGAGCAAGGGTGAGAATGTTGATGGCACAGGTGTTCCCATTATCAATAAAATCCTTGGCCAAGGTTATGATGCTTAGATTAAGCATTTGTTAGCTATCAAGAACCAGATATACCCCTGGTCAGAATGGTCTTTCTAGTTAGGAGTGCCCTATAGTGAAGGATTGACTAGGTAGTATAGGTTCTTGACACTAGGTTCAGATGGCATGATGGTATTTATGTGATTCTTTATTGATTACCCTCGAGAAGGGTCGGGTTTCTTTAGTTGAAGAAACACGGGAGACTAGTAGGTCTTTGGTTGGGCGGAAAAGCCCTTGATGATATTTCTTTTTCCCATGAAGACAGAGTCATGTTTAAGCATTCCAGCATTCTGACTATACTTTCTCGCAACTCTTTCTCTCTCTCTTAATTTCAGTTATATTTACTTTATCATGTTTATTTCATAGCTGTAATAAATGCTCTTTTCATTTCGAAAGTAAAGAAAAAGTTAGTTATTAACCAACTATGGATTCGGTTATATAAACAGTTGATTGTTTCTTTTTCAGCTGAAATTGAAAACTAGTAGTTAGTTGATGAATTGTTTATGTAGTTATTGATCATATTGTTTTTCTTTTCCGTTCGTTAATGCAAAGGAAACCCTAGTAAGAAAACTAGTTAGTTACACTTCAACTGAATCTGTAGTTAGTTACCAATCTTAAACTGTAAATTAGCTTGAGAGTTACAAACTTCATTTCATTTCAAACACTTCTTTCTGGTTCATACAATTTGACACTTCTCTTATTTGTTCTTCATTCTTGTTTCATTTCCATTTGTATTTATTGTCCTAGCACACTTCAATCTCTAAACATCCTTTGTTGCATTCAATTGTCTTCATAACCTTTGTTGCTTGCATATATCTCTACATACGTTTTTTGGTAGGTTTTGGTTCATAGTTAGGCCTTTTCCACCTCCCATTTCATGCTGCATAGTTTGCATTGGTAGATACACACTTGTCCTTACTGTTCCATCCTTATACATTGCTTGTTCTATCTTAGAGCTTGCAGTTTTCAAGCATACACTTGTCATCAATCACCTCTCTCTTCTTCAATTGCTTAAAATATCTTGGATAATTCATTTTCCATTCTTGCCAGTTTTGTTCATTATATTTATCACCGTCACATTGAATCTTATATTGCTGTTTGAAGAAGCTTCAGGAAAAAACTGTGATTGATCTTTTTTCCAGAAGCTAATTCAAACAATCTCATGGGCTGTGAAAACTGATGCTTATATTGTTGCTTGGCAGTTTTCACAACTCTTGCTTTCTTTTACGTTCACTGATCACTCGTGCTTGCAGAAGTACATTTCATTTCCCTCATTCATAATAACTTGAATTAATCTTGTTCCAACTTTATTCTCACATATCTATCATAAGTTGCTTTTACATTTTCAGATCAGCAAAAAAATCAAAAAGAAAAAAAAAAAAAGCACAAGGAAGAAAATAATTACAAGCTTTCTCAAATAATTTCCTCTTTACAGTTAAATGATAAGCAAACAAAATAAATTTCCCTTTTGATAATATGAACTAAGTGACAGCACTGAGCACACATTCCTTTTTCTTGCAGACATTATTAAATTTTAAAACTCGCATAACTTCATGATGTTAAGTTTGCATAAAACCAGGTTCACAAATATCTCATTTTAAATTTTTGATTAACAGTTCTTAATTAATTTCAAAGTTAATTTTCACAATGAAAAGGAAAAAATCCTTACTGTCTCTGGATCCCAAACCCTGACCACTCGATTGTCAGCAGTGATCATCTTTGGTCTAGTGGAATTTAAAGTCTCATGCCACTTGATATCCAAAATAGGACTACCATACCTGTAAGTCACAGCAAAAAGATAAAGATGGAAAACTAACATCCTACAAGTGTCAATGTATTGAAAAGCAATCAACTTGCATATAGGGGTTTATCTGTACATCCTTTTTACAAATTACAATTTACGTCATCTGAAAGTGCATCACTTATGAATGCAGCAAGAAAACCTACATGTGATCTTTAACTCGAAGAGGACGTGATGAACGCAAGTCATATATCAAAACCTGCATAAACAATGGCTACTTTTACACATCAAATTACATAAATATTTAGATTACCCTCACTTTGACATCAGAAAAGTAACATATCCAAAAAACATTTTTTATCGAAATGCATGATCCTATCATTTTCAAACAACAAAAGATCAAATTATAGAAAATTGGCAAATGGTCTCACCAGATTAATATAAAAAATGGTGCAATAATGATAATTGTAAAACATCATATAGAGTGTAATATATCCCTATCAGCATGTCTTCTATATTGTTGCCTCTCCATGCATAAAGAATAATTCTACCAACAGTAAAAAGATAAAGATAACTTTGTCCATTATTTTCCTTGTCTTAGCAATGAAACTAGATTTATTATAACCTAGGGGTCAACCTGTAACAGTAAAGGTCTGTATTTTTCCTTCTCTACTAGTTGGAGGCAATGGAGTGGAGAAAGCAATTCTGCAATGTTATTGATTTGTTTCCCCATACTCTAGTGGTAGCAGATAACAACTCTTCCATTGCAATCTCTGACAATTGCCGCTATTCCTGGGTTGCCTTTTGCTTCCCTGTCAAAATTGAACTTCACATGTCCCTGAGGTGGCAGAGTCCCAGAAGTCTGTCTTTTAACCACGAACCGAAACATTCTCTAATGGAATGGAATATTTCACAGGGGAAATTTGAAGATCATTCAGCTAATGCAAAATTTTGCACCCCTCCTTTCCAAATGAAGGATGAAGGCACCTATTGACATTCAAAGGTCTCTATGTAAGTGACCTAGAAAGGTATGATATCATTGAGGTTTGGTCCTAACTCTGGTATTTTCAGATTAATAAGGGCGCCTATTTTCTCTAATTTGAGTTGCTTAGTGCATTTGATCTTAGCCTTTTCGAATTCACCTCCAGGTGTTGTTGAGAGGTGAAAACTGTTGTTGTGGTTTCCCTTGCCAAACAATGGAGATGCGATTGGTGCTGACTTCTATCAGTTTTTTGGTTATGGTCTTTATTGCAGTGCACTGTCAGATTGATCTCAGTGAAAATGCTTTTTGACATCTCAAATTTTATTGGCATTGGCTCATTTGGAGTGATAAGGTATCCTCTGCTTGATTCATTTTAATTTAGCTTGCTCATCATTGGTCTTTTGATGTATTTCATTGCTGATTGATTTCTTTCTTGGTGTTGGAATCTTAACAAATAAGAGGGCCATCTTGTATGTGCATATGGTGTTGAATTTCAAAACTTAAAATCTTATAGTGTAAAGGCCCCTTTACTACATCATTAGAAAACACCACTATCTATCAAACAAATGTTAGAAACATAGGGCATGGTTAGGCAACTTCACAAATATGTTTAGAAATGTATCTAATTTCAAAGGACTAAGGGGTTTTGTTATGTTATGAAATTTGAAACTTTTTAAGTGTTCAAGAATTTTGAAAAATGAAATGATGAATTAGAATGAGAGTTTAATAGTGATCAAACAAGGTGAAGTGTTGTTGTGGTACTTGCATTCAATGCAGGTATTTGGCAATTACTGTTATTTCCCTAGCATTAGATGGGGTTTGTTAACCCTCCTCTTTCCAAATCCATTCATTTTTTTGCAAAGCTATCATTCCTCCATTTGGCTTTCCTCTGCAAAAAAATTGTGGAAATAATGAGACTACTAGTTAAAAGGTAAATCATTAAGCACTCTAGCATTTGCATGCACTGCCATTCTATTTTATTTATATTATTTGCAAAATCAGTTCCAGTTGTTCTGAGTTTGAAGTATTGTGAAGGTGATATTTTGTTCAACCGATGCATTTTTAAGTAGAAGTGCTGAGGAGATTAAGTGCTTTCTTGGACAGCCCACACACAAGTTTGAGGAGGTATTTTGATTGAATTTTAAAAAATAAAATAAAAGGGTATTAAACCCATTCCATATAAGCCATTGTCTTCAATTTCAACATTTCCCATTACATGTTTAACGGCTGTCTACAATTCATCCTTGAGTGGCAAATTGATTTGTAATTAGTGTGAATATCCTAGTACATAATTCATCAAGATTAATCTTGCTTATTCTCAAGATGCTTGTATAGAACAGGCTGTTGTTCCCTATGCAAAATGCAGGAAAAACGTTCATCATGTCTTAAATGTGATATTAACTGCAAGTAACATAAAGAAAGAATATATCAGCAAAACATAAGTTTGAACACACACAAAAATGAGTAAACAACAACAATTGACATGGGCAAATCGAAAATGAGGAAAAACTCCAGAAAGAGGGAGAAATCGCCTCCTCGTGCCATTATCCTATGACCTGTTACAAAGGTCTATTTTCTACTTAAGGCATTCATGGACATCTCTTGCACATATAACATGTCCAAACACCTTACAAGCTCTTAATACTACTCTCAGTACTTCTCAATTGCATTTAAACTCCTCTAGGACTCTTAACACAAATACAATTCAACCAACACCATTAAGAAAACATAACAATGGCTTCCTTTGGAGGTCTTATAGCATAAAAGTTACAAGAAAATTTTGAAGAGGTGACCAAGCATCTCCAATTCTTGAAAAAACAGAATTCCAAATGTCTCAGCTTCCTTTGACTCCACAGGCTCTGATATTTTGTTGAATATTTGATGGTTATGGCCCCAACTGAAGTGATAAGTTGTGCCTCATGACATGTTCAGCCAAAATCAAATGAGTAACACTACCCTACAACTTGAAGAGGTCATAACTTCCAAATACAAACTAGAAATGAAATACTTATTTGTTTATAAGTGCTAATTTTTCAAGAGGAATCCAAATATATAAAAATATTCCACTCAAGATATCCTTCTTATTCTTTTTGGGATGTCTTCTTGCCTAATTGAGTCTTTAGAGCTCTTCAACATGGGAAATTCTCCAGGAGAACCATTAAGTGAATATGTTAGCCAATTTCACTAACTTAACTAATCCATTTGGATTACACATCCCGGATTAGGATGAGGAAACAATTCCCTCACCTTGTCTATTGGATTCCACTTGGTCATGCATGTGTTTTCCCCTTTCGGATCAACCTGCCATGCCCCCTAAAACTACTGCCACAACCTTTCCATTTCCTTATGATCTTGATTAGTAGGTAAACTACAAGTCTCACATTCAAAACTCTGCTTATCTCTCAAAAGAAGTGAAGCAAATTTATCACTAGCATTTATCCACCTCTTTGCTTGATGCATACTTACCAAGGAGATCCCCAATTTGCCTTCATATGCATTGATGATGAAGTTATTTCCATCTTTAATGAACCCCTATATATTGTCCCTTCTCCAATAAATAGCATCTCTATGATACATGTATGGGCTGCCAAACATTATACATATTCTTCATGAGGAATCACATCTACAATAACCCCATCAATGAAAAGCTGATTAACACAAAACTTAACTCTGCATTGTTTAGTAATAGACAATTTACTCCTTATTTTACACAACCCAGCTCATCTAGTTTGGGGTGTGGACATGTTTGAATCCAAGCTTCTCCACCTACTCAAAAATAAAATTAGCTTGAGAACAAGAACCAAAGGGAGAAGCTAATATTGTCCTCATCTTAATTTTGACATGAAAAGGTTTGGTATGCTCACTTCGTCTTGCCCTTTGTTCTACCTAAACAAACCTTTTTATGAAGGGTGGTACAAGCAAGCCTTTCATCCACATCAAAACTACACTTATGTTCTTTTGAAATAATCCATGGCCTTCTTTTGCTTCTTCCATTTTACAATCTTCCATGGATGCAATTCTAGATGCAGTTTCCAACATGTTTCATTTGTGTGACCATCAACATCACACAAAATACAATATTTAGCGAGCTTAGTAGTAGTCACAACATTATGATTACCTTTCCCTTTATCTTTGGCCTTTGGTTCACCTTGTTTTCCTTGTGACTTTTAAGAGGGGGGATGAGTCAGTTCCTTGTCCATCTCTATGTAGTAAGCATGATAACATGCCTCGTCTACATATTTAAGCTTTGAGAAAATTGGAAACCTCATTAGATGGCTTTGAAGCCCACCTATTTACCTCATCAAGATGTCATCATCTTACACATCCTTGTTTCATTTAGATGACCCTTCTATAAAATTCGCTTTTGTACTCTTGAACACTTTGGCCTTATTTTTTAATGTAATATTGCCAATCAATGGACCTTTCCTCCTTATACCATATGAGATAAAATTGCTTTTCGATTAGTCTATAAGTTCCATCACAAGAACAAATTGTGCTAAATTTCTTAAAGCCAATGAATGAGTGTAGAAAACCAAAAGTAAGAGCATGCTTTGTTAGTCTTAATCTAGCAAAAGAAATTTCTTGTTCTTCACTAACATCATGCACACAGGGATATAACTCAGGTTGTGCCAACTAATGGTCAAGCTTGTCAGCATCTACCTCTCCTTCATAAAGGTGAAACTCGATCTTTGTCTCCACTTTGAATAGAGGGATTGTGGGAAGGCTTTTCTCACCATGGGACTTAACCTTTTCATGAGTGGAAAAACTGCTCTCTTTTTCTTTAGGACTCTTTACAGTCACCCCCATTTTTTCATAAGCGACTCCATAATGCTCTCTAGCTTCCCTATAGAGCAAGATATGCTTGCAACATCTTCCAACTTGACAAATATCCAGACTCTATACCTTTCTGCAAAGGAATCAACTCTAATTTCTCACTTGTACTAATTGATCTAGTAATAGGCAGAAATCTACAAATCTAATCACACAAACAAAACAACCACTAAATGCAAAAAAAAAATGTTGTAATATCAATCTGATCTGTAATTAGTGTGTATATCAATACATAATTCATCCATTGGAATCCTATTTATTCTCAATGTGTTTTGATTGATTAAATTCATGTTCCTTATGCAGAAAAATTGGTCCTTGCATATTGAATGTGATATTGTTAAGTGCAAGTAATATAAAAGAAGAATTTATCAGCTAAGTATGAGAGCGAGAACACACATAAAAATGAAAGACAACAGTAATTGACCTAGAGAAATCTAAAATGAGAGAAATGTTGGAATAAGTTTCTCATTGATGTCAAGGTTGAGCTAGCTGTCTGCCTGCTTGAGCTACATGGTTGTGTGCTTGAGCTGCTTGCCTATTTGATTGAGGTGTTTGGGTGCCCGGTTGTTTCAACTAATTTGCTTTGTCAGCTCACTGCCATGTCATCTTGCTTTGTCAGTATGTTTGAGAAGTCATATGTGCTAAAAGAGGTCGACTAGTGACGTGTCTCAACTCCAATGATTTCAGTTTTCAGTACTGACAAATGAGTATATGCTGCGATGACTTTGTTTGAGGTGGCTTATTTTTGTCTTATGTAAACTTTTTATGAACGTGGTTTTTGAGATATTTTCACAATGCTTTGAAATTCAAAAACGTGGCTGCTCTAGAGCCTATTTGCTGTCGCTGTTTGGAGTAGGTTATGAATAAGGAAGTTTTGTTTTTGGTATTGAAATCTAGCGAGTTTATCTTTGAGGCGGCTTCAGCTATTTCAAAGAGGTGTCTAAATGAAAAAATAAAATCGCATTTATTCTCACCTGGCAAACTTCTGTGATGGAAATAAAAATATGAGACGGTCTCACAATGTTTGGGCAGCTACAGCGATGAATATTACTCTGCCTCCTTTTTTCTTATATGGTATTGTGCTTTCTCTGCTGACTTGACACCTTCTCTTGCTAGCATTAGTCGGCAGTTTACGAGAATCTGATTAGAGTCGGGTCTTCATGAAAGGCTTTGAAATCCTTATAGAGTCGGATTTATCTTTTGAAATGAGCGTCTGACAAATGATGGCAGCAAATTTATTAAATTGATATTGGGCGGCTAAATTTGTATCGACACTTCATATTGTCTACTAACGGCTTCAGAAATTCTTTGAGGCGGCTTCATTTACTTATGTGATGGCTCTATTTGTAGATTGGCTTTATTTTTATCAGGTCTTTGTTATATTCGTAGATATAGACGGCTCTTCTTTTGCAATGGTTTGATTGATTCATCATCGATTTTTCTAAGTATGCCGTGAGGTATACGAATTTAAAAATTCAAGTGTTTGTGGCTGCGGTTGATAAAAAGGAGAATTATTTGATGAAGAGTGGCGGCTTCTTATTGCAAATTTTATGAAGTGGCGATTTTATTCTCTGAGAAGATGTAATGGTAGCGACCAGAAATTTGGTAACCTTTACGAAGGATATTCTTCCCGTGGTAATTTGACCATGTCAGAATTAAAGGATTATTACTGGCGGTTTCTCTTATTTGAGGACATGTGCGCTGAGTGATTTATCTGGAGGTTTGGCTCAGACGTTTTTATTTGGAGTCCTATAATTTAAAATGTCTACTTATTTGAAAATAAAATATGCGAGGTGATATCATAGTTTCTTTAAAGAGTATTCTGAACACCCTTTATTCAAATACTGACACCATTCATTATTGGATAGATGTTAAAATTTTGCTTACTTTTTGTTGTGTAATGGCTCCCAGCAGTCTGATTATGCCATCACCTTTATTGGTGTGCACAGGGATATGGTTTTGTGGTCTGCTGTTTGTAAAACTTACATCGCTACATTTTATCGGATATACTCAAGCTGTCTTTGGAGGCTGCATACTAATTCAGAGTTTTGTGTGCTGCAGAATGAAATATACACATGGGGTTTAGAGTCGGGCTATGTAGGTGTTGAAGCCTGTTGTTTTAGTATCGATGATGGTGATGTTTTGGAGTTGCTTGAATACCTGTGGTAGATATCTTTGAGTTAAGGTGGGTAAGGTAATTGCAATAATATGTTGGTTTCTAAACACATGGCATGAAGATTAAGATGGTGCTGCGTTGCCAGTGTAATACCAATCTGGCTGCTATATACCTTCAAAAGCTAGACCTATAAAAAGCAATTTATCTTCACAGAGATTGAGAAAATTCAAGATCACTGATATTTTCTGAAGCAGATTTCCTTTTCATTTCTGATTAAGTTCCAAGCTTTTCCTTTATCTATTCGACATTTCTGTGAGTAGACAGCAGTATCAAATTTTTGGAGGCAAGTTCATGAAATGCATATATGCTGTGGAAGATGTATGTTGAATCACTTCTGAGTTGACTTTGTTTGGAGGTATGCGGAAGAAATGTTCTGTTTGCTGGTGAAGTTTAGAGAATGATAATAGTTGGAAGGGTTGAACTATGAAGATCTGAGTTTTTTATATGAACAGGGGTGTACGAAAGTCTGGGTTCTTTCAGATTTATGATTTGAGTATGAGCCTCACAGTTCATGTGAAGGCATTGCTTGAAACAGTGTTTTGCAGATTTGTATTTGAAAATCTGTATAGCTTCTAGATTTGATTGTGTCCAAAGTTTTTGCATCAATGTTTCGGATCACACTCCGTGATCCATCATCAGGATGAAAGAGAGCAAGATCATCCTGATGATGGATCACGGAGTGTGATCTGAAACATTGATGCAAAAACTTTGGACACAATCAAATCCAGAAGCTCTACAGATTTATGATATGGATTGTGGAAACTTATTATCATTAATTTGTATTCAAGTCTGGAGTTTGTGCTTCAGCCACTGAAGTTGGTGCTTTGGTGTTTTCGGAGTTGGTGCTTTGAAGGTGAGTTGGTTCTCACGCTGGAGTTGGTGCTTCAGTAGTTTGAAGTTGGTGCTTCTGTTGGTTTGAGGTTGGTGCCTCTACAAATCGAAGTTGGTGCTTCGTGAGAGTTGCTGCTCTCGATGGGTTGCTGCTCACCTATGTAAACAGGGTTGGTGTCCTTTGGAGAAAATAGTGGTTTTTTACCTGAAAGGGTTTTCCACGTAATCTTGGTGTTCATCTTGCATTGGTGTTTTATGTTGCTAGTTTATGATCTGATTTCTGATTTACTTGATTAATCTAGTTTAAATTCTTTTAAAAAGTCTCAAATACTGATTCACCCCCCACCCCACTCTCAGTATTTGTTGTGTGCTCTTCAATTGGTATCAGAGCACGATTCCTTCGAAAAGTGAGCTTAAAAGCTTGGAGGTAGATTCTGGTTGTACACATGGGTTCGGTTGAGGGTTTTGCTAGAAACGGAGTTCCTATGTTTAATGGTACTAACTATGCTTTTTGGAGTGTTCATATGAGTACTTACATTATGTCTCTTGGTCTTGACATTTGGATAAGTGTAGAAATTGGATATACAATCCCATCAACTCCTCCAACCAATGCAGCTGCAAAGAGAGCCTTTGAGATTGATACAACAGCCATGAATGCAATCTTAAGTGGCTTGTCAAAAACAATAATTGTGACGGTAATGCATTGTGACTCTGCCCACAAGATTTAGAATAAGCTTTAGAAAATGTATGAAGGTGATCTTGAGAATCTCAGCATGCTAAAAGATGAAAGCGTTGTAGACTATTTTCAGCGTGTAGATGAAGTTGTAAATACTATCAAAATTCTAGGAGAGAAGGTTGAGGAATCTACAGTTGTTCAGAAGATTCTAAAATCTCTTTCGTTGCGCTTTGATGCAAAAGTTTTAGAGATTAAAGAAATGAAGGAATTTAACATGTTGACCATTGATAAGCTTCGTAACATTCTTACATCCTATGAATTGAGTACTACTTCTAATCTATCTGTTGAAAAGGAGGTAGCTTTTGAGGTTTTGAGGAAGGAAGAAGACAAAGAATCCACTACTTGTGATGGTTCTGACGAAGGTTTTGATAATGAAGAACATGATGAAGAAGTTGAAGTTAATCTTGAAGCAAAACTAATTTGTGCTTTCAGCATAATCAAGAGGTGTTGACGTGGTTTTTGAGACCGCACCAACACAGAATAAAGTTTCCCAATGGATACCCTATCCTCTCTTGAACAAAGTATTCAGCATGCTAAGATTGCGAGTAAGATCATGCTTTCAACTCCAAGGTTCCGAATACTTAGAATACCCTCAGTTGGTTTGATGTGAGTTGCTGTGTTCTCACGAGGGGACTTACACAATTGTTCGACAGTTGACAGCAAACAGTGGACGAAGGGCTTTCATATGATTTGGATGATTTGGTAGGTGAGCACAAGTTTCCTAATTCTAATCGGAAATGAACTGAATTTAAAATGAGTGTAGGGATAGGAATGTTCTAGTCTATTCTAGGGTGTGGGACATGGCGATCAATTCTCACAAACTTCAACCAAGCTCCGTTTTGCCTCACTTCGGACAGCTTCCGCGAAACTGGTGCAATCTTTAGAGGAGTGACTTAAGATGTTCAGATCACGATTTAGCATGAAGACACCATCACAACGACGCATGCCAACACATAAACCATAATCGAAGTTAAGCTTCACAAAATTCCAGTTGACCACGCAAGGCGAACCCACCGTCAGCGAGCCCGCTAGTGGTATGGACAAACGAAGTCTTGTTCAAATCGAGCACCACATTCCACAATTACCAAGTACTTGCATAAAATGAAATCTACTTTACTTTAAGCTACTTCAAGATGCTACATGAATTGGACGGACGAAGAAGCCTCAACAACTATTCACAACAAAGAAGAATTCACCATCAATGAAAATTCTTTTATTATGAAAGCATACATGACAACTTCTTACAAAGTATCCAAAGGGAAGACTTTCCTTCCTTTTCAATCTAAACTACTATGCTAAGATATTACAACTAAAGTACCTCCGCTCTACTCTCTAGTCTGATGCCTAAACTCTATTTCTAAATCTAATGAGGTACAAATGAGGGGGACTCCCCCTTTTATAGTTTGCCAAGTCCAACGGACGGCTTAGATTACAATCGGCTGGATGGCCCAGATTGTGCCACCTCAGCCCTAAACAAGATTTGCCCTAAAAACCGCCACAAAGGAGAGTGGGGTAATAAATGAGCCATAATGTCCATTATTCCTTCTAGAAGATTCCATTTGTAGACACGTTCACACTATTCCTGATCTTCTTTCTTGGCGTTGTTCTTTGACTTCTTCCACTTAAGGGTCTTCATCTTTGTCACTTGAGTTATACTAAGTCTCAACATTTAGCCATTTTCTTGCAAATTTTCTCCCTTTGAGATTGAGATGTCGTCTTGAATCACTTGCTTCGTCACCCTAAGTCATCACCGCTTGATCTCGACGTTCCTCCTGCAAAACAAGCAAGGAGAAGGGTATCAGAACATTTCATAATATAAATTCAACTTACTTACCTGATTCTCACGCTCTAATTTTCAAGCGTTCATCGCCTTCCTTAGTCAACTTCATCCTTCAAGATTTTCCAACATCTTGACTTCAACTGTATTCCCCTTTACTTTTCTAGCTGAGGTGTTCGCAATTTTGATCTCATTCATCTCTGGCTCAAGAAGACCATCCCCACGAAGAATTTGAGCAAATTCGCCTAGGAAGTTCATTTCAAATTCATTGTCTGGAGGATTTCACCTTGAAAACGCATTTTCTTCACCTTGCCTTAGAAAATTTTCAAATTTCCCTTAGGAAAACTCATATCCTATGTCCATCAAAGATCTTCACCCTGAAAGCCGAAGCAAAGCATGGAAGACTTTAAAATCAACTCCTCATCGACAATCCTCAATACCCAGAAGAAAATTTCCTCCAGAACGCGTCGAATTCATGGGTACCCAACGAACAGGCTCATTTAATTTTCTTGAATTTCGAACCTTAGAAAATTATTTCCTTGTGAAATTTAAATCCGCTCTTCACATCTGTGAAGATTTCTTGTTGCTCTAACTTGAGAAATTTTTACTCATCCTGCAATGTTAGCACCTTCCGACTTTATCACTGGCAACTTCACTCGGACCTCGGGAAAATTCATCTCAAAACCTGACTTAGGCATTTTCCTTAAGGGAGAAAATACTTCATGCCTTAGAAAATTTTTGAATCACTTAGCACTTTGAAAAATTTTCCCTTAGAAAATTTTATTCATTCCTCAATCACTCTGCCTGTGGTGGGGAAAATTTTATTTTGCTTCACTTGGAAAATTTTCCTCGCAAGCACAACATATTTTATTTTTCATCTGGCAACTTCCAACGCCTAGGCATGTATTATTCATTTTTTTATTTTATAACTCCAACGCCTAGCAACTTTGTTCACCACTTAGCAACATTTTCTTTTATCAATCTTATTCCACCACCCTTACACATACCTTAGGCGCATTTGGCACTTGAGGAAGGAATATTAAATTTCACCAAGGACTCCCAACGCCTCACAATACTCATATCACCTTGTATTTACCTCGCCACCCTAGGTGCATAAGAATAATACTTTACCACGCCCAACAACATTTCACTTCTTCACCTCACTCATCAATTTTATTTCTCCACCCTTGCATCTAAGGCGCATTTCACTTGCTGAGGTGGACTTGGCTTCCAACGCCTTAGGCAACATTCTCTATTATTTCCTAGCATACTCATTCTTTATTTACCACTTTTCACTCCACACTCACCCCCCTTTGCATGGCGCATGTTACATAGGCAAGAGGATGTGTGCATTTTGCTTGTGTAGAATAAGGAATCTTTTCAACGCCTTGACTTGTGACTCTTAAGCTTCTCCATTTTTGTCTCCACATGCCCTCTTTTGGGCGCATTTGATGACTCTAGGAGGACAAATTTCTTACTTAGAAAATCTTCATGCATGTTATGCTTGAAGGTGGGCGCATTTTACTATGCGAGGAGGATAAACTTTGTTGACTCTTTGACTTTTTCCAGCGTATTCTTGCATGGGCGCATTTTAGCCTGTGAGGTGGACGAAACTTGTTGACTGCTTTAACCCTTTTGCTTGTTGGGCGCATTTAGCATAGGGAGGTGGATTTTTATACTTCGAATATTTTTTTATGATTGAACATCTTCGCTTCTTCACCAAGCAGGGCGCATTTAGCTATGTGTGCAGGATGAAGCTAATCACTTAGATTTTATTCCATGTCATCAAGGCGCATTTTGCCTAGGAAGCAGGATGAAGCTTGTCTTAGAAAATTTCCTTTACCTTCCTCTGCCAACGTTCATGCCCTGCTATTTATAGTAAGCCCTCTGATTTTGCATTTCTGAAGCTCAGAACGATTTGAAATTTTGAACGCTGAACCTTCATGACCCTGTTGTCCTGTCGACACTGCCATTTTTAGCTGACCTGCTATTTTTAGCCCATTTCTGAAAGTGACTTACTATAAATAGTAACCTCTTGTTTCTGATAGCTCCACTGCTCCGATTGCTCTGAAATTTGAATGAGGCGCTCCTCACCACGTGACCTTACCGGCTGACATTGACGCATGCACTCAATTTACTATTTTTAGCCAGTTTCCAAATTGACTTACGATAAATAGTAAGTGCTCCGTTTGACTTGAAATTTTACCAGCAGATAGCCTGAAGATGCTGATCGCGGTGGTTTAGGTTTGAAAAATTGACACACCTCTTTTTGGGTCGTGGAAACCCTAATTCGCTCGCATGTATATCAAATGATCTCTGTTTCTCTTCGTTTTGTGGCACTGCGATCAGCTCGTGATTGAACTGGGGAGGCGGCTGCCGACACACCTAAAATAGCAAGTTCCTTCTGAGTGAGTATCTTCGTTTGCATGTCACATCACTGCGAAAGCTCTCGAAAACCCATCGGGAATCATCCAACATGCAAAAGAAACCCTGACATGCAAACCCTAAAAATAGCCTCGGAAGACTAAATTCTGAAAGTTGTCGTCTCGTTTTGCATGTTATATCATTGCGAAGGTCTCGAAAAACCCAGAAGGAATATCTAGACATGCAAAGAAAAACTCTGCATCTGGATCCTGAAATTTGTCCCGGAAGCTGGACTGCTAAAAATAGTAAGCTGTCTATTTTCGCTCAAATTTTGCATGCGAGTAGCCTGATGCGCTTTGAATGCCGTGTGACTGTCAGAATTTCAAAAATGTTGACAAATTGCCTGTAATTTCATACTTACTAAAAATAGTAAGTACCTCAAAATTCGCTGAAAATCTGCTGAAAGCCTGCTGGAAGCATGCTGACAACACTGTTAGTCTCAAATTTCAAGTTATTCACCTTCCTCGACCTTGGATTGACCAGAAAAATGGAAACCCTAATTTTAAGACTTGGCCAAATTCACGTTTAAATTCAATGGCGGGCGCAACCCTTTGAAAGGCGGACATCAGAAAAGAGACGGAGCGAGAGAGAGAGAGAGAAACCCAAAGCCAAAAGACCAGAATGGAGCAAAAATTAGGGGTCCCCATCTTGAATGGGGCAATGTGTGAAAAAGGTCACAACAAGAGGCTAAGGAAGAAAAATCAGAACTTGAAGTTGTTGTCACAAGAAGAAAGTGATGCAAAAATGAAGTCATCTCAAGCACTTGAGGAAGCAGAGAAGAAGATGGTTGATCAAAAAAATCAGATTCAAAAAGTTGAGAAATTGATTGTTGATTTCAAGGTTCAGGTTAAAGAGGGAAAGAAAATTGAGGAAGAAATCAAAGATCAGTTAAAAGTTAAAGAAGAAAATGTAGAAAGACTTGAAGTTGAGGTTGTTTCTCTTAGAAACATAAGCAAATCATCAACATTGTTGAGCAATGAGAAAATAAATCAGAAAAATTCTGTCTTTGGATAAGATTATTGGTTCACAAAAGTCTTCAGCTGATAAGAGTGGAGTTGGGGTTGAAAAAGGTCAATGTTCTAAATCTGAAAATGAAAAACAGCAGATAGGTAATGCTGATTGCTCAATGCATTCGCATTCAAAATTCAGAAATAACACTTTCAAAAGACCTCATTTTCAAAGACAAGATCACATGACCAGGTTTAATGATTCCTTCTTTTATGGATATTGTTTTTCTTGCAATTGTTTTGGTCACAAGGCTGCAAAGCGTAGGTTTATACAAGAAATAATTTCAGACATGTGAATAGGAATAATTTTGCTCCTCAGATGAATTACAATGTGATATGTTACAAATGTAATAACTTTGGTCATACTACAAAGACATGTAGATGCAATCTTGTAGATTCCTCTATGCAACAAAACAAGAAGGGTGTCAATGCAAAAGAGGTTAAGATGGTTTGGAGGAAAAAAAATAAAGTTGAAAAAGTTGAATCTATTGGAGCTGTTTCTAGGGTGCATGAACTTGATGACTTCAAAAGAGAGAAGTCAGAAATGACTTTGCTCCATCCTTGAGGAGGTGCTTGGACTTAGGGGGAGTTTTCACTGCTACATTTTATCTACCCCGTTTTAGTTATGTAGGTTGGTAATTTGACCATGTCAGAATTAAAGGATTATTACTGGCAGTTTCTCTAATTTTAGGACTTGTGCACTGAGTGATTTATTTGGAGTCATGGCTCAGAAGTCTTTATTTTGGAGTCCTATAATTTAAAATGTCTACCTTATTTGAAAATAAAATATGCGGGGTGATATCATGGTTTCTTTAAAGAGTATTTTGAACACCTTTATTCAGATGGTGACACCATTCATTATTGGACAAACGTTAAAATTTTGCTTACTTTTTGTTGTGTAACGGCTCCCAGCAATCTGATTATGCCATCACCTTTATTGGTGTGCACAAGGATATGGTTTTGTGGTCCTCTATTTTTAAAACTTACATTGCTACATTTTATTAGATGTACTCAATGAGTATGGTGTAACTATGGTATCTTTCTCCTATCGTATATGTGTGAGGTTTTGGAGGCTATATGGAGATGAGCAAAAGCTCTGAGCAAGTGTGTGAGTCTTAAGTTGCTAGAACGAAAACCTTGGTGTTTGAACAGAGATGTCTTTGGAGGCTGCATACTTTATTAGTGTCTTCATTTAGAGTTCTGTGTTCTACAGAATGAAATATACGCATGGGGTTTAGAGTCGGGTGATTTAGGTGTTGAAGCCTGCTGTTTTAGTATCGATGATGGTGATGTTTTGGAGTTGCTTGAATACCTGTGGTAGATATCTTTGAGTTAAGGTGGGTAAGGTGATTGCAATAATATGTTGGTTTCTGATCACATGGTGTGAAGCTTAAGATGGTGCTGCATTGCCAATGTAATACCAATCTGGCTGCTATATACCTTCAAAAGCTAGACCTATAAAAAGCAATTTATCTTCACAGAGATTGAGAAAATTCAAGATCACTGATATTTTCTGAAGCAGATTTCCTTTTCATTTATGATTATGTTCCAAGCTTTCCCTTTATCTATTCTACATTTACGTGAGTAGACAGCAATATCAGATTTTTGGAGGCAAATTCATGAAATGCATATATGCTGTGGAAGATGTATGTTGAATCACTTCTGAGTTGACTTTGTTTGGAGGTATGCCGAAGAAATGTTTTGTTTGTTGGTGAAGTTTAGAGAATGATAATAGTTGGAAGGGTTGAACTATGAAGATCTGAGTTTTTTATATGAACAGGGGTGTACGAAAGTCTGGGTTCTTTCAGAATTATGATTTGAGTATTAGCCTCACAATTCATGTGAAGGCATTGCTTAAAACAGTGTTTTGCATATTTGTATTTGAAGTCTGGAGTTTGTGCTTCAACCACTGAAGTTGGTGCTTTGGTGTTTTCGGAGTTGGTGCTCACGCTGGAGTTGGTGCTTCAGCAGTTTGAAGTTGGTGCTTCTGTTGATTTGAGGTTGGTGCCTCTACAAATCGAAGTTGGTGCTTCGTGAGAGTTGGTGCTCTTAGTGGGTTGGTGCTCACCTATGTAAACAGGGTTGGTGCCCTTTGGAGATAAATAAAAGCAATATTTTGCCATGGTTTTTTACTCGAAAGGGTTTTCCACATAATCCTAGTGTTCATCTTGCATTGGTGTTTAATGTTGCTAGTTTATGATCTGATTTCTAATTTACTTGATTAATCTGGTATAAAGTTTTTAAAAGGTCTCAAATATTGATTCACCCACCCCCCCCGTCCCTCCCCCGCCGCCCGCGCCTCTCAGTATTTGTTGTGTGCTCTTCAAGAAAATCCTAGAAGGCAAGGGATCTACTCCTTGTGCCAATATCTTCTTGAGATAATCCAAAGGTCTACTGCTTACTTGATGGTCTCTTGCACATACAACATGTCCAAACACCTTACAAGCTCTTAATGCTACATTCAACACTTTCCAATGACACTTCAACTCTCAAATAATCCTACATTGAAGAAACACAAATATAATTCATCATATTACCACTAACAAAACATTACAATGGCCTCCTTTTCCTTCCTTTGGAGGTATTATAGAATAACTGAATAAGAGACACTAGTAACCAATGTTCCTTGGTGATGCATCTCCAGGGGTCTAGCTGACATCCTAGATGTCTCCAGGACTTGGGAACTTGGAGGGGATGTCCAATTTTTCCAAGATTGGACAACATGCTCAATTGATGCACAAACCTTTTTAAAAGTTAATTGTTTAAGTCAAAATCACCTAAAAACCCACAAAAAAGCTAAAAGATGAAGGATCGCCATTGCCAATTCAGCATATTATCCTTACTTCTCAAAATGTTCAACTTTTTTTAGTTTGTTTAAGTTATTTTGACAGCTGCCACTTGTCACTAAAATTTGGTAAAATTTTGGCTATCCCTAAAACCATGTATCCATATCCTAGTTACTTGGAGAAACACTACAAGAAAGCTTCAAAGTGAAGCTCAAGAGTCCCCAAATCTTGAAACAACAAAATTGTAAAAGGCTTGTTTTGTATCCTACAAGATCTACCATCCTATAGATATGGGACAACTTCAGTCCAAACCAAAATGTTAAGGTGTGCCTTGTTAGTTGGAATTTTTAATCTTGTCTAAAGACCTTCTAATGAATTTTGTGTTAAGTGTTTGGGTATATATACACATCCAAACCTATTGTTTAATTATCGAAATCATTCATTTAAAAAGTACTAAAGCCTATGGGAAGTATCGCATGTTTTTGTCTCTTTTTCTCATTGTTATTGCCTTGTAAAAGCTTAGTCACTACATTCCAACAAGTTTATACGCACTTATTTCTATGTGGTATCAAAGCAAGTGGGACTTTCTTTCAAGGCATCTAGATAGTGTTTTCTACGAAAACCCTAATTTTCAACATTTGCACATATCCTGCAAGATTTCTAGTGATTTTTTCACAGAAGCTGGGGATCCACATAAGGGAACTGCAGTCCAAATTTCAGATTTTTGTGATTGCTTTTAACCAAGTTATTACAATTTTAGGTTTTCTCATAAATCCATTCTACAAGCGACAATTTTGGAATTTATCTGATTTCCTTACATTTTTGAAAAGCTAAGGAAACTTCATTTGGGATATATGTTCTTTGAGTTTTTGGATTTGAGGCCAACTGGCCGACTTCATTCTGAAATTATCAAGCAAAGGTTGGTCAAAACTTTATACTCCCACATGCCCTAGCCCAATATTGCAAATAAGATCATCAAAGATATAAAGTCCAAGGACCATATCACCAACAAGAAGAAACACAAATGGTAGATAAGCATATTAATCTCCACAAGTGACTAAAAGCAGGCCAATGGGACTCAAGAATACATCATTTTACAAAATAAAGATATCAAGCTCATAGTACTTCCCGACGAGCAAAGAAACAAGGTGTGTATCTCGTTTTCAAGGATAAATGTTAATAATTGTCGAAGATTTGGCCATAGGTATATATATTGTCGTTATCAGATTCAAGATCTCAAATAACATGTTAGTAAAGGGAGGAATAAATTTCTCTTCCCACAAAGGTTATGTTGCTTCACATCTTACTCTTTGGGCTTTTTCCACTTCTTAGTCCATTGCTTTGGTTGCTAAGGGAGACCTATCAAAACTCTCTAGCATCACCGATTGGGTCATGTCAATTGTGGGACAATGCACCACATGGTAAATAAAAGAATGGTCTACAAATTTTCCCTATAAGCCTTCCTAGTGGTGTCAAAGGATCTCTCTATCTTTGGTCTTTGATCAGCCTTCAAGAGTCTCCTTCAAGGAGGGATGGGAGAGTTCCACCACAATATAAAACTATATGATTGGCCAACTTAAATCTAAGTTGCCGGTTCCGGTTCCGGTTCGGGGGTTCGGCTCGCCGGTTCGGCAAAATTTTTTGGGGGGTGGGTTCAGTTCGTTTTGGGTTCGTTAGTACAAATTACAAAAACATGTAAATATATATATATATGTATATGTATGCAGCCTAGAAGCATGAATTAGGATTAGAATATCACATAACATCATATAAACAACAAAACCACCATAAACTTGAATGTCATTTAAAACATGCATGATAAATATTCATTGTTCAAACTTCAAGTTCAATATTACAACACTTTTAAAGTTTTAATCATCAAATGGATTCTCTAAATCATTTAATCATCCATATCAATGTCAACATTGACATTAGATGAAGTAGGAAGACTAGATGAATCACAAGTAGTGCCAATGGCACCATCACTAGCACTAGTATTGTGCCCATGCTCTTGTTGGATATCCGACTCCTCATATGCAATATGGTGGGAATTGCAAGCATCCAAGTCAGTATCCTCTGGCACTATATCCCACAACTTCATCTCCCCTTCCTTGTAGTCAAGTTGTTTGTGTGAAAGGAGATGCAAGTTGGAATGCACATATAGTAAGTTCTCCGCTTTTTTTTAGAGCAATTTATTGCACTTTACTGAGTGGATGAAAGAATATGTGCTCCAATTCCTCTCAGATGTGGATGAACTAGCAACCTATGAAGACAAAGTAAACAATTAAAAAATTATAAATGAAATTATGAAACTTTTAAAACTAAAATATGAAAATTTATTAAACTTACTTGTGATAAAATTTTGATTGCAAGGGGCTGCAAATTTTGGAAGTATTGTCCATGGAAGTACCACCAACTATGAGCATCCTTTAAGAACCTATCATGGGTGGCATCAACATCTAGATGATTTGAGTGCACAAAATCAATGAACTCATTCGTGACTACACTTCGCAAATCTTGATCAGGGAAGAGTCTCACAAATGTTGCCTTGTACCCTTCAGCCACTTCTAAATCTCTATATGGAGGAAGCCTTCCTGGCTGTGAAAGAAGCTGACTGCTGTAGTATTTTGGAGTCAATGCAAAGGCAAGAAGGTGTAATGGAGTTGTCATTTTGTTCCATCTTTCTTCAACAATTGTTTGCACTTGTTTGAAGAAAGTCTCTTCAGGTCTTGCTCTCTTGCATTTATGGTGCACTTGATCTTCTCAAGCATTGAGTCTATACCATCATATATCTCTCCAATGCATGGCTTGTCCATGTCAGTATAGCGAATCATACTCAAAACGGGCTCGGTGAAGCTAAGGAGATACTCCACACGATCCCACCATGAGTCATCTAATATCATGCTCTTAATTCTTGTTGCTCTTTCAGTGTTGCTTTGCCTGCATATAGACCAATTGGTGCTAATCACCATGCTAGAAAGTGCCTGCCTAACTTTCACAAGTCGTCTCAAGACGATTGTATTAGAGGCAAAGCGGGTCTCTGCAACCTATTGCAAATTAAAAAAAAAGCTAAAATTTAAAAATAAACTTTAAAGAAGTATTTAAATTAGAATGCACAATCAAATTATGAAAATCAGAAAATGACAAATGTAAATATTACTTCACTTACCTTCACTAGCTCCAATTTTGAAAATGATCTAAAGATCCCTTGAGACAAGTGGTGGTTGGTGACGAACATCTGAATGTCCTCAGCCTCAGTATACAATTGTTTGATCCATGCAATTTTATTCCCAATATTTTGCAACATAAGATTGAGTGAATGGACCGCACAAGGTGTCCAAAAGTTATGTGAATATCTTTCCTCAACCAACAACCCTGCAGCTCTACAATTCTTCGCATTGTCTGTTACAACTTGAACAACGTTGTGGCTCCCACTTGCTCAATGGCTGCAATGAGAATATTAGCAATAAATTGTCCATCTTTTACTTGCCTCTCACAATCCATGGCTTTCAAAAACATTGCCCCTTTAGGGGACACCGCTATGACATTGATCAAAGGCCGATTTTTTGAGTCCTTCCAACCATCTAAAACAATGGACACACCTGTCTCAACCCATGAATCTATTATAGGCTTCAATGCATCTTCAACCAATTCAACCTCCTTTTCCAATAAAGTGCTACGCACCTTCTCATAACCCAAGCCCTTGTACCCTTTTGGAGCTTCATTAACTGCTCTCAACATCTCTTTCCAATATGGAGAACGAACAACATTAAAAGATAATCCATTGGCATATATGCATCTTGCTACACATTGGTCGGCAAGGGCTCTACTCTCATTTTGAAATGCAACTTCCAAAGGCTCCTTTGCTCTCTTGTTTGCAAAAGGTTGTGCACTTTGAGCTTGAAGATTCGGAGTGGCCATAAATGGGTGATCTTCTACCACAATATTGGGATTGGGATTAGATGGGGGTTGCATTCCCTTTGAATTTGTTTTTGACAAAGGGTGATTTCCTTTTTGGGCTTCCCGTTGATCTGTTGCTTCTTGCTCCATAATGTATTTTGCAACTGTCTCAGGTGGAATAGGGGCATCTTCTTTTCCAAGGCAAGGCGAGATGCCTTTTCTACTTATGCCACACAAATGTGCTTTCACCCTATGGTATGAACTAGAATATGTAACTTCACACCCATTGCATTTCCAAACATAACCACCACCACCTGGATTCTGTCTTATCATTTCAACATACTTCCATAGAGGAGAATTTGCATTTGTTTTGAACTTTGAGTTTGGTTTAGCTACGGAGTCAGAGGTAGAACCCATTGACATTGTGATTCCTATGGCAATTTGTTTTGCAAACAACACATTCAAAATTTGAATGAAAACAAAATATAATAATTTTTTAAAACCTAGCTCTTTTGAATCTTGCACAATGCATACATTCATAGAAGAATAGAAAAAAAGAAAAGAAAAACAAAGTTTTTGGTTTGTAAAACAAAAAAAAGAATTAAAAAACTCAAAAAAAATGAGAAAAACTTACCTCTTTGCAAAAATATTCTTCAATAATCTTTGTGGCAGCCAATGAAGACTTGCAAATCTGTAGGAATGGCAATGCAATCGTTTGTAGAAGCTTCAATGATCAATCTTCAACTCCTTTTGTCAATCCAACAAGCAAAAATAAGAACTCAGCCTCTTGGAATGAAAATGTTTGTTTGCAAAACAAATGAATAAAAATGAGGTAGTTTAGGTGTTGAAAGTGTTTTAGAGGTCACTTTTAGGGTTCCCTTGGGTGTGGGTCAAAGTCAAACTAGAGAAATTATTAAAAAAATGCAAAAAAAAAAAGTTTTTTGGGCGCCCAAACCCATCGATTCTCCTTGGGTTCACCCAGGTTCAACCTGGGTTCTTCTCGGGTTCGCTCGGGTTCTTCATCGGCGAACCAGGCCTCAAAATCATGGACCCTGGTCGAACCCACAGAGGGACCGGACAAGGACCCGTACCAAATTCAAACTCGGAATAGGACCCAGCCCAGAACCTAGCGAACTGGTAACTTAGACTTAAATAAGGCACTTAACCTAAAATTTACTAAAACTGCCAAGTTGGCCTCCCTTGGATATATGTATTGATGTGTATACATATGCATCCAAACCTCTTGTTTAATCATTGAATTCATTGATTTATAAAGTGTTAAATCCTACAAGAACTATCACATGTTCTTGTATCCTTTTTTCCCATTGTAATCGCCTTGTTAAAACTTAAATTCTTCACTCCTAAGGGTGCATATAATCCATAGTTGCCGCGAGACCGGTACTGGTACTGGTACGGGAGACTGGTACCGGTACCGGTACGACTTTTTTTTAAAATAGGAGACGGGGGTACTTGGAGACGCCATTCTTTTTTAATATAAATAAAAAAAATAAAAAAATAAATAATAAATAATTTATAGAAAATCTGAAAATAAAATTAGTAATTTATAGAAAATCTGAAAATATGATGACATTGAACTTTCAAAACAATTTAATCACTCTTAGACGCATCAAATACTTCATGCTTTAATTTTTAAAGTTTCAAATGTTTAAACTTTAAAGTTTTTTTAAGTATTTTAGTGGGAGACGTCATTTTCTGCAGCAGGAGACGGCAGGGTACTTGGGAAACTTCGGCAGAAGTCTCCAGCCTCCTGGAGACGTCTCCGGAGACGGTACCGGTCTCCGAGACGCGTCTCCGTCTCCGAGACGCGTCTCTGAGGGGGGGAGACGCGTCTCCCGGCAACTATGATATAATCTAATTTCCACGTAGTCCCCATCATGATGTTTTCAGCCCCAACCAAAACTGTCACTGATACAATATACTGCGACTTGCAGAGATAATATCTTCCATATACAGACTCACAATGAGTTGTCACTATTTTTGAAGAACAATATTTTTTTATAGGAATCCAAATATATGTAAAAATAATCCACTTCAGACATCTTCCTTATTCTATTTCAGATTTTCTTTATCCCACTTGAATCTTAAGAGAGTCTGACATTGTGGAATCTTCATGAGAGCTGTATAGTGATTATGTTGGCTGGCTTCACTAACTTAAATGGTCTATTTTGGATGTGAGCTTAAATTTAGTAGCCAAATAAATCAAAATGTTGGGCAAATATTTGCTTTCAATGGAAATCAGCATTACTTTCTGTGATGGTTTCAAGATTCAAAGTCATGAACTGTCTTTCATAAGCTCTTCTACATTAATGTTATTTAAAATTTATGAGTGTTTTGTTCCAACGAAACAATAACAAAAATAAAAGGCATGGCTGCCATTGTTGCTTATTCAATAAATTAAAATAATGTTTTGCTTTGCAGGTTTAAATTGCTTGTCATTTCATTTTGTGTGGCACTTTCTGGGAGTTTAAAGAGGAAGAAGTACTAACTGGCCGGTTGATTCCTCTTTTCAGATCTCTGTATAAGCATGCATTCTATGGGGCAGCTGGTTTTTAATACCCTTTAGCAATGAGAAACAAGGAATATAGCACATAGATGAATGTGATTTCATTTCAAAACACACAGAAATATGTTAATATGTTGCCCATTCACTCCTGTCTTTTGTTTTAAAATGACTCTTGCTTGCCCATTTATATGCAGAAAGCATAACAAGTAGGTTGAGATGGTTTTTGAACGGAAAAAGAGACAAGATAGCTGTTTTGTTTGTCTTTTCTAAAGAGGATTTAAAGCTGGGCATATTTTGTTTAAAGATTAAATCGTGATGGGCTTTAATTTTTGTTCCTTGGGATGAGAGAAAATATTTGGGGTTTGCATGTTTTTTTATCACTCTATCTCTAATCCAAATAGTGACTGCAGTAATTTTTCTGATGGATTTTGAAAGCATTGAATTTTGAAATCTTATATTTTGGCCTCAATTTCAATGATTTATTGTCTGTGTCATTCTTGCTACAATTGTACTTTGAGGATCCTAAATCAGTAAGTATTAAGGTAATTTTCCTAGTAGGCTTCAAATTAGGAATAAATTTTGAATAAAAACATGAGCTTTTGCGTTGTTCATCTTTCAAATCAGATGCAACGATACCGCTTTTGAGCCTGTGCATTTTAAAAATTATAAAGATGGACTACAAAGGCGAGATTATTTATTTTACTCCTGCTTACTAAATGGATTATAAGATTGACAGAAATGTTCATTTATATGCTATCTCATTCTATTTCCACATTAAGAATAGAAGACAGTTTTAAATTCTTCTGGTTGATAAGATATTTAGTTTGGAAAGTGGGAAAACATTGAGAATACTTGTGAAATTTGGGAAGAGACATGGTTATTTTCATTTTGCAAGCATAATTCAGTTTTCTTGCAAGATACATGGTTATCTCTTATAAATGTTTCTGCAATTCCACAGAATGATATTTCAATATAAATTCAGTTTTATAATGGATAAAATGCAAAGTTGAAAAAGAATATGGAAGTGTGTGTTGAGAAAAAAAGGAGTGCATGTTGAGATAACAAGTTTTCGCCAAATGGTTCTAATTTAAAACAGGCATTAATTATTTTCAATTTTGTTTACAGAATTCTAAGTGTGATATAGGTGTTCTATTGTTTTCTTATGTATTTGCATTTAAAGCATGGGGCAAACCATCACTTCTATGTGTAAACTTGGGGACACTTCATCAAGATTAGCTTATGTGGCAATAGTTTAGACTAAGTTCTAAACAACTAAAGTATTTTAAGTGCATTTTCCTATTTCAAATACATATAGGTAACATTTTAGTTTAAAGAAGAGATAGGCCCCAAGCAAGCTGTCAATGTGGAGTTAGCTATGGCAATCAATTTTATCACGTTTGAAATTGAATTAAGCCTAAGTTTATTTATTTTTATAAACTAGCTTAATTAAATGACAGGTAACTTAAGTTACAAGATAACTTGAACTTTATACAACTGACTTAAGTTTCCCAACTCAGTTGGAAGTTATAATCCAATAAGATTATAACTAACTCCTAAACACATGGAAAGGGTATAAAAGGAACTTTAATACTCATCTTCAAATCAGAGAAAGAATTGACCAGATCGCTGAGTTCTGATTTTAAAAAATTCTAATTTTGGCCCACATAAAGATACTATTATTAATAGAGATATTTCAAATTAGTTGGCAACTGAGAAAACAAATGCCAAGGGTGTGGGCATTGAAGAAACAAGTGTAGAATAGATTCAGAAGCTTGTTGGCAGCTGAGACGTTGTGGGCCCTGTACATCCTTTGTGTGTAAATCATCCAGTAGAAGCCACATAAAAAATATTTTGGCCATGATTATCCTCCATAGCTTTCACCAAATTTTTTCAGTTGTATTGATAAGAACTTTCTCCAGTTTTGGCATCTGCACATGCTATTTTATCAACTTTGCAAATAGAGCAAAGGTTGGGTATTAAGTTTGTTAGTTTTATGATCAGATGTAATGCACAGAAAATTAATTCAAAATCAGACACAAAACACAGCAGATACCCTGGGAAAACCCTCCACTTGAGGGAGAAAAACCCAGCAACAATATATCTCTTATATATTGAATCACCAAAACAATGATCTCCTTACAAGAGGCCAATATGAAGGCCTAAATGCAAGCACCAAAGTCTGATGCAACACAGAATTACAATGAAGTAATATGCTGATAAATCTCAGCCTCCAATAATGCTGAACTTGATCTTGAATGACTTCGATCTGCCTTGAATAAATTTGCACCAAGTAGGAGTGAAGTGGAATGCAAGAATAATGAAATGAATCGATGCTAAGTGAGATACAATGATGGTGAATATATACAAGATAGGGAGAAGATCGTGACCCTTCAATGAATACAAGTCGGCCTTGATCAAGAATTCGCACCTCTTACACAAGAGGTCGGCTCCCTTAAAAATCACGCCAATTTGAATCTTAACAATAATCAGCATTAAATAAAATATTATATGAATTAGACGTGTCTCTTCATTTCATCCAATCGCCATAATATAAATTAAATAGCCTTAGCTATTATTTAATTTATCACATGTAGAAGGAGATCGCTGGAAGAAGACCACGACACTGCTCTAAACATCAACAAAGTTCAGCCACCAAGGCACTTGATTCTGAATTTGGTACACCACCTATCCTCTTATTTCAGTTCTTCATTTGAAAATCAGATCACTTTGCAAATGGATATATTCCACAATATAATGGTGACATATTGCTTGGCAATGTCCCTGTTGGTTTCCTCTCCAACCAGTACTACGGATCAAGAGTTTGCCCAATCAAGATCCTTCCCCACAAAAGGACAGCTTTGACCTAAATGCAGAGCACTACAAAGAGGCAGCATCAGAGCTTTCACAAATGGAGTTAGGAGATTGCAATGGAGCAGGCACTCTACGCAGAGGGAAATGGGGTGGGCATAGAGGAGGAGAATTTAGATCTTTTAGTCAGAAAGAACCTTCAAAAGAAAGAGGTTGATATGGAGCAGGTTCATCTTAGTTCCCATCCAGGAAAGCCGGAATAAGTTATTCACATCAAGATGCAATCCTTGTCAATTATTCCCATTAATATCCTTCTAGAGGATGGTGCATGAGAGTATGATCAGTAGGAAGTGATGATGGTGCACTAAGAGAAACAAAGAAGATAGTTCTCCTGAGCACCAAAGTTTGAGACTGACTCCAACTCGGGAAAAGCAGCAACAGAGATGGTACCTTCCACAGCCTCTTTCCACAATGGCAAAGGATTTAAGGGGCTCCAAGTGTCGGAAAAAGGCAAGATTTCATGTGTAGCTCATAAAGTTGCATATGTGGATAGTAAACGAGATGAGAAGCTCCAAGTATAAGCAATGGGAATCTTGTGCAAACACGTTGATGTCCAAAATTTCAGAGGCATATACACGAAGGTGAAGTCCAAGAATTTCATGTATAAATTGGTCTTGCATTACAAGTACCACAAAGATTTACAGAGATATGCATACCTGAAATCACAATTGACTAATTGGCCTATTTAGAACTTCATTCCAGATGAAACATGCACATGGCCCATAATGCAGAGAACCGAATGCCACAAATGGAGTGTGATAAATTGACAAGATATCACACCTTGGATGAGGTAGTCACCAAGCAAACAAAAGATAAATGTTTACTCACTGACGTACTCACAATGTACTACGAAAGTTAACTGGATAATTCACAGAACATAGACAAATACAGAATACTCATGAACGCAAATTGCATAGAATAGGATTTGCATTTATTCATTAACTCCACAACAAGTACAAAAGTATAATGTCAACATCAGAATAGCATTGTTGTCCCGATTACAATAAACTCCAGTACATATAGTCACTGACGGTGATTGAGAAACCAACCGTCGTGACACTTCGTAACAATGAATTTAACTAATCGGGACTTAATTACCCAAACCACCATGTATTAAATATTTGCAATGTGACTATAGTTTTATTTAAATATAATTAACTATGGCCAACTATGGCCAACTAAACTTATTATGGAAAAGTAAAGCATGAACATCAAGAAAAGTATGCTTGACCATGAGAACCAAGCTAATCTCAAATAGCTCTATTAAAAGTGAATGAGAAAAAAGAAGAGAAATCCATTAAGAGGTTTAATAAGGCATCAAAATAAGTTTTCCTTTTGAAGTTATTGTTGGTCAAATAAAAGAAAAAGGAAGCTGAATGAGATACACATTAAGGCTACAGATGCAAATTGGCAATCATAGTATACAAGTTGATAGTTGGAGCAACTTGGAGAAAGGATCATTTCACCTGCCATACACCTAGACTCTTCAAATTGGCTAGCATTGCTTCTATTATCCTACCAAGATTAATCACTAAGGATGATGGCTTAGACTTAATGGAACGGTAGATGTAGACCACAATCTGTAATACAGAGATGCTACCAATAAATAAATAAATTGTTTTGTCATGTAAAAGAGTTGAGATTCATGAGTTATATTGTTGCTTTATATGATGCCTAAGTTCACAGATCACTTGCGAGAAATTCCCCAACAGTGATATGCATTAGTCTTCAAAGTCAATCCTCCTAACCAAGGGATTACACCCAATCACAGGAACAATCCTTCTACCCTTGCCTCCATGTAAAAAACCACAAGTCTCTCAACTTTGTTGACCCTAATCAGTGGTTGCCGATCGACGGTCCTGTTTCATCTACTTTATCAAATTTAAAACATTACAATGAGGAACAACGAAACGGACTAATAGAGTTCTAGAGGACTTAAATTCCTATCAATTTTAATTTTTAATCATACAAGGTTATAGACAAATGACCTCATATCCCTTCTGCATTCTCTTGATAAAAACAAAACCAACTCATATACATCTGTACCTAAACTGACAATTTATAATCATTGCCCTTCCGTTTGTCATACATGCAAATATACTTAACCACACACACAAACACCAACAGAATTTAGTAGATGTAAACCTTTATAATATGATGAAAGTTTACAGCCTCAGGTTGATTTTCGTCCCTTGGCTTTCCATACCTTATATCTGTGGTCCATTTTAACTAGATCGCTAGAAAATCAACCCACCCCACATTCTCTAAGTTTTTTGTTGCTGTGCGTGTGTAAGTACAGCCACATACACAACATGAAACTAGCTAGCAAGAATTCTAAATGTGTAAAAAGATTCAAGGATGTTGTTATACCCCCAACTTTGAGCCAGAACCTAAGAAAAGTTCAATCTTCAAGATACTAAGCACTAGATGCCCTATTCCGTTGTTGCTTTAACCTCATAGATACCAAATAAGGAGTTACAACTTCAATACGTAAATAGCCATTTAGATCTCCATGAAACACACTTTTCATTACCAGATAGTATGCCTATTCAGCTCTACAAGTGATTATGTATCAGCTCTACATGCATACGGGAAGGTGATAGGTGGCGAGGTAGCGGACAGCAACGACAATGGTGATTCGAAAGGGGATGAATTCATTTGGGGCTATAACAATGTGACTTAGAGCTGACAACTGCAGCCTTGATCTTCTTCGCCCACATAGTAAAGGAAGAAGCAGCAAGTGTTCGAAGATTGGAAAATCTTTGTCATGACAGTGTGACAATAGATGGTAGTTTAGGCTTTGTTGCTTCTTGTAATATTTCAGTTCCTCTTTTGTTCAATGCATAATGCAACTATCTCTAATCAGTTTTGGCACTTAAAACAACTCATTTTAGCACAATCTCTTACTGTTTTCTATTATTTTTTTAAAAAGAGAAAACTGAAAGTTTATTAACCAGGTTTCAAAGTGGACGAGTTAACATTAGCTATGGTAAATTGGTAATGTAATATCTACACTAATTATGTGTCAAGATCACTCACAGAAAAAGGGATTTTACATAATCAAAAGATGTTACTCTGGTATAGCTACATTACATATGAACACATGTCAGTGCAGTTATTATCTCTTCTACTATCCATCTTTTGTGTCACTTGTATTGAATCTTGTATCTACCAAATTAATAGGATTTAATCGGTGATCGTACTGTGGATGTTATGGTTGAAAGCCCCAGCAGTTAAGTATTAAACCACTATTACTAACCAATATCAAACCTTACATGCCAGATCTCAAAGCTATCTCACTTTTACTTATTGCTTATTCATTTAAGAATGCACTGAGAATCTTCCATTATAGATAAAAACTGTATAAAAATTTGTCGATATACTACCCCTGAATGAAAAAGAAAACAACCAAACTTGGATGATATCCAATAATTTTGCACTTGCCTGTCCTGAACTAGTTCCGACTGCCACATGCAATCCTTCTGTTTGATCAAATCGTATTGCTGTGACTTCCTGAAATGTATCAATCAGTTCATGAATAGATGATTAAATATATATTTGCATAGTTTCTGACACAGCAAAAAATATTTACTAGAGTATAATATACGACCAATACCTGCTCAGAATCTCCTGGTGGTGCAACAATATTAATTCTCCCAACCGCAGTTTTCTGTCTCAGATCAAAGCATTCTAAAGCACCATCTTCTCCACCACAGGCTACCAATCCATGAACTGGGCTAATATTTTAACAGAATGGACTTAACTGATAAATGTCTTGCCAAAAACCATGCTAACATAAAAGCTGAGAGTTACACTTACAAAAAGCTTTTGGCTCAGCTATAAATCAAAACAAATTCCATTCAATTGATAAGCAGAGATTATTGAAATCATTCCTTACAGACCTTCGGCAAATCACGTTGATTGCAGGAGAGTGAGTGCTTAGAGGAGCAAGAAAACGGCCCTACAACCACAATTCACAGAAAATCATGTCTCCGGGATTAGTTGCTAGGAACTTCGTCCACGATAAGAGAAAAAATTAAAAACTAAGTGTCTCACAAAATTCCATATACATGCCATTGTTATATATTTTCTTAATTTTACTAAATTGGCAAATTGATTTCTGTAATAGGAGCTGAAAAACATTATATGCTCTAATGACTAAAATCCATCAAATGAACTAACTTAACATGCTCCAAAGCATTGAAATACCCAATCCATGCAACTTCAAAGGTTTCTCTTCTCTATAAACTAAGAGACCAACTAAAGAAATTTCAATTAAGACCATTGGGGAGTATGAAAATGTATCCCAACATCCTTGAATAAATTGAATGGCCGATTCTTATAAATACTAGCTATATAAATGTTGTCTTTTTTCTTTGTCTCCTAACAAACCTCTATTCAATCAAAATGAGGTTCAAATCTTTTATGAAAAATAATAAATAAACTCATCCCAAGTAACAATGAATCCTTTCATCTAGCATCAACAATTGTACCACCAATAGTTTACAAACTCACAAAGTACTCAATCGTGGAAAGTCTTCCTAGGTGAGACACAATCAGCCATTAGTCCTCATTTTTGGCAGCGGGAACAGAGGTAGATATGGCAAGCATTGTGTGCTTTAGTTATACTCCATTCATACGAGGTACATCCACATCATCATGCTCAAGCAAAGCCCAATCACTGGGCTTTTTTGTACCCACGAATGTACCTAGAGCACAACCTTCATTGCAAAGTATTGGGTGGAACAATGTAATGTCCCCTTCTCATCAGTGATCAGCATTTGGCATTCTTCAGTCTATTCCGGAACCCGTAGACTGGAATGAGGTGGAAATTAGGGTTTCATGGGCTTGGCTTTTGTAGCATTTCATTTTATTTACTATTTTTAGTAAATGATAGTTGTGGCAGTATGCAGTTGGTTGTCTTCAGTCATCTCTTCAGTTGAGCATGTTATTGGTTGTTTCAATATCTTCCTCTCAAGCCTTAATTGTTGAAATTTACTAAGTATTGGCATAAGTGTTATATTTTTCAATTGACCCCCCTTGGCCTAAGGATACAACTTGTAAGTTGTTTTAAAAAAAAAAGGGACTTGAAGGGTACGCCTTGTCATAAGGTGATATTAATATTTTATATTTTTGAATTTATGCTTGGAGGAAAGTGGACGCCACTTTATGAGGAATATTATTTTATGAAATTTGAAAATAAGGAGAATTCAAATAGTTGTCTTTTGGCGTGCCATTGAGGAAGTTGAAGAGTTTCTCAATTCTTATAAAATGAAGACATGACTCCAGCTTTGATATCCATCAATTACCTTACTGTTATGCTGTCAAAATGACTATGGACATTTTGCTATTGCTTCGAGGATGCTACCTCCTAGCCCATTCCCAATTTCGTGTTTGAGATACAACACCTAGTTGGAACATTGCTGCTTCTCACATCAGACTAGCAGATTGAGCAACAAAGGTTGAGAATTTTGGTGAATTTTACAGTTTTGAAGTTCCTGGTTTTGCTACAGCTGAAACTGTTTTCTGTTCATATCTCGCTGAGTGATTTTTATTTAGTTCTGGGTGTTTGAGCAATCTAATTGTTGACTGGAGGCGCCAACTTCCACCAAAAATCAGATTTTATTTTGAAGTTGTTGATTTTATATTGCAAAGTCGATTTTCTCAAGGGGCCGTACCATTTAGAGCTGCATTGGAATTCGTGCCAAATAAATTAAGAACTTTGGTTGCTGTTTCTGGATTCTAACTTGGGCGCCAGACTTGTAAGGTGCATTTGCAACTCGTTTCACGTCATTCGGAGAAGAATTGAGTGAGTTATGAAGATTTCATTGATTCTCCTAGTTGCAAATTGATATTTCCAGTTTCACAGTTTTGTATCAGATTGTTGTAGTTCTGATTTCTGATTTATTATCTGTTGTTAGAAAGTTCTACAAACATTGAAAAACATCTATCCATCTTGTGTTTGAAGATTATTGTAATTTTTAAGTAATTTGCAGCTTATTATTCATTTGTACAAACTGCAAACAGTAGTACTGTTCCAGTTTTAATTGCTGCAATTTCTTTCTGCATCTTCTCACATAAGTCCCCTGGATGGTTTACCGCCAGTGTGGTTAATTTTATTGTAATAACTTATACCCACTCATAGTGGTGAATCCCCACAGTTCTGTGGATGCCCGCCGCAGCGGATGAATTGCTTTCATTTGTAATCTTTTCCCCCCACTGTTTGGTGGTAGCGTGGAATTGTTTCTCATGGCTGGTTATCCGCCTAATAGTTCTTAATTTCAATTTTCTAGACTCCGTCATATGTTAGCACCTCGCCCTCAGTGGGATCTTGAGTGCACATTCTTGACGTTGAGTAGTTCTTCTATTCAAGTTCAGTATCTTCCATTCAAGTTCAGATTTTGATTTGAGGCTAACGCTAATCCAATCATCTATTGCTGGTTATTTTGTGTTATTCCTTCGGAAAAAATTGGTTAGCTTATTTCAAACAAGGTGCATCAAATAAGGCGTGTGGATTTCTAGTTTTAGATAATCCTTCCTTTCAGTGTTGCAAAAATCCCATATTAGGAGAATTTGGTAAGGACATTGCCAGTTGCAAGGGAAAGGTATAAGGTGCCCTCTCCAGGAGACTTAAGTGGTAAGTTGCTACAAGATGCTATTGCATATGCAAAGGCAACTATAAAGAATAAAAGATACAATAGTGAAATTTTGGATGCACCTTCCTTTCAAATGAGGGAACAGATGGAAAGAACTACACCCTCGTCAATTTTGTAAATGCTTCAAATGGTGAGATGGTTTTCTCAAAGACAATTGCATCTCTAATAAAGTAAAGAATGCATAAACTTTGAGACTAATGTCAGAGAAGATTGTCTTAAATGTGGGCATAAAGAATGTTGTGCAAGTTGTTGTTGATAATGCAATGGCATATACAACAACTAGGAGATTACTTTAGGAGAGGCATCCATCACTCTTTTGGACCCCCTTGCACAACCCATTGCCTTGAACTTATTTTGGAAGAGATAGGTGAAAATGATTGAGTGAGATCAATTGTAGATGATGTCAAGAACATCACAAAATACATTTGTAATCACCCTTGGATCCTCAACCTGATGAAAAATCATACCAAGGAGAAAGACCTTGTGCAACCAAGTGCCACCAGGTTTGCAACTAACTTCCTTACATTGCAAAGTTTTTCTAATTTGTTGACACCATTAAAGCAGATGTTTGTGAATCAAGCATGGCTATTCAACATATTTAATAAAGGTTGATGGAGAGCAGACCACAATGACAGCTTTTGATGATGCCTTTGCAAAGAGAGTTGTAGAGATCAAATTTCAATTTAAATTTCAAACTAAACCCTTTATTTTCAATTCTTAGAAGCATTTACTTCAATATTAAGTTTGTAACTTTAATTTGTTTATACTTGTAGGTGTCAAAGCCTTTGATGGGGATTTTGTGCTTAGTGGATGGAGATCGAAACCCAATGGGGATTCTATGAGGCCATAGATGGGGCCAAAGAGGGCATCCAAAACAATTATGGGGGGAATGGAAATATATTTGATTCCATTTGAGAGATCATTGATAAATAGTAAAACAATCAACTCCACCAACCCATTCGTGTAATAGAGTACTACCTCAGCTCCAAGTTTTTCTTCTTTGAGAGCTTCACAGATGTTAATAGGGAAGTTATGAAGAACCTCTAAACATGTATTGAGAGGATGACATCCATGGTTGAGGTGTGGGACCTCATTATTTTAGAGTTGCACAAATACAAGGAAGTTAGGGGGGTGTTAGAATTATTGTCATTGATGTCAAAGGAAATGTTTTCCAAGGAAAATTGATCGCGTTGCTGAAGCAAATTGAAGGCCAAAGGCCACAAATCACTCCACTCCAAGGACAGATTGTGTTTTAACAAAGGCAGCAAATAAATGGTAAAAATAAAATAAATTTATGACAGGCCAACCCCTTTGTTGTAGCACTCAAATGAAGTATTAATAAAAATAATGAAACAGAAATTTTATTTTGTATGGCCGACTCTTGGCTTTTGATGCCCCACTTTGGAAAATTAAATTCTAAATAAATATATTATTTTTGAAGTGGGCTGACCAGTGTCTACCATTCGTGTTTTGTTATCAAGAGGCACTCATATAAATAAGAGTTGCCACCCTTGTGAAGATGTATGTCTTTTCATGAAATCACCCCCTTTCAAGAAGATATAAGAAGAGTTTGTGAAGAGTTATGAAGGCAAGCAATACACAAATATCTTTCTATGCATGAGCAGATTTATGAATCATATTTGAGCAGATCTGAAGCATATTGGAGCAGACCTATGAAGCATACTTGAGCAGACTTAAAAAGCATTTTTTAGCAGATTTGAAGGAGATTTGTGAGCAAAATTTTAATTTATAACAGATTTGAAAGCAGAAGTTGTAGCAGATTTATGAGCAAAATTTGCAGCAAATTTGTGAGCAGATTTATAGTAGAAGAAATGCTATAGAGGTTGGTGCCTCTCTTTAAAAGAGATTGGTGTCTCTTGCTGGGAGTTGCGAGGATTGGTGTCTCCAGTGGGTTGATGCACACAAAGATAGGCAGAGATTGGTGTCTCCAATAGGTTGGTGCCTACTAAGATTGTAAGAGAATCAATAGAGCAGTGTTTTGTCATGGTTTACTCCCAAAGGGGTTTCCACATAAATCGTGTTTGTGATTGTTGGTGTTGGGTGATTGATTTCATTGTGGTTAATTAAACCAAAAAGTTAAAAAGAAGATCTTATACTAATTCAACCCCCTCACCCCCGCCCTCACCCCTGTTAAATTTAGTGATCAGATAAGTGCACAGAAAATTAATTCAAAATCAGACACAGTAACACAGCATATACCCTGGGAAAACCCTCCTCTTGAGGGAGAAAAACCCAGCAACAAAGATCTCTCTTATAAATATAAGTAATGGTAATAATTCTCTTGACAATGAGGCCAATACCAAGGCCAATTCTGCTGCACCTTCACAATAAATTGAAACAGATAACAATCTGTACTTGACAGTAAACAATTCTGCCTTTAATGAACTCGCACTGATCTATAGAAGAATCTGCACTGCCTTAGATAAATTCCCACTGCCTTAGAAGAACTCGCACTTGAATGAGTATTCGAACTTGTTTGAAATCGATATATCTCCAATGGATGTGACCTTCCAAGATGCAATGTCGGCCTTTCTATGTAAAGATGTTTCTTTAAAAATCGCGCCATTTAAATGAAGTCGGCTATTAAATAATTACGCCTCTTGATGAATAAACATATTTAACAAATAATAATGAAACATCATTTAATGTTTATCTTCTTTTAGCAAATCGAAATGACTTCTAAATCGTTCCTTTAGAGATCTTATAAATTAGATAGCCTTTGGCTATTATCTAATTTCTTCAAGGAATGATATCGCTGGAAGTTGCTACGATGCTGCTTGAACATTAACAACCCCCTCTCCCCCACCCCGTCAAGAAGCTCTTTTATTCAACACCGGGTATATGAAGGAGATCCACCAAGACACCAGGTAACGAGAATTGTAGTATTTTCTTATATTAACAAGTGACAAATTACAATTATTAATATTGCTTACTTGCAAACTTTTGAATATCTTATTTGCAAGATATTGGTGGGAAACTTGACGTGGAGATAGCCCAAATCTTCAAAAGCTAGCCCTCAAAATTTTGTCTCAACCTTGTAGCACTTCTAAATGTAAGCACAACTAGAGATATTTCAGTCCATCCAAATGAAAAAGTGCAACAAGTTGACTCAACAATGCCTCAATAACCTAATTTTTGTACAAGACAACCTTGGGCTTCACACAAGAAAGGTGGACATATCTGCACAAGAGCTTATAGACTCGGATGATATTGATCCCTATGAAGACTAGACTAGTCACAAATGCTAAAAATACCTCCATCTTCACAATGGACAATATTGTTGATTTTGAGAGGCAAGCTATAGAGGGTGTAGATGGAACGAAAGCAAGAGAGTTTGGATTGGATGACATCATTATAAATGATGTTCAACATGAGGAAGTGGAAGAGTCATTGCCATCTAGCACCATGGTGTTGTTGTAGGTGCAACCTTCTAGGCCAAGCAAGGAGCAACAACTAAGTGCAAGTAGAACCTTAAGCAAAACAGGGAAGTGGAAATTATAAAACCTTGAAATTTGTAACTTGCCTTGATATGCAGCTTAAGATGATGGTTTTCAAAGACACTCATCATAAATTCATAACAATTATTAACGGATTGTTGTATTCCCATGATGATACAATTTTGAACTCTGTTGTATTCAAATCTAATAGAAAACGCTTCCCAAATATTTTATAAACTCATTTTGTACATTTTGTAAATGTATTTTGCATAAAATTTGTTTTGTCCCTTTTTTTGTTAACTTAAGTATCTTTTTAAGTTGTCAATTTTTTGTCAAGTGCGAAATTATCAGCCCACCAAGTTCAACTCAAGTCCAGGTTTGTGGACATACCTTCAACACTTAGTCCCACAACTCTTATTTTTTTCTTCATCAAATCCACAAGATTCAAAAGAAATAATATTGCATCTTATTTTACCAATCAATAGCCTTATGCAGATCTTCACAACTATACTTACGAATATCAATTTAGATCTTCACAACTATACTTGCGAATATCAATCTTGACATTTGTTTCACAAACATTAGGACTCCAATATTCATTTGACCTTTTCTCCATCCAATAGTTTTGAACATCTTACTCACTGATTTTGAGATTCACATGGAAATATTTAACTTCGTGTACATCTACAATTGTACTCATACTCCACAAGTTTTTGTGCTTAAATTCTGACTCTACTAATCAAGAGGAGAGTATGTTCTTTTACCCAGTTAAAGCCTTAAGAACTTCACTCAGCTTGTTAATAATAGTGTCTTCTAGTTTTTTTTAAATACTCTTCATTACATTACTAATTTGATGGTTGGCTAGGGCCTTTAAATTCATATATGACTTCTTGATATAGGATATCCAGCAGCCATTTGATCTTTGTATACATCAACTTATTGTAAGGTGTTGTTGTAGCTGGGCATTAGTCACCTTCCCGCCTGGCGCCTTTTGCTATAGGTTTTTTTAAAATCCCTGGTTTGCACTGTTTTTCAAACAAGAAAATTCACCCTACAACTTTTTTGGAAAGATGTAAATAATTTTAAGAATCCTAGACCGACAAAAATGAATCAAAAAATTTCAACCACTAATAAATATTACACTCATCAGATCAGGACCTCCATATTAAGTGAAACATTACTAAGAGTCAAACAACTCTATTCCTCACCACCCAACAATCTTCAGACAAGATTTCCTAGTTAACATTCAACCAAGATGGCTTTAAAGTACATACAACTTACAAGCCTACCATGCAGCAGCATATTCATTAAGAATCAGTACCCATTTCACACATTTCCTTTCTTTCCACCAAAACATACTGACTCATTTCTGAAACTAGAACCACAGACAACACATGCAGCAGAGTCTAGCCTAGGATCATAGTAGGTCCATATCAATTCAGAGGGTAAAAGAAGAAACTTAGCCCATTGAATGAGCAATCTGAGTTCTTCAGAGATTATAGAAATCACAATACTGACCATCATGTATACATTGCAACTGCCCATAGAACTTAACTATAATGCTGGATACACTCACAACGCCTCAGAAATCATATCTCACCTTCATAGCTAATGTATAAATCGTGATCATCCTACATCATTGATATTGTCCAAACTGCTGGAAAAAGAAATCTGAATCTAATTTCTCACCATGCTATCCAAAAGGCATAACACATGAAATAAAGAAGATCTAGGGAAAGTGGGAAAAGGAAAGCCTATTTTCAAACAAAAAACATTTAAATGCAGCATACCATACCAACCGCAAAGCTTGTGTACAATCATACCAGCTAATGCATCATAAGCATGTTGTAAAAGGGCTTTCCTTTGTAGGAGCAAATAAGGAAAGAAGCAGGAAAAGCAAAGCAGAACAGTTAAGCTTGACAATCCTCCTTACACTTATTTAAGCACTTACAACTTTACAAGTATTCACAAACCTTTTTTCGATTACAATTACAAACAGCAAGAATATCCTCCTCTCTGTCAATCAATCGATCTTAATACCAAAACATTCTTCTGTTTGATTTACCTAACTTAACCCTTATCAAAAGGTTTTTCTTAGAACATCCTCGTCTTTTTTTAACCTTCTCCTTAAAGATTATAAGTTTTAACATTCTTTTAAACTCTTTTTTCTCTTTATAATATATATTCTTTTAATTATATTTTTGTTACATACCTTTTCTTTTAAAATCATGTAATTTTAAAATAATTTTTTTAAACAATTGACAAACCCTTTCAACTCTTCACAGCTTTTCCCAAGAGTCAGGCAGTATTTCTATAACAGATTAAACACACAATGAATTTTCCACACCTGCAAGCTGCAAGCAAAGAATGCAGTGCCAGGCCTTATTCATCTTTATTCAACCATCACAAATAC
The DNA here is from genome assembly GCA_007258455.2 of Sequoia sempervirens. Lineage (NCBI taxonomy): Eukaryota > Viridiplantae > Streptophyta > Pinopsida > Cupressales > Cupressaceae > Sequoia > Sequoia sempervirens. Next base: position 1,025,180,991 of record VDFB02281492.1, on the reverse strand, counting down.
AAGTTTCCAGCCTTCAGATATTGCTCCCAGTTTTATAAGAGATACTCTTTCCTTAATCCATGCCCTGATCCCCAAAACCCCCATTCTAGCATATTTTCAATCCTTTAGGCAAAGATAGGGTTTCATAATACTTGTATTAAGGAAGAAATAATGACTGATAAATTCTGCTTCAATGTTTCTTGAAACACTGAAAGGAAGAATACATGATTTACTATATTAGATATTATATATGATGATGTTACAGCAATACAGAGGGCATCCTTGTATAGATGTTAAAAATGCATCAAGTGATGGGTCACACTCTTTCTGTAGTAGTTAGGATAGTTAATTACTAATTAGATAATAAATAGGTTTATTACAGTGTGAGAGCTTTGGATGCATTCTAACAAAGTTACTCATCTGGTTTTGAAGAATATGGCTATAAATCCAAACAAGGGGGTTCTTTAAATTACTTATTGCTGGTCTTGGATGATGAAAATGTTGTGCAGGCTTAAAGATGTGCAGAAGCTATAAAAGGTAATAGGTTTCCTGGCTTGGAGCAGGCAGTTGGGTCGCAAGTTCTGATTGAATTGATAAATATGGCACGCAGATGTGTTATTAATTGTGATGGAGAGCATTGGATTTTTCCTCTGCCTGGTCTGGGGATAAGACATGGTGGCATGCAGGAACTCCCTTAAGGTGCTATGTATGGTTAGTGTCTGGTGCTTTTTGGAGGTCATTTGTTTGTGTTATGGTTAATAGAATTGCTTTTTCATCGGTTGCCATGGTGTAATGGAATGGTATCTATTTATAATATAGCGTCTGTCTATGGAAGTTGCTTATACTGCTACACCTGGTTATAGGCTGTTTATGCAGTTTCCTTTTAGCATGTATTTTATTTGGTTGGTGGGGCAGGAGTCCCTTAATAGAAGCTCTATAATATAATCTAAAAGAAATCTTTCTTAAAAACCAAATCAGAGTATTTTCTAAGATACTGTGTCCATCCATACCACAAGAAGAATTATTATGCATAAACTAAATTGACAGACTTTGCCTGGGAAAAGCACTAGAGTCTTTAGCACCTATACCGTACATTATTTTAAATAAATTAGAAATTGCTATCAAACAAAAAATGTAAACTACAGTTGTTCAAACAGTGGTCTAGCAGTAAGATGGGGAATGATCTCCATTCCAATAACCTGAGCTCAAAATTCAATGTACATGATCCCCATGATAATGCAGTTGTTATATGTCATTTCAACACACTAACCCATCTCCAGAGAAGTTTCCCCAGTTTTAAAAGACTAAACCTTGTTCAGTGGGACATCATAATGGCCGATAATAGACTAGGTAATTCATCCATTTGTTGATTAAAGAATGTAACATTTATTCATCAGTAATAATATAAGACTATAACAAAACTTCATTTATTCTATACATGATGAACTAATAAATCGTCTCAGATAACACAATTCTGCAAATTCTAAAATGGAAACTCAAACTCCACTGAAAGAAACGCTTATTGTTTAAACAAACAAATCCATATATTCAAGCTTATATACCTGTTCCAGATTGATGCGATACAAATCTGGTGAAGAGGCAGCACAAAGCAAGTCACATGACCAACGATCATAGGCAATATCCCTTCCCATCCTGCAGTCATATATGCAATTCTTACATGTACAATGAAAACAAAGTATAAAGAACTAAAACAGAATAATGAAATCTCTAGGCAACCAACAGAAATAATTTGAACCCAACATCAACCATGTCTCCAGTAATGCACCTGCCAGTAATGATTAAACTACAAACTAGATATGAGGAAACAGTCAAACCTCCTTTCCCCACCACTTCAGATTATAGATAGAAAGATGGATGGATGGATGGATGAATGATTAAACAGATAGATAGACAGACAGATAGAAAAAAGAAAAAATAATAGAAAGATAGATAGAGAAAAGAAAAAAATCATTCAATGAAGGAGAAAGATTTGTGATCATGCCATCTTTATTAGTTTTACAAGAAAGCTGCATTGAATAAACCACAAGATTCTCACTAGCTCAAGTAATATGACAGATGAGAAAACAAATAGGTAATACGTAAATGATATTTTGGAGTGCACCTAGAGACTTAAAAGGAGAGGCAAAACTACTTTTTCATCAAATAAGCAACTTTTAAACAGAAAACTTAGACTAACATGAAGAGTCTATTGCTTCCCTGGGCCATTGTAGCCATGAGATTGGCAAATCCAGCAATCCTCTTGTAGTGGTTGCCAAGGATTGGGGAACATCTGTTGCTGGCTCTCTGCAGTAGTCCATTTCCGGCCTCTTTTCCCCACATTGTTGGAGCTCTCTCCTCTGAAAAGCTAGCATTCGGGCAGAGTTGGAAGTACCACATGGTCTTTGATGATTTAAATGATACTATGCCTGCCATTTTCTGAAAGCAGCAAAGAATTGATTACCTGTAGTGTATTCTTATGATTTTGAATGATAACATTGAGCTTGTCAATATTAGTATTTATGCTATCAATATTTTCTTGCTGCCTATCCACCTTGTTCAGCAACTTCAGTAAGCTTGTTTCCATAAAGGGTTTGTGTGTTCTATTGTATATCATGTATTTTCCTTGGACCCAAGGTGCATCAGCAATATCTTGCAAGCTAGAGGACAAATTTGGATAAGCTTTTGAGGGATTTTCAGCATCAGTGGTAAATTGGTAATTGATTTTTTTAAACACCCGTGTTCATGATGAGACTGAACAATAGAAATAATGGTATATGGGTATAAATGGGTAGAGTGAGGGGTGGGAATGGACATGGATTTGGGAAATGGAGTTGTGAGGCTTAAGAAAGTCCTAAACTGGGTAGAGAGATATTAAACAAAGGAGTGACAATGGGAATATGCATACACTGAGTGGGAAAATTTGACTGAGTGCAAAATATTGGAAAGCTGATTTAAAGAAATGAGATAAAGTTTATGTTTCAGCAAGGGTTTCAACAGCTTGTTTACATTGATTGTGATAGCAGAGTTCTTAGAGGGTAATCCAGAAGATGTTAGAAAATAGGTAATCCAGATAAAGTTAGAAAATATTTTTTTCAACTTTGATGTTCTAGCTTGTTCCCTTCCTCAATGTGAAAAAGCTGAGATTGGTGAAACTGAAAGGATTGGCTGTGGTTTCTCTTTATGGTGGCCTTATGCTAAACTTTTCTCATCCCTCTTGTGAAAGCCTTGATTGCAAAACAATTACAATATTTTTGTTCTACTAAGAGTAATATTTATAAGGTGTTTAGAATGCCTGGAGCTCCTCCTAAACTTCATTGTTGCTTTGGAATTGAGGTTTACAGGGTTTGGTAGGTGGGGAGAATAGTGGAAAACCCTTAAAAGTCTGACAAAAATGGTTGATACTGAAAAACACGAGTAATGGGAGGCTGTTTAGAACTTTATGGAAAGGGAGTACAACATTTGTAATTGCTGCAGTAAAGTGGATGGAAAGAAAGCGACCATAATTATATGAGCAGGAGAGATTGTAAGCTAAGGCAGAAGGGCTGCCTGTCCTCTTCTATAGCCAATAAACAAGTCATCTGAGTCTTCATCAATTGCTTTCCTAGTCCATGTTGACATGGATATTGCAAGAGGACATATTAGAGTGGGATTTATAATATAATATAAGATGTTGCTCTCAGCCCAGAACTACTGAAAGTTTCAAAGAGTGTGCACTCCATATTCTCTATATTGAATATCAACCTGCTGGATAGTGAATACAAAACATGGAATGAATGTTTTGTTGAAGGGGAATAAAACCAAGTGCCACATAGTGGCAAGCACCTACCTTGCAATTTTGTCTTTAATGAAGAATTGGATAGTTATTAATGAGCATGTGATTCTTCAATAGAGCGCCTTTGTAGATTGATTATTTACTATTGTAAAAGAATTGTAATAATGACTGGACTACTAGAGACATGATCAATATTTGTAGTCAACCTTTTATTTTGTGTTCTATAGAAATAATAGAAAATGTTGCTAACAGGTAATCAATGTCACTGCAATGCGTTTCAAAATTTGCCTACAATTATTGCTTTCCAATTCCCTTGCCCATGAAAAGTTAGTGCATAATGAAAAAAAGAAAGTTTGAACATAATGAATAATTGGTATGGACATCATTCTACTATGATCTGGCTAACACTCTAATTTTATATAAAAATTTAATATTTATCTCCAATAATACATGTAAACACTCTTAGTCTTTAACATTTACTCGAATGAAAAGATTTCCATAGAAAAGTAGTTTTAACATTATGTAAATGTATGGAAAAGGATCTTTTAATAAAAAACTAATCATTTTTAATGCTCTCTAAGCATTTCAGCCCATCACTCCCTGGTACCATTTTAGCATGCAAGACCAATCAACGTTGTTAAACTCAATTACAAATTTCATAGCCCTCGACAGTAAAATCCAGCATGTTTTTTTAATTAAAAGGTTGTATGTAAGAATTATTTTGCTTTTTTGGTGAGGTGCCTACTAAACCTAGGTAAGTCATGGTAAGAATTTTCCTATGTTACCAAATTGCCCAAAAACTAGGCCAATCCCAAGTAGAAGGATCTCAGAATCAAAGTCTGCATGGAATCAGTGCCAAATCGGGCAGGGTTCAGAGTTTTTGTATTGACCTCAAAAAAATCCTAAAGAACATTTTTTTATTCCCAAAAATTTAAAAACCCTAAACAAATGAAAAAACTTGAAAATATTTGACTATACTTGTTTTGAATATTTGTCAGAAACATTATCATTATTTTTTATGTTTCTTATTTTAAATGGAGTCTGTAATGGGATTGGTGGGAGATCAAACCAGTACATGTTGGGTGGTGGCAAAGAAAAGCAATGGATGAGCATTTTTCTCACTCATAAAATTGTTTCAGTTGAAAGTCCATGTGCTGAACATTTTCCATTGTTCAATTTCTGACTAATTAAAGGAGAGGAAAAACCAACCACTTTAAAGCTTGTGGACTGCATTCTGAAAGAGAATTTATTTTTCCAGCTCATGAGGAAAACTTATTTTCTTATGCTGTGTTTCCATCAATGTAAGAGTGGGACTTTTGAATATAGTTCACGATAAAGGGGCCCAACTGATTGTCAAGCGTAACCCTTCCATCACTTTTAAATAGTTTTAAAAATTTATAATTAAAAATAATATAATAATTAATATTATAAATTAGTTTAAAATTTCAACTAGTATATATTATATTAGTATATTTTTTATTAAATTATATATTAATAATTATACAATAAAATTATAAATTAACAATATATAAAAATTAAAAATTTCTATATGCTGTTCAGTATTACTAAATATTAATATATTTATTTTTAATTTATAATATATATATATATATATGTTTAATTTTAAATATATAATTAATCTATTTAATTTTTAATGTATATATTTATGACTTTTATTTTTATTTTTGTGTGGACATACCCAAATGTACCCAGCCCCCAAAAGATTTCTGTTGTACCCATGTACCTGTACCCGTGCCCAATTCCAATTCGGCAACTTAAGATTTTTCCAAACACATGAATTGTAGGTAAGTTGGGTGGAATTACTTTTGCCTATGGAATGCACTTGAATCACCATATCAATTGGTGTAACAATCCAAGACGAAAAAATCAAAGGATTGTGAGAGAAATTGTAAAATGAAATACAGGTGGTTTTTCTGTAAGCTGATTATTGACAATTGCACATATGTGGGTCCCTCAAAAGCAATTTGTTTACAGATAATTCATATAGGAGAAGATATAATATTTTAAAACATGCATGCTTTTTGACATTTTATAAGCATTTTTTGTTAAGATATCAGAGAAGAATTTGAACCAGAAATAAAGTGAATGGAATTGTTTATTATAGCTTCGAGGTAAACCAAATCATGCCTAGTGAAATGACAAGAAAAGTTCAAAGGGGTGCAAATCTCTGCATTGCTTCTATTGGCAGATTGTGAGAGATATGTAAAATACTCAAATATAATATGGCCTTATTTGTTATTAGCAGAATGACATAAATGAATGCCAAGAAATGGATCAATAAGATTCAAGTGTATGACTTTGATATAGAGTATGTGAAGGGGAAGAACATAGTTGTCGATGCTCTATACAGGAAAACCGCCATATGTTCCTTGTCCAAGATTTCAGCAAATTGGAAAGTTCATCTTCTGGTTGAGTACTCCAAGAATGCATTTGCCTGTGAGTTGATGGACAGCAAAATTCAAGATGATAGGTACAAGATAGTGGATGATATCATCTACTACAAAGACAGGATATATTTGGTCCCCAAATCTAAGTTGAAGGAGCAAATTCTATGAGCTGTTCATGACACTTCATTGGGAGGACATCCAAGTTTCTACAAAACCTACAAGCAAATTAGAGAGAGGTTCTCTTGGAAGGGCCTCAAAGATGATGTTTTAAACCATGTTAGAAAGTGCACCACTTGCCAACAAAACAAGTTGGAGCACACCTTCCCTGCTGGCCTATTGCAGACATTGCCCATTCCAAAGCAAAAGTCGAACAACATACCGATGGATTTCATCGCCGATCTTTTGAAGGTCAAGGGTAGAGATTGTATTTTTGTAGTGGTTGATCGGTTAACTAAATTTGCACACTTCATGGCTATTTGATCAGAGTATAGAGCACTCCAAGTAGCAAACTTATTCTTCAGAGAGGTATTTAGGTTACATGGATTACCGAAGAATATTGTTAGCGATAGAGACAGTCGTTTCCTCAGTGCTTTCTAGCAAGAGTTATTTAGATTGTCGAGCACAAAGTTGACTCCAAGCACCAGCTACCACCCTCAGACACACAAGTAGACAGAGAAGTGAAGAAGTGGATTGAGGGTTATCTTCGTGACTATGTTGCGGGGCAGCAAAGGGCCTGGGTTAGATGGTTACGTTTGGGTGAGTATTGCTATAATACCACCTATCACATGTCCATTGGGATGTCACCCTTCAAAGCCTTGTATGGATATGATGCTTATTCATTTATGGATATGACATTTGGTGATAGTAAGGCGCTCAAGGCCAAGGACTGGATTCAAGAAAATCAAGATATCCTTAAGTCACTTAAGGATAACCTGCAACATGCTTAGAACCAACAGAAGATTTATGTTGACAAACACAAGACAAAGCATACCTTTGAGGTTGGGGACTTGGTCTACCTTTGATTGTAGCCATACAAGCAATCATCATTAAAGAAGAGTAGTGTCAAGAAGTTGAGACCAAAGTTTTATGGCCTGTACAAAATCATCAAGAGAGTAGGTGAGGTAGCTTATGAGCTTGAGCTACCAAAGAACAGCAAGATAGACAATGTTTTTCATGGGTCGTACCTCAAAAAGGCACTAGGGCAGCGGTTGACAGGTTCAGCAAAGCTTCCTCCCCTTGATGAGGAAGGTCAATTGACTTTGGTTCCTAACGAGATTCTAGAAGTAAGGGAGAGGAAATTAAGGAATAGGACAATCAGGGAGTATTTGGTAAGATGGAGAGATTTGCTAGGGGAAGATGCAACTTGGGAAGGAGAGCAAATCATTCAACATCCTAGCCTACAATTGCTTGTGGGCAAGCAATTCCAGGAAGGGAGGACTGTAATGTTCCCTTCCATCTAGCGGCTCCTGAGGTTAGATAGCCTATACGATTCTCATGGGCTATTGTTAATTAAAGGGAATCGATAATTAATTATTTAATATTATTCGTCCAAAAGTTAAATATTATGAATAATATTATTTAATTAATATTTATTTAGTGACTTAAGTAAAATATTGAAATATTAAAAGGTCACTTTAATATTATATTTTCCCTCTAAAGTTCAAATATTTAAATTATTAAAGGAGGGAAAATGCTATTGAGGGCCAATTCACGAGAAGATATAAAATACATTTTCGAGGCTCATTTTGATCATCGGAGTTTTATTATTCTTCTTCATGTCTTAGTTGTGAAGCTCAGCGAGCTTGAGGATTACAGGGTTTGATGGTGAAACTATCAACCCTAGCCTGTGGAGTACAAATTGATTCCAAATTTGTGAGTCTCCTTCGGAAACAAATTTACAGTATTATTGATACATCTTGTTCAAATCAAATACAAAACCCTTCTTCAAATCTGTTGGCCAATTATATCAGATATATCATTCAGAGTGGGGAAAGATTTCATATTCAGGCTGATCAAATTAGTCACTAGGGATATTTATTTTTGTAGAGTTGTTACTGTTTCCAAATTGTGGTTGCACATGGTGTAGCTTACATATTGCTTATCTAGAGGGCATTGAAACTTATTTATATCTCATCGGGCATATATGAATTGGGCAATATACCGTATGAGGGTCAGGCAGCATTAAAACTCCAATGTATCTTTATTTGCATCACCGCCACCTTGGCATCACTGCTCAGTCAACCATGGTACTACTATAAGGGTCGAGATGGCATTGTTTGGACTTGAGACTCCTGCGTAGAAGTCAGAATCAATCAAAAGGAAGTGTATCGGCCTTCTTTGGAGTTTATCGACCTTTCCTTGTTGCTGCCAGCCTCTTTGTAGCCATGGGTATCTAATGCAAGCCTCTATTAAGTTTCCACCACTTTCCAAAACTAATTGTATCATTTATTAATGCTCCAAATTGATAATTGGAAGGCTGTCGAATCAACTCTGGGTCAGGGATTAATTGTTAAGTACTATCTATGAATTCTGAAATATGTTATTAAATAGTGCTCATTCTGGAATATAATTATCAGAACTCAGAGTTATATTGCTGTTATTATTTCTATATCTCCCTTATACTGGCAATCAATGAGTATACTCTAAATTAATTAAATTAATGGGTATTTCATATGATGAGTTTATTGTATGCCATTTCTATTTAATACCAACTGAAATCAACTCAGAACAGCAATCAAGTAAACTGTTTGACAAAATGCTTGCATTGTCAAACTGGGTACAATCGTATAAATTTGCTATCTTGGGTGAACATCTCATATTGCTTTATTGATGATAAGCTCGCATTAAATGACCTTGACAATCTGTGCAGACAGAATGAAATTAAATTAAAATTGCCAATCAAATATGCGGTCAAACAACTGTATTTACTTACTATTGTACAAAGAACCATGAGACATACAGATTAATTGAATGCTTTTCTCAATTCACATGAAGCCCAGAATAAGACTCCAAATTATTAAGCCAACAGAGTTGCAGATAAGTAAACTTCTTAGGTGTTTTTGGATGAAAAATGAGTTATATCTACATTAGCCAAAATAAATATAAGCCCTTCAGTAGAAAAAAACAAAGTTCATGATTGATTTATTTTGAAAAGATTAACTACCCATGAACCATCAAGCGTTTCTCTCTTTCCATAGCTACCAAATGGAAAAACGCAGAACTAAGCAATTTTATAGAATACTGGAATGTCAATTTTCAACCTAGCACGTTTACCAGACATTGCTAGCATTGATTCTCTATCTGCAGAATAATTTTCCCAACTTTTCCCATATTATTTTAGCCAATGGACAATCCTAAAATACGTGGGTTGGCATTCCTTCACCTTGTTGATAATTTGGGTATCTAGAAGATCCAAATATGCCTTCATTTTAAGACATTGTCTGCAATGAGAAGCTTATTACCAAAAGCTATACAGGGAAAAAAAATATCTTGGGCCAAAGAGATAACGAGAAAAGATTGTTCCACTTATGTTCATAGTAATTTGAGTGACCAAAGAGGAGTTCATAGGTTGCAGTTATTGTGCATTTTCCTGCTATCTTTGGTAGCAAACAACACAATAAACTGATTTTCTAATTCATGTATTAATTGGTACCAGTTCCATTATAATTGAGAGAGGGAAGGGTGTAGTGATATCTGTACTTTAAATCTTAGAAGTCGAATGATTGTAATAATCTGCAAAAGTTCTTTTGCGTCGAGATTGAAAAAATAGTTGCAATAGCTTCCATTCAGATTGATAAAACTCTAGCAGCCATAGATTACATTTTTGGTGAATTTGGAGTACTCATGTAATGAAATAACTTGCACACTACAAAATATAATAGGAAATATGATGCAAATACTTGATAATAATATGCTACTTCGAGGGGGATACCTCCAATATTCTTCAATATGAACACAATACTCAACATGATGATAATAACCTACCTATACCTCCTATACATACCATACTTATGCCTAGCATATCACCCAAGCCAACTTAGATAGCCCTATATAAGCCCTAGGCCGACCTAATTAACTAAATAACAATATAATAATGATAATATAACTTAATTAAGAGTTAAGATAGCCACAAGACAACTATTCATAACCCAATGTACTCGAATATTAAGGGTGTAGCATGGCCCCCCTCTTCGAAGAAGCATTGTCCTCAATGCTAAGCAAGTTCGGATGCTTCTGAATGAACTCCTTGTCCTCCCATGTGGCATCCTCAATTGGTAAATTCTTCCATTGGATGAGATACTGAGTGAGTGTTTTGGTCCTTAGCTTCCTTGTACGTTTCTGAAGAATAAACTTTGGTTCCAATATGATTTTTCCTTCTTCATCAAGCTCAGGTAATATTGTCTGATAGGGATATTATTCCCAATCACCTTCTTCACATAAGAAATATGAAAAATTACATGGGTGGGAGCATTAGATTGAGAGACTTCTAATGAACATAACTAGGCTACAAATCCATCAACTCCTTTCTTAAGCAACTTCTACATTTGATGAGAACTTACCATATCTGGGGACTTTGGCTTCAGCCCTTTTAGCTCTACCATCTTTCCTTCTAATTGAAATCTCATGAATAGTTCTTGGAAGTTCATCTCAATTGTTCCCAAAGTAGTAAGCCATTGTACTCCCAAAATAATATTTGTTGCACCCATGGAGATAGCATACATTGGGCTACCAAGTTGATAATCTCCCATGGATAATTTAATGCTATGGCACTTTCCAAAACAACTAATAGTACAACCATGTGCAATAAAGACTTGGAACTCTAGAGTTGGATGTATAAAACAATTTAGACGAGTAGCCAACTTTTTGTTGATGAAAGGATGAGTACTACTTGAGTCGATCAACACATTTATTTTATGCTTCTTCAAGAAACCCACTACCTTGAGTGTTTGTCAAGTGCTAAAACCTGGAAGTGCATGACAAGAAATGATTGGTTGGGAATCATGTGATTCCTCATTTGACTCCCTTTCACCCTCTAATATTGGTTCCTCCTCTCTTCCTCACTTGAACCTTCAATATAGAATAATATCTTTGTATTGCATTTATGTCCTCAACTATATTTGCTATCACAATTGAAACACAACCCTTATACTCTCTTCTCCTTAATTTGTTGTGGGGTCAACCTAGTAGGTTAAGGGAGAGAAGGCGTTGAATATTCTTTCTATTTATCACATTAGCCCCTTGCTTTCTAGGAATCAAATACTTCTCCTCTATCCTGCATGCTAAGATAAAAGACACAGATATAGAGCTTGGACTAAACATGCGTACCTCATGTTGAATGGGATCCTTGAGACCACCCAAAAATAAATCATTCAAGTTCTCCTTTGTAATTGTATCCACTCTTAAGGATAGATTTTGGAATTGTTGAATATAATCCTTAACTGATCTTGTTTGTTGAAGTTTAGTTATCTTGCTGAAGAAGTTGTTTGTCACACTGTTGTTATACTGTGATTGGAGCTCCTCTGTAAAAACTGACCATGAGATAGTGAGATCCTTTTTATGTCGATGAGTAAAAAGCCATCTATACCAAATGAATTGATCTGGTTCTAGATACAGGGAAGCCATTGTGACCTTTTGTCCATGTGGGACTTGATGTACATCAAAAAATTCTCCATTTGGTTTATCCATGTTAGTGGATCCTTGCCATCAAACTTGTGCATATTCACCTTTGGTATCAAATTCCTAGATCGCATATAAGTATTAACATTTGGAACAAGAGTAAATGACCTAAATGATTCGCCTTGATTACTTGAGACCTCCTTTCTTGGTACATTCATATAAGCACTTAACATGCTTCGTATGTCTGATATATCTCCTCTTAGACCACTCATTTCCATCTTCATTGACGAAATATCTTCCTTGACCTTGCTGATTTCCTCTATGAGTAATTTCCTCTTCTTTTTGCCTTTTGTTTGAGGCCCCGTCATGATGGAAACCAATAATTTTGAAATAAATAACACAAACGAAATTAAAATTCTCTGAAATTTTTATTGTAACTTACTAGGGAAAAGACACCACTTACCAAGACAAAACTCCAAGAAATTAACAGATTTGCAGCCTTGAGAACGAATTTATTGGAAACCCTAATTTTGAAAAAACTCGCTTATTTATGCTTCAATTTATTTGAAAATTGGACTATAGGCCCCTATATTATTTCTTCAAAATCCCACAAAAAATCAAGATCCAATTCAACAATATTTGGGCTTTCCAATTAAGTTGGGAAGAATCCCTAATTCTGCAATAAATCTCTCAATTATGCTCCAATTCCTCTGAAATTTAGACTGTAGCTTCTTTAATATGTCCTTCAAAAACCCTTTAAAAATCAGACAGAAATTCACAAAAAAATTGGGAGATATGAGTTACACAAAATGACCTTCAAAATTGAAAAAAATGCCCTTGTTGTAACGGTGCCAAGATCATGCTCTGATACCACTTGTAATGAAATAACTTGCACACTAGAAAGTATAATAGGAAATATGATGCAAATACTTGATAATAATGTCACTTCGAGGGGGCAACCTCCTAATCCATTTCGAGGGTGATACCTCCAATATTCTTCAGTATGAACACAATACTCAACATGATGATAATAACCTACCTATACCTCCTATATATACCATACTTATGCCTAGGATATCACCTAGGCCAACTTAGATAGCCCTATATAAGCCCTAGACTGACCTAATTAACTAAATAACAATATAATAATGATAATATGACTTAATTAAGAGTTCAGTGTAATACCCCTCTATTTTGCTCTTTGATCGAACAGTGTTCTTTGATATGTTTTATTTCTGTTGCATTGTGACTTTGGAACTTAGTTATTTAACCGCTATCTGTTAAGCGATGTAAACATTATGTTTTGATGTGATGGTACATTATTCCGATGTTATTATTATTTCATATTATGGATTAAATTAGCATGTATATGAATTACTGATGCTTTATGTTTTGATTATATCATGGATGATTAGATGCGTCGGTTAGTGATATTGTATTGGTGAAGGGGACGGGATCACATCACTCGCATGCGAGTGCCTTGGGATTCCGCGATTTCCTTTTCACGGTGTGTTTTAATATATTATATGCATGTTTCGACACTCGTATTGTGTGCAGGATGCAGGTATAGGACATCGACTCCACCTGATTTCACAGGTTTGAGCGTGTCCATCGACCAACGGTGTCGATTGGGAGATAGTAACTAGGATTTTTGTGTCCAACCATCACCCTAGCCATAGTGTGTCGTCGTTCTTAGTCGGGTTCAGTGTTTTATGTTGTTAGTTTCCCCTTTGACTTTATATTTAAAATTGCAAGTTAAAAGTGATTAAATGGCTTTTGAAATTTATAAATGAGGATTGTTTTGCCTTATTGAAGTGTTGGAAAATTAGTGATTAATTAATTAATTTAATTTAATTAATAAAATAATCTAATTTTGAATTAGATTATTTTATTGACTAATTAAATTAATAGGGATAAATTAAATCAATTTAGTTGTGTGGCATTATTAGATATTTGGATTAAATCAGAAATTAGAAATATGTCTTATATTTAAATCCTTAGAAATAAAGTTGAAAAAGAATTGAGAATGGCATTATGAATTGTTGAATCCAATTTGGTTAAAAGAAAATTTAAATTTTCATTTGGGTTGAAAATGTAATTTTACTTAAAAGATATTATGCAAATTTCATTTGTGAATAGAAATTGTTTGAAAATTGCAAAATAGAAAATATCTAAATTAGCAATAAATTTTGGTGGGTGAGTCCATTTTTAGGGCTTTTGACAAATTTGGAGAAGATTGCATAAGGTAATGGTGGTATTATTTTTGAAAATTAATTTTTGGATTTTGGAAAGAGAGCAAGAAAAACTTGGTTTGAATTCTTTGAAGAATGCTTGGTTTGATTTTGGTGGAGAGCTTGGAGGAGGCTAAAATTGTGGATTTGAAGGAGGGCTTGGAATTCTCCATTGTTGAAAGCTTCCAAATTTGGAGGAAACACAAGGTTCCATCATTCTTTTTTTCTACTTCTTGCTTTCTTTTGAATGAGGTTATTTGATTGGAAATGTAATTTTAGATTCAATGAAATTCATGGAAAAACTCTCAAATTTGCAAAATTATAGATAGATTTGGAAAATGGAAACTAAACAAGGAATTTACACCAAGAAATAGAGAAAAAAATCAAAGAAAACTCTATTGTTAAACTAGATTTTGAAAACCCATTTTGTTGTTTTGAAAATAAGTTCTATTATTGAATTGGGTTTGGATAATTTTCACAATTTAAGTCTGAAATCAAAATCTGGGTATATATATGAGTAAATATACCCATGCATATCAAGACATGGATATATTTACTCATATATATACAAATATATATTCATGTTATTTGAAATTTTAGACTTTGGGATAAACCCAGAAAAATGCTTGTATTTTCGCCATTGACAATGCTGTGAAAATAAAATAAAATTGTAAATTTTTGTTTATTTTTGTGGGGTGGGCGGTCAAACCCCACCGCCACCACACAGCCGTGGCCGGAATGGCCACGGACTGTGTGAGGAACACACAGCCGCGACCAGAACGGCCACGGACTGTGTGAAGTTCACACAGGCGCGGCCTTAGGGCTCGCGGTTTCCAGCGAACCCTGATTGCTTTTGTTTGTATTTGTTTTTTTATGTTGTTTTATAATTATTATTTAATGTTATATTAATATTAATATATATTATATATGTAATATAATATATTATATTATATTATATGTATAATATATAATATATTATATATATATATATAATATTATTATAATATTTATTTAATTATTTTAAATATGAAAAAATAGGAAATTTAGAATGAGTAAAATGAAATAGATGTTAGTTGAACGATTTAATTATTTAAGTGTTATTTAATGAGTAAAATGAAATAGATGTTAGTTGAATCAATGAAAGAGTTATTTTAATCAAATGATGTTAGTTAATAAACTGTTGATTATGATTATAGATGTGGAATTAGAGATTATAAACGATTGTTTTGTCAAACGTTTTTGAATATTAAATGCCTGATGATGAAATTTAATGGTGAAATTCCAAAAAAAAAAAAAAAAATAGATGAATGGCTTTAAATTATTTCAATTGCAACTGTGATTGACAGGATTTAGGAAATCCGAATATTAGTTTGTTAATTGCTTAAAATGTCTTCTTTACTATTATTTTGTTCTTGTCCAAGTGGGGAGTCTAGAGTAATTGTTGAAGTTTTCTAGATAAGGGAGTTGTATCATGATGTGGGTTGTTCTTGTGAGAGTCAACTTGTGATGTGTCGTGGTTACACGTGTCATGGTTACACCCGGTTATCATGAACGGGATTCGGGGTATGTTTTGGTTACCGTGTACTATGAATGAGTTACGCGACCTTAAGTGTTAAGGTTGGAATTTGGGTTCTTTTTGTTCAGTTTGTACATGTTGTCTACCCTTGAATTGGGGGTTTTGTATCCCACTGTTGTCAATAGGAGAGTGGCCCTTTGTGGGGGTCTGACGCCCAAAGTGTTGTCAGGGTAACTCACCTAGGGTTTAATTAAGTGATAATCTAAAAGAATTAATGGGAAACTTCACACTAATAAAGTTAAGGAATGCCTCTCTCATGGAACATGCATTGTTAAGACTCGAGATGAGATGAGACGCATAGTTTTGCATGAGGGTCCGGCGCCGGTAGAGGCAAGCCAGGGTAACCCATGATGGGGGTCCGGTAGCCTAGGAAGGTTGAGCTAGGGTAACTCATGGCAATTTATGTATGACACTCTCTCTACGTCAACAGTTGGTCAGTTATCGTGTGTTGTGCAATAGTGTACTTGTCATATGTAACCTGGAAACAATGTATTGTCTTGTGAGTTTTCTTATTGTGTTATATGATGTTGGTATTTGAATCGGTTCAGTTATGTATAGCCTTTGTCTAGAGGTAGTTGGTCTTGACCAGAAATCCTTGTTACTATCTCCTAGCACGGGGGCTGAGCCTTTGGGTTTCACTTGGTTGGGTGGAACGTGCACCTTACACCGTTGGCTTTGTTCGTGATCGTGTGGACGATACTTTCATGTTGGAGAGTTCGTTGGATCCAGTTACTCCTCTAGTTCTTTCATTTCTGTTATTCTTGTATTTCTTTACCCCTCATTTGTATCGAGGTGGAAATTGTAATAAATTATCAGGTTTATTTGATTTACCTCATTCGGGGAATGAGTGATGTAATTATATTGTGAACAATTGTTAGTGGATATCGTGATGTATCGATTTGTCCTTGATGTTATATCATGTATGGAATGTATGTACTTTAATTCCTTAATGGAATGATGTCATGTTTTCTTTCTTTGGTTGTTTAATTCGGGTTTAAATAATCTTTGTCTCGTAGCCCTAGGGGTTGTTGGCAATGTGTAGCGAACTTGTACGTTTTTGTTCTTTTAAAAAAAAAAAAAAATTGTTGCATTTGGTTAGTGAATTGCAACTTCCCCTAGGGTTGCGTGGTAGGGCATTACATTAAGATAGCCACAAGCCGACTATTCATAACCTGATGTACTCTAATATTAAGGTGTAACAACTCACAACTTTTTTGCAAAACGAGTAACTCAAACAAAAACTCAAGAGTTCGCAAGAACAGGAACTCATCACAACATTATTTTGTTTTTTTCTTTTCCTGCCGAGTAAATCAGCCACAGAACACAGGATGACTGTATATCAACACAAATTCCAGTGCCTCAGGTTTCTGAAATTGTTTTTTGGCCAAGTTACATCTATGTTTCTAAATCACATTGTTTTTTAATGCATTATGTTGGCGAGACCTAGGGCATATACATGCTGAGTAAAGATTTCTTTGCAAATATGAGCAGCTGGGAACTAATTTATGCTTTTAAGGAATTTAATTTTTTTTTGAATTGCTGAGTTTTGCCAAGTTGCCAAATTTGGATCTGCTGAGTTTTTACCAAGTCCAACTTTGTGAACTATGGTAGCAGCAGCTTCCATTGATCATTTTGAAAGGTGGAGAGTTATGTCACTTATCATCCCAATGTATAGTTGTTTGGTCACTCCAATTTTGCATGCAAAATTTTCTTCGAAAGTGAGCATACTTTGCCAAGGAAATTTGAAATAGATGCAAATGAGGTTACTAATTGAAAGAGATTTGACCAGCAATGTTATGCAGCTGATACATTTCCTATATTGTGCCTGCCATATTGGGTTTGGAGAGTTTTGAAGATCCCAGATTTTTTGATCGTAGGGGCTCGATTGAAGAGCAGTAAACTTTTAATGCCTAATCCTCAAACTGATCTTGGGCTGCATGTGGGAGTCCAGGCTAAAAGTGGAAACTTGAATTTTTTGTCTGTCCCTTGCCAGAAAAAAAAAGTCTCCGGAGTTCTTTGTGACAGTTTACTATATTTGAGGGGACCAAAAGGAGGGATAGTAGATATAGGGATGTAGGTGAAGAACAGATTGTGCCAACTAAATTTTCCCTACAAAAGTAATCCATTTGTGTGTCCAGTATGAAATTTTGTGGAGCAGCCAATAAATAATGGGCTCCCACAGGCTTTTATCATATTTGGTAAGCAAAGAGAAGACCAAATATGTTAAGAGGCAGCTTTCCTTCTTAAATCTGAATTTATTGAGGACTTGTTATTTTCTTTTGCTATGTATGTTAAAAGAAAGGATATTGGATTTACCTCCATTGACTTGCTATCCTGAAGCCAGTGATACAGCAGCAAGGATTCCTTTAGATATCTTATTTCTCCCATTACCATTGTGGAATAGAGGAGTGTATTGTCAGAAAAATGAAATTTATTGCAACTTTGACCACCTTCAGTTGCTAGAAGACTGTAAATTTCGATGGAGACTGTCAACAAACTCTTGGTGATAGAAATTTTCACTCATTATGATAAATAAATAAAGATTTCTAGTAGTCTCCTAACATTAGGTCACAAGTTAAGTGACAAGATTGGAAGAGGTGACGTCGACAGAGATGTGGGATGATGGTGCTTGAATTTAAATGGCCCTTATTGGATGTATGATCATTGAATCCCAACTTGCTGAGAGTTTGATGACTTTCAACTTTTTTGATCCATAAAGATCAGGAAGACAAATATTCCTTCATCAGCCAACTAATAATCAGTCAGTAGTAAGGCTCAAATTAGAGTATTTCTTGAATGGTCAGGAAACCATCAAATATAGTAAGTATTGTGTACAAAACTGCTAGATAACACAGATGGCAATTTTGAAACAACCTCTTTAAGCAGTCCATTGATTCTCAGTAGCAAAACCACCAGTTAACACAGGCGGTGGTTTTGAAACGGCCAGGGCAAAAATGCAACTGTCATTCTGTACAAAGTAGCATTTTCATCAAGGTAACCAATACAAGAAAGATATCCACAAAATTTTCAAGATGTTTGGGAGTCCTTTGGTGCATAAAAGGGCACTCCTTGAGCATCATGAGAGGAAAGCAAGTTGTCAAAGGTGAACAGGAATGCATAGATATGAATATTGTACAACGAAGTGTGCAATTGATTGTAAAAGGAGCTGATTAACAGAGTGTGATTGTAAGAGAAAACAGCATTAGATAATGTTGTAGGTGTTCTATTTATGCTCTTTGTATTCAAGTTTTTAATCTTTGGCCATAGGGAAACCAAAAAAGCTAAGCATTGGCAACTTATAGTTGGTTTTCCCCAACTGGAGGTTTCCAATATAAAAATATAAATGTATCAATTCTTGTGCTTGTTTGTCATTGCTAATAGAATGTTGCAAGTACTATCCATGTTTTCCTTTACAACAATCTCCAAACATTCAAACATACTAAACCGTCATTTGAATTAATCTTCAAGTAGGGAACAAAAATTGTGTGGTTTTGTAAATTCTAATAGCAAGTGTGTTTGAGAGTTTACAGATCATATTAGTAGTAGAGCCTGTTTCAAATAATTTTTTGGGTATTGTGGAGTTGTGGTTTGTACTGTATGATAGCAATAAAGTCTACTAAGGACAAAGAGTTAGTACATTGTGATCCAAAGATGTCTACAAGGTAGAGGAATCAAACAGTCAGAGAGGTGGCAAAGGACAAAGGAGATGATCTTGCTAAGAGAGTAGCTGCAATTGAAAACATGATGAAAATAGTGACAATCCCAAGAAAGCATTGAACAAAGGCAGGAGCTTACAACTAACAACCAAGCATCTTGTGCACTGGCCAAGTTTAGTATTGGTGAAAAAGAGCCTGAGATGAAGAAGAGATAGAAGAATTCATGGGTCAAGAGCAACCTCTAAAAAGGAATGTAAAATCTAAGCATACTTCTTTCCATATCAAAACTTAAGTGGAAGTAAAGGCTTTCAAAGGACAAATAAATGCTAGAACTCTAAATAAAGTAAACAGACATATTTTAGTGTGTATAATTTTAGCAACAATAAAAAGATCTCTTTTGCACATCTCCAAATGGAAGGACGTGATTGAATTTGGTGATAAACCTACCAAGCATCTTTTGAAAACAAGGTACCTGTTGTAACCAGGTGGAATGAATTCACAGATTTATTATGCAAGAATGTTTATCCTATTGGCCATAAAACTGATAAAAAAATCAAATGGAAGTATTCCAAGCAAGGAAGTCATCAATGGAGCTGTAATTGGACAGCTCCATTCCCCTGCATGAGGAGGAGATTCATCTTATAATATTAGATTGAGGAAAAGAACAAGCCACCAGAAGGAGAATCCTCAAATCAAAATCAGTCAAAAAATCAACCCGAGAAAGCAAAATCAGCAATACAAATCCTATAGAAAGAGTAAGTGGGATGGTTAAAAACACCACTGCTTCACAAGATATTAAATATCTCACAAATCATTGTAGCATTGTGTTAATGACGGGCATTACTGATCCAAAGCATTAGAACTTACATCCAGAAGTACATCCTAAGAATCACTCCAAGGAGAACCCTAAGAAGTCTATGGCATCTTTCAAGGACAAAAAAGAGATAGAGATCAAGGACAATT
Source organism: Sequoia sempervirens (assembly GCA_007258455.2). Taxonomy (NCBI): domain Eukaryota; kingdom Viridiplantae; phylum Streptophyta; class Pinopsida; order Cupressales; family Cupressaceae; genus Sequoia; species Sequoia sempervirens. The sequence continues at coordinate 1,025,160,790 of VDFB02281492.1, read as the reverse complement.
CAAATCTAGATGAAAAATTGGGGTGCACCATTAACAATGCAGCTAGAACAAAGAATGATGAGGAGATGTCCAAGTCATTCCAACTCAAAATCCAAGTCAAATAAACAAAGGTATATGCACTAATGGATTATCACTCCAACCTATGTTTAGGGTTTGTTTATATCATAGTTGCCAAGAGACCAAACTGGTACGAGAGACTAGTACCGGTACTAGTATGACTTTTTTCAAAAAATAAGAGACAGAGGTACTTGGAGATACCATTTTTTAATACAATTTAATAATTTATTAATTTGCTAACCTTAAAATTGAAAATATCATGACATTGAAGTTTCAAAATAAGAGTACTTAACTTCCCCAAAAACCATGGGCATGGCCATTAAAAGTTGCCCCTAATCCTTGAAAATAAATACAAATAACATGACAATGGACTAAATAATGAATCAAACTATAATGTACCCTCCTAGCCTTTGAGTTGTGGATATAACCTTTAGCCTATTCCAGAGTTCCTATAGGCTAAACGGTGTTGGTAAGGGAACTCAGTTCTAGTTCTTTCTATGGGGTTTTCAGAGCTTCAGGTAGACTTTCTATTTTTAGCAAGGGGCTGAGTCCAACACTTACTGATTATAGTAAGTCGCTTTGCATATCAGTTGTCACTCTAGTTTGAGTTTTCAAAATATTTACTATTTTTAGTAGTTACTAAAAACAGTAAGTCTACTTATGGAAACTGGCCATGGCCAGGCTACTTTAAGCAGTGTCATTTCAGTTGGGCATTGGATTTGCTAAGGTCAAATTAATTTAATATTTGTATTTCCTCTCTTGAAATGTTTTAATAAAATTATTTTATAACTTTACGTTGAGGGTCAGAGGGGTCATAAAATTGTACCTTCGCACCTAGCTGATGAACTTAAGTGTTTTTAAAGCATCAAAATGTTAATGTTATAGCAGCTTCGGTTGATTCTTCCAGCCCACTTCCTTCGAGAAAGTCTCAAATTGAATATAACCGTTGGCTATTCAATTTACCTTTTATTATTTTGTGTCTCATGCTTTGGCCGACATGTATAATTCGAAACTCATAAAAGACATTTACTATTCTAAGCCGACATCATTAAAAAGAAATGAGATCTTGTAAAACGCCGACATTTTAAAGACTTCGATTCATATATATATACACAGTTTAGTTTTCATTTGATAATCGGTTATTCTCAAATGCGAATACAATAAAGAAGCTCGACTCCATCTCCATCAAGTGCGAACAGATTCTAGATGTGAATAAGAGACTGCTATCATCTCCATCGATTTGAACTGGTATCAAGGTGCAGACTATGCAAAGGATCAGTGCGAATTCATCTGAGATCTGAGTGCGCATACACTGGTTCTGTGATATCATACAAGTGTGATCTCTTCAGTGACCTAATTGCGAATTTCTCAGATCAGTTCTGTCAAGTGTTGTCAAAGTCTGAGAGTTGAAGACCACAGTGCTAAGCAAACATTATTAGATCTGCATTCTACATCATCAGGTGTGATCTAGAGCTTGATATTTGTTATTGGTCTTGAGTTAACCTTATTGTATTTTGTAAATCTACCACTGTTGCATCAAATATAAGAGAGATCTTTGTTGCTGGGTTTTTCTCCCTCAAGAGGAGGGTTTTCCCAGGGTATATACTGTGTTATATCGTCTGATTTTTTGATTTATTTCCTGTGCACTTAATCTGTTCACAAATTTTAACATGGTATCAGAGCGGGTTTGAGGATCGTGATCAGATTATTGCACTCAGCTTATCTCATCTGTTCAGCTTGTCAAGATGGTGTATGATTTGAAGGTTGAGGGTTCAAGCGATTCCATGTCTCATTCAGCATTATCAAGCTGCATACCTTCCAACTCCAACACCTGGATAATTGACAGTGGTGCCTCCCGTCACATAACCGGATTCAAGGAGCACCTATCGAGTCTGGTGGAAAAGGATTCTTCTGAACAAGTCATCATTGGAGATGATGCCAGCTACTCCGTAAAGGGAATTGGGACCTCCACACTTCACTTGGATTCCGGCATATCGTTTCAATTGGGTAATGTTCTTTATGTTCCCGGAATCAAGCGTAATCTTATTTCTATTTCAGCCTTGGAAGATAAAGGATATCAAGTTGCCTTCTCCAAAGGCAAAGTTCTAGTGTGGATGCAGAACTCTAACTTCAAGGATGCTCAAGTAATTGGAGTTAGATATGATAACCTCTACAAGGTTTGCTCACATCCTCTACAAGCATTGGTTCATGACTCCTCCAGTCTTTGTGATCTTTGGCATTGGAGATTAGCTCACTTGCACTTCCGAGCCCTACCCATTATGGAGAAGATGGTGACAGGCCTTCCTAAATTCAACCAAGAGCACGAAGGTACATGCAAGGGATGCGCATTAGGTAAGAATATAAAAGCCCCTTTTCATATTAGAGAAAATAGATCTAAGTGTATTTTAGATCTAATTCATTCTGATTTATGTGGTCCTATGTCTGTTCCTTCGTCGAGTGGTTTTTTGTATTATGTTCTTTTCATTGATGATCACTCTAGGAAGACTTGGATTTATTTTTTGAAATCTAAAGAATCTGAGGAAGTACTGGATAGGTTTAAAGAATTTAAAGCCTTAGTAGAAAATCTTTCTGGTAAACGAATTAAGGTCCTTAGATCTGACAATGGTGGAGAATACACCTCTGGTAGTTTTCGAAACTTTTGTATTGATGCAGGGATTAAGAGGGAGCTCTGTGTTCCCTATAATCCTCAACAAAATGGTGTTGCAGAAAGGAAGAACAGAACGATTGTGGAAGCAGCAAAGGCCATGATCCATGATCAAGATTTGCAAACTTTCTTATGGGCAGAAGCTTCCAGGACAGTTGTATATGTTCAGAACAGAAGTCCTCATAAGATCTTGGAGAATATGACTCCAGAAGAAGCTTTTACAGGGAAGAAGCCTAAAGTCAGTCATTTGAGGATCTTCGGTTGTCCTGTCTATGTTCATGTTCCCAAAGAAAAGAGAATCAAACTGGAGCCTTCTGGCAAGAAGGGAATCTTTGTGAGCTACAGTGAGACATCAAAAGCTTACAGAATTTATATTCCAGGTCAGAAGTTGATAGAGATCAGTAGGGATGTCACATTCGAGGAAGATGTTGCATTCAGGAGATCCAGAGGGATTCATATGGAGATTGATAATGAAGAGTCTCCTCAGGACATGGAGGTTGACCATACTCCTGAGATTCAGAGGGAGACAATGGAACCAAAGGAAGATCTTGATCCAGTTGAACCTCTAGAACCTACTGATGGGCCTACTGACATTACTATTGGGAGGAAGAGACCTCTGTGGGCTAGTCGCACTATGCAAGAGGCTGAAAACTTTGCAGCTCCTAGAGGCACATTCAGAGAAAGCAAAAGACCACATAAGTTCTCCAGTTATGTTGCCTTAATGAGTCAGATTATAGAATCTGGGCCTTCTTGTGTTGAGGAAGCATCCAGTCTTCAAGTCTGGAGAGATGCTATGACAGAGGAGTATCAGTCAATTCTCAAGAACGATGTATGGGATATCGTTCCTAGACCCGAGGGCAAGTCTGTGGTATCTTCTAAATGGCTATTCAAGATTAAACATGCTGCAGATGGAAGCATTGAGAAGTACAAGGCAAGATTTGTGGCTTGTGGGTTTTCTCAGAAAGAGGGAGTTGACTATGATGAGACCTTTGCTCCTGTTGCTCGCTACACTTCTGTCCGAACCATCATTGCTATTGTTGCATCTAGAGGATGGAAAATTCACCAGATGGATGTGAAGACAGCCTTTCTCAATGGAGTAATTGAGGAAGAGGTTTACATAGAGCAACCTGATGAATTTGAGATTCATGGGAAGGAGTCACATGTTTGCAAGTTGAAGAAGGCCTTGTATGGTCTTAAGCAGGCTCCTCGTGCATGGTAGGAAAGGATTGATCAGTATCTATCAAGCCTGGGTTTCTTGAAGAATGATGCTGATTCAAATCTCTACTTCAAGGTAATCAATGGTGATGCATTAATTTTGGTTTTATATGTTGATGATCTAATTCTCACTGGAGAAGATTACCTGATTCTTGAATGTAAGAAGGATTTAACTTTTGAATTTGAGATGAAGGACCTTGGGCTCATGCATTACTTCCTTGGTTTAGAAGTCTGGCAGAGGCCAGATGGTATGATTTTAAATCAAGGGAAGTACACCATTGACATACTTAAGAGATTTGGCATGATGGATTGCAAATCCATGTCTACTCCCATGGAGACCAATCTTCATAAATTGAAGGAGGCTGCAGCTAGTTCAGATTTGGTGGATCCTACGTTGTACAGACAGCTGATTGGATCCTTGATGTATCTAGTTAACACTAGACCTGATATTTGCTATGCAGTGAGTGCACTTAGCCAGTTTATGTGTGATCCAAGACAGATACATCTTGTTGCAGCTAAACATATCCTGAGATACTTGCGTGGCACAGTTGGATATGGGTTGAAGTATACTTCAGATGTAGACTTGGAGTTACTTGGCTTTGATTCGATTGGGCAGGCTATGTCACGGATCGAAGAGCACCTTTGGCTGTTGCTTCAGTTTGGGTTCGCTATGATTTCTGGTGCAGCAGGAAGCATCTTAGCATTGAGTACAGAGGCTGAATATATTGCAGCTTGCATGGCAACTCGAGAAGCAGTGTGGCTTCGTAAGCTCCTTGCAGGATTGTTTGGACAATCAATGGAGCCCACCATTATTCATTGTGATAATCAGAGTTGTGTGAAGATTTCTGTCAATCCTGTGTTTCATGACAGAACCAAGCATGTTGAGATCAAGTACCACTATATCGAGATATGGTACAAAACTGTCAGTTGAGGTACATTAGCACGATGAGCAGATATTCTCACCAAGCCTCGCCGGGGTAAAGTTCGTACTTTCGAGACAAGCTTGGTATGGTGGAGAATCCAGCCTTGACTAAGTATGAGTCTCACATCAGTGAGCCTTGCTTAATGAGTTCTTCTCTGTGAGAGAAGTTCGAGGTGAAATCCCTTGTTAATGCATTTTCTTCTGACGGAAGAATTTGAGGTGAAAGCCCTCGTTTCCACCCTCTGAGAGAGTCATGGTGGATGTCATGTGTGCGACTCCATGACATATGTCGTACTTGTGTTTCACCCTCTGGGAGAGCCATGGTGAAAGTCACATTGAGGTGACAACATCACGCAAGTGATGAACACTTGTACTTACTATTGCACATTCTTCTGCGACGAAGAATTTGAGGTGAAAGCCCTCGTGTCCACCCTCTGAGTTGAGTCATGGTGGATGTCATGTGTGTGACTCCATGACAACATCACGTGAGAGAGTCCGTGATGATGATCCTTTTGTACTCATGTTAACCCTCTGGGAGAGCCATGGTGAAAGTCACATTGAGGTGACACTATCATGCAAGTGATGAACACCAGTACTTAACCATGTGATGGTTGATATCACATTGAGGTGATATACATCTCTCCTTACATTTGATTGCAGGCAATGGTGGCAGATGATTTGTCTTCAGCTGGAAGTTCTCTCCCTAGCTGAGAGGGAGTGTTAATGTTATAGCAGCTTCGGTTGATTCTTCCAGCCCACTTCCTTCGAGGAAGTCTCAAATTGAATATAGCCGTTGGCTATTCAATTTACCTTTTATTATTTTGTGTCTCATGCTTTGGCCGACATGTATAATTCGAAACTCATAAAAGACATTTACTATGCTAAGCCGACATCATTAAAAAGAAATGAGATCTTGTAAAAGGCCGACATTTTAAAGACTTCGGTTCATATATATATACACAGTTTAGTTTTCATTTGATAATCGGTTATTCTCAAATGCGAATACAATAAAGAAGCTCGACTCCATCTCCATCAAGTGCGAACAGATTCTAGATGTGAATAAGAGACTGCTATCATCTCCATCGATTTGAACTGGTATCAAGGTGCGGACTATGCAAAGGATCAGTGCGAATTCATCTGAGATCTGAGTGCGCATACACTGGTTCTGTGATATCATACAAGTGTGATCTCTTCAGTGACCTAATTGCGAATTTCTCAGATCAGTTCTGTCAAGTGTTGTCAAAGTCTGAGAGTTGAAGACCACAGTGCTAAGCAAACATTATTAGATCTGCATTCTACATCATCAGGTGTGATCTAGAGCTTGATATCTGTTATTGGTCTTGAGTTAGACCTTATTGTATTTTGTAAATCTACCACTGTTGCATCAAATATAAGAGAGATCTTTGTTGCTGGGTTTTTCTCCCTCAAGAGGAGGGTTTTCCCAGGGTATATACTGTGTTATATCGTCTGATTTTTTGATTTATTTCCTGTGCACTTAATCTGTTCACAAATTTTAACACAAAATTGTTTTAGAATGCTAGATAAGGGGGACTCCCAAGGAAGCTTATGCAAGGTTTTAAATGTATTTTTTATTAGAAACAAAGGCAAAAAGGGGCGAACTTTTTGGAGGGAAGTTAAGTTTCACATGTTGTGTTGCCTTAATCTTTCATTGAGCCTATATTATCTCATTTGGAGCCTCATTTGGTTATGTTGAGTTTGGTTGCATAACAGGATGCTGCTGGAATTTTGCTAAGGGTCTACAGTTTGTTGTTGAGGACGAAAACCCTCTTCAATCAAAAGCTGGTTTCGGTAGTGAAAGACCTACCCTAACTAGTTTGGGTGTGATTCCATTCAGGGGTCACTTCAGAGCTTCACAGTTTCAGTTTTCAGTCAGGAGACATGAAGATATTTGAGTATTTCTGAGGTTTGGGATTTGGGTTTTGGCTTGTGGAAGCGTGGCTTCATTTCTGTTTGATTTTGGTGTGATTTTGAGGTGGTTTTCAGAGTTTTCTGAGCTTTTCATATCAGGCTGAATCTGTTTATCTGATTATAACTCTCCAATGGCTTAAGATTCCTTTATGGGTATTGTTCCTATTAATGCTACTCATCAAGGCGCCTCCTAGCATGTAATAACATGAATTTATTGAGCAAGCATTGATTTTATAGAGCAGATCGCGCTAATCAGCTAGCTGCCCTGTTTGAGGGTTATTTCCAGTTTCTAACCTGCTAAGACAAGTTCTGATTTCTGCCATTGCGGGGGCTGTTAGCTAGATGTTTTGGCGCTGGGGTTGCATAGGGTTTGATGGTCTTTTTCATTGGTGAAGAAAATTGCAAGTGGAGACCTTTATTTTCTGTTGGTGCTTTCAAAAAACCCAGGTCTGATTGTATTTTCTGAGTTTGATGAATATTTGTAAAAGACTGAAAATTTCTGTTAAATGTTCTGAGCAATACAATCTGAAGTTATCATTGCAAGCTAGTCTTCCTATGCTATTTTCTGCATATATGTGTTATCTATTTATTTAGCATTTTGAATCGATGAATGGCACATGAAATACCAAGCAAACATCATCAAACAAAAAACAAACAGCAAACGTAAAACAAAAAAAACAGGGGCAATCATTACACAAACTTTATATATTATTATACCAAATATCGTTATATAATTATATTAAACCATTCCTTAGTAATGAACCAAAACTTAAATAGAAACTGACATGTATTTAAAATATCTATAATATTGTTATTATTTTAACACACTAAAACTTTCATATCATTTCCACCCTTAACAAATTAGAATATGGTGGCATGTGTTGTCATAGAAGCAATTGTGCACCTGAACTAAATAAGTTTACACTTAAAAAGCTTTCTCCAAAAGCTATAATAATACTCCTAGACTCCATACCTAATTTTGTTTAGGTAAAGAGAACTATTAAAAAAGACCTTTGTCAAATTTAAAAAGGGCATGTAGTTCATATTCTATATAATTTGCACACTTATATGTTTGTTGGCATTTATTCAGACAACTTGCATTGACACGATTTTCAACGAAATCGGTGGAACTCAACATTCATTTGTTCTGTTTTCTGCAAAACTAGTAAAATTTCCTAAAAGTGATTACAACTGTAACAAAGACTTATTTGTATCACGCAAAAAATATAGAGAAAGAGACTACGTGGTTGCTATCCAACGAAACAATATTTGCTACGGAATTGCAGACACAATGGTTAAGTCCTCTTTTTTATTAGAATATGTATCAAATTTAGGGATTTACAGAGTCAGAATAAGCCCTCTTGTTTTATTAGAATTCACGATACATAACTTGTTTAAGTGGTGAAGCTTTGAACCAAAACCACCCCACTCCTTAAAACCATGGGATTTTACTCACCAAAACCACTCTAAACCCAATCAAAACACAGGTTCAAATCATTAAAACCAATCTAAAGCCAAAGACCACCTATGAATCAGTCAAACCACAGGTTCTAGTTATTAAATCAACACTGAACCACGTGATGTAGGGTTTTTTAAACTGGAAACTTAAGGAAACGGGGGTGGGATGTCTGCATGCACATTTCTAGTACAGGTAATACACCCCAATCCCCGAGAGGTATCCCAAGGAGTCGGAGACACATCTCCCTGCAACACTAGTTTATAATGTCCCCAAACTGGATTATCATTCCAACCTATGTTTATGCTGAAAAGCATTGACTAGTGCATATGTGAACAATACTTGAAGTACCATCTTGGTACAAGCCACTTAATCTAGATAAAAGTTTTGTCATCAGAAGTTTTTGGTTATATAAGATAACAATTTATTTTTCATATTTCCTCTTCGCTGCAAATTTTCATGTTCAAGAGATCCTAAAGAATTTCCTGAAGGATTAATAATTTTTCATATCTCCACATGAATTTATCAAATTCCATTATATATTCAAGAATTAGAATTTATGTAAATTTCTTTCCATTGGTATAATGCTTTTGAACCTTTTCAATATTTTTAATCTATGTTACCGGGTTCTTCAAAAAAGGACTCTGTGCCCACTCCTGGAGCATTTGGGTACGGAAGCGGCCTGGGGAGCGTCTGGGAGCGCCCTGGCAGCCCAGGGTTCTCTCTGGGTCCTTCTTGGGCGCTCCCAGGGCGCTCCCAGGCACTCCCAGGGTGCTGCCAGACAGAAAATGTTAATTTAAATTATCCTTTTTTCGTTGCAGTAGTTTGTGATCTGTTTTAGCTTGCATTTCAAATTAATTTCAAAGGTATTATTTCATTATCAGCTTCTTAAATGTTGCTTTTCAATTTAGTAGATTTATAAAATATTTATTTTAGTATAAACATTGACATTAATCCAATATTGTAATAACTAGATGGTTTATCGTCAGATCCCTATTATCATTGTAAGTTTGTAATTGTAATAATTTTCATTTGAATTGTGACTTTAGACATATATGATATATAACATAATATTGAAATTTTGAACTATCAAATGGCAGTTATCTTTATCACTACCATTGATCAATGATTCAATGATGAATTGATGACTGATGATTGATGAAGTATACTATATCATACTATCAAATGTATTTACAATTTTGTTTATTTTTAATTTTTTGCATATATATATACAGCCGTACCCAAACGTACCGTATTTCAGGAAAAACAAATTGCCGTACCGGCATACCCGTATCCCATACCCGTGCCCAATCCCATACCAAAACTGGCAACTTAGTTTTTAATAGATGAATTAGCTAGAAATGGTCAACATATCAGAACCCAATAGGGAAAATTCAAAATATTAACCAGAAACCAAACCACAGGCCCAGAATAAACAGAAAAGAGCCTAGCTGAGCTCTTATACCATTTGTCATATACTTAAAAAGTACATATGGGAAAATACATAATATTCACATATCAAAACTAAAAGAGAATAAATCATTTGATAGTTATGAAGAGATCAGATAGGAAAGAGGCCCGTCTCTAGAAGGTGCTCTTCCATATCTAATTAGATCTAGAACAGAATTCCACACCTGTCCTAGGTTACAGCCTTATTATGCATCTCAAGTTCCTATTATGTGCCAATCTACCTAGGCATTATGATTTAGCAAGGTTTTTACCATCTATTGTTTGTCCATATCAACTCTTGAGCCCCACTTGTTTGTACCATGTTTATTTTCTTCTCAGCATCTCTTAGAATATCTGTTGAATGAACACATTGTATTTCATATTACCTTTGTTAATAAGGGAATCATCAAACATGTTCCAACTTCCAAGCAAGAGAGAAATGTCAGCAATAACAAAGACATCAATACAAATATAAAAAGTGTAAAATGTAAACAAATGCAACTGGTTGGCTTCTCTTTGCACAATCATCATTACTACTATCAACAGGAGGTTATGTATTTCCGCCCAAGATCCAATCAAACAATAGCTCTTGAAACATCATATTTCTAAAATATATCAGAGCTTTCAGCATATAGGTAATAGAAAAAATTAGTTAAATGCTCAGACCAAAAATCACTGAGTAAAACCTATCCTGCAACAGCATACAATTTCACTTTACATTGCTTCAATATTTGATTGAGAAGCTCCCAATTGCTTCTATCTCAATTTAGACAGGAAGGAAGATGATCTTGTTCATCTAAAAAATCCAGTCAATGTTAAAGTAGAAAAACAACCTTGGAATACGGAGACTGTAGTGACTTCCATATTTAGCATGAAGACAAATAGAACGATCAGCACAGAGAAAAGCCAATTTTGAATAATCGTCGCCCAATACCTACATATACATGGAACAGACAAATGAAATAATATCATATATGCATATGTAGTATGAAGATTAACATAATAGTCAGCACAGAGAAAAGTTGTTTTTGTTCAATTCCTAGGTACCTACACAAGCATTGAATAACTGAATGCTGCATTGTCTTATATAGGACTATAAATATTAAGGTTAAAACCACCAAATCACACCCAACCGTCTATTTCAAAAATATCTCACTATTTAAGCTAGTGCTATGCATGAATTGATGATTGATTCCACGAAAAAACACATAAGAAATGAAAGAAGTGTGAACACCTAAACATGCATATATAGTTATACCAAGAACTCATGCTTCTTCTGATCAATCAAGAAACAACAATCAAAACCCTTGGTTATTTTGTTTCAGACAATAAATACAGAATCACTATCAATGAAAGATGCAGATGACCTCAGTAATGCAACAACTAAGATGGCAAAATTTTCTTTAAGTATGTAGCATTATTTGTCAAGTGACTACTAAACAAGAATTCTTAGTGTTCCATGCATAACACCCAATCATAATAATAATAATAAAATGATGCTTAAAACATTACTAATAAACCCTTTCAAAAACAAAGGTAAGCGAAGCCAGAGAACACATTCTCTTCTGAGCAGCATTCACAAGGAAAAATGAGGTGTACAAAATCACAAATATGGTGCAGCTTTGATATGCAAGATACGCAAATAAATGAGCTGCTCTACTGCAAACTAACAATCTATCAAAAGAAGAATATTGAAGAGAACTCAGCTCATAAACCAATCTATAATGATAAACCTGACTTAATTGTCTTGATCACATATCTTAATGATGCCACCATTGTAGACAAGATCTTCCAGCAAGTAAAATTCTGATGCTATGAGCAACCATCTGGCATCTAAATGTCAAATTTATTTGTTAATTCAGATAAAAAGGGTCTGTGATTAAAATAAAGATGTATGCTCAAATTTGTTAGTGCTTGTAACATAAAGTTATAATGGTCATTTTAATCTTCCTGTCTTAGTGGTGGTAGGCTTAGTAATAAAGTATTACTACGAGCCTAAGGCAAATGACAGTAATGCAAAATATAGAGAAAAAAGTAGCACATATGTTAATGTCCTTAACATCAAACGTAGAAGCATACCAAAGAACATTTCTCTATTTTAATGTCCTTAACATCTATTAGAAATATACATCCATTCAAGGTCACCTACCTATGATTTGCCTCAGCAACCTGATGAAATCTAGCGAATCTTTGATGGTGAACCACGTCCTAGTGACCAGCACTCAATTTTGTGCTAAAAATCAATAAAAAAAACCCAATTAAATAGTGATTTCATGTGGTTAGGGTTTCACAAGGGGTTGACTGGGCAATCTTTTTGCAATTTAAACCCTTAAAAAATGTTGAACATTGTTGAAAATTGCGACTGATTAAATCGTATTTTTTGGGGAAAAAAATCGTTTTCGACAAGAGATTTTACAAAAATCGCGACTTTTGCATTTTTTGAGGATATATGCTTCTATGGGGAATATTATAAATTTGTTCCTAAAAAAGCAAGGTTGGAAGAAAGAAGCAAAATATGTTAGTAGACACTGTCAACTTGTGAATTCTCAATTCAGTCCTAAATTTCTAATGTTATTTAATATGATTATATAACATATATGATGAATTCCCTTATACATGAATTATTCCAATTTTTTATACTTTTTAAATTTTCCTTCTTTCTAATTGTCATCACCTACCATCTTTGAAGGCCTCCCTCAAGTTGTCCTAGCAACACATATTGTTGTCCTTTGCCATCCTTGTCCTAAAAATTCCATGGAACATAGTTATATTGTTGACAAGGGCAGCAAGAAGAATATTCCTGTTGGTATTGGGGATCATGGGCTTTTCTATAGGTTGATGTAGAGGAAGCAAAAGAACATGCTTTGATGGCAGAAGTGATCAAGATTATAGTTCATTTGGCATCAAAGATGGGATTTAAATCTGAAATATCTTTCTTATTTGGCTAAAGAAAATATAGTTGGTGGCCTTCCAACAATTCAAAATCAGCAAGGTGTTTGTGAGGTATGTCAAGTTGGCAAGTAACAGATGAAGCCATTTGATGAAGGACAAGCAGAGTGAGCTAAAGAGGTTTTTCAATTGACACATGCTAGCATTTGTGGTCCTAAAAAGACAACATCAATCTTCAGCCAAGTATTTATTTTGTTTTTAGATGACTGCACAAGGAAAATATGAATGTATTTTCTAACATCAAAATCGGATGTGTTTAAGGAGTTCAAGAAATTTGAGGCTATATCAGGAAAGAAAAAAATCCAACAAGAGTATTAAATTCTCAACTTATTTAATGACAAAGAATTTTGTTGTAAGGATTTTTTTAATTTTGCACTCAAGATCCAAAGGCACCTTCAAAAAAATGGAGTGCTAGAGAGGTGAAATCATACCATCATGGAGATGGCAATATGTCTGTTAGAGAACAAATTTGTTTCTCATAAATATTAGGCAGAAGCAATACACACATCCATGCTATTAAAATAATATTCTTTATTTATTTATTAATGCTCAACTATGTAAAATATTGTAAAATATCTAGATAAGATCATCACTGTTGTCCGAGATCTTATCTGAAGTTTCTTTTAGAAACTTCCTGCTCTTTCTTGAGATAAGATCATGTTCGATCTTATCCTTGTACATTTTGTAATCTATTTATTGAGCACATTGCTCTCATAAATAACATCAATTTTTTACCAATTACTTGCGTAATATGGTATCAGAGCCAGATTGCTCAAAATTAAATTTTTAATTCATAAAAATCTTTTTAAAGGTTTTTTCAGCTATTGAATTAAAAATTTAATAAAATCTTCCTGAAAATATTTCTGAAGATTTTTTGTGAGTAAGAATTTTGAAAAAAAAAAATTGGAATTTTTCCTATGGCTACTCAGAAAAAAATTTGAGGGTCTTGAGTTTGACATTCGTGGGCTTCCTGCAATTTTTTTCATGGTTAAAATCGAGGCTCTTTCTAGTTCTCCTGCGTTTTCTCTTTCTTCGTGAATTTTGTGGATTGTGAGTTTGTGGTCGCGTGTTTTTTTTAGGCCACGGATTGTTTATTGTCCATGTCTTCGACAGGCGCGACTCCTGTATCTCCTGTGACGGGATCTTATTCTTCGTGTTTCTAGTGCAAACGCATGTAAATAAAGACACATTTTTTGTCTCTATTTTTCCTGGCACGGCTAGACGCGTTTTCTGCCATCACTTGGTCACGATTTTCTGAGGATTTTTGGGCACGATTTTCTTGCTTTCTGGGTGACACCTCTAGTTTCTTTTGTGGCAGGATTTCTGGCAACAATTTCAGACAAATTCCTGCATTTTCTGCAAGTTTCTGGTTTATCAATGGCGGTCAGGGTTTTCTGATTTTCGTCTAGGGTTTTGACCCAGTTTTTGAAGGCAATTTTTTTTTCTAATCGCAGATTCTTGGTGGGTTTTTCGAGATCTCAACTGGGTTGGTCTCCGAATTTTCTAGGTGCATCGTTTTTCGTGCCTCAATTTTTGAGCCAGCAGATTTACATTGATTTATGTGCCTGATTATGTGTCTTTAATTTGAAACTCATGCCTCGGGTTTTGTGCATCAGCCTCTTCTTAGTACCTTGTTTTTTGTGCCTCAAAAAGCACGAAGATGGCCAGTTTAAATAATTTGATGCTAGAGGGCAGTCAGATATTTAATGGCAAAAATTACAACACTTGGAAGCAGCGGATGATGACAATCTTTGAAAACCGCTGCCTTGATCAAATGATCCTCGGTAAAGTTACTTGTCCCACATTGACAGGTAAGGATTAGGAGAAGTTCGATGAGCAGAATCGTGAGGCGATAATGCTTATCAAGCTTTCAGTCACGGATGATCAGCTCCCCCAGATTCCGCTTGGAAAATCAACAACAGAGATTTGGGATCATTTGAAGGGCTTGCATGAAACTTCCGACAAACACCGTGCGTTTTCTCTGAAGAATATGTTGTTTTCCATCATGATGGATGAGAAGACAACTCTGCAAGCGCACCTGAACAAAATCCAAGAGATCAAAGATCAATTGGAGGCGATTGGTCGGAAAATGGAGGAAGACATGGTCGTGATCACCCTAAAGAGTCTACCTAAGTCCTATGAACACTTCATAGAGATTCTCAACATTACATCTGCGAATGTTGACCTCAAGTTTCCAGAATTTTGCACTATCCTCTTGCAGCGGGATCCTTGGAGACAATAGTTCGGTAGTAGTGCATCATCATCCTCCATAGAACAGGCCTTTGCAGCTAAAACCCAGCAAAAGCAAAAAGGGAAAGGTCAGCCTTCACAACAGAAAGGCTCAAGTCAAACCTCCACCAACCCGAAGAAGAAAAATGTTCAGTGCAACTACTATCATAAATTTGGCCACATAAAGAAGGATTGTCATGCTCGTTTGGCTTCTAAGAAAAAGAAGCAGGGAGCGTCTCAGCAGAAAGCGAATGTCGCTGAGCACTCTGAGCAAAAGGAATCTGCCTTTTATGCACTCATGGCAAAAAGGCCAGCAAACCATGTCAAATCCTCTGCTTGGTACATAGATTCTGGTGCCTCGCGTCATTTCTCACATAGGCGTGACTGGTTCACAGACTTTTCCCCTTGCGCTAACTCAGTGATTTTTGGAGGAGGCGAGGAATACACAGTTGTCGGCACAGGCACTGTTCAGGTTCAGTCTAGCGAAAGGGATCTCATATTCCTCAACGTGTATTATGTGCCTAATATGGAGCTCAACCTTCTCTCAATCAATCAGATAATGCAGCATTCTCCCCAGATGGATGTGGTGTTCAGCTCGCACAAATGTTCTATTATGGATCAGGAGACTTGCACAATGGTGGCCATTGGGATAGAGGATCATAGCCTCTACAGGCTTGTTGACACAGGTGATTCTCCAAAGTTAGCCTTGGTAGCCAGGAATTCAGTTGTCACTAGTCTTTGGCACTAGCGATATGGGCACTTGAATGTGCACTATCTCTCTCAGCTCGCTCGGGAGGGACTTGTAGCTGGCTTACCTAACATTCAGACTCAGCATCAGGGTGTTTGTGGTGCTTGTCAGGCCAGAAAGCAGCATCGGACACCGTTCAAGGATGGCAACTCTTGGCGAGCTTCTAAGGCACTTCAATTAGTTCATGCTAATATTTGTGGGCCTATGTCTACTTCTTCTGTAACTGGTTGCAAGTACTTTCTACTCTTTGTTGATGATTATAATAAGAAGATGTGGGTGTATTTCAGAAGTTTAAGGCCTTGGTCGAAAAAGAGTCCAGTTCTTGTATCATAACTCTTAGGTCAGATAATGGGGGAAATTCTATTCTAGTGCATTCTCCAACTTCTGTGATACCCATGGGATAAAACATCAGTTGACCACACCCTACACTCAGCAAAACGGTGTTGTAGAGCGGCCCAATTGTACGATTGTTGAGATGGCTCGCTCCATGTTGCAACATAGGAGTGTTCCTACCAAGTTTTGGGCAGAAGCAATAAATACTGCAGTCTATCTCCTTAATTAGTCACCCACTCATGCCGTTAAGGGGAAGACTCCTAAGGAAGTTTGGACTGGTCGCAAACCCAAGATCAATCATTTGAAGGTTTTTGGCTCTCTTGCATATGTTTGGATTCCAGAGGCCAAGCGCTCTAAGCTGGATTCCAAGAGCCAGAAACTCATGTTCACAGGGTATAGTGACAACCACAAGGCATACCGGCTGATTGATATAGACACTGTTCATCTTATCTTCAGTCGGGATGTTGTCTTTGATGAGGAACGAGGACCTTTCCAACTCTCCTCACCTGTTCAGCATTCAAAGGATCGGCCCCTGTCGGCTCCTAATGTGGGCGTCGTTAGGTTCACCTGATGGGAGGGATGACGAAGACCTTAGTCTTTGATGATGCTCAACCTGAGTTTCCTCCAGATGATAGTGAAAATCCCCTTGCTGAACCTATTCCAGAACAACCAAATCCAGTTCCTCCTGTTACATCTGATGTTGGCACTTCTACTCTCCGCCGAAATGGTGGGCTACGACTATCAGTGATCTTCGTGCTGATGAGCTCATTGATGGTAGATCATCCAAAAACAAGAGCAAACAGCAGTCTACAATGAATTTTGCTCTCATGGCCAACATCCACAATGTTTATGAGCCTCAAACATATTCAAAGGCTAAAGGAATTCCTGAGTGGGAAAAGGCGATGGAATCTGAATACCAAAGTCTTTAGAAGAATCATACTTGGGTCCTTTCTGATATCCCTTCAGGGAAGAAGCCCATTCGCTGCAAATGGGTGTACAAGGTGAAATACAAAGCTGACGAAACCCTTGACAAGTACAAAGCTCGTCTGCTTGCACGGGGGTTCTCACAAAAAGAAGGCATTGACTATGAGGAGACTTTTGCTCCTACAGCCAAAATGAATACCATATGGCTCGTCCTTGCCTTAACAGCCCAATTTGGTTGGAAGGTCCATCAGATGGATGTGAAGAGTGCTTTCCTCAATGGTGAGTTGAAGGAAGAAGTGTACATGACACAGCCTCTAGGTTTCAAAGTTGTTGGTCAAGAACAAAAGGTGTGCAGATTGGTCAAAGCACTCTACGGCCCGAAACAGGCTCCTCGGGCTTGGTACATAAAGATTGATAAGTGCCTCACAGATCATGGCTTTTAGAGGAGTCCATCTGACTCGAACCTGTATGTCAAGAATACTGGTAATAAGATCCTGATTGTTGTTGTCTATGTGGATGACTTGATCATTACTGGCAGTTCGGCACATTTGATCGCTAAGATCAAATAGGATTTGTGCAAAACTTTTGACATGACAAACTTGGGCCTCCTGCATTATTGTTTAGGTGTTGAGGTTTGACAGACAGAGAGCAGCAATTTTCATCTCCCAGTCCAAGTATGCTCGAAGTCTTCTGATAAGTTTCGAATGCAGGATTGCAAACCTGCCTCCACACCCATGGAAAAAGGGCTTAAGTTGTCATCTAAGTTCGATTCACCTGTGGTAGATGAAACATTGTTCAAGCAACTAGTGGGCAGCCTCATCTATCTCACTGCCACTAGACCTGACTTGAGTTTTGCTGTGAGCTACATATCACGCTTCATGACAGCCCCCAAGGCTAATCATTGGGTAGCAGCGAAGCGTATGCTGCGTTATGTGAAAGGCACTACTGATTTTCAACTCTTGTACACTCGGAGTCATGATCCTAAACTCAGTGGATTCACAGATTCAGATTGGACAGGTTCAGTTGATGACAGGAAATCAACATCTAGGTATGTGTTTAGTTTGGGATCCAGTGCAATCACATGGACTAGTAAGAAGCAGCAAGCAGTGGCTCTCTCCTCGACAAAAGCAGAGTATCGGGGAGCAGTAGAAGCAGCATGTGAGGCAGTTTGGCTTCGCTAGATGCTTGCAGGATATGCAAATATCTCAAGCAGGTCTGACTCCCTTGTTTTGTGATAATCAGGGAGTTCTCAAACTTGCCAAGAATCCGGTATTCCATGAACGAACCAAGCATGTGGAAACTCACTGTCATTTCATTTGGAAGCTAGTTGAAAACGGATCAGTTCAGTTGCTGTATATTCCAACAGAGGAGCAGACAGCAAACATTCTCACCAAGTCGCTCAGTCCAGACAAATTTGTCAAATTCAGAAGGCATCTTGGTGTAGTTGATAGATTGAGCATTAAGGGAGGGTATTAAAATAATATTCTTTATTTATTTATTAATGCTCAACTATGTAAAATATTGTAAAATATCTAGATAGGATCATTACTGTTGTCTGAGATCTTATCTGAAGTTTCTTTTAGAAACTTCCTGCTTTTTCTTGAGATAAGATTGTGTTCGATCTTATCCTTGTACATTTTGTAATCTATTTATTGAGCACATTGCTCTCGTAAATAACATCAAATTTTTACCAATTACTTGCGTAATATATGTATCTACTCAATCAGTCTCCAACAAAAGTAGTACAAAAGAAAACTCCAGAAGAAACATGAGTTTAACAAAAAACCAAAATAAGTCATCTAAAAGTTTTGGTTCAGTTGTATATGTATGGATTCTTGAAGAAAAATGAACCAAACTTGAAGAAAAAATGCAAGAAACTGATGCTTACATACATGCTATTACAACAATCATAAAGCATATCAATTGGTTGATGTTGATATGCTTTATGATTGTTGTAATAGTATGTTGCTTTATGATATTTGTGCAAAGTTGTTTCAAGTAACAAAAGAACAAATATCAGACCTGAAAGTTGCTGGAAATGAAAATAAATTGGCTGAAAATTCAGGTATGTTACATGAGAGATATCAACCTAAAGTAGAGGATAATTCTGAAGAGTATTCTCATGAAATTCCCAGCCAAAAGGTTGCTACAAACACCTTAAATCAGAAAAATAACAACACTCATTTGGACAGGAAGCCATAGAAAAGACCAAAAAGTGATACAACACTATTGGTAAGGTTCGGTTAAATGAGATTCTTGATATGAGGATGGAAGAATGATCAAAGAGGTAAGACATCCAATACAATGAATTATGCTTTGATGTCTAACCTTCATTACTCATTTGAGCCTATGGTATATGAAGAAGCCATAGGTGGACCAAAATGGTAAGCCAAATATGGACCTATGATGATGAACCAAACAAGGGTCTTCGAAGAGCTACCCACTAGTAAGAAACGCATTGGTTGCAAATGATTATAGAAGGGTAAAGTATAGAAAGATGTAAACAAAGAACAGATTGACTATGATGATAAATTTTTGCTCCTATTAAAAAAATGGAAAGAATCCGATAGCTTCAAGTCATGGCAGCACAATTTGGATGGAAACTATATCATATGGACATGAAAAGTGTCTTCCTCAATGGAGATTTAGAGGAAGAAGTCTAGATGCACCAAATGCAAGGATTTCAGGATTCAAGAAAGAAACATCTAGTTTGTAGATTGAAGAAAGATCTCTATGATTTGAAAAAAGCTGCCAGGGCTTGGTGTATAAAAATTAATAAATATGTAGATTAACAAGGTTTCAAAAGAAGTCTTTAGAATCCCAACCTATAAATCAAAAGTGTAGATGGTGATATAGTTATTATGATAATGTGTGTAGATGATATCATGATTACAAGTATTGAGGTTGGATCAATTACAAAGGTAAAAATCAAATCTATATCAAGCTTTTGACATGATAGATTTAAGCCTCTGCCAAAAGCTTGTTGGACAGATGAAGTATAGGAATTCCAACTTATATTTCAAATGAATGGATGGTGATATAGTGATTCTGGTGATATCTGTATATGACATCATCATTACAGCCCAGGTAAAAAGTTCCAAGCAATAACAAAGGTAAAATCAGATCTATGTTCAACTGTTGACATTATAGAAGTAAGCCTCCTACATTACTACTAGGCGTAGAAGTTTGGCAAATAGATAAACATATTTTTGCTTCACAAACAAAATATATCAAAAGTTTGTTAGATAGGTTCAGGATGGCAGATTGCAAAATCTCATCTACAGCTATGGAGATAGGACTGAAACTTTCAACCAAGATTAAATCGAAGGCAGTAAATGAATTAGTCTACAAAAACTAGTTGGCAGTTCGATCTATCTTATAACTGCTAGGTCTTACTTGAGTTATACAGTCAACTTATATCTCTCAATTTATGACAACTCCAAAAACAAAACATTGTGCTAAGATATGTTAAGGAACATCAAATTTTCACATTCTGTATGGTAAAAATAAGATTCGGCTATGTGGATATTCAGAATCAAAATGGGCAAGATCCATGGATGATAGGAAATCTATATCAGGTTATGTGGTCAGTCTTGGAATAGGAGCAGTTTCATTAATCAACAAGAAACAACATGCAGTTTCACTTTCCTCTAAAGAAACAAAATATATAACAGCAGTAAAAGGGGCCCATGAAGCAGTTTGGCTTAGAAGAATGCTTACAAATTTATGAGTTCATTAAAATGGGCCCACAATACTTTTTCCTGTGATAACCAGGGAATTCTCAAGCTGGCAAAGAATCCCATCTTTTATGAGGAAACAAAACATGTTAGATGTACATTGTCATGTCATTCAACAACTCATAGAAGATGGAGAAGTTGAATTGCAAAAATGTCCAACCCAAGATCACAGATATTCTCACCAAGCCTCTTGGCCCAACTAAATTTGTAAAATTTAGAAACAAGCTTGGTTGTATTTTCTGAAATCATCATTAAGGGAGGATA
This sequence comes from Sequoia sempervirens, assembly GCA_007258455.2. NCBI lineage: Eukaryota > Viridiplantae > Streptophyta > Pinopsida > Cupressales > Cupressaceae > Sequoia > Sequoia sempervirens. The sequence goes on along the minus strand of VDFB02281492.1, from coordinate 1,025,139,913 downwards.
TTATGTTTGCAATATAAAGTTATAATGGTCATACTAGTCTTAGTGATAGGCTTAGTAGTAAAGTCAGTTTATGATTTTAGTTTACCTTATCAAGTAATGTGATCATGACTCAATGTTCTCTTAAGTTATTTTAGGGTTAGGGTTTATGTTGTTGCTTTCCTATAAAATCAGCATTGCCCTTTCATTAATACATACAAGATATATTTCTCTCCTTCAACAACTCTCTTGTGTTCTTGCTTGGTTTCTTTGTATGCATCAGTTTTCATAACAAACATTAAGAAAATTATTGGAAAATAACAACTTCAAAGAAAGAACTTGTCTAAAACTTGGCCATGTTATGCAGCTTAAGGGTCAGAATCTTCCTGCCATATTTTCCTAGGTCAGATTACATTGTTGAAATTTTCTTACTACTTTTTATATTCATCAAAACTATCCTAAGTCATTCTTATGTGCAATCCAAATTTAGATACTAATTCTGTCTCTCTCCCTTCCAAGTCTTGTTCTCTCTTAGGCTAGCTTCCATAATCAATGAAAGCCAATCTCATCATCTTGATATTGTTGCAGATAGAATTTTTGGAATGATCTTGGCAAAATCGAGTTCATTAAACATTAACATAATAATGATGGAAATTCAGAAAAAAAAGAACATAATAGTGATGGAAAGCCTCGTGTGCACTGTACTATGTAGTAGAATTTGGATTCAACCAAGAATATAACAAATTTTCCAAAGAACTACAAACAGATATAAAATTGGAAACTTGTGCTAATATAATAAAGCATGGAAGAAAAACCTGGAAATCAATAATTTCTGCCACCAAATGTCGCTCAAATTTCAATGATAACTGTTGCAATTCATATACTTTTACTTGAGGTGGATAGGTGCCTACAAAGTATCAGATGAAAATGTACTTATTAGATATTACACCTGTCCAGAGAGTAACCAAATATTTCCCTGGAAACTAATACTAGCAAATAAGTCAACAGAAACCAAAAAGAATTGATAAAATTATACCATAGCATCCCTAACAAGAATATTCAATATCATTTAGTTAACTAATCATTAAAAGTCATGCTCCAGGCACAACATAGTCTTTTCTAGTCGGCCATGTAGCCAACTAAAAATAAATTACTATTTTGTTTTTATTTAAATCTCCTAAGGAGGTCTAGTCTCATAATTTTGAATTTCTTATGTGTTGTATCCTTGCCATGTAAATTTGATTGTGGGGTAGGGGAGTGCTCCCATTATTCTTCCATTGGAGTTTATAGTGGTTTATATGTTTTCCTTATTTTAACATCTTTCAACAATATCATTGATATCAAAGCGGTGATTCGCACAAAGTGGGACAAGTTTGAGAGCTTTTCCACATCATTCCAATCAAACTTCTATGCAGTATTGAGGAAGTAAAGTGACCTCATAAAGTTGGTAATTGTAATGTCCTCAAACAAGCATTTATGGAAATATTTTTGGTTATTTAAGTTCCAGTCTTAAATAATTAAAACCTGTTAGTGTTATAGCGGTGGGAGATATTTTCTCCTAGATAAAATAAAATAAAATGAAAAGATGCTCAAGTCAGATCAGCCTTTTGATGTACAAATCATATTTTATATTTTCTATTTCTTCTAGGGGCCGACCTAGAGAAGAGGTCGACCTTCATTGTATATAAAGGAGTTGAAGATACCTCATTTGAACATGACAAGCATTCATTCCAATTCGCACTAAGCAGCAGTTCGCATGTTTTAGAAGCAGATCAGATTTTTTGAAGGAAGTTTATCATTTGCTCAAGGAGAAGCATCTTATATATTTTTGTATAAGTCTTGGCCAAATTCAAGGGCCTGAGTTGTAAGCAGATTTCTGCTTTGATTCTTTTATTTAATAAGAAGATTATTTGTTGGGTTTTTCTCCCTCGAGTAGGACGGCTTTCCCAGGGTAAAAAATGCTGTGTTCTTTGATCTGTGTGTTGTATTACTGCTTATTGACATTTCTGATCATAAAACTAACAAAACCAGTGCCTTATAAACCCTAAACTATATTAACATGAACACAATTGTATTAATGAATCATTTTATGCTTCAAACTTCATTAATTTATCCTAAAATGACTAATCCTAATATTACTGGTCACTCCACAACAAGATGATATACTACAGATTTAAATATTTCTCTAATCCACTAAACCCAAATTACAAGCAAACTCGCAAAGGAAAAATGAATCGCAAAGCATTTCCTATATTATGCAAGTCTATGATGCATTACAAAATGCTGCACACTAGCTTTGATTAATTGCAAATATAAGGTTTACAATAGGACCACCTATAACTTGAATTGACAATGCACAACTAGGGCTTCCACCTCCATTAAAGTTTCAATACAATCTCAAGGTGAGACTTTCCTTTCAACCAAGAGGGGTTTTTCCCTTTCGCAAATGTGATCTTTGAATTTTCGTCCTTCAACCTTTGTAGATCTACAAGTTTCCATCGTCAAATCTGAACAGTTGAACACAAGGGCTCACAGCGAGTTCTAGTTAGATTTTGGCATATTTTTCATCATAATCATTCAATTAAGCCTCTAAATCCTTGATACATCTAGAAAGGGTATTGAAATCAGCAATATTGGCTTTCCACTCAAGGCTGGTACACAACAAAGAATGCCCATACCTATCAAGCATCATTTTCCTTTGAATCGTGCTTGGACCACACATAAGTGTGCGAAAACGTGCTTGGGAGGCATGGTAGAATGGCCCCTATGAGCTCCCATATATTAAAGTATTATTGTAATATTTAATGGTCATCTTAGCTTTTAGTTAGTCAGTAGTTTACTTTCAATTAACTTAGTTTGCTTCATTTAGCTTTTAGTAACTTTCAATTAATTACTTTAGTTAATGATTGTTTCCTTTTAGAAACTGTTAAATTTAGTGATCAAATAAGTGCACAGAAAATTAATTCAAAATTAGACACAGAAACACAGCATATACCCTGGGAAAACCCTCCTCTTGAGGGAGAAAAACCCAGCAACAAAGATCTCTCTTTTATATATATAAGTAAAGGCAGTAATTCTCTTTACAATGAGGCAAATACAAGGCCGATATTCAGCATCAACTCAAGATGCAATAACAGAAGATACACTATTCTTCCTTGTAACCTGAATCTGCACTTTTGAGAAATTCGCAATCTGCTCTTAAAGGAATTCGCACTTGAATGAGAGAAAATTCGAACTTGCTTGAATATTTATCTGAATTGTATATTGATTGTGAAGTAGCCTCCAGCGAACTCTTTATATATAGCCAACTAAAGAATATCTCCAAAGGAAGTGACTTTTCATGTTACAATGTCGGCCTCTTGAACAAAGACGTCTCATTAAAAAAATCGCGCCACTTAGGATGAAGTCGGCTATTAAAAAAATCGCGCCCCTTGAAGTATAAAAGATATTTGACAAATAATAAAGAGTCATCATTTAATGTTTATCTTTCATTAGCAAATCAGTATGACTCTTAATTTGTGCCTTTAAGAGATCTTATAAATCAGATAAACAATTGCTGGAAGTTGCATCGAAGCTGTATGAACATTAACACTCCCTCTCAGCTGAGGAGCACACTTCCAACTACTCAAGACATCTTACCTCATCGTGATGTCAAATATTGCCTCAATGCAACATCAACCATAATGGCTACAACCATGCTATGGTGAACAAGGGAATATCACCTCAACGTGATATTGGATATCGCCTCAACATGATATCTACCATAATGGCTACAACCATACTATGGTGAGTAAAGGAATATCACCTCAACGTGATATTGGATATCGCCTCAACACGATATCTACCATAATGGCTACAACCATACTATGGTAAAAGATAGATATCACCTCAACGTGATATTGGATATCACCTCAACACGATATCTACCATAATGGCTACAACCATACTATGGTAAGAGATAGATATCACCTCAACGTGATATTGGATATCGCCTCAACATGATATCTACCATAATGGCTACAACCATACTATGGTAAAGGATAGAAAAGCTCAGCGATCTGAGACTCTTTTCTCAGTCAAGGCTGGATTCTCCACCATACCAAGCTTATCACCGAAATATACAAACTTTATCACTGGAGAGAGCTTGGTGAGAATGTCTGCCACGCTCTCTCGGTGCTGATGTGCTTCAAGCTGTCTGACCTTTGTGATACCATATCTCGATGTTAGTGGTGCCCAGTCTCTCATGCCGTTACGTCATGAAAACGGGATTGATGAAAACTTCACACAACTCTAGTATCACAATGGATGATAGTAGGCTCCATTGATTGTCAAACAATCGAAGGAGCTTACGGAAACCACTGCTTCCCAGGGTTTGCCATACAAGCTGCAATGTACTCGACCCTGGGCGTACTCAATGCTCACCGGATGATTGTTTCTGCTACACGGGAAATCATAGCGAGAACAAGCGAAGCAACAACGAGGTGCTCTTCGATGATACGCACACGTCCCGAATGCAGTAAAACCATGTAACTCAAGTCACGCGCTGAAGTATATCTCAACCCATATCCAAGCGTACCGCGCAAGTATCTCGGGATATGTTTAGCTGCAACAAGATGTATCGTCTCCGGATCACATAAAGACTAAGTTCACTCCTTTGCATAGCAAATATGGGGTCTAGTGTTAACCAGATACATCAAAACCCAATCAACTGTCTATACAATGTAGGATCCACCAAGTCTGAATTAGCTGCAGCCTCCTTCAACTTATGAAGGTTGGTCTCCATTGGTGTAGACATGGATTTGCAATCCATCATGCCAAATCTCTTAAGTATATCAATGGTGTACTTTCCTTGACTTAGAATCATCTCATCTGGTTTCTGCCAGACTTCTAAACCAAGGAAGTAATGCATGAGCCCAAGGTCCTTCATCTCAAATTCTGAAGTCAACTCCTTCTTGCACTTGAGAATCAGGTGATCTTCTCCAGTAAGAATCAAATCATCAACATATAAAACCAATATTAATGTATCACCATTGATTACCTTGAAATAGAGATTTGAATCAGCATCATTCTTCAAGAAGCCCAAACTAGATAGGTACCGATCAATCCTTTCGTACCAAGCACGAGGAGCCTGCTTAAGACCATACAAGGCCTTCTTCAGCTTACACACATGTGACTCCTTCTCATGAACTTCAAAACCATCAGGTTGCTCAATGTAAACTTCTTCCTCAATTACGCCATTGAGAAAAGCTGTCTTCACGTCCATCTGATGAATCTTCCATCCTTTCGATGCAGCAATGGCAATGATAGTTCTGACAGAAGTGTAACGGGCAACAGGAGCAAATGTTTCTTCGTAATCAACTCCCTCTTTCTGAGAAAACCCTTGAGCTACAAATCTTGCCTTGTACTTCTCAATGCTCCCATCTGCAGCATGCTTGATTTTGAAGAGCCATTTTGAAGATACCACTGATTTGCTCTTAGGTCTAGGAACAATGTCCCAAACATCATTCTTCAGAATTGATTGATACTTCCTCTGCCATTGCATCTCTCCAAACTTGATGACTGAATGCTTCTTCAACACATTAAGGTTCGGAATCAATAATCTGACTCATCAGGGCAACATAATTGAAGAACTTATGAGGCCTTTTACTTTCTCTGAATGTGCCTCTAGGAGCTGCAAAGCTTTCTGCCTCTTGCATAGTGCGCCTAGCCCATAGAGGTCTCTTTCTTCCAATGACAATGTCAGTAGGCCCATCAGTAGGCTCCAAGGGTTCAACAGGATCAGCATCTTCTTTTGGTTCAACAGTCTCCCTCTAAATCTCAAGAGTATGGTCAACTTCCATATCCTGAGGAGACTCTTCGTTACTGATCTCCATGTGAGTGCCCTTGGATCTCCTAAATGCAATGTCTTCCTCAAAAGTAACATCCCTACTGATCTCGATTAACTTTTGTCCTGGAATGTAAATTTTGTAGGCTTTAGATGTCTCGCTATAGCCCACAAAGATGCCCTTCTTGCCAGAGGGCTCCAACTTAGTTCTCTTCTCCTTTGGAACATGGATATAAACAGGACATCCAAAGATTCTTAAGTGACTAACTTCAGGCTTCTTCCCTGTGAAGGCTTCTTTCGGAGTTATATTCTCCAAGACCTTGTGAGGACTTTTGTTCTACACATATACAGCTGTCTTGGAGGCTTCTTCCCATAAGAAAGTCTGCAAATCTTGATCATGAATCATGGCCTTTGCTGCTTCCATGATTGTCCTGTTCTTTCTTTCTGCAACACCATTCTGCTGAGGATTATAGGGAACACAGAACTCCCTCTTAATCCCTGCATCCGTACAAAAGTCTAGAAAACTACCAGAGGTGTATTCACCACCATTGTCAGATCTAAGGACCTTAATTCTTTTACCAGAAAGGTTTTCTACTAAGGCTTTAAACTCCTTAAATCTAGCTAATACTTCCTCAAACTCTTTAGACCTCAAGAAATAAATCCAAGTTTTCCTAGAGTGATCATCAATAAACAGTACATAATACAAAAATCTGCTTGAAGACGGAACAGACATAGGACCACATAAATCTGAATGGATGAGATCTAAAATACTCTTGGATCTACTTTCACTACTATGAAAAGTGGCTTTTACATTCTTACCTAGAGCGCATCCCTTGCAAGTGCCTTCATGCTCCTTGTCGAACTTAGGTAGACCTGTCACCATCTTCTCCATAATAGGCAAAGCACGAAAGTGTAGATGCACCAATCTTCGATGCCAAAGATCACATAGAGAAGAAGTATCATGAACCAAGGCTTGTAGAGGACGAGTGCAAACCCTGTAGAGACTTTCATGTCTCACTCCAATAACTTGAGCATCTTTGAAACTAGAGTTCTCCATCCATACAAGAACTTTGCCTTTTGAGAAGGCAATTTGATATCCTTTATCTTCTAGGGCTGAAATAGAGATGAGATTGCGCTTGATCCCCGGAACATAAAGAACATTGCTCAACTGAAGTGTAATACCTGAATCCAAATGGAGAGTAGAGGTCCCAATCCCTTTCACAGTGTAGCTAGCATCATCTCCAATGATAACTTGTTCCAATGAGTCTTTCTTCACCAAATTTGATAAGTGCTCCTTGAACCCGGTGATGTGACGAGAAGCACCACTGTCAATCAACCATGTGTTGGTGTCGGTGGCAACATTGCTTGACAATGCTGAGCAAAATAGATATTCATTCTTCTGAGGAGAAACATTCTCTACATCTACAACGGAAGCTTGATGCTTAGGTCTGTCGGGGCAATGTTTAGCAAAATGACCAAACTTGTCACACCTAAAACATTGAATTTTAGACAAATCTCGCTTCTTCTTGGGAGGGGAAGCATCATCATTTCCTTTATCACGATTCCTCTTGAAGTGTCCCTTCTTTCCACCTTTTCCTTTCTTCTTCAAAGCTTGGGCTGCAAGAACATGGATTTCTTGATTAGAAGAACTTGGGCCAACACCTCTAGCCATCAACCTTGATTCCTCTTGGATGCAGTCGGTCCTCAAACGATCAAACTTCGGAAGTTTAGACCTTGCACTAATTCCTTGAATATAGGACTCCCAAGATAATGGCAAACCGTTGAGTGCAAGCATTGTCAAATCTTTATCTTCAACCATATGACCAATAGTGGAGAGCTGATCTCTCAATTCTGCAATCCTCATGAAGTATGCGATCACGGTCTCTCCTTTCGACATCTTCACATGATGAAGTTGTTGCTTCAGCGCAAGAGCCCGGCTGGTGTTGTTGATTTCATACATTTCTTCCAAAGTTTTGAACATCTCCCTAGCGGTCTTCAACTTGGAAACAATAGAGACGATGTGGTCCTTCACGAAGTCAACTAGCAACTTCTTTGCTTTGATATCTTTCTTCCTCCATTGCAGCTTCTCTTCTTCCTCTTCAGGTTCGGGAACCTTGGACTCCGCAAATTCAACCAAATCATTCTCCTCTAATGTAAGCATGATTCGGAATCTCCAAGAGGTGTAGTTAGAGGCTCCATCGAGTCTATCCTCGATCTTCAATCCGTTCACCATATTGAAAGTTGTGAAGATAGACAAGAACCTTCAACAAAGAATAGAATAAGCTATGAAAGCACAAATCTAACCACGATCTTCTTCACACCCGCTCTGATACCATGTTAAATTTAGTGATCAGATAAGTGCACAGAAAATTAATTCAAAATTAGACACAGAAACACAGCATATACCCTGGGAAAACCCTCCTCTTGAGGGAGAAAAAACCCAGCAACAAAGATCTCTCTTTTATATATATAAGTAAAGGCAGTAATTCTCTTTACAATGAAGCAAATACAAGGCCGATATTCAGCATCAACTCAAGATGCAATAACAGAAGATACACTGTTCTTCCTTGTAACCTGAATCTGCACTTTAGAGAAATTCGCAATCTGCTCTTAAAGGAATTCGCACTTGAATGAGAGAAAATTCGAACTTGCTTGAATATTTATCTGAATTGTATATTGATTGTGAAGTAGCCTCCAGCGAACTCTTTATATATAGCCAACTAAAGAATATCTCCAAAGGAAGTGACTTTTCATGTTACAATGTCGGCCTCTTGAACAAAGACGTCTCATTAAAAAAATCGTGCCACTTAGGATGAAGTCGGCTATTAAAAAAATTGCGCCCCTTGAAGTATAAAAGATATTTAACAAATAATAAAGAGTCATCATTTAATGTTTATCTTTCATTAGCAAATCAATATGACTCGTAATTCGTGCCTTTAAGAGATCTTATAAATCAGATAAACAATTGCTGGAAGTTGCATCGAAGCTGTATGAACATTAACAGAAACATCGTCCTATATTGTATTATTTAAGGAGTATTCGTCTCCTTTGTAAATAACGAATATTGAATATCAATTATCATTTCACGGCATTGGAGCTTAGGCTCATTTTTTACAAATTTTTTGAGCAATGAAAAATTGTGGTTAATTACTTGAAGATTTTTTGGAAATTTTGAAACGTTTCTTTCCAATTTTTTTAGAAATAAAAATCAAGAGTTTGTGAAGAAATTCGAAAGTTTTCTTGAAGCAGAATTTTTGAAGGATTTTTTTGTAGAGATTTTTCGTCAGGGTTTATGATTTTCAGATTTTCTTGAAGATTTTTCTGTGGAAAATCGTCACTTTTTAAGCAAAAACTTTGAGGGTTTCTTATGCAAAAATCACGACGTCTATTTGTGTGAAAATTTGCGGGTTTTTGAAGAAAAATCAAGCCATTTTTCTCTGAAAAACGCATCTACAGTGCCATTTTTTAGCATGCGATTTTTTTGGCTTGTGGCCACAACCTAGTGTTTATTCGCACCGGTTTCCTCAGTTTCATAGGCATCTTTCAAGATCGTGGGCGACCTTGATGTTTCTCAGCAAATTGCGTTAGTGTTCTAATGGATTTTTTAAGTTTCTTTTTCTTGACGCAATTTTAAAAAAATCGTGGGTCTGGAATTTTCCGCGCCTATCCTTTGTGCAGAATCACAATTTGAAGGTTTTTGCGGATCATTTTGAAGGAGAAATCACAACTGGTCTTCTCCTAGTCATGGGTGAATTTTTGACGAGTTTTGCTGAAGTTTTCTACATTTTTTCTGCTTGCTACCTGTTTTTTTAAGATTCGTGCCTTTTTCAAGAGTTTTTGACAATTTTTGTCTACAAAAAAAAATGTGCCCTTTTTAAGACGGTTTTTATCTCCAATTCATAATCTATTCTCTGCAACCTACAATTTTTTGAAACTCGTAGGGTTTTCCAAAATTTTGAGGGTCTGAAATTTTGGAGTTTTCGAAAAAAAATCTATAAAAAATTTTGTTCATCTAAGCTTTTTGAAGGGTTTTTTTTTTAAATCTTGCTTTTTTCTAAACCTCATTTTAGACAATTTTTTAAATCGTGGGAGTTGTGCCAACTAATCATCTTGGAATCCGTGCCAACTCTTATACCTCGCTTTTCATGCTTTTGGTAAATGGGAGGGATGGCATTTATGCATTTTGAGCAAGTGTCTACCTCTTCTACATTAATGGCCAAAAGACCAGCAGATCGTGTCAAATCATCTGCATGGTACATTGATTTTGGAGCCTCTCAACATTTCACAAATAGGAGAGATTGGTTAATGAAGTATATGGCTTGCTCTAATTTTGTCATCTTTGGTGGTGGCAAAGAGTATATAGTTGTCGGCAAGGGCAACATTTAGATCACATCTAGTGGGAGAAATTTAATATTTCTCAATGTATATTGTGTCGGGCATGGAATTCAATCTACTCTCGATGAGTCAGATTATGCAACACTCCGAAGTTGGACATCATCATCAATTCACCTCAGTGCCGAATTGTTGATAAGGAGTCCAAGAAAATTGTGGCAATTGGCCTCGAGGATCATGGTTTGTATCGGCTGGTTGATACTGAAGATCCTCTAGAGCATGCGCTAGTTGCGAGGAGTTCACCTATCAACACTCTCTGGCATCAATAGTATGGGCATCTCAACATTGCCTACCTCTATCAACTGGCTTGAGAGAATTTGGTAGAAGGCTTAACTGAGATTTAGCAGTAGACACATGGTGTTTACAGAGCTTGCCAAGTAGGGAAGCAACATAGTACTCCATTTTCAGATGGAAAGTCTTGGAGAGCATCCAAGGTTCTACAGCTGCTTCATGCAAATGTTTGTGGACCAATGAATACTACATCGATCACTAGTGCCAGGCATTTCCTCTTGTTTGTGATGATTTTAGTAGGAAAATGTGGGTGTATTTTCTCAAGGAAAAATCACAAGTATTTAATGAATTTCAAAAGTTTAAGGCATTAGTTGAAAAAGAGTATGGACGTTCAATTATAACTCTTAGGTTAGATAATCAGGGTGAGTTATGTCCCAACCAATTCATCGACTTTTGTGCTAAACACGGTATTAAGCATCAGCTTACCACACCCTATACCCCTCAGTAGAATGGTGTTGTTGAGCAGAGGAATCGTACCATCACAAAAATGGCCCATTGTATGTTGGAGAACAGAAATGTTCCCAAGAAGTTTTGGGTTGAGGCAGTGTATACTGCAATATACCTTCTTAACTGGTCTCCCACACAGACCATCAGGAAGATGACCCCAGAGGAAGCATGGTCTGGGAGAACCAAGAATCACTCATCTAGGGGTTTTTGGTTCAACTACGTATGTTTGGATTCCAGATGCTAAGAGGACCAAGCTGGATTCCAAGAGCCAGAAGTTGATGCTAATAGGATACAATGACAATCATAAGGCCTATCGGCTAATTGATGTGGCCACTGATCGTTTGGCATTCAATCGGTAGGTTGTGTTTGATGAGGAAGGTGGGCCCTTTTTGCTCTCTTCTTCCATCAAGAGTCCTAAGGATCAACCTCTGAAGACTAAGGATTTGGAAGCTGATCCTCTGAAAACTAAGGATTTGGAAGCTAAGCTTCCAATCGCTCCACCTAAAGGGAGGGATTCTAATGATTCTAACATTGTGGAAGTTCCTAGGCAAGATCCTATACAAGGAGGGAGGGATTCTGATGATTCTAACATTGTGGAATCTCCTAGGCAAGATTTTGTACTAACAAATTCTCCTCAAGATAACCTAGATCAGCATCCAAATGGTATTATTCTAGGCATCCCAAGTCATGATGATGATCACCCTGATTTGGAAGAAGATACATCTCCTCCTTGTCCTAAGTGATGGGCGAAGCTCATTGGTGATGTTCATGATGATGAGCTTGTTGAGGGAAGATCATCTAGAGGAAAGAGCAAAAAGAACATAGTAAACTTTGTTCTTATGGCCAACATTTAGAGAGTTTTTGAGCCCCAAGATTATTTGAAAGCAAAGGGTAAACTTGAAGGGGAAAAGGCTATGGATTTTGAGCATCATATTCTTTTTAAGAACATCACGTGAGTTCTCTCAAATATTCCACCAGGGAAGAAACCCATTGGCTACAAACGAGTCTACAGGGTGAAATACAAGGCTAATGGAACACTAGATAAATACAAGGCTCGGTAGGTGGCTAAGGGGTTCTCATAGAGAGAAGGTATTGATTATGAAGAAACCTTTCCTCCTACAACAAAGATGAGCACCATCCAACTTGTCCTAGCCATGACAGCACAGTTTGGCCAGAAGGTCCACAAGATGGATGTGAAGAGTGCCTTCCTCAATGGAGATTTGGAGGAAGAGGTCTGCATGACGCAGCCTCTTGGTTTCAAGGTTGCAAGCAAAGAGCACCCATGGCATGGTACTAAATTTTGATAAGTACTTGGTTGCACAAGGGTTTCAGAGGAGTCCCTCAGATGCAAATTTATATGTCAAGAACACTAGCAGTGATATCATCCTTTATTGTCAAGAACACTAGCAGTGATATCATCCTTCTTGTCATCTATGTGGATGATATCATCATTACTGGCAGTAGGTTACATTTGATTGAATGAATCAAGTTGAATTTATGTCAAGCATTTGAGATGACAGACTTGGGTCTCTTACATTATTGTCTTGGTTTAGAAGTTCGGCAGACAGTTGGCAATATCTTCATTTCTTAGTTGAAGTATGCCAGGAGTCTGCAGGAGAAATTCAAGATGGAAGACTGCAAAATCTCATCCACTCCTATGGAAAAGGGGCTGAAACTTTCAGCCAAATCAGACTCACCAATGGTGAATGAGTTTGCATTCAAGCAACTAGTGTGCAGCCTCATCTGTAATGTGTCGAGTATAAACAAATCTTATAAACAATAGTAAATTAGCACTTAGGAGGTAACCGACCCGATTTGTCACAGATTTACTTGCACGGATAGTATGGAAACACCCAACCGAATAAGTGGAATCCAAACAAAATTAATACTAGGGCATAGATTCTCATATTCATTCAATGACAGCACATTCAGAAACAATCTTCAACAATGATCAACTAGTCTAATATCAAAGACCAAGCATCACATATTCAATACTACTGGAATATAAATGTATGAGTGTAATTACTGATTGTGGGGTGACAGAAGCCAATTCGCAGACACCAATTCACAGACACTCAAATTATGTAAATGTCGAAAAGTCCCACAGTCGTTACACAATTGGAATGATATCATTAACAAGGTACTTAATAACCAAATAGTCAACCACTGAATATCTAGCAACTAGATCGCCGACAAATGCTCATATGGTTCCTCAACAATATCATGAGGTCTCTCGATTGTAAATCAGAGAGATGCATGCCACTTGCCCGATATGCAACAACCCCCCTTGTCGTCTTGAATGGAGTCCTCAATCGTGGAAGATACTCCCTCCATGCCAAACCTCGTCACGTCCCCAGAGGAGGCTTTAGCACACGATTTGACTTATCTGCCACCACCTAGAATGTGCCCTTTGCTCTTAATCATGACACAGAGTGTTTGGGTGTTGTCCAAAGGGAAAAACTCAACAATTCAACCCGCACTGATGCAAGGATTCGCCAATAGCATGGATGCAGATGTGAGAGGTCTCCCAATGGTTGACCTAGTGCTTTGAGTGCCCTTGATGATGTGGGCTCAAATAATAACGCCAATCCTGCTAAATCCAATTCTCCCATCTACAAATTCATGAGAGATCTATGTTAGAAATCTATATGGAGATAGAGGGAAGACCAGACAAGCAAACACAAGTGAGGATTTTGTCCACCTAGCCTGATGCAGCAAAGGTTTTCATCTCCTAATGCCACCAAAGAAATGCTTGTCTAATCCATCATGAATACCAAAGATCAACATTCACAAATAAATACCAACTCTTATTGCCAACCCAAGAGGTTGGCCAGAAAAAATATATATATTATTTAACACCTACCAAGGGTTGACCAAATTTTACCAAATTTAAATGTTATTTATAATAATTTAAATTTTTATTATTTATTATTATTTGAATTTTCAAACTTCTCTTTACTATTAAGAAACACTATTACCGCCAAACTTAATTCGGGACCCTTTTATCATCTATCTTATTGCCACTAGTCCTAATCTCAATTTTGCTATGAGCTACATTTCTCGTTTCATGACTGCCCCTAAGGCGGAACATTGGGTTGTAGCGAAGAGAGTGTTGAGATATGTGAAAAGGACACCTGACTTTGGCATTTTGTATAGCAGATGCAAATATCCTAGGCTCATTGGCTTTATAAATTTTGATTGGGTAGGTTCAGTTGATGACAAGAAGTTCACTTCTAGGTACGTTTTCAGTCTTGGTATGGGTGCAGTCACAAGGACGAGCAAGAAGCAACAGGGAGTTGCTCTTTCCTTGACAAAAGCAGAGTATCGAGGAACAGTTAAGGCAGTATGTGAGGCAGTATGGCTTCAAAGGATGCTTGTTGACATGCAAATGTCTCAAGCAAGGCCTTCACCCTTGTTCTGTGACAATCAAGGGGTACTAAAGATTGCCAAGAATCCAGTCTTCCACAAGTGAACCAAGCATCTTGAGCTTCATTGTCATTTCATCTACCAACTTGTTGAAGATGGATCTGTGATATTACAGTATGTTCCAACTGAGGATCAGACTACAGACATTCTCACAAAGTCTCTCAATCTAGATAAATTTGTAAAATTTTGGGATAAGCTTGGTGTAGTTAGTAGGATGACCATTAAGGGAGGGTATTAAAGTATTATTGTAATATTTAATGGCCATCTTAGTTTTTAGTTAGTCAGTAGTTTACTTTCAACTAACTTAGTTTGCTTTGGTTAGCTTTTAGTAACTTTCAGTTAATTACTTTAGTTAACGATTGTTTCCTTTTAGAAACATCGTCCTGTATTGTATTATTTAAGGAATATTCCTCTCCTTCGTAAATAACGATTATCGAATATCGATTATCATTTCACCATGGTCCTCAACAATAATTGTGAGGAGTCCCTTAAGGTTCGAAACCTAGCTATTGCATTAATAGTGTATGAAATTATCTTCCCCTTTCGCACATTTGGAGGTACACAAGGATCCACGTCCTCAACATTGAATATCATGTCTATGTCGATAGGAGCCCTTCTAGAAGACACGTTATTGCTCTAGGCATTAATGAAGCTCTAGTCATGTAGTGAGGTAGGCAAGTATGAACAGTTAAAAAAAAGTGAGAGTTTGGCAAAGAGACATGATGGTAGGAAAAACTTTGAAGTCTCAATGAAAGAGGGAACAAAGACAAGTAATTGGTAGATGGCATGACTGGATGGGGAAGTCCAAAGCCCCAACTGAAGTAGAGAAAGAAGCAAACTTGGGAAGAGAGGCATAGAAGGAAAGGGAACTCAACAACTCCAACAGCTTACACAAACTTATTTGTGCCTTCATGCTTAGAAACCTTGGGGGTCTTACACAAACACATGGGAGATAAAAATAAATAAATATGCCCAATTTATAATACTTATTGAAAAGGCATACTATTATAATGAAGAGTCCCCAAACACTTGCCAATTTCATCATGATAGATTATATGACAAGTTTATCAAAGATTCTATGGCAACTTCTTAATGAGGAGTTAAAGGTGGCATTCATGAAAAATTAGGGGCCATTTTGAGAAAAGAATCTTATTTAATTTATCGATTGCTATTTTGGGAGGGAAATGGGGCATTGGATTTTGTGCCCCAAGTTGACCATTTTGTTGCTACATACTGAGGTGCTTGGTTACCTTCAAAACAACTACCAATTTAACCACTTTTTCTGTCTTAGTTTGAACCTTGTGTTCAGCTATAGAATCCAGGGTTGAAAACCCTTGGGTTCTGAAGATCAAAGGACAAAACCCCTTTTGTTTTCTAGAGATTGGAAGATGAACACCCTTTAATTTCCTGAGGGCGATCTCACATAGAAGTTGTTTCTGCACTAAAATATTTTGTTTGGCTTTTCACCATATATTTTGTATTTGTGAAGCAAAAAATATATCATGGAGGAAGCTTGATTTATATTTGTGTGTTACCCATTTGAAGCTTCAACAAATTTAAGTTATTAATGCACTCTATTGTTACATCTATTTGGCCATTATTTTTTATTGGGATAAAATACATAAAAATTAATATTCACTCACCATATACCCTCACCTTGCCCTCATAGGATCTGTGCAATTAGAAAGTGGTGAATATTATATATTAAAGTTTGTAAAGGACATCACATCTATATGTATCAGTGTTACAAGACTCGGACTTGCCTCGGATTCAGCAAGCCAATTTTTTACTCGGACTCGGACTCAGAGCCCAAACTCAGCGCAGACTCGGCAAAGACTCAGCAAATAGAAAAACCCAAAAAAATTCAAAGATTTTTAAGGATTTAAAACTATTGTAAATTTGGGCAAAGGTAGACAAAAAATTATACACAAATAATAAGCCTCTATTCAATTTTCATTCAATACATAATACATATATATATAGGAGTTGTATTTCCTATATTCTAGGAAACCTCCGATAACGACTCCTCTAAATATATGAGTTGTTTTAACAAATCAAACAAACACACTCGTACAACAAAATAAATCTATACATGTGACTTAAATAACCTAACAAATATTCCTAACACTCATAATACCTGTGTGAGTTATTAATTTAACTCACTTTTCCTCACACTAACATGTGAACACTAACATAAATTCCCAATATTCTCCCCCTTAGTGTGAACATGGTAAGAACTCACACCCTTCATTTGCAATAAACCCAACCCTTGTAGGTCATGATCCTGATTCAAAACGAAAGGCACCTCCCATCAACCTTTCATGGTTTTCACACAGGTTTACCACAAACCTAGACATGAACAGGAACCCACTCATCTATTCACCTCATGTGGTTTTCTAGATCGTCCCACAAACCCTTTCAAAATCCATGAATTGCATTACACTGGTGATTTTGTTTCCCACTATGCTTGTACATCAGGGAAGAAATCAACACAAATCTAAAAGACCCATACTAGAAAACGTTTCACATCACATTCCATAAGAACACAATGTTCTTAACTGTAGTCACTGTTACCAATCACTGCCACTCGATCTCGAACAGCATAGACAACCGCCACTGCCACTGGAAGCTACCCTTGACTTTGGTCATTTTGGCACGAAATGGGAGTGGAACATTGGTTATTATCCCCTCCCCCCCCCCACAATGTGAAATTTCCACTTATTCACATAACTAGGAACACTGAAAAGAGAATCATCTCAGGGTGCTGTTGTGACCTTTTCACACATCGCCCCATTCAAGATGGGGACCCTAATTTTGTTCCGTTCGGTCTTTTGGCTTGGGTTTTCTCTCTCTCTCTCGCTCTCTTTTTGATGTCGCCTTTCGAGGGGTTGCACCCGTCATGAAGTTTAAATGTGAAACTGACCCAGTCTAAAAATTAGGGTTTCATCTTTCTTGGTCGTCCAGGTCAAGTAAAGTCAATAAATTGAAAATTGAGCTTAACATTGTTGTCAGTGTGTTTCAAGCGGCTTCCGCAAATTTTCATCAGATTCCGAGTACTTACTATTTTTAGTAAGTATGAAATTCAAGGCAATCTATCAGCATTTTTGAAATTCCAACAATCACACAGCATTGAGCATATCAGGCTGCTTCGCGTACAAAATTTGAGCCAACGGACAACTTACTATTTTTAGCGGTCCGGCTTAGAGGCAAATTCAGGGTTAGATCAGAAGTTCTTCTTTGCATGTCTAGATTCCTTCTGGGTTTTTCGAGACCTTAGCGGTGACGTAACATGCAAGACAGACAACCACTTTCAGAATTCAACCTTCCGAGGCTATTTTTAGGGTTTGCATGTCGGGTTTCTTTTGCATGTCGGGTGATTCCTGATGGGTTTTTCGAGAGCTTCGCGATGGTGTGACATGCAAACAGAGATAATCACTCAGAAGGAACTTGCTACTTTTAGCAGGTGTGTCCCACAGCCACTTCCCAGCAGTTCAAATTCACGAGCTGATCGTAGTGCCACAGAAACGAAGAGAAACAGAGGTCATTTGATACGCATGCAGAGCGAATTAGGGTTTTCAGCTTCGAAGCCTAAAAATAGGCAAAAAAGTCAGAATTTTCGAAAACCGGTGTAAACCACTGCGATCAGCGTCCTTCAAGCTATCTGCTGGTGAAATTTCAAGTCAAACGGAGCACTTACTATTTATAGTAAGTCAATTTGGAAACTGGCTAAAAATAGTAAATCAGCTGCATGCGTCAGTGTCAGCGGACAAGTCACGTGGTGAGGAGCGCCTCATCAAAATTTCAAGTCGATCCGAACAATGGAGTTATTAGAAACAAGAGGTTACTATTTATAGTAAACCACCCTCAGAAACGTGCTAAAAATAGCAGGGTGACTAAAAATGGCAGTGTCGACAGGACAACGGGATCATAAGGATGCAGTGTGCAAAGTTTCAGGCCATTCCGAGCTTCAGAAGTGCAAAATCAAGAAGACTTACTATAAATAGCAGGGTATGAAATACTGGCGAAAAACGAGAAAATTTGTCTAAGTCTGGAACTTCATCCAGTAGACTTCTCAAAATGCACCAGCTAGTGAGGAGGCATGAAAATTTTCTAAGAATGTTGAGTTCGTCCTCCACCATGGCCAAAATGCGCCCAAGGTGCAAAAGTCAAAGAGAAGTCAACGATGTTCATCCTGCTGCTAGGCCAAAATGCGCCCAACTTGAAGAGAGAAAAGTTGAAAAAATTTCCAAGTGAAAGAAATCCGCCTCACCCCTCCAAATGCGCCCATCCTGCAGCAGGGGTGAAATGCGCCCAAAACACAGAGAGGTCAAAGTAGTCAAAGCAAGTTCGTCCTCCTCAAGGGGCAAAATGCGCCCAAATACATGCATGTAGAGACAAAAAAGCGGAAGTTGAAGGGTCAAATGAAGACGTTTAAAAAGTTTCTTATCCTTCACATGCATCAAAATGCGCCCAAGGATGAATGAAGGTCAACAAGTCAAACAAGCTCGTCCTTCTCATGCATCAAAATGCGCCCAGGTTGCAAGGAGTCAACAAGTCAACATTTTTATCCTTCACACACATAGAAATGCGCCCAAACTAGCTCAAGTCAAGACAAAAAGCGAAAGCTGAAGAGTCATCCTCTTGACATGCTCAAATGCGCCCAAGTTTAGATGGAAAAAGGTAAGTGAATGGAGTGAAAGGTGGTAAATAAAGTGAAAAATACCTCAAGGCGTGGTCAATGTGAGGTAAATGCTAGGCGCACTCAAGGTGTAAGGTGTTGGAAAATTTCCTAAGGCGTGTGAGGTGGTGAAGATGAATTCTAGGCGTTTCTTTTTATTATTTTCTCTCAAGTGTGTTATATGCGCCAAGGGTGATGGGAGTCATAAGTGTTAAAAAAAAAAATGCTAAGCGTGTGAGGTGTTGAGAGTAAAGTGGCTAAGGCGTAATTTTAAATTCTTCTATGTTGGGCGCCTAAGGTGGTGAGTGAGGAATTTCCTCAAAGGCGTTAGAATTTAATTGCAAGTGTGAAATAAAATGCAAATGGGGAGTAAAAAAAAATAAAATGTGCCAGACGTCCTCTCGAAATTTTTTTTTCTAAGTGAAGTTGATACTTTTCTCACTGGCAGGCAAATAATTTTTTTCTCTAAGGCAAATTCTCAGAGTGCAAGGTGATTAAAATATTTTTCTAAGGCAAATTATTTTCTTCTTAGAAAATACGCCTAGAGCCTCAGGGTGATGAAATTTTCCAAAGCACGAGCAAATTTTCTCAGTGATGAAGTGAAATATGCTAACCAATTTTTTTGAAGAAGTAACACAAAATAACTAGCAATAGATGATTGGATTAGCGTTAGCCTCAAATTAAAAATCTGAACTTGAATGGGAGATACTGAACTTGAATTGAAGAAACTGAACTTGAATGGAAGAACTACTCAACGTCAAGAATGTGCACTCAAGATCCCACTGAGGGCGAGGTGCTAACATATGACGAATCTAAGAAATTGAAATTATGAACTGTTAGGCGGATAACCAGCCATGAGAAACAATTCCACACTACCACCAAACAGTGGGGGGAAAAGATTACAAATAAAAGCAATTCATCCGCTGCGGCGGGCATCCACAATGCTGTGGGGATTCACCACTATGAGTGGGTATAAGATATTACAATCAATTTAACCTCACTGGCGGTAAACCATCCAGGGGACTTATGTGAGAAGAAACAGAAAGAAATTGCAGCAAATTAAACTGGAACAGTACTACTGTTTACAGTTTGTACAATGTGGAATAAGCTGCAAATTACATAGGAAATATAGTAATCTTCATACACAAGATTAATAGATGTTTTTCAATGATATTTTAACTCTCTAACAGCTGCTAATGAATCAGAAATCAGAACTTCCACAATCTGATGTAAAAACAGTAAACTGGAAATTTCAATCTGCAACTGTGAGAATCAATGAAATTATCATAACTCACTCAATTCTTCTCCGAATGACGTGAAATAAGTTGCAAATGCTCTTTCTCAGTCTGGCGCCCAAGATAGAATCCAGAAACGGCCACCAAAGTCTCTAATTTATTTGGCACGAATCCCAAGACATCACCAAATGGTACGGCCCTTTGAGAAAATCGATTTTTCAATATAAAATCAGCAACTTCAAATTAAATTCTGCTTTTTGGAGGAAGTTGGCGCCTCAAGTCAACAATTTGATTACTCAAATACCCAGAACTGAAATAAAATCACTCCACAAGATATGAACAGAAAACAGCTTCAGCTGTAGCAAAACCAGGAACTTCAAAACTGTAGAATTCACCAAAATTCTCAACCTTTGTTGCTCAATCTGCTAGTCTGATGTGAGAAGCAGCAATGTACCAACTAGGTGTTGTATTTCAAACACGAAATTGGGAAGGGGCTAGGAGGTAGCATCCTCGAAGCAATAGCAAAATGTCCATAGTCATTTTGACAGCATAACAGTAAGGTAATTGATGGATGATATGCTGGAGCAAAAGCCTTCAATAAATAAAAAATCACCAAAACTCTTCCATTTCCTAAGAAGCAGCTCAAAAGACACAAGAGACCTTTCCAATTCCCAAAGACCAGTCAACTTCTCAAGTGGCGTCCCAAAAGCCTCCAAGAATTTCACTTTATTCAAATAATATAAAAGTGGCGTCCACTTTTGCTCAAGGAATAAAGTTTTTAACAAAATTAATAAAGCTCTTTATGAAGGCGTACCCTTCATGGCCCACTTTAAAAACAACTTAAGTTATCTCCTTAGGCCAAGGTGGGGTGTCAACAGTGAATTAAAACATAATGCCTTCAATTAAATATTTTTCACCAAATAAAGTTTTCTGAAGACCAAGCCATAATAACAACTGCTCCAACTGAAAATGACTTAATGAAGGCTGACAACTGAACCACTGCCAAAATTAGTATTTACTAAAAATAGTAAATACCTAGAAATGCCACAAATCTCCAAGCAAGGAAACCCTAATTTCACTTCTGATCAACCTACGGATTTCCAGATATAGGCTATCAGTCAAAGAAGAGCGTATGGCCAAAATGGGGACATTACATGAAGTCAGAGATGCAGGATGAATTCAATTTCTTCAAGTTGAGGCAACACAGGATGATCACAGGCGAAGAATGAATTTAAAATGGTGAAAATAATATTTTTCTAAGGTTCAAAATTCAAAAAAAAATTAAATGAACCCGTTCGTTGGGTACCTATGGATTCGAAGCATTCTGAAGAAAATTCTCTTCTGGGTACTGAACATTTGCGATGATAGATGGATTTCCAGGTCTTCCGCACTTCGCCGACACTTTTTCAGTGAAGAATTTAATCAGTGCTCAAATTGTGAATTTTCCTAAGGGAAAATTTAAAATTCTCTAAGGCAAATTTGAATAAAATGTTTTTTTCAAAATAAATTTCTCCGAGTGATGAATTTGAAGTCAGTTGCCTAGACAATTTTGATTGAATTCTTCGAAGGTGAATTTTTCAGAGATGATGGGAAGTTGAATTCGAATTCAAATGACAGAGCTCCGGCTGGTGAGTTAAAAGGATGAATTTAAATTAAATTTTCAAAAGTAAATTCAAAGATGCCAGTCAAAGTCAAGTTTCTAGAGGAGTAAGATTCCTGACGTCGAGAGACAAGTGTCAAAAATACCAGAGAGGGAAAATTTGAATTCTCGAAGTGGAGTAGTGGAAGTTTAATGCACTGGCTAAAATTAACTTCTTCTAGAATTCGAATTTTGGCTATAAAATGGAGAAGTTTTTCACTTGTTTTCACAGCTGAAGAAGTCGAATTTGCTCTAAGTGAAGTGTTGCAGTGAGTTGTTGCTTGAAGAGTTCGAAGTCTGGAGTTTGCTAAGGCTGCTAGGAGGGACGCCTTGAATTGCTGAGAGGTGCCTTTGCTGAAGTATAGAAGTGCGCACTTGCTGGTTGGAGAAGAGAAGTTGCTGAAAGGTACGAGTGTGGCTGAAGTTTGATTTGTTGCTGAAAGGTGCACTTAGAAGTTGCTCAAAGTTGCCAGTTGAAAAGGACGCCTTGGGATGAATTGCTGAGAGTTTTCAAAGTGCAAGTTGGTTGATTGCTGATTGCTGATAAGATACGAAGTTATAAAGTTCAAATTGCTGATTAAGAGTAGTGAAGTGAAGCCACTAGAGTCCACTTAGAAATTTGTTCTAAGTGTTGAAATTCGAATTTATTGAAGAAGAAGAAGCTGAGATGGCTGAGGCAAGGACAACTGGCAAGGACAATGGTGCATCCAGACAAGCAGTGATCAAGAAGCTGAGTAAGACGTTCATGCTAGAGTCAAAGTTTATTTCAAAGTTGGGCAAGTTGACAGACACCAATTTGGGCTCCGTCAACCTGGAGACCTTCAAGAACAGGATGTTTGGAATTGGAAGTCATCGGGCTTCGGTCACTTCGCACAACATTGTTCGAAGCGGACTATATGCAGCTGCTGGTTTCCCGCCAGCTATACAGTGTTCGGAGTTGATGATGGAGTGTGCTAACTGCTACGAGAAGGAACACCGGTCGATCATGTCACCTAATGGCCAAGTGCTTGCCAATCTTACTCCGGCAGCCATTGGTGAAGCTTTCGGGATCCCGGTGCACAGGAACATGATTTATAAATCCAAGGAGCGAGCGGAGCGGATGTATGCTTCTGCTTTTGAACAGTGCATGGAGACAATTAACACCCACTGGATGAGTACTCCCAAGCCTTCTCGAACGAAGTTGCCCAAGCAGATCATAGTGGAGGATTTGAAGCAAGAGTACTGTGACCTCATTATGATGCTGAGCAGAGTTGATGGCTGTGCACAGTCATTTATTTTTGAGCCCTGGATGTTTTATTACATCAACCTGGTGCTAGAAGGGAAAGATTATGTTAATTGGGCCGAGATGATAAGTGATAATCTACATGAGCAACTCCTGAGCCTCCGAAGGACGAAAACGTTTTACATGAGCTCCTATCTCATCTATATGTTGGCACGGATGACGAAGTACAGGGGGATATCTTACAAGGAGCCTGTCGGCTGTGGTTCTCACCAATTCAAAATCCATGAGGCGTGTCCACAGTTGCATCTGTCAAGCACTACCCACTACAAGCGTGTCAACGATTCTTTTACCATGTACATTACGAGGCTGCTTCAGGAGCGGTTGCACCATCGAATCTCAAGGGAAGCCCAGGAGTTAATCGAAAGGTATGGGTGCTAGTTCATACAGTTTCCAAGATTTTCATACATTAGGCTGCAAGGTTTCTCATCATACCCATATAGGCTGCCTAAGTACCCAACAGATAGAATATTGATGCTAGAGATATCTAGGCAACTGCTTGCCTTTGATAAGATTCAAAAGAAGAAGAAAAAGGGAGGGATAGAATTTCCAATTGTAATGGGCAACTCGGATGAGGTGTGTCCTTCAATACAGGCAGCTAGAGAAGCTGAAAGTGAGCTTCAATTTTATCATTTCTCGTATCACCCCAGCCGACAGCACTACGACCCACATCATAACATCAAATGGGTGTAGTTAGAAGAGTTCAAACATAAGGCCACCATAGAGGATTATTGGGCTGATGCAGTGGATGAGATTGAAGGAAGAGAATGTTCTCTCGGTTGCCGATTACTCTAATCAGGGAGTGTGAGGTTGTGCCAGTTCCGAACCAGGTCAATGAGGATATGGATGTTGTTCATCCGGATTATGCAGCTGTAAGAGATACCCCACTTCCACCTCCCGATTGGTCAGAGCCCGAGGTTGCTGATTTAAATACTCTCTCCATCCCAGTCATGACATTTACCAGAGCATGGGTTGATAGACGGGTGAACAGATTGAAGAGTAGGTCAATTGCTTTGACTTACAATATGATGGGAGATCACAGGACGCCCACCACTGGCAGGAAGAAACAGATCACACGAGGTCCGGAATCCAGAAGGAAGGAAATAGTTAGACAAGAGCCTACTCAGCCAGAGCCTCCACGAGTTACAGTTGCATCACTATTGGAGACACGCTCTCCAAGTATACAGGAGGTCTCTTTATTTGTTGATCAGAGGATTGCATTGAATTAGGTGCAGGCAGTACAGGATAATATTCAGCCTCCACGGAGGGAGTCGGTTGGCCAGAGCGTCAACGCACCTGTTAGGGTTGATCAGTAGGATGACGAGGGGACTATTACTAACCCTCAGTTTCAGCAAGAGTTAGAGGAGGCTATGAACGAAGATGATGATATAGTGTCAGGAGATACTCAGCCACTTGAGGACGATGAGCCTCGCCAGAATGATGAAGAAGTTGAACAAGTTAGAGAAGTAGAGGCACAGGAGCAACAACCCTTTGATATACAGTATAATGTGCCTGATTGACTTAAGGACAGAATGAGAAGAAGCCCTAGCGAGGAGATTGATCCAGCGGTTGAGATGGAAGAGTTTTTGAACAGGATCAGTGCACCTCCACAGAAGAAGAAAGCAAGAAAATTTTCGAAGATATCCACTGAAGAGGATGGCTCTCGCACCCTTCATGTAGCTGTGCCACGAGTTGAGTGTGACCGGAATGAAGCAGTACCTGAGAATTATGTGGTCACGACTCTAGACTTGGGACACCCCACTGGTGCGCAGATTGTAGAGGAGTGTGACAACTCCTACCTCGCCCTCAAAGACAGATTATTCAAGAAAAAAGGGAAGTATAAAAAGTTGAAAAGAGAACACAAAGCTTTAATGGGATATGTGCAACAGTTATCTCGTTCTCGAGGGCAGGATGTTCCAGTGATAGAGCCTCCAGCAGAGATACCTAGAGAGTCAATCAACGGCTTGGTAGAATTGGGGAGGATGGCACAGGAGGCAGATAAATGGGTCACAGGAGTTCGTGCCGAGACTGAGAAGTTTATGGAGGACCTTGCTTTTGCTTTTCAGCAGGCCTCTAATATTTTGACACGGATGGATGCAGTGGATCATGCTTGGGGCGATGCTTCTATCTATCAGAGTAAGGTGATTCAGCGTCTTGAGGCATTGAGGCATGTGCCATTACGATTGCTAATTGATGGAGGTGTCATTCAGGAGAATGACCGATATGATTTCTCTCGGTGGTATTCTTCGGCAATCACAGGGCGTGGCTTCTTCGATGCGGCACAGGCGGATTCAGCTAGAGTACATAAGGCCATGGCCAATATCATAGATGGAGTTCAGAATACTTTTGAGGCAATATTTGCTAGGCGGCTGAATCCAGATGAGATAAGTGTTGATAATTTGAGGGGTTTGCTGGTGCCTTTCTTCTCAGAGGTGAGGACCTTTGTACAGGATGACTTTGAGAATACTTCTACTTTCTCCACTTTGATCCAGAACACGCAGGACTCCTTGATGGCTTGGAGAAAATCTTGTACAAGGCATGAACATTCAGTCACAGTGTTAGAGTTTCAGTTAGATTGCATTCCGCCCATTTCGGTTCAGGAAGTTGAGGCTATGCTTCGCAGATTCGTTGAGTTGGCAGTCAGAGAGAAGGCAAACGAGAACGCACTACTGGACGAGGATCTTCTAAAAGACTGAATGTGGACATTTATTACATTTACTATTTATGGGAGTGAGTGGGAATCTTTGATTCATTTAATGTACCACTCCCTATTCTGGCAGTTTTTAGGGTTAGGGCTGAGGTGGCACAATTCTGGCCACTCTATTAATTGTAACCCTAGCCGTCTTTTGGGACTTGGCTAGCTATAAAAGGGGGGGAGTCCCCCTCATTTGTAATTCATTAGAAGATTAGACAGTAGTATTGGACATTAGCATTAGAGCTAGAGCTAGTGAGTAGAGCATATTAGACATTTTGCATAGTGTGGATAAGAAAGAAAGTTTTCCCTTTGAAAACTTTTGTGGAGATTGTTGTGTAATACCTTTCATGATAATAGATCTTTTCATTGATGGTGGAATTCGTCTTGTCATGAATGGCTAGCAAGGTCTCTTCTTCCTTTCGTATCCAAGTAGCTTA
The DNA here is from genome assembly GCA_007258455.2 of Sequoia sempervirens. Lineage (NCBI taxonomy): Eukaryota > Viridiplantae > Streptophyta > Pinopsida > Cupressales > Cupressaceae > Sequoia > Sequoia sempervirens. The sequence continues at coordinate 1,025,113,594 of VDFB02281492.1, read as the reverse complement.
AATTCATGCAATTAGTTTACTTTGATGTGTGGTATTTTTGTTGAGGTAGCTTCTTTATTCCATACCACTAGCAACTTGTTGATGATAAGTTCGCCTTGCGTGGTCAACTGGAGATTATCTTGAATCTAACTTCGGTTGTGATTTGCATGCTTATATGCGTCGTTGTGATGGTGTATGTATGCTAAATCATAATTTGAACACCTTTTGCTTTCCCCTTGAAGATTGCACTGATTTCGCTGAAGTCCGACGTGAGGCTAGGTGAAATTTGGTTGAAGTCTGCCAAAACTAAATCCCACATATCTTGCATTTAGAATAGAACATAAGTTTCTTAGGCCTTATACTCTTTTACTTTCCGCATATTTCTGATTAGTTAAACGAACCATATTGCCAAACCATACGCGCAAGAATCCCCTTCAAATCACATACCAGCTGCTAACTGCAAGAAGTCTGAACAATTGTGTAAGTCCCCTCGTAAGAACACAGCAAATACACATCAACCAAACTGGGTTTATTCGCATTAAAGGAACCTTGGAGTTGAACGTGCGAACTTTCTCGCAATCTTAGCGCACGGAATACTTTGATCAAGAGAGAACGGAGTAGCCCCAAACTATTTTGTTTTGGTACGGTCACAAAAACCACATCAACAGGTGCATGCTACTGTCTAGATCTTGCTGCACATGACCACCATTGCCAATGAACATATTCATTGACTGATCATCTTCTAACGAAGTACGGCAGTCAGAGGATCACCACAGTCAGAGGACCTCTGCAATCATCTGCTCTCCAATACAATTGTTTCCCCAGCATTCACACACCACACTGAAAAGCTGAAAAAAATAAAACACACTGCATATTTATTTGTCGCCATATCATGCATGCAGCCTCATCATTGGTGACTAACGAGAGGTTGCTTATTGACCTCCTTCCTCCGTTGCCTCCGTCCTCCATTATGGTTTGCTACTTTTTTAGCAAATTTGCCTTTGAGGCTCAATTAAAGAATGCCTCCCCTCAATATGAATGTCACGTGAAAGCAATAATGCATCCATTTACAAATGAGGCATTTTTTATTTATTTTTGACATTTTCATATTTTGACACAACAATAGACCCTATTCTAAACAAAAAATCCAGTGTTGGACCCACCACATTGCAGCGACATGGATTGGCATGATTTTCCTGAATGAATACTCCCTTCGCACCACAATTTTCTTCTGGTTTTTGTTGCACACTACAAGATAGTCCAAGATCTAATTACATAGCGAATGATCAAACCGCCAATGAGGGGAAAAATACATACTAGATATTTTCAAGTATTTGGAGATGAAACTCTAAGTGTTGTCTAGCTTTTGGGGCTATCGCATTGCCACGAGTTTCTCTTTATCTTCTCTCCCATCTGAGTCACAGACCTCACTTCTGGAACACACAAGCGTCGAAAGCTCTCAACCGCGTCAGATAAATGAGTTGCCAATAAATGAGTTGTTAGTCTGAGGGGCAACTTCACCATTGAAACTCGGTTACGATCATAGTGAGAAATCTCGGTAACAAGAAATTTCATACACAATCTAGTGGCGTGGCTCGTTAGCCACAAATTTGGTCTCCTCGGCAACAACATTTGTCGCAAAAAATCCAAGTTGAAGAATGAAAAATGTAGATGCTAAGGAAATTCCAATGAAAATAAACACAAGCCGCAACTCTTTCAACAAGTAATTCACTGGCCTAGCAATCGTCCAACTCTTTTGTGGCTTCGGCAAGTACTCGTTACTGTTAGTCTACACTTCATGGCCTCGATACACCAACCCAAAAGCCATCTTGCTTGTCAAAAAATTTCACTCTCTCAAGCCTTCTGCCTCTTAGGCTTGTATTCTTTCAATCACAAATTAAAAAGTCTATGCTAACTAATCTTACATCTACATAGAATTACCATTCAAGGATTTCTCATGTTCTTGGGCCCTCTCGTGAGATAGTTAAGCCCAAATCTGCTCTGATACCATATTGTAAATTTGGGCAGAGGTTGACAAAAAATTATACACAAATAATAAGCTTCTATTCAATTTTCATTCAATACAGAATACATATATATAGGAGTTGTATTTCCTATATTTTAGGAAACCTCCTATAACGACTCCTCTAAATATATGAGTTGTTTTAACAACTCAGACAAACACACTCGTACAACAAAATAAGTCTATACATGTGACTTAAATAACCTAACAAATATTCCTAACACCCATAATCCCTATGTGAGTTATTAATTTAACTCACTTTACCTCACACTAACATGTGAACACTAACATAAATTCCCAACAAAAACTTGTTTCATGCACCCTTTAATAAATAAACCTTAAAGACACAATAACATCATCAAATAGAAATTACTATAATCCTATACACAATCATACATCGATCACATAAGTATAAATGCAAATTTTAGTTGAAGGAAATAACACATTTAGATATATAAATATCACAATTTGACACGCTATGGAAAATTACCTCCTACTTATCAATTGATGAGCTAAAGGGGCTCTATAATGAATGGTTCATAAGGCACAACACTTGCTGAAGGTTTTGCAAATGGGGTTGCAAGCTAAGTGGGCTTAACCTTGGGGGAAACTCCATGGTCAAGCGTGCTTGAACTGGAGTAGTATTGGGATGGGTGACCTCCCGGGAAGGCCCAGTGCTTCACCTCTATGAGCATCACCTAGATGCAATGAGTGCTAAGTGGACCATTCATTATCATGAGAGATGGGTTCTTGTGAACCACTACTCGTGAAACATGGGTCAATGAGTTTGACTTGTAAAACTACACGGTTGAATCCTGATAGCAATATCACAATTTGACACACTGTGGAAAATTACCTCCTACTTATATAAATATTGTCAAATGTATACAAAACTCATGGAATATGAAATCCATGGCATCAAAACAAATATCAAAACTAAAAATATAAGTCTATGGCTCAGAAGAGCTTGCATTACCCATCCCAACATCACAACAAGTCATGCGCTAGTGTCTAAGATAGGTCCTAGATGATGATGTAGCCATGATATTTGCTTGTGTCTCAATGATTGGTGTGTATATTCAAGTGAGGAATTTATTATTAAAATTTTATTGAAGCCTTCAAGACTGCATGTTTTGTTGTCTAATGTATGAAACAAGATAATCCTTGATTATGGCTTTGACTGTGAAAGATGCAGAGATTTGCAACAGGGGATATGTATTTTATAGGTTTTATGATTATGATTCATCATTGGCCTATTACATGCTCAGACCTATAGTTTGATGAGGGTTTGGGGGAGTCTTGTAACACTATTATGTATGAAAAATTAGATGTGACCTTATTTATTGTTAATATAGAATCAAAGACTGAAGCATGAAGACTTTGTCAGTAGAATGATATTATTTGGGTGGCCTTTCATGCATCTTGAATTCGTACAGTGACTATCAATATCGATTATACCATAAGTTCAATAATTGTGATGTGCTTGAATTGGTTGAGAACCTTTCAAATACTCATGTACATGCACCAAACAATGGGTATTACTTTTGATCCTTGAAGTTGAAACAATTAAATTCCCTCGTTTTAGGTTTTGCCTGAAAAAAAAATGAGTTGTCTCTGATATTAAGAGAAATGTTTGGGCTAGTTTAGTTTTGCTAATTTTAATGCTTCAAACAAAGCTGAGTGAAGAGCCTGCTAGAGAAGTAAATAATTATTTTGATAAAAGGGGCTTTTACTTTAGAAAAGGATTGACAAAATTTAGACAATATTTATAACTGTCCAAGATTAGAAAAATATGAATACTAAACAGAAAATATAAAGAACACACATTTGCAGCAAATTCATTATAAGTACAAAACGTCTTCAAAGTAAATCATGCATTACATTGTCTAAACTTAAATACATCTTGTTCATTGATATCTAAATTAAAGATAAATCAATTATACCATCTGAAAAGATCTAGCAAATTCAATTTCAATAAAAACATCAAATTACAATTGTATTTACAATGGATATACAACCAAACCTGATACAATAATATACTCCCCATCAGGAGTTGACTTTATGCGAGTAGAGGCAGTATTAAAATTCAAGTCTTGAATCAAGTCTATCCTACGCCTGAATTCTGTTTTGACACAAAAGAATAACCAAATGCATGAGAAATTTAATGAAAATCCACTGATATAGCTACAAAGATTCATGTCAAATTGACTCATTTTCAACAATCATATTCCATCAGCATTTCAACACTCACAATGTCAAAAATGGCTTATAGGACCAAATAAATCAAGTCTGTTATATAAGTTTCTTGGCAAATACACCCCAAATATAATGAATTATTATAAGAAAAATTGAGTAACAAAGCAAGATTAAGACGAGTAGCTATGTAAAATAGCCCTGAAATCAATTGTAACATCCATTCGTAAACCATATTTCTTAGACTTTAGTTCAAAATTTTCATTAAGGAACCCTTGTGATGTCCTTAAGAGTGAAACTACATGGGCGACAGATATAAATCATTGGCTTCTATGGCATAGCAGGTCCTTCATTGGTGTTCCCTATTAGTCTCCCTTCTCTTGTGGCCAATCCACTTTGTTCTGACATAAATATTTTAATTTTCTTTTTCCAAGCAACAAATATTTTTTGGAGGATAATGGCAACTCTATCTTCAGGTGATTTGAGTTCAAAACTATTCATATTTTCCTGTAAGATAATCACAAAGCATTTCAGTTTCTACACAGCTAAGGCCCTCAGATTCTACTCAAATTTTGCATGTGTATCACAGCACCTTCAATTATTGAAGTCTTAGTCCAAGAATTCACGAACTTTGACATTTGAAGTGCACAGCTTATATCCAACAATTTCATATGGTGGCTCGACATAACTTATAAGAAAGGTGTCACCAACAAAGCAGTCAACTATCTTTCTCATTTTGCTTCTTAAATGCTTAACATCTTGGACACTCATGATTTACTAATACGAACTTAATGTGTTAAAACAAAAGTAAAATTAAAGTAGTTACTACAAAAACTAGGAAGAACAATGATCCAACATAAACAAGAAATATTATTAAATTCAAGAGAGCTATGTAAAATAGTAGCAACCTCTACCAATAGATGTCTTTTGGTGTCCTCCTTCCAGATGAAGCAAAAATTACTATACTTTGGCATTCACTAAAGTGGCACAACTAACTGATACAGATTGGACAGAATCTCTACCATCCCCCTACCAGTTATTTGAGCCACTTTAGGGAATTACATATATATTGGAAAGCACACCAAGAAATGCATGCTCAAAGGAGAAAATGAAGCAAACTGCCTTAAGAATCCAGGACACTACCAGTTATTGACTGCTAATGACAAATTGGTTTGGCAGATATAGACGAAGATATTTCACAGGTGTACCTAAATCTGGATCAGAATTGTATTTGGCAACTTTGAGCCTTTGGACATACACCCTACAGCCTCTGAATTGTCAAATGCCTTATGAACAAGACTATTCCAAGACATGGGCACAAAGTTATGACCCCAAACAAGTGAAGTGTCCCAACTAGCACTCTAGAGCTCCACACGATGGTTCAAGTGTGCAGCCTCTGATGAGTGGAAAGGTTCACTCCATGAATCACCAAATGGTTCCAATTCTTGATGCTGTGGCAGCACATTATGGTCAATTCTTGTGACTACATTTTGAGGGATGGGTTGTTACAGAAGCTCACTCAGTTTTACATTCCTAGAAGCCCCTCTCACTAACTTCTGCACAAGAAGGCTCATTTGTCCTCCTATGGTATATATTTTGGTTGCAGAAGACCCTGCAACATATGAATGCTACTTTTATCAGCCTTCTATGTGGAAGCAAGTTGAAATTTCACAAATCAGTGTTCTTGTTGGAATAATTTAAACCTTGCCATATAAACTTTGTATTGTATCAGCCACCTTGTGCTTGAATTTTTGAATTATCACATCGTTGTGGTTGTGTGCCAGTTTAATAAAATAGCAGTTTAATGCATTGCACCAACATAGTTAATGTTCCATATGCCGTCAACTTATTCTTCAAAAATCTTTGGAGCATAGTCACTAGCAGACATTGGATATGTATGAGCAATGTTCAAGAAATGGTATGGGAGAATTTGAATAAGGGTAACAATTATACTACATTTAAATACAGTCACCACAAAATGTGGACACAGGTATGCGGATAGAGCCCCCCACTTTAACCCATGTTTCCCCGTGATGAATAAGAAGTGGTTTGGTCTGCCTCTTACAATCATTTATGATTGGACTTAGGATTCTTAAGTCACTTTGGTAATCATTGTGGAAGGCTGGAAGCTTCTTGGTTATCTATGGCTATTATTTGCTTCATTTCATTAGCAAATTGATGGTGGAACTAAGGTTGTTAATGGCACCTTATTCCATGCTCTTCAAAGCTATCATCAACATAATTAGTGTGACTTCTACTTGCATATCATTCAACCCAACTACAGTTGGAAGAACTATATCTCAACAAGGCTTCCTCCTTTTAACCTACAGCTTCTGACCTATGGTAACTTATGAAATTTAGGTTGCTCTTCAAAACCCGAAGACATCCCACCAACAGCTTGCTGAACAAATATCCTTTTATTGCAAATAATTTGGCATCCTTTTGACATCCTCCAGCAGCATTAAGCCAAATTCAAAGCACTTCATAATTTCTGATATTGTCATCTGGATCAACTTGGCTCAAAGTTGTATGAGCCACCTCACCTAAAGGAGTCTCCCATGACATATCTTGAGGCTATCATTGCAAATTTTCATGAATTGTTTGTCAAGGATACTCTGCTCAATGTTTGGATTTGAACCAACAGATAAAATAAAACACCATATACTTGGTATTCTTTAGACAAAACACTAAATTGCTGTAATGTCCCCTATTTGAGAATTACCCTAAAATTTGCCCTAGAATCACAAATTTCATTAAAATAAGAATTGTAAGATAGCTAGAGATATAACTTACCAATTTAATGCCTTTTAACAAGATAAATCCTGATTTAGGTCCTGCAATCATATCAAGCAATATTGCATATGTATATATAATTCATAAATCCAATTATTTCTATTAGGGTTAATAATCACATATATGAGTACAAATAGGTAAAAATTAAAATCATCATAACTCATTAGATAAGCCATGTTACATCTATACTTATTTTTAGTATTCAATCACAATAGGTTTGAATGAGGGAGCATGATAGGTTGGCCCAAAGCAAACCCCACACTAAGCCCAAGAGTGGACACTCACCCTCTTGGCCCCAAGTGGTAGGCATGTTGGGCATCTAGCATGGGGTAATCTACCTAGTGGGGTGCTTGTATCTGCCCTCCCTATTCATATCTTCTTATTCATCCTCTTATGACTTGTGATTTCTCCTCCAACAATCAACCATCGTAGAGGTTGGAAAGGAAATCGCAATAGGGTGCCCGGAAATCCTCCTATCTAAGCCCGAGGGTGGACACTCACCCTCTTGGCTCTAAGTGGCAGGCACATTGCACATCCAGCATGGGGTGGTCTACTTAGATGGTGATCTCATATCTGCTCCCCTTCCTTGCATTCCCTCTTCTCCTCCACATGATTGCTTTCCGGGTTATAGATAGATTAATGATTTAGAATAGAATATGCATTCCACATTATCACACCACAATTATTGATTCTGTTATTCATACCACTATTCTTGTAGAAAATAGAATTATTGCAGATTTTATATATATATCTTCAGACTGCTGTTGCAATTTAGGCAGATCTAACTTTAATACTGCTTCCTTCATGGGATGCTGATCGCAGCTCTTTTGGATAAGTACTTCTGCTCCTTGGTTCGATCTATCTATTTTATCGCTGGATGCTGTTTTCCCTCTTATGAGGATCGATGTTCCTTTGAATATGATTCCTTGATGCCCTTCATGCCCTTCTCCTCATCGTGATCTTCCCCATTTTATATCTCAATGCCTTCATGAAGAGGGACGACTCTTGGGAAGTTGCTGCTCTTTCAGGAATGGACACAACCTTTCTCATAAGTCGCTGCCCTTCAATATTAATCTTTATTTAATTTCAAACTAATAACATTAGTCAATCTCTTTACTCCTGCAATTTATATGTTAATCCTTTATCAAACTTGTTATTAGCGTGAAGTGTGAACACTTCCTTTTGTTTTCTTCAATCGCTGCTGTACATATTAATGATAATTGTGAAGTCTTAAACTAAGACGATTTTCTTGATTATTGGCATCTCCTGATTGTATTGGGAGTGTTATGAAAATAGTTTTGCTGATCACTGGGCTTACATATTCTACTTGTTATTTGGTGCTTAGGGTCGGGGAATGACAATTGCAGATACTTAATGTTTTATAAAGGCAATGTACTGAAGCAAAGGAAAACAACCCCAACAAACATAAATGATAGTACAATGTAAATAAAAGTTTTATTGAAAATGATTTATTTACTATTATCCCTCAGAATTTATCTGGTGGGAAAAAAATTTAGGGAGGCTTTCCTTTTTCTACTTATCATGTTTAGGAGGATCACAAAGATAATAATTGATTTGCTTTTGTCGATTTGGTGGCTCAAGACCAAATGAAATTTCAAATTTGTTTGAAAGAGTATTTAGCTGTTAAATATACCAGTTAATGGCCATAGAGAAGAGGAAAGCATCATTCACAAAATAAATATTTGAATATCTTACTCCTCTTCCCATTGCAAGAAGACTGTATTTTTTCTTTGACTTACTCTTTGTGAAGACTTGCACAACATTTCTCCCATTATAATGAAAAAATTTGGATTCAAGAGATTCCCTTGAATAATCCCTATAGGAGTTATAGGATCCTAACACAGCTGCATCTTCATTCCACCACAGAGTGATTAAAATCAAAAGCAATCAGAAATTGTTCAATCAAATTCCATATGCTGTTACAATAGGCCTTAGAAATATCAAGATTTATCAACACACCCAGTCAATTCTGAAGCTTGAGAGAGTGGATGATTTCTTGAATAGTTAATATATTATATATGTGATTTGCCTTCCAAAAACAGAAGCTAATTAAACTTATGAGATCAATTTTGGCAACAGCTGTTTCAGCATAGTGGTAATTAGTTTGTGTTGGTGTGAATAAATATCTTGTACCTAGCTAATTTCTAGCAAGGGGCCTTATTCACATGTTAAGTTTACTTAGGTTCTAAATAATCTTCTAGAAGTCTTAGTTGTCTAGATAGGATCGTATCTTATCTTATATTGTTGACTTTTTGTCAAGTTAGTTGTCTCATAACATAGGATTAAGACACATGTCACAATCTTGTCTTATAAGCAAGGCCTCTCATGTACATTTGCATATTCGATCTTGTAATATTGCATCCATTATTGCAAATTTATGCTCTTGCTTTTCTCCTCTGTAGAAGGTTATTTTTGGTTTTGCAAGTGATCCTAGAGGCTTGAGTCTTTGAGTGACTCTAACAGTTTGGAGATAATTTCGTAGACGCTGTTGCACAGAATGATTGAACTATATTAGTCTAGTTGTTCTGCTGGAGCGCTTTGGCTATTAAAGCATGCCTTGAGGCACTTGTACTCTTAATAAAGCTTTTGGTGATTTCCTCAATTTCTCAAAGGCCACCAGTAAATCCCTTTGGATGAGGTACCCAACAGTTTGTTAGAAAAGTGCATGGGAACATCAGATACTGTAACATTATCATCATGAAAGGAGAAAACCTAAGTTGCCGGTTCAGGTACGGGTTCAGATACGAGTTCGGGTTCGGGTACGCCGATATGGCAAAAAAAATTTCCCTTGGGTACGGGTACAGGTACAGGAGTGTCTGTGTGTGTATATATATATATAATTTATAAATTATTAAATTATAAACATAATGCCATAGACTCATAAGCATGTTCAAAATTATAATCATATAATCATAATGCCATAATGCCATAGAATATTGAAACAATGAAATACGGTAATACCTCATATAATCATATTAATAATTTGCAAAAATGTAAATAGTAAATACTCAAGTCTTAAAATGTCATTACACATTGAAAATTCAAATCACAATCAAGACAATATTTCAGCTTGGAGGCAAAAAAATGGTGCTTTTTGCTCTTTTGAGTTTGCAAAATGAGCCTCATTTGATTGGCCAAGGCAATATAAGGCATTTTCGGCACTTTTTAGGGTTTAATTTTATTTTAAATTGAGTTTTTGCCTTTTTTTGGGCTGGATGACATGGGTCTGCCCGGGTCCTTCTGGATTCTCCATGAGTTCGACCAAGGTTCGCCATTTGCTACCTGGGTTCTCTACGGGTCCTTCACAGAAGGACCCATAGAGATCCCAAGTAGCAAACGGTGAACCCAGGGCGAACCCCCAGAAGGACCATAAAGAACCCTGAACCTATACGTATTTTGGCCGGTACATGGAGCTAAATTGAAGAACCCAGTAACTTAGGAGAAAACAGTATCCTTGACTTTATATTGAGTGATGGATCTTGTGATAATGTTATTGTCTCCTAATATTTTTTTAGTTTTAAGGCTAACTCCCTCTGAGCTCTTGTTTTCATCGGCTTTTTTACTCTTCTATAAAGATAGTTTTGAAGAAGCCCATTCACAATTCATGATGGCTGCTGATGAAGTGCACGTTATAGACCTTCAACTCTTCTGCGTTACTGCACTGAAATAACATGCTGTCTGTTAAGAGCAGATTTATCTAAGTATTTTGTGTTTAATCCATTGTTCATAGGAGCATCGCCTCCAGTAGTGCTCTTCTTTTTGTTGTGAAATGGCTAGGTTTTGAATGAGGATTGGCATTGCCAGGATTTGAGAGAAACCATTGTCCTGGGTGGCTTGTTTCTAAACCATGGCTAATTGTTTTTTATTGATGCCCCTTGTTTGAAGACATTCCCAAATTCACTTCTATAACAGCGCTTGAGTTGGAATTTGAGGCAATTTAGCTTACTCATAGACTTCAAACTCCTGTGGCCTTTTTATGGGGGCTGCATCCTTCCAACATTTTATAATATTTTGGCAAAAACTAGGGTAAGAGAGACACATTATTTTAAATTTAAATTGATAGATGCAGTGTGTTAAAGCTCCTTCCATAGAGATATTGGCCAATGGTTGAAAAGTGTGGCATCACTTTCTCTCCCATTTATCCTATTGGTTAAAAGACGAGCACTCAGAAATAATTAGAAATATGTCAAAAATATAACTTTGCCATTTCCTTCCATCACTCCAAGTAGGCACTCCTTGTGCAAATTCAAACTCAGTTAAAGATGTGATGGATTCAAGTTGGATGAAAACACCTGCAGGTCTCTGGTTGAAACCATTCTCTACTTTTGTCTCTTCTGGAGGATTCATTTGTTAGAATCTCCCATCAGGATGTGAAAAGAAGATATGCGTTGACAACCCAAATCTAAAGAAGTTTAAACATAGAAAGGCTGTTATCCCATACAGAAGGATATAGCTATTGCCTATACAATAACCTGCCTTGATTTTTTGTGAAAATTAAGTTACAATTAATCCGCATAGGAAAGAATGGTTGGTTTAGAAAGCATACTTCAAAGTATCACATTGGACCATTGTCCAAGTGGTTGAGCAACAAATGAGCTGCTCACTACCTCACTCACATACCAGTCTATTTGATGTTTACTCATTCTCATAGCTTCCTGTAGCAATATCATTTCTATTAAATTATTAATCTATGATGTCCTCCTTCACTTTGTTTCTGAGAAAATGTCATTTGATGGGCACCCCTATGCCTCTAATATTTTATAAGAGAACATGCATCATTCTGACTGTGTGGTGTCAGAGATGCCTACAAGGTCTTTATGAAAGTTTATATTTTTCAGATCCCAATTGTTCTCTTTTGCTTGTGGCTATACCTAAGAGGGCCTCAAGTAATATGAGTCTCACCAATAGTTTCGCTTTTTCATACCGTGTCATACAAGATCCCCAAGCATCTTAGGTTTACCTCTGGCTGTTGATTTAGTGGTACCTGCAATGGAGGTGCAATCAAGAGATGGACTCGTTTTCTCCTGTTGGTGTCTTTTTTTTTTGGTGTAGATAGCCATGAAATATCCCTTTGTCAATAGTAATACATGCACAAAGCCTATTGGACTCCAATTCTCTTGCACCAATATTCTTAGAGTCCTTGGTTCATGGAAACCCCCATAAACCTACAAATTAGGGCTTCTTTGTTGAGAAGATATAACCTGTTTTCCGTCTCATCCATGGCAAATAGAATCTTTGAAAGCGTGCTCATCTTAAGATAGCAGCCATTTTCTATTCTGCTGGGGAAAAAGTCTTTGTTAACTGTCCTTTGAGGTTGATAACGAATCAAATTCATAAATTCATCCTTGCCGATATGATTTGTCTCATTAGAAACAAGTTTTGAAGTTTGGGCTTGGACTAGTCAACTACGCACCTTAGAGGACAACATGACATCCTGAAGAGAACGAATTTGAGAGCCAATTGAGGTGTTGTTTGGGTTCAGATCTATAAACAGAGATTCTAGTTGAAGTCTGCATTGATAATAGTGTAAGCATGACGAGGGAATTAGTAGTTGATGTCAAACAAACAAACAAAAAACTTCTTCAGAAAATGTTGCATACTACTTCTTTAATGATGGCATTGAGGTCTCTTGGAATCTAAACAATCTTCTAAGATAGAGAACTGGGTTAAGGGCCTAGGCTATTTGCAACTGTTTTAGTCCACACCCTAGTCCCTCTCATAGATCACCACACATTCAGCTAAGCAAATAACTAGTTTTACATCTATTTGTTTCATAACTCCTTCCAACAAAATCTGCAGATTCTTGGCACTTCTATAATAGAACAAACAATGTCTAAATGAATAGAAAGGAAAGTTAACAAAATATTGTAAGGCAAAATGCAAACAAGTGACAGACCATCATCTTTGCGAAGAGCTTTCAACTTGCTGGGGTGAATCCAGGTGGCCAAAGAGCGATGGCCTGACACAGCATACATTTTAACGCCATTTATGGCAGTCACCTTCATACTTCCTCCCTCGCTCGTCATCTTAAGATTTTGTAGCCTGCTTGGGACAACAAAATTATGGTTAGATAATAAAATCCCCTATACGTATTATTTCAATAATAAAATTAATTATTATCTGCATAAACATAATATTTGAACTGATGCAAAATTAATAAGGCAAACCAAAATGCGATGGCATTCAATTGCTTACTTTTAGCCTTCATCTTTTAGTTTAGTTTTCTGTGCTTTCTCATAACCTTTATGCTTTTTTATGATCATTTTCATGCTTGGTGAAGTAGATACAGGGCCTAAATTTGACAGTCTACCATGCCCATCAAGCAAACTTTTTTCTAAATTTTAGTCTTCATTATTGCTTTTCACATGACAGTTTAATGCAAGTCAAATTTTATATAGATAAATTAAAAAAATTGCAAATGATTTTAGTTATTTATTTCATTTCCAAATAAATTTACATCTTACAATCTACAGAATCAATTTACTTAGTTTTCAAATTTCGACATTGAGTGTTATTTTGGAATATTTTAAATCAATTTATCTACACCTTGTACATTCATTTCATGTTATTTCAAACAAATTTACACCTTAAAATACAAAATCAAACCACTGTTTCTTTCAAAATTAACACCTCACAATACTAATTGGTTTTCTGTATTTAAAATCTTTGTGTTTGCATTGGTATTTTCAGCTGCTAGGCTTGAAGCCCTAATCACCCTTATTTTTCTTCTAAACCCTAAAGGTTGACCCCTGTGCCTTGGTTAACAATGCTTCATTTTCATAAATGTTTTGTTTAATGTAATCTTGTAGGGGTTGATCTTACATAATGTGCATCATTTATTAAGGGGTTTGAGTTGCTGGAATGACAGGGAATAATAATTATTAAATTAAATGTAATATTAATGGTCATCTTAGCTTTAGTTAGTTGTAAGTTTACTTTTAGTTAACTTAGTCTGCTTTTAGTAACTTCTGTTTACGCTTAACTTGTTTTAGCATCTTCCAATTAATTGCTTTAGTTAGCTTTAGTTTACGATGGTTTCTTTTTAGAAACATCGTCTTGTAATTTCCTTCATAAGGAGTATTTCTATGTTCCACGGCATTTTGGGGACGGAGACAGGGGGACAGCAAGGGACATGTTTCCGGGACGTCCTCTGGGGGGCCATTTTTAGGGGACAACAAGCGATGGTGATATACATATATATATATATATATATATATTTCAAAATTTATTAATATATTATAGAGAGAGAGAGGGGGGGAAAGAGAGAGAGATATGTCAATAACTGATAGCAACAATATCAATATGTAAATAAATCACAAGAGCAGTAGTATAACAGCATAATAAATGTCAATAAAGCATTATAACAGCAGTCTCAAACATCAATAAAACCATGGTTCAAAAGTAACAAAAACAAGAAAACCCCAATAGTGCAAATCTCTTAAGTAGAGTACATAACTTCTTAGCCTTGGATGTTGATGCTTCTCAGTTATTCAAACTACTCTTGACACACAAAGCAAATTACCTTGCAGATGGATCGAGAAGTATGCTTCCTAACATTGGTAACTAAAAATGCACATGTATTTTATCCAAAAGAGCTCCGACAAACAGGCATGCAGTGGGAAACCTCAAATTTCTTAGGCCTATAACATTCTTCAAAGTACTACAATGGCTTTTAAATAGAAAAGCGAGGTAGACAGCTATTCACACACACAAGGAATACAGCAACATGCACAAAAAATATACAGTACCATACACACAAATTATATGCAAATTTGATACAAACAGAAAATATACAATAACATACACAAAAATATATACAAATCTGCATCAAAGAACCATAAAAGCATTAGTTTTTTATATTATTTTTGTTGTTGAAGTGTTCGCGTTCGTTTGGGGACAGCTAGCTATCCACGGGATGGTGAGGCATGTCCCCGACATCCCCCAGCCATCTCGAAGACGGCGAGACATCCCCAAATGGGTGGGGACGTTTCCTGCCGTTTCCTACTCTTTGGCCTGTTTCGGGGACAGCAAGGGGACGTCCCCTTTGCGTCCCTCCGTCTCGGGGATAGTAGGGGACGAGGACAGTGCATTTTGGGACAGGGGGCGCGCCTCCGACCCGGGGACAATAGGGGATGGGGGTAGTGCATTTTGGGACAGGGGACACACCTCCATCCCGGGGACGGTAGGGGATGGGGACAATGCATTTTGGGATAGGGGATGCATCCCCATTTAACACAGGAGTATTTCTCTCCTCTTGTAATAACACAATCGTGAATATCAATAATCATTTCATGGTATCAAAGCTTAGGCTCAACCTCAGATATTGTGTTTTTTAGCAGAAATTTTTTTTTAAAAAGAAAATTTTAAAGAAATTTTGTGGGTTTTTTATGGAAAAAAATCAAGGTTTTTTTTTAGGCCAAAATTTTGAAGGATCTTTTTTTAGGTTTTCAGGTGAAAATCATGTGCTATTTTTTGCTCAGTTCGTGAAGTTTTTGCTACCATTTTTAGAAGAAATCGTGAAGGTTTCTAATGCGTTTTTTTTCTCTAAGTTTCTGAAGAAATTGCTGAATTTTATGGCGCGTGACTTTGGAATTTTCATGGCGGATTTCTCTGTGCTTTTTGAGCGATGAAAACTGCGATTTCCTAGGCATTTTCGAAGGTGTTATTGTATTATATAAAAGCGCGATTTGTTGCCAAATCATTGGGGATTGTGGTTTTTTCTACCCGAAGTTTTCCTAGCCATTTGTATTTTGCACGACTCTACATTTCTCCAACCTCTGGTTGTGGCCATGTTTGTGATGGATCGTTCTTCTTCTAGTCATGGGTGTTTTTGACGGGTTTTGGCAGATCTCTGAATCTTTGTAGCGGGTTTTCTTAAATGTTTCATCACCTAGTTTTTTTCAGATTTTCTTTCTCCAAGGGTTTCCGAAATTTTGCGGGCATTTTTTGAAGAGCATTTCTGTCAGATTTCTGATCATTTTTTTGGGTATGAGACAGTGCAAATCACGTTTTGCATTTTTTGCCTAGGGTTTCTAATTCGTGGTGATTTTCTAAAGTTTCATGGCAGCTTGAAGGGTTAAATTTTTTTGAGCCAATTTGGACAGAATTTTTCTGGGAGAAATAAAATTTTCTGCAAAGAGTTTTTTGAAATTTTTTCTAAAAAAATTTGCTAACGGAGTTTTTGAAAAGTTTTATAAGAATTTTGCTAAATTTTTTTGAGGATTTTTTTTAAAAAAATCTTACTATTTCAAAGTTTTCGAAAGTTTTTCTAAAAAATCTTACAGTTTTTGAGCCTCTTTTTTAGACATTTTTTGAAAAATTGTGAGTTGTGCCAACTAATCACAATGTTACTTCTTTTTTTCGTGCTTTGGAAAACGGGAGGGATGGCATCTTTATCCAATGTTATGTTGGAAAATATGCAGAGGTTTAATGGAAAGAATTACAACACGTGGAAGCAAAGGATGCTAACCATCTTTGAGTACCAATGTTTGAATGAGCTTGTTCTAGGTATAGAAGTTCGTCCCACTATTGCTCGGAAGGATCAGGACAAGTATGATGGAGGTAATAGAGAGGTAGTTATACTTCTAAAATTATCTGTCACCGATGAGATGTTACCAAAAATACCATCTGGTAAGTCTACTGTGGAGATCTAGGTTCACTATTATGATGGATGACCAAGTGTCTTTGCAGGAGAACTTGATGAAAATAAAAAATATTCGCGATTAATTGGAGGCCATTGGTCGTAAGATGCAAAAGAAGGATATGGTTTTGATCACTTTGAAAAGTCTGCCATGTTCCTACGAGCACTTCATCAAAACGCTCAACATTACATCCACCAATGTTGACTTGAAGTTTAATGAGTTTGTTAATGTTACATGCAGCATCTAGAGTAATATTCCAGCGATCTTCTTTGGTGAATAAATTAAATAATAGCTCTAAGCTATTTAATTTATAGAATCTCAAGAGGCGCGATCTTCTATAGAGACACCACTATTTGTTAAAGCAAAAATATATTAAATGAAGAGGCACGATTTCTTAACAAGGCCGACCTTGTTCAAGTGGCGTGACTTTTTAGAAGGACGTCTTCTTGCTTGTGGCCGACCTGTTTGGGAAGAGACACGTCTTTCTCTCAAAGATGTATATATATTAGATGATGTTCTTCATTGTGATCATCAAGTTTATAAGTCAAGTTCGATATAGTCATTTGGAGTCTAAGTGCAAGTTATATATATAAAGGAAAGCAAACTGTATTAAGAGAGCAGTGTGTTTGAGGGTGTGTATTATCAGCAATTGAGTTTTGTATTGCATCACTCTTTGGTGCATATTGTAGGGCCTACACATCGGCCTCTTGTAAGAAGATCATTTTGTGACAATTCAATATATAAGTGATATATTGTTGCTGGGTTTTTCTCCCTCAAGAGGAGGGTTTTCCCAGGGTATCTGCTATATCTTTGCATCTGATTTGAATTAATTTTCTGTGCATTTATCTGATCATGAAAATTTACATGGTATCAGAGCGGGTTTGAGGAGATCATGATCAGATTTGTTTTTCACAGCAATACTCTATAGTTCTTTGTCTACCCTTACATCAATCAAGATGGTGAACGGATTGAAGATCAAGGATAGACTCGAGGGAGCATCTAACTTCACATCATGGAGATTTAGGATCATGCTTACCTTGCGTGAAAATGACTTGGGTGAGTTTGTGGAGTCCAGCGTTCCTGAACCTGAGGAGGAAGAAGAGAAGTTACAATGGGTGAAGAAAAATATTAAAGCAATGAAGATATTGGTTGATTCCGTCAAGGATCATATTGTTCCTATCGTCTCTAAGTTGAAGACAGCGAGAGACATGTTCAAAACATTGGAAGAAATGTACGAAATCAACAATACCAGCCGGGCTCTTGCACTGAAGCAACAACTTCACCATGTGAAGATGGCGAAAGGAGAAACAGTGATTGCCTACTTCATGAGAATATCGGAGTTGAGAGATCAGCTCTCTACAATTGGTCATGTGGTTGATGATAAAGATCTAATGATGCTTGCTCTCAATGGTCTTCCATTATCATGGGAGTCCTACATTCAAGGAATTAGTGCAAGATCCAAACTTCCTAAGTTTGATCGATTAAGGGCTGATTGTATTCAAGAAGAATCAAGGTTGGTGGCTAGAGGCGTTGGTCAAAGTTCAAAGAATGAAGACATTCATGTTCTCGCCTCCCATGCTTCAAAGAAGAAAGGAAAAGATGGAAGGAAAGGATTCTTCAAGAGGAATTGAGACAAGGGAAATGATGATGCACCTCCCTTCAAGAAGAAGAGAGACATGTCCAAGATTCAATGCTTTAGATGTGATAAGTTTGGGCACTTCGCTAAGCATTGTCCAACCAGACCTAAGCAACAAGTCACCGTTGCGAATGTTGATGATGCTTCTCCACAAAAGGATTCAAGTGAATATTTGTTCTACTCAGCCTTGTCAAGCAGTGTACCCACCGACACCAACACTTGGTTGATCGACAGTGGTGCTTCACGACACATCACTGGTTTTAAGGAGCACTTATCAAGTTTGGTGGAGAAGGAGTCTTCTGAACAAGTCATCATTGGAGATGATGCTAGCTACTCTGTGAAAGGAATTGGGGCCTCTATACTTCATTTGGATTCCGGCATCACACTTCAATTGAGTAATGTTCTTTATGTTCCTGGAATCAAGTGCAATCTTATTTCTATTTCAGCCTTGGAAGATAAAGGATATCAAGTTGCCTTCTCCAAAGGCAAAGTTCTAATGTGGATGGAGAATTCTAGCTTCAAGGATGCTCAAGTAATTGGAGTTAGACATGAAAGCCTTTATAGGGTCTGCACACATCCTCTACAAGCTTTGGTTCATGATTCTTCAAGTCTATGTGATCTTTGGCATCGGAGATTGGCTCACCTACACTTCCGAGCCTTACCTATCATGGAGAAGATGGTGACAGGCCTTCCTAAGTTCAACCAAGAGCACAAAGGTACTTGCAAGGGTTGCGCTTTGGGTAAGAATATAAAAGCCCCTTTTCATAGTAGAGAAAATAGATCTAAGTGTATTTTAGACCTTATTCATTCTGATTTATGTGGTCCTATGTCTGTTCCGTCTTCGAGTGGATTCTTGTATTATGTTCTTTTTATTGATGACCACTCTAGGAAGACTTGGATTTTTTTTTGAAAACAAAGAGTCTAAGGAAGTGTTAGATAGGTTTAAGGAATTTAAAGCCTTGGTAGAAAATCTTTCTGGTAAAAGAATTAAGGTCCTCAGATCTGATAATGGTGGAGAATACACCTCTGGCAGTTTTCGGAATTTTTGTATTGATGTAGGGATTAAGAGGGAGTTTTGTGTCCCCTATAATCCTCAACAGAATGGTGTTGCGGAAAGAAAGAACAGGACGATCATGGAAGCAGCAAAGGCCATAATCCATGATCAAGATTTGCAAACCTTCTTATGGGCAGAAGCTTCTAGGACGGCTGTATATGTACAGAACAGAAGTCCCCATAAGGTCTTGGAGAATATGACTCCAAAAGAAGCCTTTACAGGGAAGAAGCCTAAAGTCAGTCACTTGAGAATCTTTGGATGTCCTGTCTATGTTCATGTTCCAAAGGAAAAGAGAACTAAGTTGGAGCCTTCTGGCAAGAAGGGAATATTTGTGGGCTACAGTGAGACATCAAAAGCCTACAGAATATACATTCCAGGACAGAAGTTGATCGAGATCAGTAAGGATGTCACATTCGAGGAAGATGTTGCATTCAGGAGATCAAGGGGGATTCATATGGAGATCGATAATGAAGAGTCTCCTCAGGATATGGAAGTTGACCATACTCCTAAAATTCAGAGGGAGACTTCAGAACCAAAAGAAGATATTGATCCTGCTAAACCCTTGGAACCTACTGATGGGCCTACTGACATTGTTATTGGGAGAAAGAGACCTCTATGGGCTAGGCATACTATGCAAAAGGCTGAAAGTTTTGCAGCTCCTAGAGGCACATTCAAAGAAAGTAAAAGGCAACATAAGTTCTCCAATTATGTTGCCTTAATGAGTCAGATTATAGAATTCGAGCCTACCTATGTTGAGGAAGCATCTAGTCATCAGGTTTGGAGAGATGCTATGTCAGAGGAGTATCAGTCAATTCTTAAGAATAATGTTTGGGACATTGTTCCTAGACCCGAGGGCAAGTCTGTGGTATCTTCTAAATGGCTATTCAAGATTAAGCATGTTGCAGATGGGAGCATTGAGAAGTACAAAGCAAGATTTGTGGCTCGTGGGTTTTCTCAAAAAGAGGGAGTTGATTATGAAGAAACATTTGCTCCTTTTGCTCGCTATACTTCTGTCAAAACCATCATTGCTATTGCTGCATCTAGAGGATGGAAGATTCACCAGATGGACGTGAAGACAGCCTTTCTCAATGGAGCGATTGAGGAAGAAGTTTATTTAGAGCAACCTGATGGATTTGAGGTTCATGGAAAGGAGTCACATGTTTGCAAGCTGCAGAAGGCCTTGTATGGTCTTAAGCAGGCTCCTCGTGCTTGGTACGAAAGGATTGATCGTTACCTGTCAAGTTTGGGCTTCTTGAAGAATGATGCTGATTCAAATCTCTACTTAAAGGTAATCAATGGTGATGCATTAATATTGGTCTTATATGTTGATGATTTGATTCTTACTGGAGAAGATCACCTAATTCTCGAGTGCAAGAAGGAGTTGACTTCGGAATTTGAGATGAAGGACCTTGGGCTCATGCATTACTTCCTTGGATTAGAAGTCTGGCAGAAACCAGATGAGATGATTCTAAGTCAAGGAAAGTACACCATTGATATACTTAAGAGATTTGGTATGATGGATTGCAAATCCATGTCTACACCTATGGAGACCAACCTACATAAATTGAAGGAGGCTGCAGCCGATTCAGACTTGGTGGATCCTACATTGTACAAACAAATGATTGGGTCCTTGATGTATCTAGTTAACACTAGACCGATATTTGCTATGCAATGAGTGCACTTAGCCAGTTCATGTGTGATCCGAGACAAATACATCTTGTTGCAGCTAAACATATCCTAAGATACTTGCGCGGCACAGTTGGATATGGGTTGAGGTATTCTTCAGATGCAGACTTGGAGTTACATGGCTATACAGATTCTTGATTGGGCAGGGTGTGTCACAGATCGGAAGAGCACCTCTGGTTGTTGCCAGTTGGGTTCTGCTATGATTTCCTGGTGCAGGAAGCAGTCATCTGTAGCATTGAGTACAGCAGAGGCAAAGTATATTGCAGCTTGTATGGCAACTCGGGAAGCAGTGTGGCTTCGTAAGCTCCTTGCAGGATTGTTTGAACAATCAATGGAGCCTACTATCATTCATTGTGATAATCAGAGTTGTGTGAAGCTTTCTGTCAATCCTGTGTTTCATGACAGAACCAAACATGTTGAGATCAAGTACCACTACATTAGAGATATGGTACTGCGGAAGGCTGTACAGTTGAGGTACATCAGCACTGATGAGCAGACGGCAGATATTCTCACCAAGCCCTCTCCAGGATAAAGTTTGTGTACTTTCGAGATAAGCTTGGTATGGTGGAGAATCCACCTTGATTGAGAAAGAGTCTCATATCGATAAGCCTACTTAATGAGTTCTTCTCTGTGAGAGAAGTTCGAGGTGAAATCCCTTGTTAATGCATTTTCCTCTGAGACGGAGGAATTTGAGGTGCAAGACCTTGTTAATGCATTTCTCTTTGAGATTTGAGGTGAAAGCCCTTGTTTCCACCCTCTGAGCTGAGTCATGGTGGATGTCATGTGTGAGACTCCATGACATATTTTGTACTTGTGTTTCACCCTCTGGGAGAGCTATGGTGAAAGTCATGTTGAGGTGACAACATCACGCAAGTGATGAACACTTGTACACACCATAGTATGGTTGTAGCCATTATGGGTGATATCGTGTTGAGGCGATATCTAATATCACAATGAGGTGATATTCTTCTTGTTCACTTATGGTTGTAGCCATAGTGATAGACATCACGTTGAGGTGATATGTCCTGTGTAGCTGGAAGTTTACTCCCTAGCTGAGAGGGAGTGTTAATGTTACATCCAGCGTTTGGAGTAATATTCCAGCGATCTTCTTTGGTGAATAAATTAAATAATAGCTCTAAGCTATTTAATTTATAGAATCTCAAGAGGCGCAATCTTCTATAGAGACACCACTATTTGTTAAAGCAAAAATATATTAAATGAAGAGGCGCAATTTCTTAACAAGGCCGACCTTGTTCAAGTGGCACGACTTTTTAGAAGGACGTTTTCTTGCTTGTGGCCGACCTGTTTGGGAAGAGACATGTCTTTCTCTCAAAGATGTATATATATTAGATGATGCTCTTCATTGTGATCATCAAGTTTACAAGTCAAGTTCGATATAGTCATTTGGAGTCTAAGTGCGAGTTATATATATAAAGGAAAGAAAACTGTATTAAGAGAGCAGTGTATTTGAGGCTGTGTATTATCAGCAATTGAGTTCTGTATTGCATCACTCTTTGGTGCATATTGTAGGGCCTGCACATCGGCCTCTTGTAAGAAGATCATTTTGTGACAATTCAATATATAAATGATATATTGTTGCTGGGTTTTTCTCCCTCAAGAGGAGGGTTTTCCCAGGGTATCTGCTGTGTCTTTGCATCTGATTTGAATTAATTTTCTGTGCATTTATCTGATCATTAAAATTTACAGAGTTGTGCAACAAGCTTTTGCAGCAAGATAGGTGGAGGAAACAGTTTGGGAGCAGCAGTGAGTCTCCTAGTGTTGAACAAACATTTACTGCCAAGGACATTGGCAAAGGCAAGTCCACTCAGCATAAAGGGCGAGGTGATTCGGAGGAGGGCTCCAAGAAGTCTATTACTTGCCATTACTATGGGAAGATTGGTCACATCCAGAAGTTTTGCAGAAAGTGGTTGGTTGATGAGAAGACCAACCAGGAAGTGTCTCAGCAAAGTGCTCAAGTGGCGGAGTATACTGAGCAGGAGTCTGCATACTATGCATTTTGATGACCAGCACACCATCTGAATATGGGTAGAATTAGTTTTTTGTTTGTAGGATGACCATTAAGGGAGGGTATTAAAATATTAAATGTAATATTAATGGTCATCTTAGCTTTAGTTAGTCGATAGTTTGCTTTTAGAAAATTTTGTTTACGCTTTTGTTCGTTTTAGCATCTTTCAGTTAATTGCTTTAGTTTGCTTCAGTTAACGATTGTTTCTTTTTAGAAACATCATATTGTAATTTTCTTTTTAAAAACATCCTCTCCTTTTGTAAACACAAAATCATGCAATTATGAATATCAATAATCTTTTCAAGTGCTAGGGTTTGTACAATGCTTTCCAAAGGGAAAAAATACTAATAGTGACTTAAGGCTTCGGCCTCCCAAGCTAGGTCCGCCAATAGTGGTTTTAGCTCTCATCCTTTGCTACAAGACTCATATGGCAAAGATTCACAAAACCACAAAATAACAATGAGGGAAATATGTTGTGAGTGTTGTTTTGATGGGGAAAATCTGAAAAAACAATAAAAAGCCCTTAGCATTATTCATACAAATTTCAAGGCAAATTAAAACAATTATTTTTATGTTTCTTTAAAGTTCACCAAATTTTTAGCTTCATGGATCAAATACGGCAAACCATGTGACATAGAATGCAATGATTGCAAGATATGCACAAAATAGATTCATCGATAAGGCTTTAGAAACTTTCAAGCAAATGCAATTGGCAGGAGTAAAGCCAAATTCCACAACCATTACCAGCATCTTCCCTACCTGTGCCAAAGTGGAAGCTTTGGAACAAGGTATGGACATCCATGAAAGCAAAATGGAAGGGGGACTTTTGTCAAATATCATACTTGGAAATGTTATGGTAGACATGTATGCAAAATGTGGAAGCAGAGACAAGGCACAAATGACTGTTTGACAAAATGCCTTAATGAAATGTGATCTCATAGACTGCAATGATTGCAAGATATGCACAAAATGGATTTGGTGAAAAGACTTTAGAAATTTTCAATCAAATGCAATTGGCACATGTAAAGCCAGACTCAACAACCATTGTCAACATCCTCCCTGCTTGTGCCTAAATGGGAACTTTGGAATGAGGTATGGACATGTATCAAGGCATAAAGGAACGAGGTTTCTGTCAGATGTTAAAGTTGCAACTACCTTGGTAGACATCCATGTGAAAAGAGCAAGCATAGAATTAAGTAAAACTTCAAGTGTCCTACAACATGATGAAGCCAATATATATTATAGTGAATGAGACCCTTCTCCTATCGGATGGTAGGTCAAATGCTTCAAAATTCTACAATCGCAACATCATAATTTATAGGACTGAACTAAAAGTAATACCTACAATAAGGAACATTGAGGCATATGACCTTCACAATATTAAAATGTCCGATACCTGAATTATTCAATAATATGGTGCATTGATCTAGGGTGTTCAGTATCCGTCTTGAATCAATTCAATCCCAGATAAATGCCCATCAGGGGACGCCAATCCTTCAAAATACATTTTAGTGATGGTCTTCCTTCATCCAAGAACTATGGGCTTTTTATTCCTAACCTTGTGTGGTCAAGGTGCAAGCACAAGTATGGCCAAGGTGATTGTACTGTACTTGGTCATTATGCGTCTATCTCCATGAGATGATCGTTACAGTGATAGCAAAGTGGATTGAACAATGCCCAACTACCCATCATGCTGTAGCAAACAGTAAACTAAATTGAAAAGACTTTGAAAGTGATAAAGGTATGCTATGAAGGGCTCATGTCAGTAGCGCATTATCTTTAGTTGTGTCAATTACTGACAACAATAAAGTTATTTAAACAGATGTGCATCTTAAAATTTTAAATCAAAGTAAAGAGTAGAAAATGGAACTCTATATAATTGTTAAAAAACTTGTGCACAGAATCCACAAGAACCCCTAACATCCAAATGACATTAATGAGATATGTAAGTAGCAATTAATAGCTATACAGCAACTTTGCAACTAATTTCTATATGTATAAATATATAGTTGTACCTTTGTGCCCCAGCCACATGTGCATCTAGTCTCAAAATTTTATAATCGCTTTCCTGTGCAATGAGTAAAAATTTGTTCCGAGTCAAGAACACTAAGACATATTAACATGTAAACTTCCTGTTACAGATTGACCCACGAAATCCATCCAAACAAAGCACAAGATAGAGAACAACTTTGATAAGCTAGTATAAATACATGAACGATAGTGATAAATAACGAGAGGCCGAGAATGAAAACTCTGTGTTGTGTTAAGTTTCAAGGACGAGGTTTTAGCAGTAATGGAGACGTGTCTGAGCTACGGCCATTAAAATGAACATTTCTGTGAATAGTAGTATGTCTATCACTTGCAAAGAGAATTCTTTAGCTTACCTCTTCCTGACTCTTCCCGATTGTTTTCTTCTGGCTGCTTCCTTTTGGCTTTCAACTACTATAAATTTGGACAAAACGCAACTTGGTTTTGTCCAATAGCGGTACTACTGTCTGGAACTCTGGCTTCAATCCTTGACCATGTGGTGTAGATGGAATAAGGCTTTACAACCCTGGCAAGAACAACCAAATGCTTCCTCAGCAGGATTACTTGACATACAGCACAACGAATCTACCCTTTCCTTCCTGCTATTCTGGAAACAAAGTTTACTTAGTATGCTTGTTCTAAATGGATTCCAAACCCTCTTAGTCTTACTGGTTTCAGATTTGGTTGAGCTTCCAATTCGCCTTACATTTATTTCCTACAATTGATGACTAAGGAAGTGATTGATCTACAGAAGATCGGAACAGCACCGATAAACAGCCATCTTCTCATCTGTTTCATAAACCCCAGTGCTTTTTATATAGGTTTAACTAAATTATCTTGTTTCTTCCTTAATACCCAAGTGCATATTAGAACATAATATTGTGAGTTTTCTCGGCAATCCAGACCTAATAATAGTTTTATATTTTTAATAATTTATTTTTATTTTTTATTCAAATTTTGAAGTATTTAGAATATTTTAAAAAGCAAAAGATCTAAAAACAATTTAAGCGATGGAAATCGGAATTTTTTATTAAATAATTTTGGAATTATAGAAATTTTTATTAAAAAAATATATAAAGAATTTAAAATACAAGGTAAAAACATTTATATATTATTTTTAATTAAAAAAATATTTTATAAAAATATATAATTAATTAAATTATTTATATAGTAATTAGATTTTAATACTATTTGCTCTGCTGGTCACGAGTTCTAGTCTCCCCCGTCCC
The DNA here is from genome assembly GCA_007258455.2 of Sequoia sempervirens. NCBI lineage: Eukaryota > Viridiplantae > Streptophyta > Pinopsida > Cupressales > Cupressaceae > Sequoia > Sequoia sempervirens. The sequence goes on along the minus strand of VDFB02281492.1, from coordinate 1,025,087,285 downwards.
GTGGTACCGGAGGGCATGTCGCGCCAGCGCCGCCGGTCGTTAAAAAGTTTACCAGGCGCACTGCAGTTTATAGTGGGTCACGTTAAAAAAAAAAGATTTTAATACTATTTATTGGTAAAAATATGATTAATGTTTTGTTGGTCTTGAGATTTAAGATTCAAATTTCTATTGAATTATTGAAGCTTCAATTTGAACGATATTAATACCATAAAAAATAATTTAAGCCATGGAAATCTGATTTTTTTATTAAATAATTTTGGAATTATAGAATTTTTTATTAAGAAAATATATAAAGAATTTAAAAATAAAAGGTAAAAACATTTATATATTATTTTTAACTAAAAAAATATTTTATAAAAAATATATAATTAATTAAATTATTTATATAGTAATTAGATTTTAATACTATTTATTGGTAAAAATATGATTAATGTTTTGTTATTCTTGAGATTTAAGATTCAAATTTCTATTGAATTATTGAAGCTTCAATTTGAACAATATTAATACCATGAAAAATTTATCTCACTAAAAAATAATAGTATTAAAAAAATTTAAAATAAATTGAATGTTAAAAAAAATTACTTTTTAAATTTTCTAAAATAAATTGATTGTTAAAAATTAATTATTATCTCCATAAACATAATATTTGAACTATAAAAATGTCACTCAAAAACAAACCAAAATACAATAGTGTCTCCAATTTTTTTAACTTTTATTCTTACACTTTTTCATTACTTTTATGAGTTTTGCCTAATATAATAAAATAATTAGCTTTATTTATTCCTATCTTTAGAGATTTGGAGAATAGTTTTTCTTTTTGTTTCTAAATTAATGAGTGTCTATTAGATTACTTTACAAAATAGATATATTTCACTAAATGGTAAAACTGCGAGTGGAATGGAATCATATAGTGAATACATAAAGTGGAGCTTTAAATAGAGACACCACTATAATCAAACTTCTAAGTAATGAGAGATATGGACCTAGCAGGAGAAGGTGGTAGATCATGATCAAAGGGTTTCTCCAAACTGTATAAGAGGTCTTGACTATCAAGAATTACTTCACAATCAATAATGAATTATTCTTCATTTTTTCCTCACTACAATGTGTCATTTCTTGCAAGAGAGATAGCTAAACTCAACTAAGGGACCTTGTCATTGTCTGGCCAACTTGAGGTACCCCTATTATGCAGTTGAGAATTCATAAAAATTACATCATCTTGGGATCATCTACACATCTATATGGAGGAGACGGAGCCCTATGAGAAGGGGTCGACATGCATGCAACAATACAAGGAGCATTAACATAGTACTTAATAAGAGTCTACAAACAGGTAACTTCCAGGACAACCTTATTAGTTTACACCTACATCTATAGAAGAACATTATAGTAAATCATAGACTTAGTATATAAAGAAAAATGATAATCAATAGAAACTCCTAGAAAAGAGTTGGGTTTTTATCTTTCAAATACTAAATGAAATATACACTCCAAGAGAATACCAAATTTAGGTGAAATTAGCTAATGTTCATGTCAATCACCAAGAAGAATCATGTGCCAAGAAAAGAGATTAGGTCTAAAAGGCCCAAAGAAATCATGTACCTAAATCTAAGAAACTTCAGCCATGAGTAGAATTTTAAGAGGTGCTTGAGCGTTTTTAGATGTCCACGAAAAGGAGAATAGAGATTAGCAATAATCAAGTGAACCAAATTAGAGCCAATGGGGAGACACTATATACACCAAGAAAAATGAGCAATCTTGGGCTCCAAAATGGCTAATTAAACTACCTAAGACTTTATTGCCTAACATTGGTCATGGATTACAAACCCCATCTATGATTGCATTTTCAAACCATGAGAAAATGTGGAGAAATCAATGAATAACCTTTACAGGGCCTATAATTAGAAAAGGGTTTATCAGGATGCCATTTCCATTTTTTCCACAAGGGTCTAATTCATTTAACCCCAATATTGTGAAGCATTTCTAGATGAACCAACCTTGCAATTGTTTGGAAAGACTCAAAATTTTGATTGGAAATCTTGTATGACACCTTGTTTTTAGACCATGATAACCATTTTTAGTGTATTTGGAATACTTATCTAAATGGATCAAATCCCTCTATGAAAACATTAAGACCGTGAATCCATGGGATTTTGGCTAAAGTTCAAACCAAGAAAGTGATCACAAGGGACCACTAAATAGAGTGTTGGTTGATATAAATATCATCTATAAAATCATTCTTATTCTAGATTAACCAATATTTAATAGTTTACCAAGACTTCCATGTCCTTTTTGGCAACAAAATTTCCTTGAATCTGCACAAGCTCCTTCATACTAAGAATGGATTGGAAACCTCACCCTATCCAAGCCTATCCACCATGAAACACCCCAAAAGAAATGTTGTATCATTCAACAAGATTTTCCAAGCCTTGTTTCCCTCAAGCACTCTAATAATTTATTTACCACATGGATCCAACCCTTAATGATGGGTATCACTAAGATTTAACCCTCTAAATTCATGAGGAAGACAATAGGATTTTCAAGAAACTATATGAAATCTCTTTCCCTAGTTAGAAGAAGCACATAAAATTCCCTAAATAAATTTTCAAGTTTATGGTACGAAGGAAGAGGAGCCCATAAAACATGAGTGGTTATAAGATTCACCTTAGAATAACCTAAAAATTCCCAACAAGAGAAATAGTTTTGGTTGCCTATTGATGTAATCATGAGTAAAAATTGATCACCAAATAGAAGAAGAAGAATGAAAAACTAAGGTATTCCAAGAAAGTTGAAGATCTCAACATGATCAATCTATTTCTAGTGAAATGCCTTAAGCTTGAAAGACTTGGAAAAAATAGATTGATGGTAGCATTGGGATTTTTACCACTATATTTTAGATACTAAAGCTAATCAAAAAGTGTCAATACATTGCAAAGTGTATTTGACATTTCCTCTTCTTCCAAGAGAGCAAAAAAAGAATAACTGGCAAAGTGATCATTGACAAGCTATTGGTTGGTATCGAGAAGGGAAATACTTTGGCATGCCTCTATAAAAGCAAATAGCCAAATCCTTTGCAACTAACACACAAAAGATGAGGGAAAGAAGAAAACCCTATCAAATAGGCATGAAAATACCAATTGACTATCATTAATGGTGAGACAAGTGCAAGTATCAATAAAAAATATTTGAACATAATGAATAAATTTAAGACTAAATCCCAACACTTGAAGCATTGAAAGAGTGAATGACCATTAAATGTCATCATAGGCTTTGGTGAAATGATTTTTAAGAAAATGGTTTGCCATTGAGACTAAAAGGTTCATTTCATACCTTTGGGAAAGAAATAATATTATTTATCTCATGCACTTACTCTTGATGAACATGTTTAGTCAAGATAAATGATAAGAGGAAGCAAATGCTACAAATGAAGAGAAAGTGCTTTGGCAATAATTTTATAAGAAAAAACTCACTCAAATTTGAAATAATGTGGTTTTGATGTAAGGATATTCGGTTGATACTAATTAACCATTGGTAGTTTGAGGCCACAATACAAAATTGATCCAAGATGTTTTATTTTATGAAAAATATTGAATTCGTCAAAATGTGGTTAGAGGAATGGAATTGCACCACCTTCAAAAATATTTTTGAGGAAATAAAATAGATTCAAATTGAACTAGAAGCTCTTAATGAAGAAGTAATCTCACATGGATTGTTGTAAAAATATCGCTTAAAAGAAAAGGACCTATTAGAAAACACGTTGAAATCCTTGCGAGAGAGGAAATTTATTGGAGGTCCAATTCAAGAGAAATTTGGCTAGCGAAAGGTATTCAAACTCAAATTTTTCACAATTTATCCAAGGTTCAAAGATGTAGAAATCAAAATTAAGGTCAAAGAGAGTTCCAGCATTTCTAACCTAAAGAAATTCAAATGATGGAAATCTTACATTTTGAAAATATTCTCATAGTGGATGGAGCATTTAATATACAAGATATTATGAGCCCTCCTTAAATAATATTTTGAAACTGGTTAGCAAGGAGGATAATAGGATGTTATTGGCCCTTACATATGAGAAGGAAGTGAAGAGTGCAGTTTTCCAAATGCATTGAGATAAGGCTTGAGGAACATATAGATTCCCTACTTATTTGTATCTAAAATGCAAGATAATGTGGGATGGGAAGGGAGAAGCCAATTCCCCATCCATGTTAAATGAATGTCAATAATAGTATCGTGCTATGAAGTGGGAGGAATGCATGATGCTCTACCTTGTGTGTAAATATATGATAATACTAGTGTAAATGTGAATGGGAATAACATGGTGCCCCTAGTGTGACTTAAAATAAGCATAAATGTAAGATCATGGTTATAAAAAGAATAAGCCCTAAATGGCCTAATAGAATCATGCAACAAGAAATAGTGTGTTTCACATCAATAGATAAGCATGAAAGGCTATAAGTGATATGAAATAATATGAACATGTAGGTAGAAGCATAGCTAGATACCTCAAGATGGACATAATAGCACCATGAAGCTTGTGAAATATAAGGGTATGAAAAGATGATGATCAACATAAAGTGGCATTACCACCTATAGGAATCAACAATAACATTGTTTCAAGTGCATGATGTTGACTAGGCCTTTGACCAATGTCCTATTATGATTGGGAAGGACAAACACATTAGATCCAAAGTAGGACTTGTAATGATGAACAATTCAATATCATTAGGTCAAAACTTAAATCGTAACTACTTTTCATATTTGGATTATTTAGATTTTCACAAAGCACTAAATCTCCAATTTGTAAGTCTCATTAAATGATTCCTTTGTTATATGTCTATCTTAATTGTATCCGAAATATGCATAAACTAACCAATTTATTTACCCATTTCTCATCAAGGGCTTTGAGTTCTTGTGGATGTTTTTCCCTATATGTATAATCATCAATGATGTCATAGAGGGAAACACACAACGATAAGAATCTCAATCTTGAGAGGCTCTATGGCCTTTGTACGATAAACCAAATATTAAGGTTTGACCCTAGTAGAAGTGTGTATTCTAGTATAGTATGCCCATAATACAAGAACAAGTTGTGTATGTTAATTACAAAAATGTTTGTTAATCATTTTTCTTAAGATTTGTTAAAATATTTTATAAATGGGTTCAACTTGTCTATTACCCTGTTGATAATATGTCATCAAGAACTTTAGTTGTTTATAAAATTGTTTGAATAATTTCTTTATATATTTATTCTTAAATGATGCATGATTATTTTCCATAATGGTTGATGGCAAGCCAAATCTAAAAATGATATTATCTGTTATGAAGTTACAAATATTAGCAATAGTGGTGACCTTTAATGGAGTTGGTTCAACCCATTTTATAAAATAGTTTGTTGCAATAATAATAAATGTATGCCCTTTAAAAGAGGTTAGGGAAATTTTACCTACCAATTAAAGCCCCCATGTGGATAATGGGCAAGGTGATGTATAGGGGTGAAGCTTAAGGGTGGATATGTGTTTAGGTTATTATGCCTTTGTGCGCATTTTAGATTACCTCTTTTTTCTTAAATGATCTAGCCATCATTTAGATTTTACAAATATATCATCCACATAGTCTTCTAACACCTTATACATAAAATTGTGGAAGATTGATGTTATTTCCCTTCGATATGCAACTCCACTACTTTTCATCTCCTCAAATGCCATTTCACAATTTGTTAATTCTATTCAAACTTAATATACTTCTCTAACAATGATGTGAATGGTAATTTATTATCCACTAATTGGGTGATACAACATCTAATGTCTTGTATTTTGCTTTGGAGACTACAAAGTTATGAAACATTAGAGGAGGCATGTAAGCAATAGCATTGACCTCAACGACCAGGCTCCAAGATACAACATATCCTAATTATAAGCAACCAATATTAAATCTAAAGCCACACTTTTTAGGATTTAACATTATATTTTATTTTTGTAAACATTCAAATATTATCCTCAAACATTGTAAACAATCTACCTGTTGCCCGATTTTCACCTACAGGCTAAATCAGTTGGGCAATCTATGTTTCAAGTGTTCATAAAGGCCAAATGGGGACATTGTTGTGCAAGATTAAATCATACATCTGATGCTAGGTCACGAGGAACTCAGTTGGAAAGCCTACCTCAGTCAAGTTCGGCATGAAAATCCTCTAAGGAGAGAGTCACCAAGACCTTCAAGATGTCTCACCGACTAGAAGGGGTTCTTTTCATTTTTGAAATGTCTCTGTCGGCCAAATATTTTAAATCGCTGTGGATTTTTAGAAGTCTCCCTGACATGCTGAAGTCTTGCTGACATGGAGTGGTGGTCCTAGATAGAAGTCTTTCCGAAAGATTTAAGTTCGGCAAAAGGTTTGGTTAACTAAGCGGAGTCTCACCGAAAGAATGGAACTCTCAGCGTATGGTTGAGCTTGGGGAGATGTCTTCCCGAAAGGATAAGGTCTCAGCGAAATTTGTGCCTTCGCTATGATGTCTCCCCAACTTGTAAAAGTCTCCCCGATAATGAGATGGGTTGGCCGAAGCATATTGCCTTCGGCAAAAGGTCTTCCCGATAGCGATTGTCTCGGCGACCACTATGGATATTGGTATGACTTTTGCCTTCGCTATGAGGTCTTGCCGAGAGTATGGTGTCTTGCCAACAATGAGATGAGTTCGCCGTGACATCTTGCCTTCGGCATAAAGTCTTGCCGACGATGGAGAGTCTTGCCGATAGTTGCTACAAGGTGTATTCACATCGGTGAGACACAGCTAGCGTCTCACCAACATGCGATTCATTCTAATGAAGAACCTCTGACCGCCTAGGATTCTATGTGGCACGAGTTCAACCAATCAGAGGGAGTAAAAGACAAACCATTGACAATTTGACTAATTGACCACCCTGGCAAAGAGGATCAGTGGAACATAGGCAACGTGGATCTACTCTGAGAATAAAGCGATGAATCAATTTGATATCCAAGAGGTGTCATCAGTAAACAAAAGAACCATGAGTCACGGTGACAACTGGGATTGCTACTGGCAGAGGGGGATCGACATTAATGATAATGCTTTAGAGCATTCAAAGCAGCCCTTCATGGAGGTTCGAATATGGACACAGAGGCCAGAAGTAAATGCAAGTATTACAGAAAGATCTGAAGGCTTCTCCTGAGCGCGATCCTTTCACACCGAGATGGACACGAGGATGCAATTGGATGTAGAATTAATTTCATTTAAAAGATCTAAGGGCAGATCTTTATGAACAAATATTTTTGTAGGCTCAAAGGGGCCGATATCTTTTTGTATATATGGCATTTTTGCCTCTTTGTAAAGGAGTTCGAATTATGCATTTTGGAGAGTTAGTGATTTTTCTCAAATCCTCTCTCAGCTGATGTATGCTTTGTAACTCATCTGGAATTTTGAATATAAAATACAGAGATTACCTTGGAAACCAGTGTTAGTGTTCATGTTACTTTCATTTTCTTCTAGATTATGTGATTTTTGAACTGTGTTTTCTCAATCTGCATTCGCACTTAAAAGTTGTGAAATTCATCTTTCCTTCTTAAAGTGTATATGCAGATTAAGCCTTTCAAGAATGATGCATAAGTTCACGAAGTTCATGTTGAGTAAATAAAGTAACTATCATTAGTTTTCTAATGTATGTTAATCTATTTTATTTCATGATTTTTGTCAGTTTGGTGCATCACCATAGGAGTGTTTTTTCAATTTTATGTTCCTTCTCCCTTTACCTCACAAAGATTAGTAATTAAGTGATATCACCATAGGAAACCAGCCTTCTCCGGAGGTTGACCTCTGTTTATAAGTGACCCACAGCTTTAGAGGTCTTCCCATGTTACACTGGATTGTTGAGTTTATATTCTGCAGGGTGCAAATCCAAGTGATAACAGTTTTTGGCACGCCCAGTGGGACTGTCGGATCAGACAGCTGAAAGAAGATATATCTTATTGCTAATTTTGATATACAATCAACAATTTTTAGACATTAAGAGGTTGAAATCTACATATCTACCAACTCCATACCCAAAGTAACTAGTTTCAATAGGCTAAGTTTTGATTTTTTGGTAATATGTCTTACCATTCATCATTTCGCGAAAATGCTATCTATATACCTTCGAATCTGCCATATCAAAGCTGTTATGCTGCTGATTTCACAAAATATTACCAGCAAAGAAATTTTTCTTATGAATCTCAAATTTCTGATAATATGAGTTTGGAGAATATGTCTTTATATTTCAAAAATCAGTTTGAAGAAATTGAAAATCAGCAGGAGGTCAATAAGCAGCAGGAGGAGCTTGCTAGTCAAGCTTATATTCATCAACAGGAGGTTGAGACACAAAGAGGATCCTATTCAGTACAAGAATTTGAACAAAGTCAATCTAAATCTCCTGAAGAACAACTTTCTCAAATGCCCCAATCAGCTGCTACCTTTCCAAATCCTTTCTTTGAGGAAGGGCTTCACTTTCCACAGTTTAGTGTTCCAAGTTTTGAACAGAATGAGTTTTCTGTTGAAAAGAAAACAGAGGAAGAGTAGCCCATTGATCTAGAAAACTTAATCCTACAGGAAAGGATTAAAAAGGTAAATCCTTTACATCTAGCTATAAAGTGTTTTCAATTGCAGCAATAAAGGATTGAACAGCTAGAAGACATCAAACATTTTGGGCAGTTGTCGATTGATGACAGTCAGCAAAACAAGAATAGCACATGTGAAAACGATGTTGAATCAAATTCATTGTTGAACCCATTAGATTTTGATTCATTCAAAAAATCTTCTGATGATGTTTATAAGATGGTTGAAGCCAAAATGCATGAATTGTTAGTTGAAGATCTTCACTCGCAGACAGAGGATGCCCAAGTTTCATTGGAAAAGGAGCCACAGAAAGAAGAACAATTGACTTCTTTATTTGACCAACTACCTGGTTATGTTGAGCAAGTGGAAGAGAGCATGTAGGTTCCTAATTTACCAGTTGATTTGGAACAACCAGAGAATATTGCTGACTTGTTCAATGAACTTCCTCAATTTGCTGATGAAGATGAAGATTTCACATGCATGATAGCATCTGAGCCTGGTATGGAGCAACTAAATGATAAAACTCATCTATATTTAATGCAAAATTATGAGTTAGATGATATCATAGAAGCTTTTTGTTCTAACATAGATGAAGAGCTAGTAACATATGAAAGGGAAGCATGTGATCAACCCATTCAAGTCAGTGAGACTATTAGAAAAGTTGGAGAAGGTGATGCTTTGTAGCCTATGAACTTATTTGATGAGCTGCCCCACTTTGTTGAGGAGGAGTTATATTTTGTCTTGGACAAAGAGCATGAGGAACCACAGTTTGAAGATTTGTTTCCAGTTATCCACCAGGGATATCAGCTCCTTAGTCAAGAAGATCCAACCATCGAAAACATTAATGGTTTCTTTTTAAAGACTATTATACATGTTGCAAAGAGGTAGGACTCCTTTTTCATTACAGAGCTGAAAGAAAGAATAGTTGATCCTCTTACAAACAATAATAGAAAAATATTTCAAGAAGATCAAACTGTAGTAGCCAATGAACAACCTGCATATTACCTCCAATCAACATCTTTTCAAGAAAAAGGTGAAGTCTTTAGAGATCAACAAGGGGATGAAAGTTACAAGTTGGGTGTCATAACAAGGGGATGTCCTATCAGGCACCTGGATCAGTTGAAGGACACTCAAAAGGGGTTGCTATTTCAACTACTTACTTGGGAGCACGAGATTGAACATCAAAAGTCATCAATGCAGGTGGCTTACCATATTGAAACCAACTACAGGTACCTCTTGTCTAACACAGAAAAGGAGGCAGTTTTCATGATTAAGGAGGTGTTTAATCTATGCACTCAACATTTACTTTTCCTTCATCACTGCTGGACAATTTGCAAGTAGGAAGCACATCCTTTGTTGGTGAGAAAGGGCAGTTTTTTCTCACAACTGGTAAACGGTTATGTCTGATCACGACCATTGCTGGGTAGTGTAGGATAGAGTAGTTGTAGTTTCAATTTTTTTTGCTTGTAATAAGTGCCCCATGGAACCTTTCATTTTTAGTTTTGTCATGTTTTTCAATAAGTGCAGTTGCTGCACTCAGTTTTTCAAATTTTGTCTTCAACAGAATTGTAGTAATTTCTTTCAGTTCATGTGGTTTGAGCTGAGTTACAAGGTTTTCAAAAATTTGAAGAGCAGAGCAATGACTCCATGCCCAATGGATAGGCCTAGGCTATTGGTTTTTATGTTTAATAGGCAAACATCTAGCTGAGGTTGCTAGAAATGTTGCCTGATTTTCACCTACAGGCTAAATCAGTTGGGTAATCTATGTTTCAAGTGTTCATAAAGGCCAAATGGGGACATTGTTGTGCATAATTAAATCATACATCTGATGCTAGGTCACAAGGAACTCAGTTGGAAAGCCTGCCTCAGTCAAGTTCGGCATGAAAATCCTCTAAGGAGAGAGTCGCCAAGACCTTCCAGATATCTCACCGACTAGAAGGGGTTCTTTTCATTTTTGAAATGTCTCAATCGGCCAAACATTTTAAATCGCCGTGGGTTTTTAGAAGTCTCCCCGACATGCTAAAGTCTTGCCGACATGGAGTGGTGGTCCTGTTACCTAATTTTCACCTATAGGCTCAATCAAGCAGGACCAAATTATGTTTCATGTGTTCATAAAGGCCAAGTGGAGACATTGTTGTGCATCTTTAAATCATACCCCTGATGCATTTCTCAAGGAGCTCAGTTGAAAGTCTTCCTCAGTCAAGTTTGGCATAAAGTTCCTCTAAGGAGAAAGTCGGCAAGACCTTCTAGTTGTCTTGCCGACAAGTAGGGTTCTATTCATTTTGAAATGTCTCATTCGGCCAAACATTTTCATCGCTAAGAGGTCTTGCCGACCCAAAAGGGTCTGGCCAAAGTGAGTGGTCTCAACAAAAGTTGGGGCTCTCGCTGGGATGTCTCGGCGACTAGCAAGGGTCTTGGCCACAGGAGAGGAGCTCGGCGAGAGGTCTCGCCAACCATTGGTGGTCTCCCTGAATGAAGGTCTGAGATCACCAGGAGATGAAGGTCTTGGCATGAAGTTTGGTCGAATGGGAAAAGTCATGCTGAAAAAAGATGCCATCGTGAGGAAAAGAAGGGCCTCGCTGAGAAGTCTTGCTGACCCAAAAGGGTATTGCCGAAGTAGGGTGAGCTTGAGGCAAAGGAAATTGGATTCGCCATGATGTCTCGGTGAAAGTATAAGGTCCTACCGATAATGGAGGTGTCTCAATATGTGTTTTGCCTTCGACAAGAGGTCTAACCGATAATGAAGGGTCTCCCCGACATAGATGACATCGATGTAGCATCTGGTCGTCGGACTGATGTCCTGCCGATTGCTTGAGGTCTCAGTGACAGTATGGAGGCTTCGTTGTAAGGTCTCACTGTCGGGGTGAAGTCTTGCCGAAGTAAAGTGGTCTTGGTGAAGGAAACAAGCTCGGTGAAAGGTCTTGCTGAAACATGGGAGTCTCATCGACAGATGATCGGAGCTCGGGGAAAGTGGAATGCCTTTAGCGTGAGGTCTTGCCTACTCAATAGGGTCTCGCCAAATGGACATTTGGAATCGGTAAGACTCCTGGCCGCAGAGTTGACTTCAACATTAGGTTTGGCTGACAAATGAAGGTCTCGGCAACAAGATGAGAGTTCGGCGAAAGGTCTCGCTGACCAAGCAGTGTCTTCCCGATTGGATGGGTTCTCTCCAAAACAAGAAGGCTCGTCGTGAGGTCTTCCCGAAAGCAAAATGTCTTGTCGATGGTCTAGGTGATCGCCACTATGAATTTTGATATGACTTTTGGGCTCGCTATGAACGCTTGCCGACGATTGTGAGCTATGCTGATAACTGCCAAGGGGAATAATTGCATCGGGGAGACACGATCAGTGTCTCACCGACTTGTAATTCTGTCTGAAGTACCTTTGACTGTTTGACGCCCCCATGAAGCATCTGTTCAACCAATCAGAGTCAGCTACAGGAGAGTCGTGGCAGTTTGACCGATCAGAGGAGGATCAACAGAATGAGGGACGTGGATCTTCTCTGAGGTCAAGAGCATTCAAAGTAGCTCGACAGGGAGGTTAGAAGATAGACACGAGACCAAAATTTAATGCAGGCGTTGCAAAAGATCAAGGAGGCCATTCCTGGGGCGATCCTTCACCGACATGGACAGCGGGGATGCAACATTAACTTCCTACAAAAGATCTAAAGGTAGATCTTTCTGAGGTGGATATTTTTGTAAGCCCTAAGGGGCTGACACATCTTTTTGTATATATGGCATTTTTTCCTTCTTGTAAAGGAGTTCTCCTTATGCTTTTCAAAAGTTTGTGACTTTTGCAGTCCTTTCTCAAATTAGCAAACTTTTGTAACTCATTTTGGAGCATGATATATAAATTTTTCCATGGTAACTATTGATGTTCAGGTTTCCATCTTGTTCTTGCAAAGTGTTGTGCATTTCAGGTTCATAATCAAGTTATTTTGTGAATTTCTTTTATTCCTTCATGACTTTATCCTTCATTTTCATGCCTTCCTTTGCAAAAGTATCATTATACAAATCAAAAACTGTGTTTACATAATCACATATGGATTCTAGTTTGTAAAAATTATTTTCCTCTCTAGAAAAAGTGTGTGAATCAAACCTGTTGTGACATATTAATGCATAGCTTATACAGATTTGATGTGTAATCTTATGTTCATCATCAGTATTCAAGTGTAATCAAAGTATCTCATTGTTCTTATCAGTTTGGTGTATCACCATAGGGTTTAGTTTTATTTTTATGCACTCCTTCTCCCTTTCCCTTTGCAAAATCAGTAGTTTAGGTGACACCAAAGGAAGCCAGCCTTCTCCGGAGTTTGACCTTTGTTTACAAGAAACCCACATCTTTAGAGATCTTCCCATGTTACACTGAGGTGTTGAACATCATGTTCAACAGGGTGCAATTTCAGGTGATAACAGTTTTGGCATGCCCAGTGGAACTGTTCGAATCAGAACAGTTTAAAGAGTGCATATTATTGTTGGTTTTTGATATGCAACCAGTAAGTTTTAGGCCTTTCAAAGTTTAACATTAGCATATCATGGTGACTCTGTATACCAGTGTATCATTGAGGAATTTAAAATATTGAGAAAAATTGGTGTTTTTCTCAATAAGTTCAACCTTTGAGGCAATTTAAACAACACCTGGTGACTCTGAGCAAATTTACTGGTTTCAACAAGTTCAATGCTGGTATGTTTCAATTACAAGCTTAATATTCTAATTTTCAGCATTCATATGAGTAGAGATGATATATTTTCGTAGTCACCATGTATACCCACTTCTGTTTCATGAAAATCCTATCAAGCAATCACCCTATCAGCCATATCAGGCCAATCATGCTACTGGTTTAATCCCAAACAACCATGCAACAATAGCCTATCAGCATGCTCAACATGCTTACCTCCCACCCACCCCTGCTCAATCTTCAGATCGACATTTGGATGTCCAAAATCAACTCCAAGAGGTTGAATATATAAAGAATAACATGAATAACATGGACATACTAACGGACATCGCAAGGCAGATGGAAGAGTTTAGGAGGCAGCAGGAGTATGATCAACAACAAGAAGAGATGGCCTATCAAGCCTACCTTCATGAGCAAGAATTACTGACGCAAAGTAGATAGTTTGAGAATAGGCTCGAGAGAGAGTTAGCTGCAAAAGAGAAGCAAATGAAGATTTTTCTTGCTCAAACATAGAGGCATGAGGTCCAAGTAGCTCATTATATTCCACATCAGCCTGTTCAGGAGAAGGTTCACAACTTTAAATTTCCAAGTTTCAAGCAAAACTTGCAGTAGGAGGTGAATGAACATGATCGATTAGGACAGCACATGGAGGAGTTTCAAAAAAGGCAACTTGGGAGGAATTTCAGAGAGCAAGATTTTGTTGTGCAGGAGGAAGAGCTTGCTTGTCAAGCTTATAGTCAGCATCATCAGGATATGGAGGTCCAAGAGTATGAACAGGAGGATGCTGCTAGACAAGTTGCAGCTAAAGAAGAGCAAATGAAAAGCTTACTTGCACAAAAACAAAAGCAGGAGTTTCAATCAGCCTTCCATGTTCCTGAACAATCTGTCCAGGAGGAGATTCTTGGGTCCAAATTTTCAAGTTTAAAGCAAAACTTACTATCTAAGTTTTCAAGTGAGCCTTCTAGTTTTGAAATTCCGAGTTGGAAGGGAACATGTGTTCAACCCTGTGAGACTTCATTATCAGACATTCAAGTAGAATTAAGCTCTAATGTTTAGAAGGAAGAGGAGGAGCAACTTATTTATCAAGATAACTTAATCCTATGTGAAAAGCTTAAGAAGGAAAATCCTTTACATCTAGCTATAAGGTGTTATCAATTGCAGCAACAAAGGATTGAGCAATAGGAGGAAATCTCTCAAGTTCAAGTTGGGCGACAAGAGGACAAAATGGAAGTAGTTGATGAGAAAGCTCAATTTATAGCTTGGAATAAGGGACTATCTCTATTCTCTCAGCTTGATGGAGAGGAGATAATTGTTGAGTTTTGCTCAATACTGGAAAATGAGGAATCCAAACTTTTGCAAGAAGGTGAGAAGGATCAGGTTGAGCAGCTTGTTGTAATGTACATAGCTGAGAATCAAAAGCAGAGTTAATCTTCTCATTTGATGATATGCCTTACTTCATTGACAAGGATGAAGAATTGGACCAACATGAGGTTGATGGAGGTAATGTTGATTTATTGTTGCATAAAGGTGAAGGTAAGTTTGAAGCCTTTACTCATGAACAAGGAGATTTAAGTAGCATTGTTCAGGGAGAGCCACATTTTGATGTGCATGAAAATACCCATCAAGTTGAATAAGTTCCTGAACTAGACTTACTGTTTTGTGAGGAGGGTGATTTTGATGTTTTATCAAGGCTAGATGAGAACTGCATTAGGCCTGAAATTAGTCTTTCTGTTTAGAGAAGTAAAGAAAGCATTAAAGAGGATATGTTTGGAACGATTTAGAAGCTTTTTGTACTAATTTGGGTACTGAACTATTACCTCTTGATGAAGTTAATCATGAACAGCTTGAGCTTACTAAAGAAGCTTCTTTTTTCTCACTAAGTCAGTCACAGGGGTTAGTTTTTTCTAGCCAAGGCTATAAAACAACAGTGAATGGGCAAGAGACCAACAAGGAGAGCTCAGTTTTTGTCTTTACAAGGGGCTCTTTGATCAGAGATTTAGCCCAGATGGAGTTTTATAAAGCGGAAATGGTTAATTAGGTACTCACACATGGAGCCATAGCTAAAAGTGGCATAAAAGATGTATTTGTAGTTGAAAAAGAGTGTGTACAATTTACTTATCCTCATTTGAATACAAATGCATATGATCAGTTTAAGGAGGTAAGTGAACTTGTTACCCTCTTTCAGGAGGTAGGGCATTGCAATTTTAAACATTTTTCAATGTACCACCTTTATTCAACTGCCATTAAGCTTGAGAGTCATTGCATATTGAGGAGAAAGGGCGGCTATTTCAACCATCCTGTGAATGGTTTTGTTTGACCAATTTCTCACTAGTTAGTGTAGGGTAGGTTTAGATGCAATTTACATTCCCTAAGTGTTGTCCCAACACAATAAATAATGTTATTTAAGTTTTTCCTATTTTCAATAGGTTTCCAGTGTCCTGATCTGCTTCATGAGTCTCAAGTGAGTTGTAGCCATGTGTGAGTTGTTGTCGGTCCATGTCTGAGGTTTTTACTAAGTGACTCTGAGCCCAATGGACAAGTTTTGGCTACTGGTTTTCATGTTTAGCAAGCAAACATCCAGCTGGGGTCGTCAGAAATGTTACCCAATTTTCACCTACGGGCTAAATTAGGTAGGACCAAATTATGTTTTAGGTGTTCATAAAGGCCAAGTGGAGACATTGTTGTGCATGTTTAAATCATACCCCTGATGCATTTCTCAAGGAGCTCAATTGAAAGTCTGCCTCAGTCAAGTTTGGCGTAAAGTTCCTCTAAGGAGAAAGTCGGCAAGACCTTCCAGTTGTCTTGCCGACAAGCAGGGGTTCTATTCATTTTGAAATGTCTCATTCGGCCAAACATTTTCATCGCTAAGAGGTCTTGCTAACCCAAAAGGGACTTGTCGAAGTGAGCAGTCTCGGCAAAAGTTGGGGCTCTCGCTGGGATGTCTCGGTGACTAGCAAGGGTCTTGGCGATAGGAGAGGAGCTTCGCAAGAGGTCTCGCCGACTGTTGGTGGTCTCCCCGAATGAAGATCCAAGCTCACTAGGAGATGAAGGTCTCGGCATGAAGTCTGGTCGAATGGGAAAAGTCCCGTCGAAAAAAGATGTCATTGCGAGGAAAAGAAGGGCCTCGCTAAGAAGTCTTGCCGACCCAAAAGGGTCTTGCCGAAGTAGGGTGAGCTCGGGGCAAAGGAAAGTAGAGTCGCCATGATGTCTCAGCAAAAGTATGAGGTCCTGCCGATAATGGAGGGGTCTCGATATGTGTTTTTCCTTCAACAAGAGGTCTCATCGATAACGAAGGGTCTCAGTGACATAGATGACATTGATGTAGTGTCTGGCCGTTGGAGTGATGTCCTGCCAATTGCTTGAGCTCTCAGCAACGGTATCAGGGCTTTGTTGTAAGGTCTCACTATCAGGGTGATGTCTCGTTGAAGTAAAGCAGTCTTGGCAAAGGAAACAAGCTCAGCAAAAGGTCTTGCCGAAACATGGGAGTCTCATCGAAAGATGGTCAGAGCTTAGGGAAAGCGAAATGCCTTTGGTGTGAGGTCTTGCCGACCCGATAAGGTCTCGCCAAATGGACATTTGGAATCGGTAAGACTCTTGGTCGCGGAGTTGACTTCGACATGAGGTATGGCTGACAAATGAAGGTCTCGATGACAAGATGAAAGTTTGACGAAAGGTCTCACCGACTAGACAGTGTCTTCCCGACTGGATGGGTTCTCACCAAAACAAGAAGGCTCGCTGTGAGGTCTTCCCGAAAGAAAAATGTCTTGCCAATGGTGTGGGTGACCGCCACTATGAATGTCAATATGACTTTTGGGCTCGCTATGAACTCTTGCCGACGGTTGTGAGCTATGTCGATAACTGCCAAGGGGTATAATCGCATTAGGGAGACACGGTCAGTGTCTCACCGACATGTGATTTTGTTTGAAGGACCTTTGACCATCTGACGCCCCCATGAAGCATTTATTCAACCAATCAGAGTGAGCTATAGGAGAGCCATGGCAGTTTGACTGATCAGAGGAGGATCAACAGAATGAGCGACATGGATCTACTCTGAGTTCAAGAGCATTCAAAGTAGCTCGACAAGGAGGTTAGAAGATAGACACGAGACCAAAAGTTAATGCAAGCATTGCAAAAGATCAAGGAGGCCATTCCTAGGGCGATCCTTCACTGACATGGACAGCAAGGACGCAGCATTAACTTCCCACAAAAGATCTAAAGGCAGATCTTTTTGAGGCAGATATTTTTGTAAGCCCTAAGGGGCCGACACATCTTTTTGTATATATGGAATTTTTTCCTTCTTGTAAAGGAGTTCTCCTTATTCTTTTCGAAAGTCTGTGACTTTTGAATTCCTTTCTCAGATTAGCAAACTTCTGTAACTCATTTTGGAGCATGATATATAAATTTTTCCTTAGTAACTGTTGATGTTCAGGTTTCCATCTTGTTCTTGCAAAGTGTTGTGCATTTCATGTTCATAATCAAGTTATTTTGTGAATTTATTTTATTCCTTCATGACTTTATCCTTCGTTTTCATTCCTTCCTTTGCAAAAGTATCATTATACAAATCAAAAACTGTGTTTACATAATCACATATGGATTCTAGTCTGTAAAAATTATTTTCCTCTTTGGAAAAAGTGTGTGAATCAAACCTGTTGTGACATATTAATGCATAGCTTATACGGATTTGATGTCTAATCTTATGTTCATCATCAGTATTCAAGTGTAATCAAAGTATCTCATTGTTCTTATCAGTTCGGTGTATCACCATAGGGTTTAGTTTTATTTTTATGCACTCCTTCTCCCTTTGCTTTTATAGAATCAGTAATTTAGGTGAGACCAAATGAAACTGGCCTTCTCCGGAGGTTGACCTTTGTTTACAAGAAACCCACATCTTTAGAGGTCTTCTCATGTTACACTGAGGTGTTGAACATCATGTTCAACAGGGTGTAATTTCAGGTGATAATAGGTCCCAGATAGAAGTCTCGCCAAAAGATTTAAGTTTGATAAAAGGTCTGGCCGACTAAGCGGAGTCTCACCGAAAGAATGGAACTCTCGGTGTAAGGTTGAGCTTGGGGAGATGTCTTCCTAAAAGGATAAGGTCTCAACGAAAGTTGTGCCTTCGCTATGATGTCTCCCTGACTTGTAAAAGTCTCCTCGACAATGAGATGGGTTTGCCGAAGGATATTGCCTTCGGAAAAAGGTCTTCCCGATAGCGATTGTCTTGGCAACCACTGTGGATATTGGTATGACTTTTTCCTTCGCTATGAGGTCCTGTCAAGAGTATGGTGTCTTACTGAAAATGAGATGAGTTTGTTGTGACATCTTACCTTCGATATAAAGTCTTGCCGACGATGGGGAGTCTTGCTGATAGCTGCTACGAGGTGTATTCACAATGTCTCACCAACATGCGATTCATTCTGATGAAGAACCTCTGACCGCTTGGGAATCTATGTGGCACAAGTTCAACCAATTAGAGGGAGCCAAAGACAAACCATTGACAATTTGACTGATTGACCACCCTAACAAAGAGGATCGGCGAAACATAGGCAACGTGGATTTGCTCTGAGAATAAAGTGATGAATCAGTTCGATATCCAAGAGGTGTCATTGGTAAACAGAAGAACCATGAGTCGCGGTGACAATTGGGTCGCTACTGGCAGAGGGGGATCGACATTAATGATAATGCTATAGAGCATTCAAAGCGGCCCTTCAAGGAGGTTTGAATATGGACACAGAGGCTAGAAGTAAATGCAAGTATTATAGAAAGATCTGAAGGCTTCTCCTCAGGGTGATCCTTTCACACTAAGATGGACACGAGGATGCAATTGGATGCAGAATTAATTTCATTTAAAAGATCTAAGGGCAGATCTTTATGAACGAATATTCTTGTAGGCCCAGAGGGGCCGATATCTTTTTGTATATATGGCATTTTTGCCTCTTTGTAAAGGAGTTCGAATTATGCACTCTGGAGAGTTAGTGATTTTTCTCAAATCCTCTCTCAGCTGATGTATGCTTTGTAACTCATCTAGAATTTTGAATATAAAATATAGAGATTACCTTGGAAACCAGTGTTATTGTTCATGCTATTTCATTTTCTTCTAGATTATGTGATTTTTGAACTGTGTTTTCTCAATCTGCATTCAAAATTTAAAGTTGTGAAATTCATCTTTCCTTCTTAAAGTGTATATGTAGATTAAGCCTTTCAAGAATGATGCATAAGTTCACGAAGTTCATGTTGAGTAAATAAAGTAACTATCATTAGTTTTCTAATGTATGTTCATCTATATTATTTCATGATTCTTGTCAGTTTAGTGTATCACCATAGGAGTATTTTTTCAATTTTATGTTCCTTCTCCCTTTACCTCACAAAGATTAGTAATTAAGTGATATCACCATAGGAAGCTGACCTTCTCTGGAGGTTGACCTCTGTTTATAAGTGACCCACAACTTTAGAGGTCTTCCCATGTTACACTAGATTGTTGAGTTTATATTCTGTAGGGTGCAAATCCAGGTGATAATAGTTTTTGGCATGCTCGGTGGGACTGTCGGATCAGACAGCTGAAAGAAGATATATCTTATTGCTGATTTTGATATACAATTAACAATTTTCAGACCTTAAGAGTTTGAAATCTGCATATCTGGTGACTCCATGCCCAAAGTAACTGGTTTCAGTAGGCTAAGTGTCAATTTTTTGGTAATATGTCTTACCATTCATCATTTCATGGAAATGCTATCTATATACCTTCGAATCTGCCATATCAAATCAGTTATGCTTTTGATTTCACATAATATTACCAGCAAAGCAATTTTTCTTATGAATCTCAAATTTCTGATAATATGAGTTTGGAGAATATGTCTTTATATTTCCAAAATCAGTTTGAAGAAATTGAAAATCAGCAGGAGGAGCTTGCTAGTCAATCTTATATTCATCAGTAGGAGGTTGAGACACAAAGAGGATCCTATTCAATACAAGAATTTGAACAAAGTCAGTCTAACTCTCCTGAAGAACAACTTTCTCAAATGCCCCAATCAACTGCTACCTTTCCAAATCCTTTCTTTGAGGAAGTGCTTCACTTTCTGCAATTCAGTGTTCCAAGTTTTGAAGAGAATGAGTTTTCTGTTGAAAAGAAAATAGAGGAAGAGCAGCCCATTGATCTAGATAGCTTACTCCTGTGGGAAAGGATTAAAAAGGTAAATCCTTTACATCTAGCTATAAAGTGTTTTCAATTGTAGCAGCAAAGGATTGAACAGCTAGAATACATCAAACATTTTGGGCAGTTGTCGATTGATGACAGTCAGCAAAACAAGAATAGCACATGTGAAGATGATGTTGAATCAAATTCATTGCTAAACCCATTAGATTTTGATTCGTTTAAAAAATCTTCTGATGATGTTTATAAGATGGTTGAAGCCAGAATGCAAGAATTGTTAGTTGAAGATCTTCACTCACAGACAGAGGATGCCCAAGTTTTATTGGAAAAGGAGCCACATAAAGAAGAACAATTGACTTCTTTATTTGACCAACTACCCAGTTATGTTGAGAAAGCGGAAGAGAGCATGCAGGTTCCTGATTTACCAGTTGATTTGGAACAACTAGAGAATATTGTTGACTTGTTCAATGAACTTCCTCAATTTGTTGATGAAGATGAAGATCTCACATGCATGATAGCATCTATGCCTGGTATGGAGCAACTAAATGATAAAACTCATCTATATTTAATGCAAAATTATGAGTTAGATGATATCATAGAAGGATTTTGTTCTAACATAGATGAAGAGCTAGTAACATATGAAAGGGAAGCATGTGATCAACCCATTCAAGTTAGTGAGACTATTGGAAAAGTTGGAGAAGGTGATGCTTTGTAGCCTATGAACTTATTTGATGAGCTGCCCCACTTTGTTGAGGAGGAGTTATATTTTGTCTTGGACAAAGAGCATGAGGAACCACAGTTTGAAGATTTGTT
This sequence comes from Sequoia sempervirens, assembly GCA_007258455.2. Lineage (NCBI taxonomy): Eukaryota > Viridiplantae > Streptophyta > Pinopsida > Cupressales > Cupressaceae > Sequoia > Sequoia sempervirens. The sequence continues at coordinate 1,025,066,053 of VDFB02281492.1, read as the reverse complement.
TTCAGTTATCCACCAGGGATATCAGCTCCTTAGTCAAGAAGATCCAACCATTGAAAACATTAATGGTTTCTTTTTAAAGACTATTATACATGATGCAAAGAGGCAGGACTCCTTTTACATTACAGAGCTGAAAGAAAGAACAGTTGATCCTCTTACAAACAATAATAGAAAAATCTTTCAAGTAGATCAAACTGTAGCAGCCAATGAACAACCTGCATATTACCTCCAATCAACATCTTTTCAAGAAAAAAGGTGAAGTCTTTAGATATCAACAAGGGGTTGAAAGTTACAAGCTGGGTGTCATAACAAGGGGATGTCCTATCAGGCACCTGGCTTAGTTGAAGGACACTCAAAAGGGGTTGCCATTTCAATTACTTACTCGGGAGCACGAGATTGAACATCAAAAGTCATCAATGCAGGTGGCTTACCATATTGAAACTAACTACAGGCACCTCTTGTCTAACACAAAAAATGAAGCAGTTTTCATGATTGAGGAGGTGTTTAATCTATGCACTCAACATTTACTTTTCCTTCATCACTACTGGAGAATTTGCAAGTAGGAAGCACATCCTTTGTTGGTGAGAAAGGGCAGTTTTTCCTCACAACCAGTAAACGGTTATGTCTGATCACGACCATTGCTGGGTAGTGTAGGATAGAGTAGTTGTAGTTTCAGTTTTTTTTGCTTGCAATAAGTGCCCCATGGAACCTTTCATTTTTAGTTTTGTCATGTTTTTCAATAAGTGCAGTTGCTGCACTCAGTTTTTCAAAATTTGTCTTCAACAGAATTGTAGTAATTTCTTTCAGTTCATGTGGTTTGAGCTGAGTTACAAGGTTTTCAAAAATTTGAAGAGCAGAGTAATGATTCCATGCTCAATGGATAGGCCTAGGCTACTAGTTTTTATGTTTAGCATACAAACATTCAGTTGAGGTCGCCAGAAATGTTGCCCGATTTTCACCTATGGGCTAAATCAGTTAGGCAATCTATGTTTCAAGTGTTCATAAAGGCCAAATGGGGACATTGTTGTGCAGGATTAAATCATACATCTAATGCTAGGTCACAAGGAACTCAGTTGGAAAGCCCGCCTCAATCAAGTTCGGCATGAAAATCCTCTAAGGAGAGAGTCACCAAGACCTTCCAGATGTCTCACCGACTAGAAGGGGTTCTTTTCATTTTTGAACTTCTTGATCGACCAAACATTTTAAATTGCCGTGGGTTTTTAGAAGTCTCCCTGACATGGAGTGGTGGTCCCAAATAGAAGTCTCGTTGAAAATTTAAGTTCGGCAAAAGGTCTAGCCAACTAAGCGAAGTCTCATCAAAAGAATGAAACTCTTGGCTTAAGGTTGAGCTCAGGGAGATGTCTTCCCAAAAGGATAAGGTCTCGGTGAAAGTTGTGCCTTCGCTATGATATATCCCGGACTTGTAAAAGTCTCCCCGACAATGAGATGGGTTCGTTGAAGGATATTCCCTTCAGCAAAAGTCTTCCCGATAGCGATTGTCTTGGCAACCATTGTGGATATCGGTAATTCGCTATGAGGTCCTACTGAGAGTATGGTGTTTTTCTGACAATAAGATGAGTTTGTCATGACATCTTTCCTTCAGCATAAAGTCTTGCCGATGATGGGGAGTCTTGCTGATAGCTGCTACAAGGTGTATTCGCATCGGTGAGACATGACTAGTGTCTCATCGACATGTGATTCATTCTGATGAAGAACCTCTGACCGCTTGGGAATCTATGGGGCACAAGTTCAACCAATTAGAGGGAGCCAAAGATGAACCATTGACAATTTAACTAATTGACCACCCCGACAAAGAGGATCAGCGGAACATAGGCAACTTGGATCTGCTCTGAGAATAAAGTGATGAATCAGTTTGATATTCAAGAAGTGTTGTCGATAAACAAAAGAACCATGAGTCACGGTGACAACTGGGATCGCTACTGGTAGAGATCGACATTAATGATAATGCTTTAGAGCATTCAAAGCGGCCCTTCAAGGAGGTTCGAATATGGACACGGAGGCTAGAAGTAAATGCAAGAATTATAGAAAGATTTGAAAGCTTCTCCTGAGGGCGATCCTTTCACACCCAGATGGACATGAGGATGCAATCGGATGCAAAATTAATTTCATTTAAAAGATCTAAGGGCATATCTTTATGAACGAATATTTTTGTAGGCCCAGAGGGGCCGGTATCTTTTTTGTATATATGGCATTTTTGCCTCTTTGTAAAGGAGTTCATATTATGCATTCTGGAGAGTTAGTGATTTTTCTCAAATCCTCTCTCAGTTGATGTATGCTTTGTAACTCATCTAGAATTTTGAATACAAAATACAAAGATTACCTTGGAAACCAGTGTTAATGTTCATGCTACTTTCATTTTCTTCTAGATTATGTGATTTTTGAACTGTGTTTTCTCAATCTGCATTTGAACTTTAAAGTTGTGAAATTCATCTTTCCTTCTTAAAGTGTATATGCATATTAAGCCTTTCAAGAATGATGCATAAGTTCACGAAGTTCATGTTGAGTAAATAAAGTAACTATCATTAGTTTTCTAGTGTATTTTCATCTATATTATTTCATGATTCCTATCAGTTTGGTGCATCACCATAGGAGTATTTTTTTAATTTTATGTTCCTTCTCCCTTTACCTCACAAAGATTAGTAATTAAGTGATATCACCATAGGAAGCCGACCTTGTCCAGAGGTTGACCTCTGTTTATAAGTGACCCATAGCTTTAGAGGTCTTCCCATGTTACACTAGATTTTTGAGTTTATATTCTACAGGGTGCAAATCTAGGTGATAACACTACCCACAACTTAGATTTGGATAAGATGCCATCCACATAGTCCTCTAACACATTATGCATAAATCATAGAAATGGTGTTGCCCTTTAATATGTAACTCCATTTTTTTCAACCAAGATGCATTACAACATAACAAAATATTCCCCAAAGTGTAGTAAAGTAGTACGATGCTAGTCTTGAGAATTAATAATGATTTAATTATAGCTCAAGAATCTATCCATAAATGATAACACTCATGTCCAATGTTATCTAACATACAATCATATCAATATTAGGAAAAGAGAAATCATCCTCGAGATCTATGCATTATTAAGATCCATAAAATCAATACAAATATGAATATGACTATCAAGTTTTATAATATATACCATATTGAATCTATCCATGGTGAATAATCAATGTGTCTATCAAATCAAGCTTTAAACATCTTTTTTAATTCCTCTTTAACTATTAGTGCAACTTGAGGATGTGTCTTACTAATCTTTTGTTTGAAATTTTTATCTCAAACTCTAAGAAAATGTAATGCATCATGATGTTAGGATCAATGTCCAACATATCTTCATATTACCATGTAAAATATCTTTAAAATCCGCAAGGAAATTGGTCATATTACATGGTTCATATTGGTCTTAGTAATCACCAAGTTTTATAATCTTTTCCTTAGTAGTTGGATTCATCTCTCTATCATATGCACCGCCAACTATAATGGTATTATAATGCCCAATAAATAGCTTAGTAGGTAAACACTTAAGATCACTAGCTTAAGTTGAATCATCTTCCTCAAAGTAAGAACAAACCTCAAAAATATGGGGAAGTCACTATCAAGATGATATCTAAGTAGATCCTCATAAAAAAAAAAGGAATTCAACTAAAGCTTTATCATTTATAAATGTGTTTAAAGAGGGATTAGTATCCATGAAGCCATCCCAAATGAAATCCAGTTAGACTAAAGGGAAAATATATGTCATCATTAATGGTGTGTGAAAATCCAATGCCCTTAGTATCATTCTTCTCAAATATTTTAATAAATTTATGAATGCCTTGTTGATTCAAACCTAATCCTCTCCCCTTATAACCTACTTTGTAAAATAGAAAATCCTTTGCTATCATGACTAGCCAATATAGATGAGGATAAATATTCCTCATGATCTAATGATTGCATTTGGATCTATGAAAGGCATCATCTTCATTAGAATGAGTATTTATACAAGAATCTAATTGTGAAGTGATACATAAATTAGGTTCACTGAAGCAAAGGGGAGGCTTGGTTATATTCTTTAGGAATCGGTGTATTGACATCTAATGAAACCTAATCATACTCAAGATTAGTATGGGAAATATGATGATTGGAGATAATTAGGGAACACATTTTAGGGCTAATCAGTTTTATTAGAGAAATCAATATTTTATCCTTTTCAATTACTTTACAAAATTTATACGAGTTATCATCAATTATCACCACATATTCTTTGATGTATATGAACTTGATTTTATGATAGAACATGGATGGGACAAAACCCATTGCATGAATCTATGATTGGCCCAAAAGAATAATATACGCTTAACAATTAGACATCACATCAAAAATAGTCTTACGAATAATTTTTTTTAAAGTGATAAATAAAGTGACATAAAAAAAAATCTTATATAACATTATCAAATCCTTTTATTCTTACTTCAAATTTTAGAAGACTAAGAGTAACTAATTTGGATAACATTAAAAGTTGTTTAATATAAATATTCAATTTGGATTTGTAGTCTACTAAAGCACTCTTTAATCTAATATCTCTACACCTAACCATATTATATAATGGTATATACTCATGAATCATGTGTGGGTGACAACTCATTGTTAGAAGAAGATAGATGTGATAATACTCCAAAATGCCACTACATTGACATTTTCCAGTCTAGAAAATGAGCAACATGTAAAATCAATAAAATTCAAGGATGGATATATGATATCTTTTGGTCAACCAGTGTGAGCATGTAGAGGATGAATATTCAGGTGTGGAGGTTCATGTGATGCCTATGTGAATGGTGATCACATTCGTGCTACTCATGCACAAAATGTTCTTGGTGAAAAGAGGTGTAGGCATATGTTGGAGTGTGAAGAAATTTTGAAGTATTACAGATTTATTCATACTATGTAAGGAGGACAAAAGTGTGTAAGGAATTTGTGATTAATTTTCTTAAGGTTTAAGATTACAAGGGCATCACTTCTTACATTAAGAAGCATATATATAAAGGTTCAAATTGTGTATGAATGGAGAGCTAGATTTGATAGTTATTTGTTAAGACTTTATAATTAAAAGTATAAGGATATTTTTTCAAAGGATTATTTTTTAGGTATTTTTTAGATGGAAATTTCTTTAATATTTTGAATTTAATTTTCATATTTGACAAATAAAAATTCAAATGTAATTATAAATAAGAATTTTTGGGGAATAGTAAACATGAAGGAAAAATCATCAACAAATGCAAATAAGTTAATCAGTTGAAATAATAGAGATGATAAAGCCAAGGTTATTATTGAGGTAAAAGCACAAACCTATGTCACACTTTAAAAAAGAAATGACCAACACAAATAAAAAAATCAACTTTGACAACATAAAAATGATCTTTATGTTTTGTATACCAAAATAACATAAACTAATGAAATGTAGAACTCTTGATGATAATTTTAAAATAAAAATAAAAATTGATTTGATATTTTTTTTGTAAATTTAAGAGTAGATTTAAATTTGCTAAAAAATTTAGTAAAAAGTGAGGTCAATGGGATGTCACAAAAAAGGAGCAAACAAAACGCTTTTCCCAATTTTTACTCCCCAAATAGCTAACTTCAATATCTGATGCATGGAAAAAAAATGGATGAATATTTTTCATGGGATGTCGATTTTTGTCTATTTTTTTATATTATTTTTGAAAAAAAAATATATCTATTTGAAGAGCCTTCTTGCTACACCCCAAGTGATATTACCTATTTACTATTCCCTTGTTTGGTTAAATTGTTTGAATATATGAATGTGTTTTATGGATCTTTATATGAATGTGTTCAATGAATCTTGAATGGAAATGTGATCAATGAATCTTGAATGGAAATGTGATCAATGAATGATTGATGCAAATTGATATTTTATAATTATTCTAACTATGAAATGTATGATGCACATATGATTATGTTGTGATCGACTAACTACTGTTATGATGTGCTAAGTTGAGTGCGGGAATAGTTTCAAACCTCCAGAAGAGAGGGGAAGTATCTTTGAGAACTTGGTCTAGTGACCCTTAATGAGCCTAACTGAGCATTCACACACTCATGCCCTAGTTGGTCTATGTTGTTGTCAAGTTTGTTTTGAGAAAAGGTAAGTAATATTTGGTTTGGATGCAAATGTTTGGATTGAGGAATGTGATTAAGTCTTGATGTCGTGTGAAATTCCTTGTGTGTTTATTGTGGTAATAATGAGATATATGCATAAAATGTATATATATGTATATATGTACGTGTTTATAGTAGACTCATACATGTGAGTGAATACATATATGAGTGTACATAGGTAGACGTACCTATGAATGCTCATGGATGGATTACCCATATGCATGGGAATACCGATTGGACTAAGATGACATGTATGTATATATATATATGTATATGTCGATCGATGGCTGAGTATGAGTGTGTTTATAAAGATATTGAAATGGTATTATATATGTGTATATATATATTATATTAAAATATATATGTTTAAATTAATATAGTTACATATATGGGTAAGTGCAAAAAGATAGGGGCCAAAAATTGGCCAATTTACTTTTTCATCGTGATATAGCCAAAACGCGAGCGCGTTACGGGTTGGTAGTGCTCATTGTATAAAAAAATGCCTCAAAGAAATGAGGTATCACAGTGATGTACATCACCGTGAGACCCCATTTATTTAAGGAATTTTTTATACAACAAGCACTACCTTGTTAATGTGTTTATGCCTCAAATAAATGGGGTCACTTCTCTCTCTCTCTCTCCCTCCATCCCTCCTTCCCTCTCCAATATTCTCTATCTCCCCCCTTTTCTCTATTCCTTCTCCCACCCACCTTCCCTCTCTACTTATCTCTATCTAACCTATCCATCTCCACCTCTCTCCCTCCCTCCTCTCTCTCAATCTCTCCACCTTCCTAATCCTTCTCCCTCTATTACCTCTCTCTCTCCTTCCCTCTCTACTTCTCCCTCTCTCTCAATATCCCAAACCCTATACCAAATATCATAAATCATAATCCCTATACCCTAAACCCTACACCCTCAACCCTCATCCCTATACCCTATACTCTATACCCTCAACCTTATAAGCTAAACCCTAAAAATTATCCCTCAACCATAAACTATACCAAATATCCTAAACCCTAATCCCTATACCCTATACCCAATATCCTAAACCCTAATGTATCATATATACGTAACCCTATACCCTCAACCCTGAACACTATCACTCAAACCTCAAACCTATACCTTAAACCCTAAATCCTACACCTTCAACCCTCATCCATATACCCTATACCATTAACCTTATACCATAAACCCTAAACATTATCCCATAACCCTATATTTAAACCCTATACTTTATACCCTAAATGCTACACCCTAAATCCTATACCCAATATCCTAAAGCCTAATCCCTATACCATTTACACTTTAACCTTATACCCTCAACCCTCAACCCTCAACCCTATACTTAAACCCTCAACCCTACATTCAAACTTGTAACCTAAACCCAATACCCTCAACCCTATATCGAATATCCTAAACCCTAATCCCTATAACCTATACACTTAACCCTGTACCCTCAACCCTATACCTTAAACCCTCAACCCTAAACCCTCATCCCTCATCCCTATAACCTATACCCTCAACCTTATACCCTCAACCTTAAATATTATCCCTCAACCCTATACTTACACCCTAAACCCTATATTCAACCTTATTCCCTACACCCTAATCGCTAAACGTATTACTCTCAACCCTATAACCAATATCCTAAACCCTAATCCCTATACCCTTGAAATGTTGAACAGTATCCCTCAACTCTCAATCATATACCTTAAACCATAAAACCTACAACCTCAACCCTCATCCTTATACCCTATACCTAAAGCTTATACCCTAAACCCTAAATATTATCCCTCAACCCTTAGCCCTATAATTAAACCCTAAAGCCTAGATTAAACCTTGTACCCTAAACCTTGAACCCTAAACCCTAAACCCTCAACCCTAAACCCAATACCCTCAACCCTATACCCAATATCCTAAACCCTAATCCCTATACCCTATACACTTAACCCTATACCCTCAACCCTTAACACTATACCTCAACCATCAATCCTATACCTTAAATCCTAAACCCTACACCTTCAACCCTCATCCCTATACCCTATACCCTCAACCCTATACTTAAACCCTAAACCCTCAATCCTAAACCCAATACCCTCAGCCCTATACCCAATATTCTAAACCCTAATCTCTATACCCTATACACTTAGCCCTATACCCTCAACCTTGAACACTATCCCTCAACCCTCAACCCTATACCTTAAACCCTAAACCCTACACCCTCATCCCTATATCATATACCCTCAACCTTATACCCTAAACCCTAAACATTGTCCTTAAACCCTATATTTAAACGACAAACCCTACACTCTCAAGCCTTAACCCTATACCTTATACCCTAAACCCTATACATAATATCCTAAACCCTAATCCCTATACCTTATACCCTCAACCCTGAACATTATACCTCAACCCTCAACGCTCTAACTTATACATAAATCCTAAACCCTAAACCCTAAACGTAATATGCTCAACCCAATACCTTCAACCATATACCCAATATCCTAAACCCTAATCCATATACCCTATACACTTAACCTTATACCCTCAACCCTAAACACTATCCCCCAGACTTCAACCTTATACCTTAAACCCTAAACCCTAAACCCTCATCCCTCATCCCGATACCCTATACCCTCAACTTTATACCTAATATCCTAAACCCTAATCCCTATAACCTATACACTTAACCCTATAACCTCAATCCTATACCTTAAACACTAAACTATACACCCTCAACCCTCATAGGGGGGGAGACGAAGAGGGAGAGGGAGAGATTGGGGAGAGAGAGAGAGAGGTTGGGAGGGAAAGGGGAGATAAAGATAAGTAGAGAGGGAAGGAGAGGTATAGAGACATGAGAGGTAAAGAGTAGATAAGGAAGGATAGATGGAGGGAGAGGTATGGAGGGAGAGAGAGGTGTTGGTTCTCCAAATCAACATACCAAATGAATCCTAAATCCTAGCCAATTTCTTATGTTTAGATTCAAAGGTGGATTTGGCCAACTGTCAGGAAATGGAATTAACACACATTTCCCCTGCACTTCAGGCTCTATAGTGTTGATGTTCTTGCAGCGTCGGGCTACATCTTCCAGACCCGCATATGGAGATAATTCAAATGGAGCCTCAACAACTATTTGAATTATATACACTCTTTCTCCTAGGCTGACTTGAAGTAAATTAAGAGACACTTCTTTTAATATTAATTATTTGTGATGAGGCCGACCTCTTATCCTTGGCACAATTTTCTAGAAGGATGTGAATTCTTGAAAATTCATGCTTATCTCTTGTGGCTGACTTGTTTCATGAAGGGTCATGTCTCTCTCTCTACATTGTATAAATATCCATTCATGTCTCATTATTTAGCATTCGATTATTCACTTCTTTATAAGTCGTCACATATTCATAGAGGAAATTATGTAGAGGAGCAGGTTGAAGAATTGTATAAGGCTGAGTCTCATTGGTGTGTATCTACATCAGGTTGTAGTGTCTCTTGTTAGCCTTCATATCGACCTTTGTAAAGGAGACTATTGGATCTACATTTCAATATAAAAGTGATTTATTGTTGCTAGGCTTTTCTCCCTCAAGAGGAGGGTTTTCCCAGGGTATATGCTGTGTTATTGTGTCTGATTTTGAATTAATTTTTTGTGCACTTAATCTGATTACTAAAATTAATATGGTATCAGAGCAAGGTTTGAGGAGATAATGATAAAATTTGTTTATACAACAATATCCTATTATATTCTTTATAATTCTTATCTATCTCCACCCTTGTCAAGATGGTGAACAGTTTGAAGATTGAGGACAAACTCAAAGGTGCATCAAACTTCACCTCTTGGAGATATAGGATCATGCTTACCTTGCGTGAAAATGACTTGGGTGAGTTTGTGGAGTCTAGTGTTCCTAAACCTGAGGAGGAAGAAGAGAAGTTGCAGTGGGTGCAGAAAGATATCAATGCAATGAAAATATAGGTTGATTCTATTAAGGATCATATCGTTCCTATTGTCTCTAAATTGAAGACGACAAGTGAAATGTTTAAGAAATTGGAAGAAATGTATGAAATCAACATTACCAGCCGAGCACTTGCACTAAAGCAACAACTACACCATGTGAAGATGGCGAAGGGAGAATCTGTGATTGCATATTTCATGAGGATTTCATATTTAAGGGATCAACTCTCAACAATTGGGCATATGGTTGATGACAAAGACCTGACTATTCTTGCTCTCAATGGTCTTCCCTTATCCTGGGAATCCTACATTCAAGGATTCAGTGCAAGATCAAAATTTCCTAAGTTTGATTGTCTAAGATCAGATTGCATTCAAGAAGAATCAAGGTTGGTGGCAAGAGGCATTGGTCAAAGTTCAAAGAATGAAGACATTCATGTTCTCGCCTCCCATGCTTCAAAGAAGAAAGGAAAAGATGGAAAGAAAGGTTTATTCAAGAGGAACCGAGATAAGGGAAATGATGATGTGCACCTGCCTCCAAGAAGAAGAGAGACATGTCCAAGATTCAATGCTTTAGGTGTGATAAGTTTGGCCACTTTGCTAAGCATTGTCCAACTAGACCTAAGCAACAAGCCACCGTTGTAGATGTTGATGATGCCTCTCCGCAGAAGGATTCATGTGAATACTTGTTCTATTCAGCTCTATCAAGAAATGTACCTACAAATACCAACACTTGGTTCATTGACAGTGGTGCTTCTTGGCACATCACGAGATTTAAGGAGCACTTTTTTTTTTTTTTTTCAAAAGGTGCAATGCACCCATAATATTAGGGGTAAACGCTTTTTTTGACCGGAGCTATGAACCGGATACAACAAACCACAAGAAACAACCAAACCCGTGAGCACAAAGGCCCAGCGAAGGCACAAGGCCTGCGAGCACTTTGGCCTAGCGAAGGTTTGAACCCTGGTGGCCGTCACTACAACCAAGCGACTTGACCACCGAACCACGCCCTTATCGGCGAGATTTAAGGAGCACTTATCAAGTTTGGTGGAGAAAGATTTTTCCAAACAAGTTATTATTGGAGATGATGTTGGCTATTCTGTAAAAGGAATTGGGACCTCTACTCTTCATTTGGATTCTGACATTACACTTCAGTTGAGAGATGTTCTGTATGTCCTAGGAATTAAGCGCAATCTTATTTCTATTTCAAGTCTAGAAGATGAAGGATATCAAGTTTCCTTCTCCAAAGGAAAAGTTCTTGTGTGGATGGGGAATTCCATTTTCAAGGAAGCTCAAGTAATTGGTGTTAGAAATGAAAGCCTCTATAGGCTATGTACACGTCGTCTACAAGCATTAGTTCATGATTCTTCAAGCCTATGTGATCTATGGCATCAAAGATTGGTGCACCTCCACTTCTAAGCCTTACCTAGATCATGGAGAAGATGGTCACGGGACTTCCCAAGTTCAATCAGGAGCATGAAGGAACTTGCAAGGGATGTGTTATGGGTAAGAATTCAAAAGCCCCTTTCCACAGTAGAGAAAATAGATCTAAGTGTATTTTAGACCTTATTCATTCTAATTTATGTCGACCTATGTCTATTCCTTCTTTGAGTGGTTTCTTGTATTATGTTCTTTTAATTGATGATCACTCTAGAAAGACTTGGATTTATTTTTTGAAAACTAAAGATTCTGAGGAAGTGTTAGAAAGGTTCAAAGAGTTCAAAGCTCTTGTAGAGAATCTTTTTGGTAAAAGAATCAAGATCCTCATATTAGATAATGGAGGAGAATACACCTCTAGTAGCTTTCAAATTTTTTGTGTTGATGCTGGGATTAAGAGGGATTTTTGTCTTCCCTACAATCCTCAATAGAATGGTGTTGCAGAGAGAAAGAACAGGACGATCGTGGAAGCAACAAAAGCCATGATTCATGACTAGGATCTACAAACCTTCTTATGGGCAGAAGCTTCTAGGACTGCAGTATATGTTCAAAATAGAAGTCCTCACAAGGTCTTGGAGAATATGACTCTAGAAGAAGCCTTTACAGGGAAGAAGCCTGAGGTTAGTCATTTGAGGATGTTTGGATGTCCTGTCTATGTTCATGTTCCAAAAGAGAAGAGAACTAAGTTGGAGCCTTCTGGCAAGAAGGGAATATTCGTGGGCTATAGTGAGACATCAAAAGCCTACAAAATATATGTTCCAGGTCAGAAGTTGATTGAAATAATTAGAGATGTCACATTTGAGGAAGATGTTGCATTTAGAAGATCCAAGGGAACTCATGTGGAGATTGACTATGATGAGCCTCCTTAGGATATGGAAGTTGAACATACTCTTGAGATTCAAAGGGAGATTTCTGAACCAAAGGAAGATGTTGATCTAGTTGAACCCTTAGAACCTATTGATGGGCCTACCGATATTATGATTAGAAGGAAGAGACCTCTTTGGGATAGGAAAACTATGCAAGAGGCTGAAAGGTTCACAGCTCCTAGAGGTACATTCAGAGAAATTAAAAGGCCACATAAGTTCTCCAGTTATGTTGCCTTAATGAGTCAGATTATTGAATCTGAGCCTTCTATTGTGGAGGAAGCTTCCAATCAACAGGTTTGGAAAGATGCTATGATAGAGTATTACCAATCAATTCTCAAGAATGATGTTTGGGACATTGTTCCTAGACTTGAAGGAAAATCTGTGGTATCTTCGAAATGGATCTTCAAGATTAAGCATGCAGTTGATGGGAACATAGAGAAGTACAAGGAAAGATTTGTGGCTCATGGTTTTTCATAGAAAGAAGGAGTTGATTATGAAGAAACATTTTCTCCTATTGCTCGCTACACTTTTGTCAAGACCATCATTGCTATTGCTGCATCTAGAGGATGGAAGATTCATCAAATGGATGTGAAGACAAATTTTCTAAATGGTGTGATAGAGGAAGAATTTTACATCGAGCAACCTGATGGGTTCGAGGTACATGGGAAGGAGTCTCATGTTTGCAAGCTGAAGAAGGTCTTGTATGGTCTTAAGCAGGCTCCTCGTGCATGGTACGAAAGGATTGATCATTACCTGTCAAGTTTGGGATTCTTCAAGAATGATGCTAACTCTAATCTATACTTTAAGGTAATTGATGCTGAAGCATTGATTTTGGTCTTATATGTTAATGATTTGATACTTACTGGAGAAGAGCACTTGATCATCAAATGTAAGAAAGAGTTGGCCTCTGAGTTTGAGATGAAAGATCTTGGACTTATGCACTACTTCCTTGGCTTAGAAGTCTGGCAGAAACCAAATGAGATGATTCTAAGTCAAGGGAAGTACACCATCGATGTACTCAAGAGGTTTGGTATGATGGATTGCAAATCTATGTCTACACCTATGAAGACCAACCTTCATAAATTGAAGGAGACTACAGCCAGTTCAAACTTGGTGGATCCTACATTGTACAAACAACTGATTGGGTCCTTGATGTATCTAGTTAACACTAGACTAGATATATGTTATGTTGTGAGTGCACTTAGTCAATTTATGTGTGAATCGAGATAGATACATCTTGTTACAGCTAAACATATCCTGAGATACTTATGTGGCACAATTGGATATGGGTTGAGATATTCTTCAGATGCTGACTTGGAGCTACATGGTTATACTGATACTGATTGGGCAGGATGTGTTACAGATCAAAAGAGTACCTCTGGTTGTTGCTTCAGTTTGGGTTTTGCTATGATATCTTGGTGCAGTATGAAGTAGTTTTCTGTGGCATTGAGTACAACAGAGGCAGAGTATATTGCAGCTTGTATGGCAACTCGGGAAGCAGTATGGCTTTGTAAGATCCTTGTAGGATTGTTTGGACAATTAATGGAGGCTACTATCATTCATTGTGATAATCAAATTTGCGTGAAGCTTTTTTTCAATCCTATGTTTCATGACATAACCAAGCATGTTGAGATTAAATATCACTATATCAGAGATATGGTATTGAGGAAGGCTATACAGTTGAAATATATCAACATTGATGAGAAAACGATAGATATTCTCACCAAGCCTCTCTCAGGAATAAAGTTTGTGTACTTTTGAGATAAGCTTGGTATGGTGGAGAATCTAGCCTTAACTGAGAGAGAGAGACTTAGTATCAGTGATAGCCTATAATGAGCTCTTCTCTTTGGAGAGAAGTTCGAGGTGAAATCCCTTATTTAATGAGTTCTTCTCTGTGAGAGAAGTTTAAGGTTAAATCCCGTGTTAATGCATTTCTCCTTGAGATTTGAGGTGAAAGCCCTTGTTTCCACCCTCTGAGAGAGTCATGGTGGATGTCATGTGTGTGACTCTATGACACATCTTGTACTTGTGAAAGTCATGTTGAGGTGACAACATCACACAAGTGATGAACACTTGTACACACCATAGTATGGTTGATATCATGTTGAGGTGATATCTAATATCACGATGAGGTGATATTCTTCTTTTCACATTTGGTTGTAGCCAATGTGGTAGGCATCATGTTGAGGTGATATGTCTTGTGTAGCTAGAAGTATCATCCCTAGTTGAGAGGGAGTGTTGATGTTCTTGCAGCGTCGGGCTGCATCTTCCAGACCCGCATATGAAGATAATTCAAATGGAGCCTCAATGACTATTTGAATTATATACACTCTTTCTCCTAGGCCGACTTGAAGCAAATGGAGAGACATGTCTTTTAATATTAATTATTTGTGATGAGGTCGAACTCTTATGCTTGGCGCAATTTTCTAGAAGGATGCAAATTCTTGAAAATTCATGCTTATCTCTTGTGGCCGACTTGTTTCATGAAGGGTCACGTCCCTCTCTCTACATTGTATAAATATCCATTCATGTCTCATTGTTTAGCATTCGATTATTCACTTCTTTATAAGTCATCATATTCATAATTTGTCACATATTCATAGAGGAAATTCTGTAGATGAGTAGGTTGAAGAATTGTATAAGGTTGATTCTCATTGCTGTGTATCTACATCAGGTTGTAGTGTCTCTTGTTAGCCTTCATATTAGCCTTTGTAAAGGAGACTATTGGATTTAAATTTCAATATAAAAGTGATTTATTGTTGCTGGGTTTTTCTCCCTCAAGAGGAGGGTTTTCCCAGGGTATCTGCTATGTTATTGTGTCTTATTTTGAATTGATTTTTTGTGCACTTAATCTGATCACTAAAATTAATATGTAGGACCTAGGGGGGTGACCCTTTAGCAACATCTGAAGATCTAGACACACAATTAATAGGATGTTTCTTAACAAATGATGTTCTCATAGAAATATGTTGAGAAACACAAAATATCACTCAACATTGGCAAGACATTGAGTGAATTTCAAAAAATAGCATGGAGAACATGGAAAAAACATAACTCAACATACATAATTGAAATAGTTTATGATTTTAAAGAATTGGGACCAAGCTGAAAACAATAGAAGCATAATAATTGACCAATGCCAAGAAATGGGCCATGGAGTCATATAACCAATATTTCATCCTACAATGTTGAACATGTTCTAAAGATCTTTGCAACAATTATCAAATTATGACAACAAGACCACTGAAGCTTTATCTGGTAACCATTCTTACAAATCCACCTGAAACACAACACTCTTGTCACATTTGTTGAAGCAATTACACTATCCCCTAAATAATAGGCAATAATAAATGCAACTTGTGATTCATTAAAGCAATTACATCATTCACAGAACAGAAGGAAATAAAAGATGTAACTCAAATGCAACAAATGTACATGAAAAGACTCAGATAATTTTCATTATTGAATTCAATAGAGCATTACATCTCAACAATGGAGACAATTATCAGATAAAATATAAACATGAAAGCATAATTCAGAACACACACTTCAGATTTAATGACTCAATTACAATTTTCCCTAGCTTTACAATCTATCTAGAGCTTCCAGGCCTGACTTGTAGAGCTTTCAAATTTTTTGGAACCCCCAAAAAATGAGAAGAGAATGAGAATAAAAGGAAATAGAAGAATCCAGAAGATTAATTTGATGGTGCCATCTGGAAACTTCATCCACCATTAATTAGCAACAAGCAAAGCCTCTCTTCTCTTTTTAACAACAAACTTGCCTCCAAAATTGCCTTTGCACCAAGTTGTTGAGCAACAAAAAACTTGCCCATGTGATGAAATCCACAATTCACCTAGCTGTGTAAAATTTCTCTTTGCTCATGAAAAATCTTGTTTCTGCTTGCTACAACTACACCTTTATTTCATCCTCTAGATATTAAAGTCTTACAACTTTAATATTTAGGCTTTAACTTCATTTTTATTGCCCAACATATAAACTTTACCTATAAAGTGAATATTAAATTCACTTCTCTCACATTCCTTTTGCATTGCCTTTGTTTATTCTCACGTGCACTTTATTTCCTAGCATAAAGCATTTCACCTGGGTTTTACATCAATCACCCTTTTACATTTCACGTGGCAATTGAAATACCATTTGTAACAAAATTTAATTGAGCCACTTCAACATTTGTATTTTATTCACCCTTTTTAAATATTGCACTCAACAACATTTAAAACATTTATCATTTAAAAAACAACATTTAAAACATTTATCATTTAAAAAAGACCTTGTGATTTATTTTTTTCAATGGGGCCCATATTGATTTTCCCGTGCTCCACACACTTTAAGCAACTTTTAAAATGCAAATTTCCCTTACATTTTTTGGGCACCCTTTATTTTGCATTTTAAGATTTCATCAGACCCCACCCATGCTACGTGTCCTCATCTCGCCATCTCGTGGGTTTTAAAGATTGTGCATCTTGGAGGCGCAAGCTGGTGGGGAACAACCACAATATGGTTGCATCTTAGGTTTATTGCTGACCATTGATTTCATTCTCCCTGCATTGCCCTAATTTCATTTTCGTTGCTCTGCAGATAACTCAAGCTTTGCTTGCTTCTCCATGGTAATGGCAGCCAAACATTTTAACAGAGCTCTCCATTTCAAACTAATGTGCCAAGTTTATCCACATCAAGACCAAGGCATTTCTTGTATCAGCTTCGATGGTGCCTATATGAGAAGAGGTGTGTGGCTTCCTCTTGAATGTTTCTAAAACATTTTCAACAATTCTACTTTATGCACTGTATATGCATCAATGGCGTTTCATTTAGATTTTGCTCTCCATTGCAAAAGATACTCGACCCTATGCGTGGGAGCACCATGCTTAATCAAATAATAAACAAAGGAGCCTCCATTCACTATGCTTTGGTCGCTTCATGAAACTTGTTCCATCACCTCCTTTGTGCATATACTGTGTAAGATTCGCTTTTCTTTAGTACCCTGTAGCATTTGATGATGTTTATACAAATCTTCAAGCCACGCCATCTGCACTTGTTTGAGAGTTTCTAAAGCCTAGTCAACAGATTCAATTTATTTGTCGTCCTCTTTGCATTGCATCGCATACTGGGCGCCTTGCATTTCTTAAAGGTTTCTATGACCTAAATTCAACAGTTGAGTTTTGTGCATATTCTACTTTAGTGCCAACCCTCTATATTTGCTCAAAATTTTTTGATGCTTTTTCAACATATCCATTATGCATCTTCAACTATGATACTCCTTGTTCATTAGGTAGCCCCATGGCCTATACTTTGATGGATTTCCTTACCCTGCTCATTGCGCCCTACTCCATTGGTTTGAGCCTCTTTGCAAAGGTTTTGAATCACTCTCTGAATCTCTCCTCCAACAATTTTAATACACTTCACTACAGGAAACATGACTTTTCCTTGTGTAACATTTGCACAATACAATTCTAGAATGATGTTGCCGTACTTAGTTCATGATGTGTTCAATTTGAATACAATGAAGTTTGGGTGGGATGGCCAAAAAAGAAGCCCAAACAGTTTTCATCTTAGACACCACTTTCTAATGCAAAACAACCTGTGCTTAACCATATCAGCCTGTATAAAAGATTTACTGTTTAAGAATTATGTATTGCAAAGTTGAAAGTCTATTGTCAATACATAATGGCTGCCTCTCCCATGGTGTGCTTGCTAATATACATTTGTTTAAGATTTTTAAAAGACCTTTTACAATCCATTTTGGTGTAGCTCCTCAGCTAATGCATGGCATGTAAATATGGTTTTCTATGAGACAATATTCATATGGGGTTTTCTCTTAAATCCACACATTATGTTAATGCTAGTACCTCCTCCTTTTATTTGGATGCTTCACATCAAACAAGAGCATTCTCTAGTTCACTTTGTTCAGTAGCCACATTTAAGACTTCCAACTATAGAGACCCTCTCTTTGATGCATGATAATGCTAGATCAATTTTTTTTATATGCCACCATATTATCAAGAAACTTGAACATCACTTTGTTCAGTAGCCACATTTAAGACTTCCAACTATAGAGACCCTCTCTTTGATGCATGATAATGCTAGATCAATTTTTTTTATATGCCACCATATTATCAAGAAACTTGAACAAAGATTAGCCAGATAAAATTTTTTCCCATACAATATTATGTGTCTCTTTAAACACTCCAACAGAGCTAAATAATGTTGTGACTTTGTCCCATGGGAGCTGAAATGGACATCATTGTCTCCATTGAGTCAATTGAAGAAACTTATAGCAATAACAATTGAAAATTCATTGATGGAACAATGTCTTTCCATTCATGTTTTTCAAAATCAGAATATCCTTCAACAGATTGCAATGCAACATTTACAACCTCATTACTGTGCAAGGCATGTCGGGCCTTATGTGGCCCGACTAAAAAAAAATTTCGTTTTCAAACAACTTTTATGCTCAAACTGACCTGAGATAACTTTTGAATGCTTCAAAAGTGAAAACATGAATTGGGTTGCCATTGAAATTTGTTTTCTGGCACATTTGAAAAATGGGCAAAACTAGACAACTTGGCTTCAGAATCGACCTAGGAAACTGGCCAAATGACCACGTGGAGCAATGAAAACTTGTAGGAATGTAGACATCTGACCTGAGAATTGAGTGCAACAAATGACTCAGCAAAATGAGTCATGAGGTGAAAGTTATTAATTGGAAAATTTTCCCTCTCAGACCTTTTTGCAAATGTAGCTGTTCAAAACCAATTAAAACTGACCAAATCACCTCATTAAAAAAATATCAAATCAACTCCCGGCGAGCTGCCATTGGACACACTATCTCATTTTGGTACAGTGAGAACGTGTTAAGAGGAATTAGCTTGAATCATCTCCCATCAAAAGATATTGACAGTCAAACTTGACCTCTCAGAAAGTTTTCAAAAAATGTAGGTGCAAAATAGGAGAAATTGCATTTGGTTTTGATCTATTAAAAATAACAAATCAAATCATGAGGCTCTAAAAATTGACATACAAGCTCATATTGGTATGGAGAATGCAGAGCGACAATCATTTTTACTTGAAAATCAACCAGTTCCAAAATGAAAGCTCAAACAAGAGGCTACTTTACAAAATTGAAAGTTTGCAAACATAAAAGTGTCAAAACCCTTCAACTTCACTTTTCAAAACTTAGTCAAAACTCATCATGGGAAGCTGAAAATTAACATGCATACTCACATAGGACACATGAGTGGGATTGCAAAGGTATTTTGCATGAAAATCAACTGGCTTCAAATTGCGACCCTTCAAAGTAGGTCATTTAGGCAGATTCTTCAAGGTGCACTTCTAAGAGTGTAAAGGCAAAATTTTGAAATGGGCACTTCAAATTTGCAAAATTTGAGAGTTCCATCAAGAGGGAGGTGATATAGAGAGCAATAGAGAGAGTGTGGTAGGGAGTGATGGAGGGATATGCGGTTAGAGAGGGATAGGTGAGATAGAGAGAAGTAGAGAGAGATAGAGATAGAGGGGAGGGAGGGTGCGCGAGAGAGGGGAGGAAGGGAGAGGTAAAGAGCAATAGGTGATATAAGGAAAAGTAGAGGGAGAATGGTGATATATAGAGGAGAGAGTTATGGAGAGGGAAAGAGAGAATGATGAGATAGAGAGGAGAGAGTGAGAGAAAGAGGGTGAGAGAGGAGGGAGAGAGCGAGAGAGAGATGTAGAGGGAGGGAGAGGAGGGATAGAGAGTAGATAGGGGAAAAGGTAGGGAGGGAGAGAAAGGTGAGATAGAGAGGTGTAGAGAGAGAGTGGTAGGGTGCGATGGATGCAAAGGTAGGTAGAGAGAGGGATTGGGAGATAGAGAGTAGATAGGGAAGAAGAGAGGGGGAGAGAAGTTTGGGGGGAGAGAGAGGGAGGTGAGAGAGAGAGAGAGAGTTAGATAAAGGGATGAAGATAGTGAGAGAGAAGTCTAGAGTGTAAGGGATAAAAAATGAGTGAGATAGAGAGAGAAATAATACAACTTGTTGATTATTGAAATTTGACATGTTGATTACTGAAATTTGACTAAGTCTGAAATTTGTGAGATCTTCCAAAAATTAGAATTCGCATGATAACTCGTAGAGATCCAAAACCACTCTCAAACATCCTAAAACTATATACATGAAATATAACTTAAAATATAAGAATGTAAATGCTCATATGTAAATTTTTATTTCATGTATATAGTTTCCCTCAAATATAACAAGAAGAAAGAAAAAAAAAGAGAAGAAAAATAAATTCAATGTAGACCAAAACACGAGCGCGTTATAACATGCTCACGTTTTGTCTTGCTTTGGGAATTGCCAAGCCTTTGGCTTGGATTTTCTTTGGATTTCCAAACCAAAGGCTTGGAGGGCCTTCCCAACATCCAAAGACGTGTTTTTGCATATTCTACAAAATTTCACATAATCTCGTTCATGCTCACCTTTAGGTTTGCACATGTTTCAAGGTCGAACAAATCGAACACTTGGGTAATGTAAGGCTCTCTCTTAGCTATCTAACAATTCAATTTTTTTCACATTTTCAAAATGTTAAGCCTTTGATCTATAATTTCTTTTGTTTGTGTGTATGTTTTTGGAAAAAACTAGTGTTTGGTGTTTTTTTCGTTATAAATTAATCGTTCATCAAAATTTCATATAAATTACATTTTAAGAAACTAGACTCCATTCTACACATATTAAAAAAATAATAATAATTTTTTAGTTAGTTTCCAAAATTTATAAGGGTAGCACGACCAAAATTCTATTTTTCAAGAAGTGTCCACTTTGAAAATTAGTAAAAAATCAAGTATTCATTAAAAAATTATCAAAAAAACCGAGCATAAACTACATACTGTTAGCTAATTTCTCATTGAAGTGATTTTAAAAATACTAAAAAAAAGTTCATCGTGCTATGTACCAACAAAAGTTGCTATGTTATGTTTTTCTGACAAAAAAAACACCAATTTCTATGGTCCCCTCTTTTGAACCCCTTAATCTCAACCATTTTCAAAATAAATTAGTGGTTTATAAAGTAGACTTAGAGCACTACGATCCTTGTTTTTGTTGCATCTCAAAATTTTGAGTGTACCTATCCTCAATTTCACGTCCAAGGTCAGTATTTCTTGATTTCAGAAAAAAAAAGTGTCACTTAAGCCCCCTTTTTGGCCCCCCATCTTTTTGCACTTATGTATATGCGTATTATTATTATTTATATATTTATACATATGTTTATTGTTTGACAAATAAATGTATTTGATGAACTTTATGAAATGAATATATATATTAAATATATTGTTATATATATAGATGTATATATATTCCAATGGTATATATATATATATATAAATGAAATTCATTTGTGCTAATTTCTAAGCGTAATATATAGCTCTATTCTTTAGTGAAGTGCTTGATGCAATGAGGTGCATATAATAATGCATAGCACAACCTTTAAAAATATAGCAGCCAACACATAAAATGTTGTCTTATAGAGGTGTAGCAAGTGAAACCTATGCATTAAGTAATATTAGACCAAGTCAACCAATATAAGAGGCACCAATAGAAAGCAGTCAATGGGACCTGCCAAGCATAACAAAGGATTTTAATAAGCACATGCACTTATCACATGACTTAAAAGGGGCTGTTTGCCTAGGTTTATAACATGAACGATATTGAGCAAACATTAAAACCCAAACTTGGGGAAAGAACAAGAATTAAATTATTAAAGAATTTTATGACCCAAATAAGACAAGGCAAGATTTATAAGGATTCTACGGGTAGAAACTAGGAACCTAGGCTCAAGGGATCAGTGAGTAAACAGATGCAAAGGCATCATATATGAATTAAGAGATTAGGAATGGGTAAAACTCGGTCAACTTCAAATTAGATTATTAGAATGTAGGTAAAAGGAAAAGACACTATAATATATTTAATTTTGAATATAATATTGACCTATCTTGCTCTCCAGTATTGTATTCACTATCATCTGACTCAAAATAATCAACAGTTATTTATAAGTTATGGATGTTGAACTGTTAGCTTCTGTTTGAGGAATGGATTAATATTCCTTTTAGTTATTTATCAAAGATTGTGTGAACGACAATGAATAGAAATTTATAAGTAGTGTAATAAGTGTTGTTCTTTAAAAAAAATAAAAAATCACATATCAAATTCAATACCATAGAATACAATATAAAAAGTAAAATATCACAATTTCATGGAATACAATATAAAATATAAAATATCACAATTTCATGGAATACAATATAAAATATCATCAACTACAGTTTAGAATATGATTCATGAAGTGCAATGATTCACAATTTCATGGAATACAATATAAAATACCATCAACTACAGTTTGGAAAATGATTCATGAAGTGCAATATAACTACCTAAAAGCTACTAATTCAGTTCTATTTCCCAAATGGAGTTAGGGTCTTGAAACCGACATTCAACTTGAGATAAAGTAAAAGAGTCGTCTTGATTATGAGTCTGCTCTTCATTTACTCCAACCTGTCTCAAATTCAACATTCATTATGTCACTATCATTTGTCCCATTGCCACTGCCACTGCCACCAGTACCAATGGTTGGAATTGGAGTGTTGCACAACTCAGTCCTTCTTCTTTCGCATGTGGACCTCCAGATTGTAAGTGTCCTTTCAAAAGGATTTTTTTTGATATTATACACAGTTCCTTTCATCCTCAAGCAATTTTCCAAATTCTTGTCTAGTTTGTTTCTTAACTTTGATTTCAAAAACACCAATGAAGTGAAAACTCTCTCATCCTCCACTGACCCCAATATCATTGTTTGACATAAATCAACAAGTTTGAAATATTTTGATATCAAATCACACAATATTTCACTATGACCTATGTTTGTCCAAACCTTTGTTATTGATCCTGATTCAAAGGCCTTTTCCATGCCCATGGAATCATACTGCTCCGTCATAGTTATTGCAAAATTCTTACATTGTTGTCTAAGCTTATTTGCATTTAAAATTCCTTCTATTGTCTACTCATTGTATGTTACACTTTTCAAAAATTGTTCGATCAAGATATTTACTTTATCATGAAAATATTTTGGGCAATCTCGGTTTACCCAAAATTGAGGAGACACAATACCAATGGCTTCAAGTATTTCATTTTGAGGGAATCTTTCATGAGTCTATGAGGAAAGATATTTTTCAATTTCCTTCAAATTATCACTAACAAATTTAACAATGCCGTTAAAATATTCCTCTTTAATAGGCACTTCTCTGCTAGAGCGTTAGGTTGTCTTACAATGGTACATTGGTATCTCATATTTGCATACACAAATACATAAGTTCTCGCTTGCATTAAATTGTAAATAATTATCAGGTTTATTCAAATCAGTAAATTTTTGCTACATGAAATAATTTGGAATTTCTTGTGTTAGATCTAGATATAGATGATCAAGGGCCATGCATGTATGTCTACATAGTTTGGCATATTCATAAATATACATATTTCTATCTTGGAATTTCTTCACAAGATTGTTCATTTCATCCAGCATGGGGAGAAGAGTAACTAAAGTCAAGATTATCTCTATACTGTTTAACCTATGTAAGAGGTTAGGAGCTTTGTCTATTGTGTTGCGATGCTCATACATTACTCCAATCAAGGATTGATATTCTAAAACAACTCATTGCACTGGTCATGTAGGGAGATCCATTTGGTATCAACATCCTTGACAAGCTTTTTTCCTATTGTTATTCCCTCGAGAAAATTTTGAAATTCTATGAAACGTTTGGGACTTCGGCAGAAGTATGCGTAGAGCTCACATATTAGATTTTCAACTTTTGATACTGTAGGAAAATTGCTTACAATTTTGAATGCCAATCATGTATGGTGCACAAGTAGTTTGTAACTTTGTGCTAACACTACTCCTTTGACCTTGCATCACTATAGCTCCATCAACTCCTACACACACCAACTTTTTGGCAATTGTCAATTCATCCATACCTACAATTTCATTCAAATATTTCTTGACTAGTTCAAATAGATTTTGCGATGTTGAACTGTCCTTAATTTTATGAATACAGAGAAGAGCTTGGCAGACATTTTTTTTTATAGTATACACATGCATACAAACCCAAGAAGTATTGTCTATCATAGTAACTTCATCTAAAGATAATGCAATGAAGTTTGACTCTTATACTTTCTCCTTTAAATCTTGATTTTCCACTACAGCAAGACAATTTTCCCATTCTCATCCAATGTTTATTTACCAATGTGAGAGAGGAAAGTGAGGAACACCCAAAAAAGATAATAAATTAAAATATTTTGGGTAGTCTATTATAGGACACCCTCTCGAAAAAATATGAAAAACAACACTCATCTAAATAGTTTTTTACAAATTTGCTCCTTCCATTGCTTTTCCAAATTGAGCCTCAAGTGTACCTTGACATGCAACAACCTTATAAATTCTTTGCTTATACTCTTCATATTTTGTGGCATACTTAACATGAAGACATTCTTCCTTTGCTTTCCATCATACGACTGATTGTTCATTTCCGTCTATGATTTATTTTTCATAAACTTTACTGATATGCTTTTCTATAGTGTGAAGCTTTAGTTGCAACTTTTTGTCTCTTTTACATTTCCAACTACAAATCATACACATGCATTATGTTATGTTGCAGTTTCAACATTGTTTGCTTTCCCCACTGGTACAATGAATGGGTACTTTGACAACCAATCAAGTTAAAAATTCCTTGTCATTTCCCACTCATGCCCCACTTTTGATTTTCCTTTTCTCTTCTTGCTACCAACATCATCCTACTCCAAGTCAATTATCTCATTTTGGCTAACTCGGGTATCCCTTGGAACATCTTCCACAATATTGCCATCCTCATTTCACATTTTTAACTCAATGACAATCTCACGGTCACCTTGACCTTCCGGTGGTGGTGAGGTATTGTGAATGCCTTCTTCATTAATATTTTGTAGAAGAGTTGTTGATGTAGCTCCATCTTGATCTGATGGATCAAAAGCATTTCCAATTTCAAAGTAAGACTGTATGGTACCTCTACATTTTGGGCGTTTCGATGGCCTCCTCGTCCCTTCACCACCCTAAGGAGTCTTACCCTTGCTGCTCAACATATTGATCTCTCACTTTGAATAAAATATAGAAAGAATGTATTCTTGTTTAAGAAGGATAGCGAATATAGATCACATTCCCTACTCAATATGATCTTTAAGATTGAAGCAAGAATGGAAAAGAGAGAAAGAAATCTTATAACACTATGAAGAAATGATCACTCACCTTTAAGTTTAGGTTTTCGTCGACTTGCTATTTGTTAATGTAGGAATGATTGTTTTGTAAGTTTGTAACTTGCCTATGATCAACTTCAAGGTTCCAAGTCCAACTTTTGAATCGAGAATTGAAAAAATGTTTAAGAATAAATTATAGTTTTGATTGTATTTATATCAATTTGTATTTGGCAAATTTTGCAAGATTTTTAAATGGTATATTAAAAATTTGGAAAATCACTCATGCTTATACAATGATACATTGTAATTTTCAAGGAAATTATGGCCCTACAATTAGCATGGAGGTGTCAAGGAAATTGGTGAAATGTGTCCTCAAATGTAATTATTTTTTAATGTTATTGGTGAAGTGAGTCCTCAAAAGCAACTATTTGTGAATTTTAATTGGAAAAATGGGTCTTCACAAGAAACTATTTGTATATTGTAATTGGTGAAATGGGTCTTGATACAATGTTGTTTTAATAGTATTGGTGAATATGTAGGTTTTTTATTACATGCTTCTAGGATTCTAGGCGAAAATATTAATCGGTCCATTTGAAATGTGTAGTTTGTTATGGAAAATTTGTTGCTTAAATATGCCTCATAAAAAATATTTGGTGAATGGAAATGGATTGGACCAATAATTCATAAAATTCAAGTGATTTGGACACCTGTTGGGTGCAACTAATTCACCAATTTTGACTTGGCCAATTTTTAGAATTTTCCAATTGGCGAAGATTCGCCACTAAAGTTTTCCCCGCACTAGATCAATTATCTTGGTACATATGGAGAAACTTGTGGATTAAGCTTGATAAGGTATTAAAAAGGCTTGATCAAGCTATGATTTTAGCTCAATCATTCTTTTCTTTTACTATTTGTTACTCCTTGCACATCGAGATGTTAGTTGATGTTGCCTTATTTGACCACTTTCCAATACAATTTCTGTTAGAAATGGTGCCTCAAATTTATTGGCTTGATCGACTTCCTACAATAGTTATGTTTTGTTTCTCTATCAGCCTAACAGTTCTTTATCGATGGGACCTTGTTCTCAGTCCCATCAATGGTCTTTATCTGTTCACCATTGTGTCTTATTAGTGGGAAGCAGTTAGATCGACGAGACTCTATTTCATGTCTTCCCAATAGCCTGAAGCTATGACTTGGTCGTCATTGGCATAACTTACTCTTGTCGAAGGGACTCTATCTTGAGTCTCTTCGATGGCTTGATGAAACGTGAAAGAAGCTTGTCATTGGGACTTAACCTTATTGGTGGGACTTTGCCTTGAGTCTCCCCGATAGACTGATGGGTTGTGGTGAGCATGTTGGTGACTCTTGTCAGTGGGACTCTATCTCAAGTCTCTTCGATGACCCAATAGCTGTGGTGAGATTGCAAGATCACTAAAATATAGAACTCTTGAACCTCATTTTGTGAGTTGTGAAGTTTTGGAAACCTCCGACTTAGCAACCACATATGACAAGCCGATAGGATTCATTGATGTGACTTCCTTATATTGGTGGTGATGAATTGGTGTCCCCTTGATATGGCGATGGTTGATTCGGTAAGTTGTGAAGAGCATCTTGGTGGGACTCGATTGATGCTGAGGTGGAAAGCGATGGTTGGTTGCTGACCATTGAAGGTTGTTTGGCGGATTGGCTTGGTAGGATGATTAGGACATCAGAGAGACTTGTTGATTTTAGAGAGAGATGAAAAGAGTCTCTTCGATGGCCCAATGTAGTTAGTGACAGTTGGGAATTGAACTATTGGTTTCCTAGAATTGAATCAACCATGGTTGGATGTTGACTATATATTGTAACACTCTATAATGAGTTGGGTGTTGATTGATTGGGGTTTGGTTGATTGATGTTCTACATTGTATGCTTACGAGCATTGTAATAGTGTGAGAACAAAACCATTTTTGGAATTTGTATATGAGGTTGATCAGAGGGAATTGTTTGTTGTTCTGAGTTAACACCTAAGAGTGGAGTCTATAACTATGTATGTAAACATTATTTAATGTAACACAAAGTGACTTTACTTGGTATGTGGGTTTTTCTCTTGTAAGGGTTTTCCCACGTAAATCTGGTGTTCAATTCTCTGTGTTAAATTTTTTGTTCTATTGTTGTGCATCTTAATGACTGTAAATCAAATTAAATGAAATTTTTTGCACTTCTTTCCTAAGAATTTTGCATTTGGAAGGCGTTTCTGCACTATGCTTTCCTTACAAGTGGTATCAAAGCCTGACCAATTGTATTATCTATGTGGGTAGGGCTAGTTTTTTGTGCTAATTCTATTTAGTGGGAGTCTTTCAGAGAAAATTGATTGTGTTGATTACAGATTGAGATGGCAAGCACATCAGGTAGAATAGAAATTGGAAAGTTTAATGGAAACAATTTTGAGTTGTGGAAACTCAAAATGGAAGACCTGTTGGTGGATAAAGATCTTTAGATTACTGTTATGGGAACAAAACCATCAGGTATGAAGCAAGAAGATTAGGACCTCGTAAATAGAAAAGCCAAAGGGACGATAAGACTTTTTCTAGTTGATTATGTTCTCTTGAACGTCCATGAGAAGACCACATGTTCTTTATGGAAGAAAATTGGTGATATTTATCAAGGCAAGTCTTTGGTGAATAAGTTATTCCCAAGGAAGAAGTTATACTCCTTGAAGATGGAAGAAGGAGCATTCGTAGCAGACCATTTGAATTCATTTAATATGATTGTTGCACAGTTGGCCTCTGTGGGTGTGAAGATAGAGGAGGAGGATAGTTGTATGCTTTTGTTATATTCCTTACCTGACAGATGGGATCATCTGGTGATGGCTATTGGAAGTACAACAACTACTTTCAAGACAGAAGATGTGGTTTCTTCGCTGTTGTCAGAAGAGATGCAGAGGAAATCTTCTGAGATGGCTAAGGAGGCCCTTTCTTTTAGGGTAGATCAAAGGAGAGAGGCAAGAAGAAAGATAAGAAGTCTAAAACCAAATCTAAACTGAGATCAAAGTCTCCTGGAAAGAAGTCCAAGGTGAAATGTTGGAATTGTGGGCAGACTGGTCATATCTGGAAGGATTGTAAAGAGGAGAAAAAGAAGAAGAAGAAGAAGAAAAACAAATCTTTGGATAATGATTCTTCTTAGAGTGACTCAGATGCTTTCATTGCAGCCTTGGTGACTCAGGCATTAGATGATGTCTATCTGATTGAATCAAGTGCATATTTTCACATGACATCTCATAGAGATTGGTTCACAAAGTATGAAAAGTATGCTGGTGGAAAGTTGTACCTGGAAAGTGATTCATCTCTTGAAATTGTTGGCCATGGAAGAGTTAGAATTCAATTTCCTAATGGAAGAATAAAAGGAATTGATGGTGTAATGTACATACCAGCTTTGGATCAGAAATTTCTTTTTGTTAGCAAGCTGAATGATGTTGTTATGCAAATTTCTTTCTTTAGTGGTGGTTGTAAGATGACTAGAGGCTTGATGGTGTTGGATAGGGGTGCACGAATTGGTACTCTATACAAGTTGGACACACATGTTGTTCAATGCAAGAGTGCCTCTGCAAAGTCAAGCAAGGCTGCTCATAAAGAGAAGGAGAACAAAGTTCCTCTAGGTGCAAACTCTTTGGAGGTGAAACTCCCAACAGAGAAAACCATGTTGTGGCATCGTAGACTTGGTCACATAGGAGAAAAAGGCTTAAAATAATTGAAAATTAAAAACCCAGTAGAAGGGCTTGTTGATTGTAACCTTAGTTTGATTTTTGTGAGCATTGCATTTATGGAAAGTGACACCGTGTTTCATTTTACTCTAGTCCTCATAGATATTTTGGCATATTGGATTATGTTCACTCTGATGTATTTGGTTTAGTGAATATTCCTTTGTTTTTTTTTTTTATAAAAGGTGCAATGCACCCATAATATTAGGGGTAAACGCTTTTTTTGACCGGAGCTATGAACCGGATACAACAAACCACAAGAAACAACCAAACCCGCGAGCACAAAGGCCCAGCGAAGGCACAATGCCTGCGAGCACTTTGGCCCAGCGAAGGTTTGAACCCTGGTGGCCGTCACTACAACCAAGCGACTTGACCACCGAACCACGCCCTTATCGGCAGTGAATATTCCTTTGTTATTAAAGTCTAAATATTATGTTTCTTTTATTGATGATTATTCGAGAAGGGCATTTGTGTATTTTCCTAAAAGTAAATCAAAAGTGTTCAGTCAGTTTTAAGAGTTTAAAAACTTGGTAGAAAAAAAGATTGGAAGGAAAATTAAATGCTTAAGGACAGATAATGGCCTTGAATTTTTTTTCTGCAAATTTTGATAGGTATTGCAAAGACCATGGGATTAAAAGGCATAAAACTACACCTTATACTCGATAGAAAAATAGAGTTACTAAGAGGTTAAACAGGATGCTGATGGAAAGAGCGAGAAGTATATTGAGTAGTGCTGGTCTAGAGAAGAAGTTATGGGCTGAGGTTGTAGCTACTTGGTTAAACATTCACCTAGTTCAACTCTTATTGACAAAACACCTATGGAAGTGTGTTTCGGTAAGAAGCCCTCTTAGAGACATATTTGTGTCTTTGTCTGTGAAGCATATGCTTATGTGCCAAATGAGAAAAGACCTAAGTTAGAAAATAAAGCTGTAAAATGTATCTTCATCAGCTACAACATTGGTGTGAAAGGATACAAGCTTTGGAATCATGTTACTGAGAAGGTTGTTTACAACAAAAGTGTAATCTTTTAGGAGTTGAAATCTTCTACAATTGATTTGTAGTCAAAGACAAAAGAAGAAGAAGAGAAGAATGATGTAGTTGAAATTCGTCGAACTCTAGATAAAGAGGAACTACAAATTCAAAGTGTACCTGAAATTGAGGAGAGCTCTAGCAGCTCTGGAAGTTTTGAACATGAAGAAGAACCACAATCTCAGCATCAGCTTGTGAAGAGGTCTACATGTGGAAAATGACAACCTGATAGGTATGGATTTTCTATGTTGGATTTGAATTTTGCCTATGCTTTGATTATTAGCACTGATGAGACTAGCATTGTAAAGGAGGCTATTAATATGTCTGATTCAGATTCTTGGTTGGAAGCCATGAATGAGGAAATGACATCATTGTAAAATAATGAAACTTGAGATTTGGTGCCTTTTCCTGAAGGTCAAAAGTTTGTTGGTTGTAAATGGGTATTTAAGAAGAAAATTGGTTTGGATGGAAGTGTGGAGAAGTATAAAGCTAGGTTGGTCATGAAAGATTATTCCTAGGTGGAGGGAATTGATTATGGATAAATATTTTCTCCTATAGCTAACTTGAAATCTATCATATTTCTATTGTCACTTGCAACAACATATGACTTAGAGGTTGAGTAGATGGATGTGAAAACAATGTTTCTTCGTGGAGATTTGGAAGAAGAAATTTATGTCCAAACTTGAGAACTTTGTTGAAAAAGGTTAAAAAAGTCCAGTTTGCAAGTTAAATAAATCTCTGTATGGTTTTGTAGACATCTAACTTTGACCACTTATATTTGGTCAAATTTATCCTTTTTCATCTAAATATCCCCTTATTTGCATTAATTAAGTAATATTACTATTATTTAATTAATACCCTTAAAGTCCTCTAAATCCCTAAGACATTTAACTAAATAATTAAATACTTTTAGTACTTATCCTACCTTACCCCTTCTATCCCATAAATTAAATAAATAATTTCTATTTATTTAATTTACTCCCTCATGTGTCACATCCTCCACTTTCACCTAATCCTAATCCACCTCCTAATCCCCTCATTAGGGGTGTGCACATGTCTAATCTATGATTAGGATGTGTCTCATCCTCCAACTTTTGCAAGTTGGCTCTTAATCCTCATTAGCCACCTAACTGTCCTCTAATCATTGATTAACAAGTCTAATTAACCCCTTTGATCAACTCTCCCCATCTCCCAAGGAATTTTTAATTCCTTTTTATCTTCCCAATGTCCTTTTGAGAAATTTTTAATTCCTCTCTCATTCCCCAAGGAATTTTTAATTCCTTTTTGTCTTCCCAAGGTCCTCTCATGGAATTTTTAATTCCATTTACAATCCCCATGTCCTTCCCAATGTAATTTTAAATTCTATTTTATTCATCCAAGGTTTCTAAGGAATTTTAAATTTCTTTTATCCTCCCCATGCACATTAAAAAGATTTTTTTTAAATTCCTTTAGTCAACTCTTCATCTTAGCCCTTGATTTTTTGCACTCTTTCAATCTCCACTATCCATTTGATCTTCCTAGGTTAAATGGCTAACACTTAGCCATTTTGTGGCTCTCTTTCTTGCATTCTTCATAACCTCTTCTCATCCAACCCTAATCCTAAGCAGTCATCATCTCCATCTTTCAAGCTACCCATCTTGCATCCATATGAAAAACCTTTCATCCTTGCATCCAAATCAAGCTACAACAAGCCATTATGTTGCCAAAATCAATCTAGGAGCACACAATCAAACGAATCAACAAGG
Organism: Sequoia sempervirens; assembly: GCA_007258455.2. Taxonomy (NCBI): domain Eukaryota; kingdom Viridiplantae; phylum Streptophyta; class Pinopsida; order Cupressales; family Cupressaceae; genus Sequoia; species Sequoia sempervirens. Next base: position 1,025,033,861 of record VDFB02281492.1, on the reverse strand, counting down.
CCAACCAACCAATTGACTTGAGCAAGGTAAAATCTTTGTTTCATCTTTGTTTTGTTCAAGTCTAACTAGGCTAATCTTGAGGTGTTGTATTGTGTTCTTATCCTTTTTCATTTCTTTCATTTTGCACAATTTTAGGGTTAGAAAACACATTGCACACATATTTGGTATGCCTGGTGGGACCCACAAATGGGTCTGTTCTTTCACATTCTCTGTTGTTTCAAGTTTTGCAGGTTTAGGTTTACAAACTAGCGAATCTGCACCCTAAACAGGTGAATCGACACCTAAATAGGTGAATTTGCACCCTAAACAGGCGAATTTGCACCTTAAATAGGAAAACCTATAGCTAAAGGGGCAAATTTGCAATGTGTCAAATTTGCCCATCTGACAAGTTTGGGCGAATTTGCAATCTATCCCCAAATAGGCGAATCTACTACTGATTTGGGTGAATTTTCCTCTTACAAAGGAAAATCTAAGGTAAAACAAAGACTTAATCCTTTCGTTTTCGACTATGTTTTGGTTTCATTTTTAGGTACTGACCTGTTAACCTATCTTTTTGTGAGTGTGCCTTGTTTTGCTAACATTTTTGTAGCTGTTTCTCGTTCGTTCAACACTGGAGGTGGAAAATTACTAATGTATTTGCTGTAGAACGAGCAGTCCAAGGCCTTTAGTTAGTTTTGCTTCTTGTTTTCCATACTAATCTAGGCACACACATAACTAATTAGAGGGTCAATAAATCTTGTTTTTTTGTGTTTGTGAGTGGGCTATTGATGTATCCAATCCCCTTGCACCATTTGGTGATCTTGGGTGACGAGAAATCACAATTCACTCTAGTCCATTTCCGTCCACCTAGGAGGTATTAGTACATCTAAGCTCTCCCCTTGCACTTCATGAGAGCCTAAGGGTCGATCGAAAACATCTAGTATCTTCTTCCCTTAGTGGGACCTACCTAGAATTTCATCACCCAAGGGATGATCCCAACCATGTGTACCGGCAGGGTATTTAAATGGGGGAGAGCTAAAGTTGTACCCCAATCTAGTCATGTCATATCTGGTAGAGTGTCAAAGCTAGTTGGGTGATACTTAGATAAGACGTGATGAGTTGGTCCGAGTTTCCAATACCTCGCTGGGGCTCCCGACTCATGCTTGTGATGGGCTGGTGTTCATAGTTGTGCCTCAAGTACCGTGCATATATCAAAGACTCCCTAGATCATCGTGTTTAGCCTAGATAGAGGACCGTGTTTGCCATACCCTTCTCACTAATTTTAGGATTATGTTGCTTGAAGTGTCTTCTTTGTGTGAAACCAGTGCATCTATTTTTGGTTGAGTCAGCCTTACCTTCTATCTATTGTTTGCTATGATTTTGTCCTTTGTCACAATTAGCTATTTTTCATCTAGTCCAGTCCAAGTCAATTGTTTGGGAAAATTTGCCTTTGTCAGGGGCAAATTTTCTTTTGTTTGGGGTGAACCTGTTGTCCATAGGGGCGATCCTGTCTTTTGTCTGAGTTGTTTCTTAGTTGTTTCCTGTCAAATTTGTCCATTCTCCATAGAATAGGTGAATTTGCTCCTTGTTTGGGGGATTTTGCTACTATTTTGGGAAAATTTGATTCCTAAAGGGGGGAAATTTTGCTTGTTGTCTGAGTCATCCTATCAGTCAAACAACCCATCACATTTGTCTATTTCTTCAAAAGGGGAAAATATGCTACTGAAACAGGTGAATTTGTAGCATATTTGGGTGAATTTTCTCCCTGAACAACCAATCTCATCTTTCGTTTAGTTAGTTAGTTTGTCCGTCAGGAGAATTCATTTGTTCATTCAGAGAGTCCATTTCCCCATTCGTCAAGTTTGTTTCCCTGTTAGGAGAATCCATTTGTCCATTCAGAGAGACCGTTTCCTCCTTTGCCAAGTCTGTTTCCCCTGTTAGAGTTGTCCATTTCCCCATTTGTTGACATCGTTTGATTGTTTTTAGATTTAGGCAAGTTTGGGTGGTCCTGTTTTTACACAAAACCATACTATTCAAGAAATAGGCAAACCTACTAGTTGTTTAAGTGAATCTGTCACTGTTTTGGGAGAATCTGCTAGTGTTTTGGGCGAGTCTGCTCCTTGTTTGGATGAATCTGCTCCCTGTTTGGGTGAGTCTGCTCCCTGTTTGGGCAAGTTTGCTCCCTGTTTGGGTGTGTCTACTCCCTGTTTGGGAAAACTGCTCCCTATTTGGGTGAATCTACTCCCTATTTGGGTGAATTTACTACCTGTTTGGGTGAATTTTCTCCCTGTTTGGGCAAATTTTCCTTCACAGATAGACAAATTTTCCACTAGAACATACCTTCATCTATCTTCTCGTCATTGTCGTTCTCATTCATCAACACTTTATGAAAGTCATTGTTTCTTTGACCAAATCACATAGGTGCTTCTTAGAACATCATTAGATTCCATATTTGTCATCAAATCATTGAGTCCAATAACCTAGACTTCGTTTCTAAGGTTTTGATTTTGATGTAGAAACTTTTGGAAGCCATAACTTTTGACTTGGGTGTCCGTTTGGATTGAAATTTTATGGGTGGTTGTGTTATGAGGTGGCATCTGGATTCCCAATCAACCCTCGGTCGGTTGGCCCCCATTTTGGCACATTCTCGGGGCTTGAAAATTCATCTTTACCCTCAACACAATAATTTAGTGTTTTTTTTTTAGTTTTTAAAAAGTCATTTTCGTTAATAACTCCGAACTCATGTCTCAGATTTAGGATGTTAGTTGGAAATTCATCCTTCCTTAGTTTTTACAAATTTTTGGGAAAAAATGGACTCTCAAAGATATGCATGTGAAGTTACCTAAAATGGCAAAATTTGACAAATTTTGAAAACTGCCAAATCTAGCAAAATCTGATTGTCAGCACCTTACGTCATCTAGTTAAAACCCCTGAAGTTGGTTTAGTATCAATCTTATCATATCCTCCTATCCAATCCCAATCTAAGCTTTAATCCAATCCCAATTTGAGCTTCAACCCAATCCTAATCTGAGCTTTAATCCAATCCTAATTTGAGCTTTAGTCCAATCCCAACCTGAGCTTAATCTAAATCCCAATCTGAGCTTTAGTCCATCTATATCCAAGATCTTCTTATATCAAAAAAAATCTTAAGATCCATTTTTCCATCCTATTTATCCTTTCATCACCTTTTCTTTCCTTCTAATTGTGCGTGTGTCGAATGTGGAGAGATCTAACATCAACAAAAACCCTAATGAGACAGTTTACATTCAAAGTTTGAAGCAAGTAAAACTACTCTATTCGTAATACAATCAAATCTTTCAAATACGTATCATTTTCCTCTATTTCTAGGGATTTATTAAGCCATTTGGCCCTCAGATTTCTATGGGTACAATGGTTGTTAAAATGACTACCTAGAAAATGAGATTTGATGCTTAATATGCAAGCTAAGATGATTTCTATGTGCAAATGTGTGCTGGAATGATTAGTGGTATGCTTCTAAATGAAACAAAATGATGAAAAGAATGATGAATACGATGATAAACAAAGGATAATGTTGATGATAAATGAACAAGTAGAGATGAGTGAGATGATATGAAACTAAAATGACCTATTCATGATTATGCATATGCTCAAATGTAAACATAAAACAAACTAACCTAAAATGCAACTATGATGCAATGGGGATGATAAAATGCAACTATGAAGCAATTAATTAATCTAAGATGAGAATGCAAAGTAACACATGATATGAAAACTAATTATAAGACTCCATGAAAGCTCCAAGCTCCTAAGATAAACCTGTATAGTAACTTTTCTTAAATTGTGGATGATAAATGCTAAGGCAAGATGGTGTATTTATTGGGTTTCTCAAGAATTTTGTGAGGTGGCACCTATCAATGGTCTAGATTCAAAGGAGAAATAATAGACAGCGGAGATGAAAGGAATCAAAATGTTGTCCCCTTGACCAAAGACAACATGCCATGTGTGTGGAGAGAATCCTTTGACCAATTGGAAACATGCCAAAAGGATGGGAGACAAAGTGTGTGAAACAAAGACCCACGTGCTCCAAATTTGTTGGAAGTGTGGGGGAATAAAGCCATGTGCTTTTTCGCATTGGTAGAAGTGTGGGAGAATAATTCTAATTAATAATTAGGCTTTATTTATTTTCATGCGACATTTATGAGGTGGCACAAGAAAATGTAGTAGACATGTGCTCTAATTCTTAATCAGGATTAGGGAAGACTAATTAAATAAAAAAGTTTAGGGTATTTTGTTTATTTAATTATTTAGAAGAATATGATTTTGGAGAATTAAAAGGAAAGTGAACAATATAAATAAAGTAAGATCTTATGTAGTTGAAGCATTAATCAAATAGGTTGTATTTAATTAATTGATTATGATGACTATTTTTAGGTGTATACATTTTGTCCCTCTTTGAAGTAATGTTTTTACACATTGCTTCAAAGTTAATTTTGATGTTGATACTCAGAAAATATTTTGATTCCCCAGACAATGCAAGATTTCAATGCCCTAGACAATGTCCCAAACTTTTGAATTTCAAGTATTGATGGATATATGCCCCCTCGAGAGATAAATCGGTGAATGTGGGGATGTTAAAATGAAATGTTGGAATGAGGTGATGGTGTTGTGATGATTATAATGATGATACAATATTGATTCAATGAGATTTGGATGTCGGAGACAATTTATCTCTTGAAAGTTCATTGCAAGCTCTTGCTTTGAATAGTGTTGATGAATTACAACTCCTTTGTGGTAAAAATGGGAAATAAATCCCTCCATAATTCCCTCCATTTTACCCCTAAAAGGTAAAAGTGGTAAAATGGGATTCATTTGCACATTTTGAGTTTGGAGAAGTTGAAGATTGGAGAGCTGAGACAAAGATGGTGATTCCATATCACAAGCATCGTTTCGAGTGTCTTCGCGAACCTGATCAGCCTGTTGCCTCTGGACCTACAGTACGATTTACGAGAAACCTCTTTGTTGGTCATTTTATTGCCTTTTAATGGTATTTTGAATGTCATAGATAGGTTTTGTAGCTTGTTTGATGTTATTGTTGCATGTTCAGATGATGTTTTTGTCATTTCGAAGGGTTTTGGAGTGTGTTTGAGAGTTTTGGCGCCTTTGGGGTCCCAAATGGTGCCTTTGGAAAGTTGGAAATTCAAAATTTTGTGTCATTTGAGAGTTTTGGCACCTTTGGGGTCCCAAATGGTTCCTCTTGCAAGGTTGAAAATGCTTGTTTTTGGGTGTTTTAGGAGTTTTGGTGCCTTTGGGGTCCCAAATGGTGCCTCTTGCAAGCTTGAAATTCATATTTTTGTGCTCCAACACTGTTTTGGAACCTTTGGTGTCCCAAGTGGCACCTCTTGCAAGCTTGAAAATGGAGGTTTTTGAAGTTAAACTCTATTTTGGCACCTTTGGGGTCCCAAGTGGCTCCTCTTGCAAGCTTGGAAAACATGCTTTTGAGGTGCAAACTCTATTTTGGCACCTTTGGGGTCCCAAATGGCTCCTCTTGTTGCCTTGGAAAGTCTTTATTGTGGTTGATTCTAGGTGGTTTAAGCTTATGGTTTGCCCCATTTGAGAAGGTGTGATTGCGGAAAGCCCCCATGATGATGTTCACAAGATGTTTCTGAGTCCTAGTAGTCATTTGCTTTGTCATGTTTTGGATTGATTTCAGTCTGATTGTGAAATGTGAATTTTTTAATTGATGTTTGAGTAATATAGTTGATGACTTGATCTCATGATAGGCGAGAATCAAATGAAAGAACCAATGATGTATCGACCTCATGATAGGTGAGGAGCGATGATGGTTTGATAGCATATCGACCTCATGATAGGCGAGGATCGATGGTGTGATGATTGATGTATCATCCTCATGATAGGTGAGGAATGATGATAGGATTGATAACATGTTGACCTCATGATAGGTGAGGATCGTAAATGTTTTGATATCATATCGACCTCATGATAGGCGAGGAACGATGATAGGATTGATAACATATCGAGCTCATGATAGGAAAGGATCAATAATGGTTTGATAGCATATCGACCTCATGATAGGTGAGGATCGATAATGGTTTGATAGCATATCAACCTCATGATAGGTGAGGATCGATGGTAGGATTGATAGTACATCAACCTCATGATAGGTGAGGATCGATGGTAGGATTGATAGTACATCAACCTCATGATAGGCGAGGATCGATGATAGGATTTATTGCACATCAACCTCATGATAGGTGAGGATCGATGATAGGAGTGATTGTCCTGATTGAATGAGTTGATGATTGTTCTAATTGATTTGATTGTCTTGATTGAACCTGAATTGATTAACTGCACATTACCTTGAATAATTGATACTATTGATTGAACATGACATTTATTGATTAATAATATCGATTGAACATGCTTTGATTAGGGAGACTCAGAGGTACTTTAGTCTAGGGAACGTTTCCTGAAGACATGGACCATGGTTCATCACTTGTCTGCAACAGATTTGGATATTATCACATGTTGTGGGCTGAAATCCTTATTAGATATCCCACAGTATTGGATCAACATAGGTTTATTGATGGAATTGGCAGAGAGGTGGCATAGTGACCACAACACCTTTCACTTAGCCATGGAAGAGATGATTGTGACTCCAGAGGATGTCTATTGTATTATGTAGATCCTAGTGATGGGAGAGATGGTGTATGATAAGATAGAGTAGGGTGGGACAATTGCGTTGCAGAGGTTATGTCGAGATGATCACGTGGCAAGCCGATGGATTCCTTGGACAGAGATGGTTAGCAAATATGATCCTTTGCCATGTGTGCTTTCTGAATTCATTAGTGGATTCCTTTGTCCTAATCGTAGGTCAAAGGGATTTTCAGTAGGTTGGGGTCGTGTGTTATCACGAATGACACTTGATGGTACTAGATATGCATGGGGCTCATGCATGATAGCCCACTTATACTGAGATTTGCATGAGGTTGTTTATTATGGGGCGATGAGCCTGTCATGTGGTGTCACATTACTACAAACCTGGGCATGGGAGCATATAGCCATCACTCGGCTCATGGGAGAGATACATCAACCACCAGGGAGACCCTATGTTTTCTATTACAACGGTCCACATGTCCAACATAAGCTAGGAAAGGTTTCCTATGGATGCGTGCTTTGAATGATTTGGAGGTTGTCACATGGCACCCATACTTGGATTGGTAGTAGTGGCCAGAGGATCAGCTGGAGATGCCATATATGTTGTTATCCCGCTATTTGATTGGGAAAACACATGTTGTGCTTTAGTGATACCTGTATCTGTGAGTATGTCGACAGTTTGGATGGATTTAGGGGATGCCCCTGGGAGTTTCCCATTATGCATGATGATGACATGATGTTTTAGAGTGGGGCCCCTATGTATCATATGAGGCAGCTTGTACAAAGTACTATACCTTGACACTAGGTGTATGGGATTATGTTCCATCTATTATAGACGCTGGGATGACCGAGGATTATTTAGAGTACTTCCACATGCATCCCTTTCCTAGATTTACTCATAGAGAGGAGCCAATACCGCCAGTTGATGGAGAGGGAGGATATGACAAGGATGGTGATGATTGTGGTGAGGGTGTTTGTAGAGGTGATGGTGGTGTAGAGGGTGGTGGTGAGAGTGATAATGGTGTAGTGGGTGGTGGGGAGAGTGATGATGGTGCAAATGATAGTCATCCATTTGATTTTGCAATTCTGAGGTGCAGGAGGAGTGTTACCGTAGCTCAGGCGATGCATCCCAGGATTCAGATTGGGATACCCTCTCATTAGCAGTCATCACAGATAGCAGCTTTGCAGGCAGAGATTCAGTCATTTCAGAATAGGATAGCATAGGCTCTAGCACAGATTGTGTCCCTTCAAGATGAGTTAGTGTAGTGTCAGGCATGGATTGATATTTTGATGACTGATAGAGGGACAAAAAGGCAACATAGATAGTAGTTGCAGGCACAGATGATCATACTTACTTCAGAGAGGGATGCCTTTAGACACCAGACAGAGTAGGTTGAGGCCATTACTGAGAGGATACAACATACAACACCATCTATAGGTACAACAAATTTCTTCAAAGAGATCCAACATATTTCTTAGGAGTTGCAGTTTTACAGAGGTAACTATCGTAAGTTGGTTCCTCCTGAGCGACGAGAGAGTTTTATACAGTCTCATTTTGGTAGCTCTCATACTCAAATTGTTAGTATCGATGTCACACATCCATTGCCTGGAGATAGGAGAGATCCAGGTGTAGGTCTGTCAGGTAGAGGAGGTACTAGTTCCATGAGAGCAACAACATTTGGTGGGAGCTCGACATAGCATTTTGTGATGTTCCTTGGAAATTGTGTATACACCTTTTGTGAGATTGAGGATGTGTTTCCCATCATACAGTTCCCTTTTGGATTTTGATGTATCTCATCCTACTTTTGGATATCCTTGTACACTTGGAAATTATGACATTTTTTATGATATATGATATGTGGTGGTGATTATGATCTAAATGTTGATATGCATTTGATTTCCCTATTATGATATGCAATGTTGTGTATTTATTTAATTTCTATGTGATGATAATGATTAGGCAATGTGATGAATGTATTTATGATTATGCAATGTGATGTGATTTAGATGATATGTAATGCAAATGATTGAATGTGCATGAATTCAAATGTTCAAGGCCTTAAGCTTGAATAAGTGAGTCTATCCAACTTCCAAAAGTTGTGGTAAGACTGCAGTAGATTGATCTTTTAAGCTTCATAACTCTGACATATTTCCCAACTTTCTTGGAAATATGAAGAGACTCACTTATTTAAGCGTAGTGGATGACATGATTTTGATTTTGGAAATGATATGCAATGTATGTCCTTTATTATTTTCTAAGGCAAATATTATGATGGAATGTATGAATGTAAATGAGATGAGAATGTTTTCTAACATATGCCAATGATGATGCAATGAATGTGAAACTAAATGAGAATAATGTGTTTTTGGTTAATGTCCAGTGTACTCAATCCATTAATAATAGAGATGACACCATTGTGAAATTGTTTCAACATTGAAAAACCCCATAAATACACATGCAATACTAACATGAATGCAGCCTAACTTAACTATGCAAATCTCGTATTCAAAAGTTGTCATTCATATTAACCAATTTGTTGCACTCATTATCATCATTGGAATTTTAAAATGTTGAAAGTGAGTACAAGCATCGATGGCATAGTTTAGACCAAGATGACTTGAATACTACTTTCATGATGTTTTAAAATTACAAGTTAACACAAGCATCTAAGTATAATTAAACTGAGATGACTTGAGCATTACTCAAGCATAAACAGACAAGAGTTAATCTTTTTCTTATGCAAATTCAGAATGTCATCAATGATACTTTGTAGTGCACGTATTGCGACAACTTGCATAGTAATAATGATAAACTGATAGACAACAAAAAAGAAAAATCATACTCCTTCCTTGCTCCTCTAGTTCAATACATCATCGAGGACTCAAGAGATATGATAACACAAATCAAAGTAGAACAAATTTGAACTTTCATGTTTAGCATGATAAACCCTTGATTCAAAAATATCACCATCCATTTGAAGTTTGTGTTTGTAACATTGCCTATTTGTTCAAGCTCAGAGTTTATTTTCCCCTAGTGAGTGCAAGATTTTTCCCCCAATCTAGGGTGAGACACGACCATGATGACCAAGACCTAACCTAAAGACCTATCCTAGGGGCCTTGGGGGCTAATCAATAGATTAGCCTTGCCTACGTTATACACGCAGAGACCACGTAGTTCGATTGATGACCCGACCAAGATTTACAAGATGAAAATATGAACATAAAGAACACCTAAAAGACTGACCTAAATGTCTCAGGGGACAATCAAAGATCACCCTTTCCTATGTTCAAAGTTTAGAGACGACGTAGTTCGAATCAAGACTATGTTTTTGAATTTTTGACTTTTTGACCTATTTTTGGATTTTGATTTGTTTTGAATGTTTTTGGATTTTGACATGTTTTGAATATTTTTGGGATTTTGATATGTTTTGAATGTTTTTGGTATTTTGATATGTTTTGAATGTTTTTAGATTTTCAATTTTTTGACCTTGAGAATGTACAAGAATCCAATCCAATGTAGGACATGCCCCTAGCACGTGATACGATAAGACAAACTGATTTTTAGAATGGGTCGAGTAATGCTAGGGGATACCATGATACAAACACTGGATCAAGCTATGATATGAACATGGAAGTGTGAAAAATGCAAAGATGGAAGCATGATGGATGAATGATGCAGACCAAGTTACGTAGCCCAATATAAATGGAGAGTGCTTATTTTACACAAGGCGCCTATTGCTTATTTTACACAAGGAACCTATTTGCCAGGTTTTCACCAAGGTACTTGCCCAAAGTGCCACCGAAGTGGTTTTCACTAGAGGACGATCTTTTTTTCTTTACTGTTTTCAATCTTTTTTATAATTTTTTTAGATTTTGTATTTTTTGATGTTTTTGGTATTTTTACAAGACCTTTACCAATGCACTGGATGAGCTAGGTGTAAAACCTTTTGAGATGCAAGTTGTTGAGGGGTTCATCAAATAGATCCCCTTCTGGTGTGGATAATTGATATGCTCCTAATCCAAAGATTGATACTATAACAAAGGGACCCAACCAGTTAGGTTCAAATTTCCCCTTCTCTCAATCTTGTTGATTACGGGGATTTTCTTTTAAGACTAAGTCGCCCACCTAAAATGCTCTAGGTATTACTTTGTGATTGTAGCTCCTAGATATCCTTTGTTGATAAGCTTTTAGGTGATCAATTGCATGCTATCAACGTTCATCCAATAGTTCTAATTCTTGTAGCCTAGATAGTCTATAATCCTCATCTGAAATCATCCCTTTAAGTGACACACGCAAGGATGGTATCTCAACCTCAATAGGTAGAATATCTTTTGATCCATAGACTAGAGAATAGGGTGTTGCTCCTGTCAAGGTACAAATAGTGGTTTTGTAAGCCCACAATGTTAGGTTTAGTTGAACATGCCAATCACGTCCAGCTTCATTGATGGTTTTCTTCAAAATATTCATGATAGTCTTGTTTGAGGCCTCTGCTTGGCCATTCCCTTGGGGATAGTAAGGTGTAGAAAACTGATGTTGGATATGGAATATTTCACAGAGCTCTTGAACATCTTGATTCTTAAAGGGTAAACCCTTGTCTATAATGATAGATTGAGGAACACCATACTGACAGATGAGATAATTCAGGATGAATGATGAGATTTGTTTCCCGGTGATGGTGATTAGAGGAACAACTTCAATCCACTTGGTGAAGTATTATGTGATTGTGATTATAAACTTATATCCATTGGAGGAAGAGGGGTGAATCTTACCTAGAAGGTCCAATCCCCACTGACAAAAAGGCCATGTAGCTGTGAAAAGATGCAACTCTTGTGTTGGTGCATGTATCAAGTTTCCATGAATTTGACATTTGGAACACCTTTTGACATACTGAAATGACTCTTTCTCCATATTTGGCCAGTAATACCCCAATCGTAATAATTTCTTAGCTAAGGTTAAGCCACTTGAATGTGTGCCACAAATACCTTCGTGAACATCTTGTAAAGCGGTTCTAGCTTCATTACGTTCTAGAAACCGAAGAAAAGTACCATCCAAACCTCATCTATAAAGCACATCAACTATTAGGGTGTGGTGAGCTGCTTGTCTAATGAAGTTTCATTTTTGGTTTCGAGATAAGTTAATTGGAAGGGTATTGTCTTGCAAGTAGGTATGGATCTCTCCATAGAGGGAAATTTGAGGGTTGACAATATGGCATATCACTTGGGATTATGGATCTTCATAGGCTAGGTTGGACACTTGTTCTGCCATGAATTCATAACGTCTTCGTTGTTCAAGTATTTTCAAGAGAGAAGCAATGGTGGCCATTGCATTTGCAACTTTGTTTTCTATTTTGGGAACATGTACAAACTTGATCCCAACAAAATACTTTTTGAAATCATGCACCATCCTCTTGTAGGGCAGCAACTTGTCATCCTTTGTTTGATCATCGTTGACTTGGTTGATGACCAATTGTGAGTTACTATAGACTACCAATTCCGTGATTTTCCATTCAACAACTATCTTGATTCCAATGATCAATGCTTCATATTCAACTGTGTTGTTGGTGTAGGGGAACATTAATCTTTAGGATTTAGGGATTATGTATCCTTGTAGTGAGACAAACAAGATTCATGCACTTGATCCATGTTGTGTATAAGAGCCATCAAAGTATAGCAACCACTCTTGTGTAGATATGGTTAGGATATCATTATCAGGGAATTCAATGTTCATTGGATTGTTATTTGACAATGGTGCTTCAACTAGTTGATCTGCTATGGCTTGACCTTTAATTGCTTTCCCATCCACGTACTGGATGTTGAAATCACTCAATTTATCATGACCCACTTGGCTAACCTCCCTATTAAAGAATCTTTGTTGAGTAAGTACTTTAATGGGTCAATTTTGACAATGAGTTTGATGGTGTGAGTTAGCATGTAGTGCCTCAATTGCTGTGTAGCAAATACTACCACTAAACAGGCTTTCTCAATAAAGGTGTAATTGATCTCATAACCATTTAAGGTCCTGTTGATATAATAGATGTCTCTCTCCTTTCTTGTAGAATATTCCTATGCTAATAAGGCTCCCAAAGATATCTCGGTTGTTGTAATGAATAGTAATAATGGTTTTCCCTTGACTGGTGGTATCAACACAGGTGGAGGTACTACTTTAGTTGACTAAAGGAAACTTCACATTTGTCATCCCACTTGAAAGAGACATTTTTGTGTAATAAGTGGTTGAAACGATGAATTTTATCAGCTAGTTGTGTAATGAATCTTTTGATGGATTGTAACCTTCCTTGTAATGATCTAAGTTGATTGATGTTTTTAGGAGGAATTTCCATGATGGCTTTGACCTTTGCAGAATACACCTCAATGCCTTTAGTTGAGACAATGTATCCCAAAATTTTAGCTAATGTTACACCGAACACACATTTCTTGGGATTTAACCTCACCTTGAATTTCTCCAATCTGGTGACGATTTTGTCTAGAATCTCTAAGTGTCCTTCTTTGGTATAGGATTTTTCCAACAGATCATCTACATAGTCTTCCATAAAAGTATGCATCATGTCATGGAAGATGGTAGTCATAACTCTCCGATATGTAGCTCCAACATTTTTCAACCCAAAAGGCATCACATTCCAGCAAAAAGTGCCCCAAGGACATGTGAAGGCCATTTTATCTTGATCTTCAGTTGCTATATTTATTTGGTTGTATCTTGAAAATCCATCCATAAGTGATAACATTCTGTGCCCAACAGTCAAGTCTATAATCAAATCAATGTTTGGTAGAGGAAAATCATCTTTTGGACTGGCTTTGTTAAGATCTTTGAAGTCTGCGCATATCCCGATGCTCTTATTTGGTTTGGATACTAGAACAATGTTTGATATCCACTCGACATAGTCAATAGTTCTTATGAATCCTGCATCTAATAGCTTTTTCAACTTAGCTTTCACCATAAGGGAAATATGGGGATGCATTTTTCTCAGTTTTTGCTTTACCGACTTTATGCCAAGTGGTAATGATAAGTGATGCATAATGAGTTCTAGATCTATGCCTGGCATGTCAGCATATGACCAAGCAAAGTTGATTTTCCTCTCCTTAAATAATTTGGTGAAACGAGGTTTCTCTTCTTTTGTAATGGATTATGCTAAACGTAGTGAATTCACTATTTCAACTGTACCAACATTGATGGATTGTGTAGGTTCTATCAGTACTGAAGATCTCTCTTGATAGTGTTCTGGGAGAGTGTCAAACCTTCCATCTCTTGGTGCCTCAGGGAGGTTTTCACCTTGAGACATGCTCTTTGTTTTTACTTTTTTCTTGATTTAATAGTGTCATTAAATGCTTTTCACTATTAGACTCATTTCTTATATTTTTCATTTTGTAATTGAAAGGTTTGGAACTCCCTTCGTCATGAGCATTGTTCTGAGATTCAATGGTAGAACATGTGTCAAGATTATCGGAACATAGGAAGTTCGTGAGGGAATCATCGTTTGAAAAGGTGGGTATGTCAAGCAACTCATTTTGATCCCAATCAATTAGTTCAGGATGCATTAAGGACAAGGAATCATTAGATTGGCCAAGGTCATAAGGTGTAAGCATTAGGATAGCCATGTTCTCAAAGTGTCCAATGAGGTCTAGGATGTTACTCTCTTCCAACGTATCTATCTCGCTCGAAGAATGATCATCTTCACTTTAGTCCAAGACATATTGTGATCCATATTCAAGGATTCTAGAACCCAAACTTTGTCCTTTCATACATATTGGTGTATACTTTTGGATTACATCAATATCTTTGTCATGACAAGATTCTTTAGAGAGGGAGTCCCATTCATATTCATTGGAATTTGTTTGATGATCTTCACTAGCCTGCAGTTGTAAGATTCTTTCAACAACTCTTTGAGTGGCTTCCTCTTTTGAGTCCTCCCTATATCCTAGCCCTGTTTTGTCTTTGGGATTCATTGTGATGGGTTGTATTGGTTCACTGATGCCTCCTTTTCTCTTACCCAAAGGGCCATTTCCCTCATATCCCATTTTTTTTCAGGATTTTCTAACCTTTGCCATACTTATCCGTGCATATATTGGACACTGATACCTATGATGGTTCTTCATCTTTGTATAACTAGTTTAGAACATCCCTATCTTCTGACTCCTTAGCTTGAGTGCTTGCTTTTATAAACTTCCCATCAAAGAGTGTGATGGGTTGTAAAGATTGTTTCCTTGAGGTGGATGGTTTTCCATGTGACTTAGGAGAAGATGAAAGTTGTGATAAGTATGAAGATTGCTCAAATGAGTATTCCCCCATGCCCTTGTCTTTTATTTGGATCTTTTCCAATTGTTTTGATAAGGCATCAAGCTAACTTCCATTGTTGCATGAAATAGAGTTAATGACCCCTTTGTCTTTTGATTGAGCCTTTTCCTCATACTGTCTTGACGAAGAACCCACTGAACTTTCTTTATTTGATGAATTAGAGTTGATGACTTCTCTATTATGTGGTAGAAAGGTATCTTGACTTGTTTTGAGTGTGTTCCAATATTGGGGATTGTTAGAACCCGTAACAATGGTGACCTCCTATCCATTGAACGAAAATTTCAAGCACTGATGATAGGTTGATGGTACCACTTACATTTCATGAATCCATGGTCGTCCCAAGAGTATGTTATATGCCAATTCCTTGTCTAGTACCTAAAACACTATGTCTTTGACAATTGGTCCCACTTGAATGGGTAAGATGATCAATCCTTGGGAGGATCTCTCTTCACCATCATATGATTTTATGGTGATTTTCCTTCTAAGATCAATAGCTTTTTTAGAATATCCTAATACACGAACAAGCTTGAGAGTGCAAATATTTAGGCCTGCTCCCCCATCTATAAGGACACATTTGACTCGATGTTTATGGATTAGGACTTTGATGTGGAGAGAAACATTATGTGGATGGGTGGTGGATGTATCACCATGTTTAGAGAATGATAAGTAATGAGGTGTAGTCAAATATCCCACCATAGCTTGAAATGTATAGACTTATAGATTGTTTGGTACTATGGTGGAAACTAAAGGTTGTTCTAGGATTTCTTTGTGTGCCAGTGAAATCTTGAGAAGTTCCAATATGGATATTTGAGTGGGTATTTTCTGTAACTAATCAATGATGTTATATTGAGTTAAAGAAAAAATAGTCATTTTGGATGTGGAAGGGGTAGCTCCTTTCAATGTTACCTTGGCTTGTCCTCTTGTAATCGCATTGATAGGTGTATAGTCTTGATCATTTGTGATTTTGATGACGTTAATTCGATTGTCATTCGTGTCAAAGTTAGTACTCAGATTTCTAGGTACAAGTCATTGATTTGATGTGAGATGGTGTCAATATCATTATGTTGGTTTTTCAGTAGTGGCATCCTTCCCTTGGCTTCCATTTTCACTATCTTGGATGGAATTCTCAACCATCTCAATATAATGAATGGTAGGATCATAAACATAGTTTACATTCTTGCCTTTGGTATTCGATGTAGAGGACTCTCCCTTTTTAGAATTGGGTAAAGGGTTCTTGAACACTACCTGATCATTGTTTGTTTGGGGTCCTTCAATGTGTACCTTTTTGTTATCAATGAGATCTTGGATTGCGTGTTTTAATTTCCAACAATATTTCATCATATGACCCTTGTTTTGATGATAATCACAGTAATGGGCATCATTCCACCAAAAGGGTTTGACTTGTGGATCCCAGTTTCGTACTTCTAGCACTGTGATAAGCTTAGCCTCAGTAAGTTCCTTTAAGGTAGAATCTAAGGATTGGCCAAATGGTGTGAATTTTCGTCGATTGGAAAGTTTTGGAAACAGTGTTGCTTTAGTTCCCGGATTAGTCTGATTGTTGTTTTAGCTAACATTTGGAGTGTTGGGAGGATTGTTGGTCTAATTAGTCTTGGTAGCAGCTGCTATTAGGTTGAATACGGGTTTTGTATTTTGATTTTCATCTATGACCTCATTGTTACCCACATTCTTGTTTCATTGCCAAAATTTAGGTTTTTCCCCACCGTTGTAGTTGTTAGAGGAAGTGGATGTGTTGTTTTCATTGTATACTTTAATTAACCCTCTTTTGAATAAGGCTTCTTCGATTTTAATTTTGTTTTCAATCAATTTTTGGAGGTAGGGGGACATTGTAATTCCAATCTAGAACTCATCTCATCATTTAGGTTGTCAATGAAAATCTCTATCTTTTCCTTTTTGGGCATAGGACAAGAATACCTTGCAAACAATCTCCTCCTTTTTTGCAAGAAAATGGGGAAGGATTCACCCTTTTTCTGTTTCAAGTTGCAAAGGTCTCTCATGGTGATATCGTGTTGGATATTGTAAGAGTATTGAGTGAGAAATCTATTGACCAACTCTTCAAATGTGTTGATGGGGGGTGTAATATTTGAAAACCATTCAAGGCATGTCCCTCTTAGACTTCATGGAAACAGTCTCATCAAATAAGTTTCCTCATGCACAAATTCTAGACTCATAGTTCATAATTCTCTTATGTGATCTAATGGATCAGTTGTACCATTGTATTTATCATACTTTATAAATTCACTATGTTTAGGGAAAGGAATCATGTTGATGGATTGATTAAAGGGATAAGGACAAATGTCCTTGATCAAGTATCATTTCAAAGTTCCCCTTTGCATATCTAGAATTTGTTGTTGAAGCTTCTTCATTTGGTGAGTTAAAGCAACCATTTGTTTTCTTTCCTTTTTAGGCTTTTGGGGAGGTGCTTTTAAGATGCTGATATCAAAATTAGGGGGAAGTTTGACTTTTTGATTGGCTAACATTAATAGATATTTTTCCCCATCTCTTTCAAAAATATTTTCCAAAAACTTATGGAAGTTGGGGTCTTGTTCTGCTTCTCAGATATCCTCATCATTTATTTCTTCCCCTTGAGTGTTGTTGAGTCCAGGAATACGATTTTCTTCTACATCAACCATGTTGCTAAGGATCTCACTATTTTGAGGTTCAATGTTAAGAATTTTGATATTGAAAGTTTCAATACTTGGACTTCCTATGTTTTCCATTTCAAATTTGGGTGTTCCAAGTTCCTTGTCCTTGAGTCTTCTCTTTTGTGATCTCATTTGGACAGGCATACAAGTGTTATGATTTAGACTAAGCTTTGATCTAAGTTTGAAATAGTGCCAAGGAGTACAACTAAGTCAAATAGAATGAAAAATTCTATTGATTAGAATAATTTTGATTTGATTGCATGACATAGTTTCATGATTAAAGGATGACAAATCCCGAAGATGAAACTAGGTTGTACAAACAAAGATGTGATAGATATTGATGATTTAGGCACTTGAAATGCTTAGATCTAGGTTTAGTTTGAAAAGTTCCACTTGTATAGGTCTGTTTTGACACGTTTAGACTTTTAAGGTATCTAAGGAACAATCTTGGACTTGGAGTTTTGATTCAAGAGGTGTAATTAAGGTACTCAAAACATTGGAAAAGTCTTGGATTTTGACAATAGTACATCATGTATAAATCTAGATTGTTCTTACAAGCTTTCTTGTAAAAATTGAAAGTTAAACTTTCTCTAAAGTTGTAGAGCATAGACAAAATTTTTTGATGTTGTTTTGGACTAAGGTTTGATCATTGGTTTTCTAATCTTGATCTTTCTTGAAATCATCACATAAACCACATATCATGACTCTGTTTTACCTAAGGAAAGGTTGAACACTGTTGAAAGGACTGATTTTCTGAAGATGAATGGACCTAAGTTACTGACTTTCCTTCCTCAATGAATGTAGTTTTGAATCAAGGTTTTCACTTTCAAAATGTAACATTTTTGATGGTGTTTTTTTTGAGTTTCATTTTGAAAACACATCAAGCAAAATATACACTCCTAAGGTTGTGTAAGACTGTATTCTTTTAGATTGCACACAGGTTTTACCCCAACTGCACTATCTTTAGCAGATGAATTCAGAAGCTTGGATGCATAGGATCCCCCTTATAGTGCACTCTCTTCTCAGACCAACCAAGCTTCCATTCCCCATGAAACTCCCATGGTGAACTAATCACCTCTACTAAAAACTACGAGAATGTGGATGCCTTGGCAATGACCGTTGCTGCATCAAAGAATAGATAAAGGATTTTGGAAAATCCACAACAAGGGTTTTAATGTGGGTATTCTGTTTATGGGGGGTAATCCATGTGGCGAGAGTCCCTTTCAATCCATCTCGTCAGAATTATCCTCGTGATACTTAAACTTTCCTCAAGTATCCACATTTATATCCTGGTTGGAAGTTGCTTGGCTTTAGTGTGTTACCGGTTGGGTCGTTCCCTTGGCTGATTTCTTTTTCCCACAAGGTAGGCCCTCTAGGATAAACAAAAGCAAGCAAGTATACCCATAGTTTGATCAATCTTTATTTTGCATGAATAAAGAGAGAAATCATGCCATATACTCTACTTACACTCACACATAAACAAGAATGGGTTTAGCTTTTTGGATCACCCAGTTAAGGGGAGAGCATATGCCTACCATCCATCACATATGAAAGACATGGTGTTCATTAACCCGTTAATTAAGCTATGTTCCTAACTTAAAAAAAAGGAAACATGATATTCGTTAACCTTTTAATTAAGCTACGTTCCTATCTTAACCAAAAGGAAACAAGTGAATAATGTCTAGCCCCTGCAATATGTTAATAGTTTATGTTTTGAGTCTTTGACAGTGAATTTTGGGAGAACTTGCAAATGCACAACACAGAATGTGAGTTTCTGATTTGGTGAAAAACTGTAAGAGGCGCCAAAACAGAGACAAGAGGCACCAAAATAGAGACAAAAAGCTCAAAAATAGAGTTAGACAAGCCAAAACTCCCTGAAATAGTTTGCAAGAGGTGCCAAAATAGGTGCAAGCGGTGCCAAAATAGGTGCAAGAGGTGCCAAAACTCCAAAAATGGTGCATAATGGTCTTAGAATAGGTGAAAATGGTCCCATAACAACTTGCAAGAGGCACCAAAATAGGTGCAAGAGGTGCCAAAACTCTATAAATGGCCCAGAATGGTCCCTGAATAGGTGAAAATGGTCTCGAAACAACTTGCAAGAGGCACCAAACTCAAGCAAGAGGCACCAAAATAGGTGCAAGAGGTGCCAAAACTTTAAAAGTGGCCTAGAATGGTCCCATAACAGGTGGAAACAGTCTTAGAAGAACTTGCAAGAGGCACCAAAACTCAAGAAAGAGGCACCAAAATAGAACTCTAGAAACAACCCAAAATTTCCTCAAAATAGGTGCAAAAGGCTCTCAAGTCTCCAATTTGAACCTCCTATCACAAAATTTGCAAAAAAGCTAGAAACAAGTAAGGCAAAGGCCCCACGGTGGGTGCCATTTTGTTCGTGTCTCGAATGTGGAGAGATCTAATGTCGACACAAACCTTAATGAGATGGTTTACATTCAAAGTTTGAAGCAAGTAAAACTACTCTATTTGTAATACAATCAAATCTTTCAAATACGTATCATTTTCCTCTATTTCTAGGGATTTATTAAACCGTTTGGCCCTCATATTTCTATGGGCACAATGGTTGTTAAAATGACTACCTAGAAAACAAGATTTGATGCTTAATATGTAAGCTAAGATGATTTCTATGTGCAAATGTGTGCTGTAATGATTAGTGGTATGCTTCTAAATGAAACAAAATGATGAAAAGGATGATGAATACGATGATAAAAAAAGGATGATGTTGATGATAAATGAACAAGTGGAGATGAGTGAGATGATATGAAACTAAAATGAACTATTCATGATTATGCATATGCTTAAATGCAAACATAAAACAAACTAACCTAAAATTCAACTATGATGCAATGGGGATGATAAAATGCAACTATTAAGCAATTAATTAATCTAAGATGAGAATGCAAAGTAACACATGATATGGAAACTAATTATAAGACTCCATGAAAGCTCCAAGCTCCTAAGATAAACCTGCATAGTAACTTTTCTCAAATTGTGTATGATAAATGCTAAGGCAAGAGGGTGTATTTATAGGGTTTCTCAAGCATTTTGTGAGGTGGCACCTATCAACAGTCTAGATTCGAAGGAGAAATAATGGACGGTGGAGATGAAAGGAATTAGGATGTTGTCCCCTTGACCAAAGACAACATGCCATGTGTGTGGAGAGAATCCTTTGACCAATTGGAAACATGCCAAAAGGATGGGAGACCCAAGTGTGTGAAACAAAGACCCATGTGCTCCAAATTTGTTGGAAGTGTGGGGGAATAAAGCCATGTGCTTTTTCCCATTGGTGGAAGTGTGTGAGGATAATTCTAATTAATAATTAGGCTTTATTTATTTTCATGTGACCTTTATGAGGTGGCACAAGAAAATGTAGTAGACATGATTCTTAATCAGGATTAGGGAAGATTAATTAAATAAACACGTTTAGGGTATTTTGTTTATTTAATTATTTATAAGAATATGATTTTGGAGAATTAAAAGGAAAGTGAACAATATAAATAAAGTAAGACCTTATTTATATGTAGTTGAAGCATTAATCAAATAGGTTGTATTTAATTAATTGAATATGATGACCGTTTATAGGTGTATACACTACTTATCTATTCCCATCTTTTCAATCTAACATTATGAATCCTTATCCTTCACCAATGCAACCAAAAATAGTAGTTAAGGGGAATCCTAATTATGTTGACGATGATAATGAGAGCCTTGTTGATCAAGAGGTATATGAAATAGATCCCCTTGATGCTATCATTTCTAGCAAGCTTTCCCCAAGCATCATCCAAAATCTAATCCCTCATGCATTCTATCCCATCATGCCTTCAACCACACTTACTAAAAATAGTTATGCTACCCTTGACAAGGGATATCCAATATCTTCCCCATCCACATCTGCCTATCCTAATTTGACATCCACATCTTCTTATCCCAGTCTCCTATCCCAATACTCCTACTACAATCCACCATCTACATCCTCTTATACTAATCCACCATCTCAATCCTCCTATCCCAATCCACCATCTTAATCTTCCCATACTAATATGCTATCCCAATACCTCTACTACAATCCACCACCCATATCCACTTATCCTAATCCACCATCCATGTCCTCCTATCCTAGTCCAACATCCACATTTTCCTACCCTAATCCACCATCCTAATACCTCTACTAGAATCCACCACCTACATCCTCTTGCTCTTATCCACCATCTACATCCTCTTATCCCAATCCACCATCTCAATCTTCCCATCCTAATTTGCTAACCCAATACCCTTACTACAATCCACCACTCGCGTCCCCTTATCCTAATACACCATATATATCCTCCTATGTCACTCCATCTTCCACTCCACCATGTTATAAACCTACATCTAATCTTGATCCCCCCACCAATCCTAATCCTCCATCTACTCTTAGTTCTCCATCCAATCGCATTCCTCCATCTAATCCTAATCCTCCACCAATCCATAATCCTTCGTCTATTCCCATCACCCCATCTAAGCCTATAGTATGCACAATTCTCACTCCAAAAGTTCTCCAAGCACTCATGACAAAGAATACATCCCCAGTTCCACATCTTAAAGTCGTGGAACCATGTTGCCCCACTCCCCCATGTATAGTCACTAGTGATGAGACCTTGCTCCATCCCACACCTATCATTACTATTATCACCCCTAGCACCAATCAAACCATTGAAACTGTCAAACCCATCAAATCCATTGAACCCCCATCTCCTCCTCTGAGAGCCATTAAACCCATCAAAGATAACCAAAACCAATCACCATCTTCTACTTCTAGATCCACCCAATCCATTGAAGACATCCAAATCCAATCCACTCCTCCCACTCCTAGTATCACCGAAATCCATTCCCATGAACTTCATTAATCCTCCATCCTTCTATCTCCCCCACTTGAGGAGTACCTCCAACAATCCATCATCATGCCACCCACACAAGATGATTCATGCCAAGAGCTAGATCCAAAGCATACCAACATATCCCCTTCTCCACATCAAGATCCTGACATCCCATCTAGCCCACCTTAAGATCAAAATCCCCCATCCATTCCATCCAATGATCCCCTTGACACTCAAGATCCCACTGCTCCATCTCATGAGCCCTTATCACCTGCTACCACAAATCTAGATCCTATCATATCATCTAATCTCTCTCTCGATCCCTTACCACTCGCTCCTCTTGGTCAAGATCCTACTATCCCATCATCTCCATCTTATGATAATCCATCGCCACCTAACCCTACTATCCCCACACCACTCTTATATTCCCTCGGTACTCTCACATTCATCCATGGTGGTTTCCTTGCAGAGGAGGAACCGATCATATACACCACCCATCCTCCACCTAATAATGGACTTGCTTCATGTTTTAAAAATAACAAGCACCATATTATAAATTGAATGCTCAAGAGCATGAACTATCAAGGAAAAGGTTTAGGCCTTCATGAGCAAGGTATTTAGAGCCCATCCATGTCAAAAAAAATCTGCGTACACAAGGTCTTGGATATATCTCTCAAGACTCGTAATCCAAAAATGTTGGTACAACCTCTATCCGTCCTCAACGAGCCTCCTCCAAAAGAATAATAGGCTCTTCCCATCGCTCCATCAAACCATTTTCTGCCATCCCCCCTCCATTGTATCACCTCAAAACAACCATCCATATTCCTCCTTCATCTTCTGAATCCATTTTGGGTCCTTATGTACCTCCATCGACCATCTTCCATCCTTCATCTACTCCATCTATCTTGGTCCCTTATGTCCCTCCATCCACCATCACACATCCTCCAGCTACTAAGTCCATTTTAGGCCGTTATACCCCACAATCACCTCCTCCATCCCATCCTATTAATCCTTTAATCCATCCATCACCTATCCATATCACCCATCATAAACATCCCACTCTCATGTTCCCAAATCAAGATCAACAAAGGAACATACCTACACATCCTCCATCAACATATCATCCCCAAAATCCTACCTTTATCACTCCACTCGTGTTTCCTCCACAACATCCATCTCCTCGTACCCATCCCATTGCTATTAAGAGCACTTTGGATGCCAAAGTAAAAATGCATAAATCTAAACATCCATATGAATCTCAAGCTTCTCATGTCCCCTTAAAAAGACATGTTGAAGAAAAGAAAAATCAAATCCAAAATCCAAATCAAACCCATAGGCCACAAAGGCCCACCAAAGAAAAATAAAAACCATGTGGATCCCAAAGAAAAAAGATGCAATGCCTTCACATGAAAGCTATATAACAACATCCAAAGTTGCTAATCCAAAAGCTAATCATACACACCCTCCATATCCTACATCTATCTTGGGTCCTTATGTCCCAAAATTCACTACCCCATCTCCTCCATTATCCCCACATCATCCATTCATTAATCCTCCTATCATTTCACATCCACCAGCATATGTGCCAATGTTGGTCCTGAAAAAATTACCCTATCACAAATCTACCCCATCATTCCACCCATACACTTTCCAACATACCATCCATCATCCTCCATATCTCCCTCATCCAATACCTTTAATCCATTCCCTTGCATAATCCATCCATCTTCATAACCCTGGTTGTACCAACATCCAATAGTCACTTCAAACATGGGCTCTTAATACCTTGTATGGAGCTTGATGCTAGAGTCCTCCATCTATCCCCTTATCACATATCTTCTAAATCCACTTATCCACATCCCTATCCTTATCCATATCTCTCCGCATACTATCCAAAAATTCAAAAAAGTCAAAAACAAAAAAAAATTAAAGAGAAATAATTTTTCCAATGGTGAAAACTTGGAAAAAAAGCACCTTGGATAAGTACCATGATGAAAACCTAGCAAATATGCATCATCTGTAAATCCCCATCTAGATTGCTTCCACACTTGGGGGAAACTACATCTCCTTCACCCATCTCCTCCATCCCACCTATCTTGCACATCTTGCCTGTCATATCCCATTTATCCCAATCCCTCCATCCTCCTTGTGATTTTGATATGGATAGGGGAAAAACTATATACATTCTTTGGACACCTCTTGGCATACATTCCCCTCACCTATACAGTATCCTAATCCTTACCCACATCCATCTACCTTCCATATCCACTTGTCATGCTATCATCAATCTCCCTTCATTATCCATGCATCCTATCCATATCCATCTCACTCCCTTATTTTCCCATCCTTCTATCTTCCATCCCTCCTACCTCATTATACATGACATATCTAGAGCGGGGCACCTTCTTCTTTATGACATAGTCTTTGGAGACATCATTCATCGATTCTATCATCCCTTCCATCTCCCCATCCTTATCTTCCTATCCATCTAAACAATCCCTTCCATCTCCCCATCCTTATCTTCCTATTCATCCAAACAATCTTTCCATCTCCCCATCCTTACAATCCTTTCCATCTCCCCATCCTTATCCCCTTACCCATCCAAAAATTCTTCTCATCTCCCCATCCTTATCTTCCTATTCATCCATCCAAACAATCCCTTCCATCCCCCATCCTTATCTCCCTATCTATTTGTATAAGAACGAATTTGCACCCTAGGCACAATTCCCCTTTTTTCCTTTATACACTTTAGAAAACTAAAGTTGGAGGCTTAAATTTACTTAATCCCACTGTCGGCAGTCCACATGGAGCCTATTTCATGTGTTGGTGGAGGTGTTTCTATTGGGGACTCCCGCACACTGCGCAAACGTCCACACAACACACTTACATCCCTGACAAATTCCTGTGACTAAGCCAGTAGAGGTGTTACTCTTCCCATTGGTAGTGAAGTTGTAATGCCTCCTTTAGCCAACCGACCCGAATATGGCCATTGTTTCCCTCATTCCTTCATATTCAGTCCTTGAACTTACATTTCATCTTCTAAGAATTCTTCATCACATCAAGGTTCCATTATTACACTCACACATTCACTCACAAGCTCACTTTCACTCACTCCAAGTATCCAAGCATTCCATTGCAGCAAAAATCTCCACTCCGTCACTTTGGTAGAGCATGTTTGGGACCACACCCTTGTAGCAGAGGCTTGAGTTCCTCTCATTTCTCCCCCAAGCAACCTTGAGTACTCTTAGTGGAGATGGTAAGCTTCCCTCTCCTCTCCTCTATCACTTGGTTGAGTAGCATAGTACTGCATTGTAGTATTTGTGTTTTCATTACATTGCTTCTTTATCTTGTTCCTTTGGCTGTTCATGGAGGTGGAAACACCTAAATGGGGGTCTAACTGAGGTAGGCCCCTATACAGCCACCCAACATTTTCTCTCTTGTTGTGTCTAGGTGGACACACTTTGTGGAGCTAGTTGGAAAATAGGCTCTTCTATGAGATCGCTTTCATCACCTTAGCTTTGGTATATCTACTTTATCACCTCCGTTTATACTTCTCATATTTTATAGTGTTGTTTTTTTCTCTTAAAAGTTGCTAAGCTAGGCTATTAGTCATTTTGGTGAGTTCAACCTTGTCTTTGTTGTTGTTTGACCATACGAACTACAACACGCTTTAGAGACGCCAGTGCACCACGCTGTCATCTAAAGTCCACACTGATGTCCTCGAGCAGAGATCTCCTTGAGGTGCATAGTTGGACCTAAAAATTGACTCGCCTATCCCCACATTGAAACCTTGGGATTGCAGAGTGATTGTAGGGAATCATAATCCTCATTATTCTCATCCCCACACCCTAAACACTACACTTAGCTGAGGTAAGTTAGGGTAGCCTCTCGCATCTTGACCCTCCGTGACCTAGGGTCTTGCACATAGTGGTCCTGCTCTCTCAGATTTTTGGTGAACCCAACGTGAACCAACATCTGTTCATTTGTTGGTGTTGAAACTTCCCTTAGATAGTTCGTGGTTGTTGTGACCTCAAGCATTGTGAAGGTTTTTGAGCATCACAACCCAATCCACAACTTCTGGGCATATAATTAGGAGAAGTGTACAACATCGCAAAGGTCTCGCTTGGTCTTTCTATAGGTCTTTTCTCTGGTCCCACCATTGGTTTGGCTGCGCAGGAGTAGTTATCAAGGAATGAGATGGGATTCGTTGACGAAACTGATCATGTTCCCACTCTTACTACATCTCCCACACCATCATTGATGGATGAGCATGAGGCCATTCAAATCCCTGCTGAATATGTATCCTCCCTCGCTAAAGGGTTGGGAAACCTTGAAACCATTTGGAAATAAATCCGAAGATGGATAGAGCCACTCAGGTTGTTAGTGAATTAAGACATATGATGGGAAAAGATTGAATGGGCATCGAACTTTTAAGTAGTCTTTGCGGTATCGCTGAAGCATGTGCTCCTTCAAGAAAATATAGCTCTATACAAGGAGTCACCTTCGAAGAGCATGAGGGAAAATTAGGATTATCAATGCCTCCCACTTCTGTCTACATGGCTGATGCAGTCCCTTCCATTAGTATCCCTTCCATCCCTAATCAACCAGAAACTATCAAGGTGAATAAGGTCCCATTGGGCTTTAGCTTTACCCCTTCTATCACCTCCGATGGTGGAGGTTTTGGTGGAATAGGTGGAGGCTTTAGTAGTGGCAGTGGATTCAGTAGCGAAGGTGGTGTTGGTGGAGGGGGTTTCGACAGAGGTCGTGGCGGTGGTTTTGGTGGAGGCCCTACTGGTGGCGGTGGCTCTGGTAGTGGCTTTGGCAGAAGTCACACCGTTGGTGGTTTTGGAGGTGGACTTGGCGGTGGTTTTGGAGGAGGTTCCTCTGGTCCTCTATCTTCTAACGACCCTATTTTGAATACTCTAATTCAGAATATGGATAAGATGCAAAGTCAATTAGCGAGCCTTTCCCAGGCCTTGACCCAACCCATTTTCCAACCCTTCTTTCGACATAGTCTGCTGTTGGTTGCCATCTTAAACACTCCCCTCCCTCAGGGAATGGAGATTCCAAATTTTGAGAAGTTTGGTGGTAAGGGGGTTCTGCAGATGCAGGTGTCTACCTTAAATGCCCTTTGTACCGACTTCTTCCATCATGACGCTTTGATGGCTAAACTATTTCCCTGATCTCTTAAGGATACAACACTTGAGTGGTATTGTTCCTTGCTTGATAATTCTATTTTCTCATTCGACCAACATGTTAATCAATTCCTTAGATAGTTTGAAGCAAACATTGGGCCAAAGATGACCTTTTTGGATCTTGTTTGATGTAAGCAAGGAGACAATGAGAAGATTACTGATTTTATAGCGCATTACCAAGCGCTTTTTTCACAAATCTTGTATCAACTGCCCAATTCTGACGTGCAAAAGGTGTTCATAGGGAACTTACAAAGGCCTTGGCAAGAGAAGTTTTCCCTTATGAAATACTCTTCTTTTGCACACTTGTGTGCAACCTTACGAGAATACCAATATACGGTTGCTTAGTTCGGGGAATCTTCCTCGCGCTCCCGTTCTGAAGGGAAATCCATCATATCAATCTCTAGAAAGGGTAAGGCCATTGTGAATGTAGTAGCCATTGTTGAGGACAACGACCTCAAACACAACTAAAAATTCATGAATTTGTATGAATCTTACACTTCCATCTTGCAAAATTTGTTGAAGGATAAGATCATAACTCTGCCGGTCCCTAAGCCTGTTAGGGAGCCCTATCCTAATTGGGACGATGGGAGTGCTTATTGTCAGTACCATTGTGTTAACAGACATGATACCAAATGTTGCATGTAGTTGCATCATGAGGTGCAAGACCACATTGAGGACGATACCATTCACCTCGATGGGAACAAACAAAACACTAAAAAATTAGTGATGAAAGCTAATAGTGAATTGCAGATATACATGGACCTGTTTTTGTCACATTCTGCCAACATGATTATCGATCCCATTGATTTTTTTCCTCAACTTGAAGCCTATGTAAACATGGTCACGGTAACTTCTACTATTCCACTCACACCCGGTTCGCCAGATATTACATTTACAACACCAAATCTACCCTTAAACAACAAGCCTTCACTTCTTTACATTCCTGCTCACATCAATGGTAATATTGTGATAGGAGTCTTGATAGACCCCATGAGCTGTGCGAATGTTATTACCGAAGAAATGTTAGTATTGAACTCATTGCAAAAAGAAAAGTATGAAGAATGATATCTACCATTTGTACTCATGATGGTATGAATCTAAGATCTTATGGCTCAATCACTCTGTCCTTCCTAGTTGGACCTAGGACTGTTGACATGGTCTTCAATGTTATTCTGGAGTCAAAATTGTTCAGAGTAAAGCTAGACATTCCTTGGCTAGATTCCATGATTGGGGTCACCTCCGTTATTCATAAGTGTCTAAAATTCTCCCACGAGAGTGTCGTGCATGTAGTGCATGACACCAGATATCAACCTTTGGTATCTCATGGTGGGTATTCATTGGATCACTTTTGACCCTCTCTGATTCATCTGATTCCACCGAGGATAGACCTACTTTACAAAAACTATGTGAAGTATAAAATTGGGGGTAAAGGGGAGCCAAAGTTGACCCTTCCTATAATGAAAAAATTGATTGCCTCCTCTTCCTAAGACAAGAAGAAGGAGCCTGCACTTACGAATACCCCTTCTCTGAGGGAGAAAGAGAAGTCCACGCCAACCCCTTCTCCATGCAGAGGTAGAGAGAGGGCTATATTGTCTACTCCCCCTTCCCTGAAGAAGGAGGAGAAGCCCATAATGATTCCCTCTCCTTCTTGTAAGGGTAAAGAGAAAATGACCTTTTCTTGGACTGCCCCGTCCTCTCCCCTTTCTTGGGAAGAGTACTGGATGAGCAAGCTCAGAGGCTATCCTATGAGTTTGATGATTCATCCTTAGCGTAGGCCCAAGATTAGAATCATGGACCTTCCTAATGAATATCCAGGACCATGGTACTACTTATACAACATAAAGAAAGGTTCTCGCAGAGAATTTGATCTGCAACCTCCTACAGCTCCTGCTTCTAAGGAAATGAGTGGAAAGAGGCCCATTGCTGAGGCTCTCAAGTCAACTCCTCTCGTCACTCCTCAGCCTTCTCCCCCTACTCTTGTACAGGAATATGTTTCTCCACCCGAAATGACCGTATTGGACATTCATATGGTTGAGCAGGAACCTCCCGTCCCTTCGCAAGCTCCGACTTCTAACTCCAAGAGCTATAGAAACCGCCTTACACATGAGCGCAAGTGCCAAAGAAAGGATCTCCTGGTTGAGCAAGCTGCTTCACAACAAAAGGAGGAAGGAATGACCACTCCTGTTTTAGAATCTCTTACAGCGTCTCCTTCCTCCCTTCTTGCTGTTTCTCTTCAGGATGATCCACTCTCGACTTTCGTTACAAGCACAAACATGCCTATCCCTAAATGAGTATAGGTGTTTATTGCTCCTTTGGTGGAGCTACCTTTATTGATGTCCGTTCTGGATATTCAACCCTTCCCAAAGCCAATGGATATGGTTAACACTTCAGTCGTATCCACTGTGGTTCTTTCCTCCTTCTTTGCACCTCTAGCTTTGTCTATGGGGAGTTCATCTCCTCCCATGAAGAAGGAGGTAGAGGCTGGTCCTTCTTGCAATAAAGGATGTAGGAGGAGCCCACCTTCTTCGTAAGGTGGCCCTGTGATGACTTGTTATGTCCTTGTGACAGAACCAGTCCCAACTTCTCCTGAGTTCGTCATCGCTCTTGAGTCATTTGGAGAGCTTAGTGGTGAACCTCAAGCACAACCTGCACCATCCGTTGAAAATAAGCATGATTCTCCCACAGGATGCATGTTTAATTCTATGGATGAAGTCCCAACCTTTTCGGTAATATTCACAAAATCGCTGACCTTGACTCCACAAGAGGTTGGCGAAGAGGACCTCGAGGGGCCCTCTTCCTTGGCCCTTGTTGCAAGAGGTCTAGACGCTCCTCCTCTTAATATTCCACCCTTGTAGGCTCGTCCTCCTTCCCTTTATGAGGATCTAGATTGGGAAGTAAATGACCTCTTGAATGATTAGTGTTAGGAGGAGGTCCCCTTTTTCTTGATCTTGTGTGTGTGTGTGTTTTGTGATGTGTTCCCCCATACTCATGTTATGTGTGCCTGGATGACCCTCTTCATCCTTGTTGGTGCCTAGATACAGGTGTGGTTTTTGTGTCATAAACCTTCTTCTATTTGTACCATAATTCTTCCATGTTTGTGCTTGATTTTTAATAAATTGGGGATGATGCAAAGCATTGGGGGCATTTAGGCTTCCCTTCCATGTTGACCCATTTTTTTTTTTACTTTGTTTTCCATGCATTCTTCCTAATCTGGTTGGGGATTGATGATCTTTTTCCTTGCATTGCGGTTACCCATTATTATATGAGCTTAGACAGATCTGACCCTGCTAAACCAGATCCCCTTGTGTCCTTTATTTGTATTTTCCTTTTCTCTTTTCCTTTCTCTCTTCTTTGCTTGAGTTGTCCCTCCTATGTGTGACAACACTCTCCTTTAACACTTTGATTTTTAGAAAATGAATTCATTTCCAACGAATCTTTTATTGAAAGTCTTTACAACATTTTTTTCCTTAGAATCGCATTCTCAATAATAGAACCCTAACAAAACGTGTTTCCATCATCACGGGTTCGCAAAGAAAGGACTTGAAGACCTTCCTCTGAAGTGGGAACTGCTTTGAATTCCCCTCGCATGGGGGAATGACCTTCCTTTCGAATTCCTTGATGAAGTGAACATCTTTCAAAAAGATCCCTTGATGACAAATCATTCTAAGATGAACAACTGCTTTTGAATTGCATGTCCCTTGAGTGGATCCCCCTTCTTCTTCATGGCAGGTTCCCTGGGGACCCTTTCTTCAAAATCCTTTGTAAAGAATGGAATTTTTCACGTCTAGCCTGGGGGAAACCTGACTAGGTTCACTCCATTCGCTCTTTCATGTCTAGCTTAGGGGCAGCCTAACTAGACTTTGCTTTTCAAACATGTCCCTTGAGTGGACCCCTCTCCTTTTGAAGGGTTCTT
The DNA here is from genome assembly GCA_007258455.2 of Sequoia sempervirens. Lineage (NCBI taxonomy): Eukaryota > Viridiplantae > Streptophyta > Pinopsida > Cupressales > Cupressaceae > Sequoia > Sequoia sempervirens. The sequence goes on along the minus strand of VDFB02281492.1, from coordinate 1,025,002,278 downwards.
GAGGGACCCCTTTGAAAGTTTTATAGTCTACGTGACCGACCACTTTTAGACACGCTCTATCTGAAAGGTAGATGTTTCGTCGCTTTAGACTTGTTCTATTTGCATGAAGACATGTCGCCATTTTAGACACGCTCTATCTATGGGTAGATGTGTCACCGCTTTACACATGCTCTATCTATGGGCAGACATGTCACTGCTTTTGACATGTTCTATTTGTGGGTAGACGTGTCACTGCTTCTTGACTCTATGGAGTCTGCTTCCTCGGGGTTTCCTCCATGAGAGAGACCTTGGGGGTTGCCTCCTTGCAAGTCCATGGGCCTATAGGATGCTTTGTTCCAACTTCATAGTTCCAAGTAGATATGGAGTCCTTCACATCTCTAGGTACGCTAGACCTAGTACTACTTCCTCGACGGTTCAGGTATACTTTTCTAACCCTACTCTCTTCTTGATCTACTTTATTGAGCACTCATCATTACTCGTGCTCGCTAAAGTGGGGGAAAAATGTATAAGAGAAAATTTGCACCCTAGGTGCAATATGCTTTAGAGAAACTTAAGCCCACTATTGGTGATCCACATGGAGCCTATTTCATGTGTCGGTGGAGGCATTTCTATTGGGGACTCTCGCACGACGCATAGACATTCGCACAACGTGCTTACGTCCCTGGCAGATTCCTGTGGTTGAGCCAATAGAGGTGTTAGTCTTCCCATTGGTAGTGAATTTGTAATGCCTCCTTCGGCTAACTGACCCAAATATAGCTATTTTCTTCCTCATTCCTTCATATTCAATCCTTGAACTTACATTTCATCTTCTAAGAACTCTTCATCATGTCAAGTTTCCATTCTTGCACTCACACATTCACTCTCAAGCTCACTTTCACTCACTCCAAGCATCCAAGCATTCCATTGCAGTAAAAAGCTTCACTTTTTCACTTTGGTAGAGCACATTTGGGACCATGCCATTGTAGAAAAGGCTTGAGTTTCTCTCATTTCTCTCCCAAGCAACCTTGAGTGCTCTTGGTAGAGGTGGTAAGCTTCCCTCTCCTCTCCTCGATCACTTGGTTGAGTAGCATAGTACAACATTGTAGTGTTTGTGTTTTCATTACATTACTTCTTTATCTCATTCCTTTGGTTGTCTGTGGAGGTGGAAACACCTAAACAGGGGTTTGACTGAGGCAGGACCCTATACAATCACCTAACATTTTCTCTCTTGATGTGTGTAGGTGGATGCACTTTATGGAGCTAGTTGGAAAATAGGCTCTTCTACGAGATCGTCTTCGTCACCTTCGCTTTGGTATATCTAATTTATCACCTCTGTTTATACTTATCATATTTTATAGTGTTGTTTTGTTCTCTTAAAAGTTGTTAAGCTAGGCTGTTAGTCATTTTGGTGAGTTCAACCTTGTCTCTGCTGTTGTCTGACCATATGGACTACAATGTGCTTTAGAGATGCTAGTGTGCCACATTGTCATCCAATGTCTGCGCTGATGTCCTTGGGCATAAAGCTCCTTGAGGCATAGAGTTGGACCTAAAAATTGACTCGCCTAGCCCCACATTGAAACCCAAGATTACAAAGTGATTGTAGGGGATCATAATCCTCATCATTCTCATCCCCACACACTAAACACTGCACCTAGTTGAGGTAAGTTAGGGCAACCTCTCGCATCTTGAACCTCCATGATATGGGGTCTTGCACAGGGTGGTCCCCCTCTCTTACACCATTCATCTATATCCTTATCCCATCTCATAATCCCTTGTCATTGGTATCTAGCTATAGGCCTACCCCCTCATGCAATCCCATGCCATCTATCTCATCGTCATCACTCCCACTTCTTTCACACATCTTTCCAATCTCCTATCACTTCTCATCACTCATCTCCATCATTTCATCCTCCCAATTCATATTTTGATGATTTGGATAACTATCCCATCCTTGAGCTATATGTGATCACCATCATCCTATCTTATCCACCAAGTCTATCTTGTCTCATCATATTGGTTCCATCATTTTATCCACTTATCATGGTTATCTCATCATCCTTTATCCATGGTCGGTCATCGGCCTTTTGTCGAACTACGTTGCCCCTGTGCTTTCACATAGGAAATTTTGATCATTTGATCCGTCCCTAGGGCTTTGTCCATCCGGTCCTTGTCATCCATCATCAATATCCATTGTCATCTTTCTGCTTTTATCCATGGTCTTTTATCGAACTACAAGGGCTCTGCACTTTCACGTAGGTAAGGCTAATCTTTGATTGGCCCCCGAGCCCCTAGGTCTTTAGGGTTTGTATGTCTTGTGTCGTGTGTCTTGTGTCGTGTCATCAAGTATGTCCCTATCTAGATGATTCTTAACAAACAAGATCCACTAGTATCATTAGATTCATTGGGTTTCGAGTATCTTGCGTCATGCCGATCTCTTAGTTTAGTATCCATCTTTGGTCTTAATAGGATGTATCCTTCCTAAAAGACCTCATTAATCCCATCCACCCTGTTGATCCTGTAGCAAAGGATGTTTGAAATTTATTGTGATATTTTGATGCTTTTGGCTTTTTTTTATCATTTGAGCCTCCTATCATACCTCATCAGGGTTGCCTTGATCCATCATATCATGGTGTGCTTTGATTGGTAGACATAGGGTCATATCTTGATCTTTTTGTTTGTTGTTGTCTGCTTGGTTATCCCACGTAGCACCCACCGAAATCCCTGTGATCTTGTGTTATGTTGGGGCATCCTTTGTGCTTGTGGTTATCCCAATGCTTGGCCTGACCAAAGTCATCATGACTTTGGGGTGTTGGGATAGCCTCCTTGTTTGTTGTTTCAGTCCCATGCACATAATACCGAGTCACCTTGGTTCCTCATACCCTAGATAATAATATCTCATGCTATATCAAATTAAGTGCTCATTACATGGAAACATAACGCATAAAAATTAACATGCTTCATTTGGTTACTATCCATTTATCCTTCACCACTCTCCTCATCTATCTATTCTATCTATTTTCATCCCTTAAATTTCTTCATCCTCAATATATGATCATTTCTTCAATCATCTTAGGATATTATAGATTGGTTATTCTAAGCATATTTTCTTTCATCATTTTAATTTATTTCAACCATCTCATATCTCCATCCAATCCTGATCCATTCAATCTAACACACATAATCTAATCACATCCTTGGTCTTGTTCCCAACCTTGCTACAAGCCTTGATCCAATCATCATCATCATCATCATCATCATCAGGATGCACCCTTCCCTATCCTTTGGTGTTGTTATGGGATGTATCCTTACCTCATCAACAACACTCTCATCATCATCTTTGGGATGTATTATTCCCTATCCTTGTGTTGTTTTAGGATATATCATTCCCTCAACAACACTTCATCCATCATCAACCCATTTTGGCTTGTAGCTTGACTGGGTTAATATCACCTTTTTCCTTAAATCCATTTTTGCTTTCTTTTCTCTCTTCATCTTACCATCCTCTAATCTATCCGTCACTTTGCATCATATTCCCCATCTCCCCCTTCATCATCTCATCCATTTTGAGAGCACACCAGTGTTCTCTTGAACCCGCATGTCCTCTCAAGGGGGCATCCTCAATCCCTAATCTTCATCTTTATTCCTATCATCTTTCCTCCTAGTCACTCCTTTGAAAGTCTGGGGCATCTTTCCCAATCTAACCATCTTCTTCTTGGTGCAATCTTTTAATCTTCTTTGAAATGATGCTACTTTGTAATACCATCTCAAAGAGGGGAAAATAATAGACATCTAAATTTGACCACTTACATTTGGTCAAATTTATCCTTTTTATCTAAATATCCCATTATTTGCATTAATTAAGTAATATTACTATTATTTAATTAATACCCCTAAAGTCCTCTAAATCCCTAAGGTATTTAACTAAATAATTAAATACTTTTATTAATTATCCTGCCTTACCCCTTCTATCCCATAAATTAAATAAATAATTTCTATTTATTTAATTTACTCCCTCATGTGTCACATCGTCCATCACTTTCACCTAATCCTAATCCACCTCCTAATCCCAATATTAGGGGTGTGCACATGTCTAATCTATGATTAAGATGTGTCACATCCTCCAACTTTTGCAAGTTGGCTCTTAATCCTCATTAGCCACTTAACTGTCCTCTAATCATTGATTGACTAGTCTAATCAACCCCTTTGGTCAACTCTCCCCATCTCCCAAGGAATTTTTAATTCCTCTCATTCTCCAAGGAATTTTAATTCCTTTTTGTCTTCCCAAGGTCCTCTCATGGAATTTTTAATTCCACTTACAATCTCCATGTCCTTCCTAATGGAATTTTAAATTCCATTTTATTCATCCAAGGTTTCTAAGGAATTTTAAATTCCTTTTATCCTCCCCATTCACATTAAAAATGATTTTTTTCAATTCCTTTAGTCAACTCTTCATCTTAGCCCTTGATCTTTTTCCCTCTTTCAATCTCCACTTTCATTTGATCTTATTAGGTTAAATGGCTAACACTTAGCCATTTTGTGGCTCTCCTTCTTGCATTCTTCACAATATTTTCTCATCCAACCCTAATCCTAAGCACTCATAATATCTATCTACCCATCTTGCATCCATATCAAAAACCTTTCATCCTTGCACCCAAATCAAGCTACAACAAGCCGTTATGCTGCCAAAATCGATCTAGGAGCACACAATCAAACGAATCAACAAGGCCAACTAACCAATCGACTTGGGCAAGGTAAAATATTTGTTTCATCTTTGTTTTGGTCAAGTCTAACTAGGTTAATCTTGAGGTGTTTTATTGTGTTCTTCTTCTTTTGCATTTCTTTCGTTTTGTGCCATTTTAGGGTTAGAAAACACGTTGCACATAGGTTTAAAGCAATCACCTAGAATGTGGTACAAAAATTTTGACACTTTTTGTTGTCATTAGGATTTGTGAGATCAAAATCAGATCATTGTGTGTATAACAAAACTAATAATGATCGTTTACTTATTATTTCCCTGTATGTGGATGATATGTTATTTTTTGGGAATAGTAAGGGTATGATTTTTGTTTTAAAATATCAGTTGTCAGCATGGTTTGAAATGAAAAGTTTAGGTGCTTCAAGGTATATTATAGGTATGGAAACCAAAAGGGATAGGGGAAGTAGAAAACTTTGGCTCATCCAGAGTAAGTCTATTAATATTGTCCTTGAGAGTTTTAGTATGACAAATTGCAAGTAGTTAGTTGTTATAGTGTTATAGGGAACAAAGCTATCTATTGAATATTTTCCAAAGTCTCCTCCTGAGATGGAGGACATGACTAAGGTGCCTTATACAAGTGTAGTTGGCAGTTTAATGTATGCAATGGTTTATACCAGGCCAAACATTGTCCAAGTAGTGGGAGTACTTAGTCAGTTTATGGCTAATCCAGGAAGACCACATTGGGATGCTGTGAAAAGAGTTTTCAAATATTTGAAGGGTACTTCAGACTATGCTTTGTGTTATCATGGCAACCTAGTTGTGTCACAAATATCTCTTAGCATTCGTGGGTACATGTATTTTGATTGGGAAAGAGACATTGATAGCAGAAGGTCCACTAGTGGATACATCTTCATGTTATTCAGTGGTGTAGTTAGTTGGATGAGTGAGCGGCAGGATGTAGTTGCTTTATCTACTATTGAGGTAGAGTATATGGTAGCAACACACGCTTGCAAAGAAGCCATTTGTGTTATGATGTTGGGTTTAATGTAGGGAAAATTATGATTTGCTGTGACAGTCAGAGTACTATTTGTTTGGAAAAAAATCCCACTTTCCATGCCAGGATGAAGCATATTGATGTTTGGTATTATTTCATTCATGATATGGTGGAGGATGGAAAGGTTAATCTGGAAAAAGTGGATACTTTGGAAAATGTTGTTGATGCATTGACAAAACCAGTGGGCATAGATAAGTATAGGTGGTGTGCTAGTTCGATGGGCCTTGGGGCCTATGATATTCAGTAACTTCAAGTTTGGAAGAAGCCAGTAAGTCTTTCATCAAGTGGGAGCATGTTGGAAACGGTGCCTCATATTTACTGGCTTGATCGACTTCTTGCAATAGTTGTGTTTTGTTTCTCTATCGGCCTAAAAGTTCTTTATCAGCGGGACCTTGTTCTTAGTCCCATCGATGGTCCAATGGTCTTTATCTGTTCACCATTGTGTTTACTTGGCGGGAAGTGGTTAGATTGTCAAGACTCTATTTCATGTCTCCTAGACAACCCAAAGCTATGACTTGGTCATCATCGATAGGACTTACTCTGGTCGAAGGGACTCTATCTTGGGTCTCTTTGATGGTTCAATGGAACGTGAAAGAAGCTTGTCATTGGGATGTAAATTTATCGATGGGACTCTACCTTGAGTCTCCCCGATAGACCAATGGGCTGTGGTGAGCATGTTGGTGACTCTCGTCAGTGGGACTCTATCTCGAGTCTCTCCGATGACCTGATAGCTATTGTGAGATTACAAGATTGCAAAAATCTAGAACTTTTGAACCTCATGTCATGGGTTGTGAGGTTTTGGAAACCTCCTACTTAGCGACCACATATGAAAAGCTGATAAGATTCATTGATGTGACTTCCTTATATTAGTGGGAGATGAATTGGTGTCCCCCTGATATGGCAATGGTTGACTCAGTAAGTTGTGAAGATCATATTGGTGGGACCCAATTGATGTTGAGGTGGAAAGTGATGGTTGACTATTGACCATTGAAGGTTATTTGGTGGATTGGATTGGTAGGATGATTAGGACATTAGAGAGGCTTGCTGATTTCATAGAGAAATTAAAAGAGTCTCTTCAATGGCCCGATGTGGTTAATGATAGTTGGGAACTAAACAGTTGATTTCTTGGAACTGAATTGACAATGGTTCGATGTCGAATTTATATTGTAACACTCTGCAATGAGTTGGGTGTTGATTTATTGAGGTTCGATTGATTGATGTTCTACATTGTATGCTTACGAGCATTGTAACAACATGAGAGAACAAAACTATTTTTGAAATCTGTATATGAGATTGATCAGAGGGAATTGTTTGTTGCTGCGAGTTAACACTTGAGAGTGGAGTCTATAACTCTGTATGTAAACATTATTTATTGTAATACAAAGTGACTTTACTTGCTGTGTGGGTTTTTCTCTTGTAAGGGTTTTCCCACATAAATCAGGTGTTCAATTATGTGTGTGTTAAATTATCTGATTTGTTGTTGTGCATCTTAATGATTGTAATTCAAATTAAATAAAATTTTCTGCACTTCTTTCCTGAGAATTTTTCATTTGGAAGGCATTTTCGCATTGTGCTTTCCTTACAGTTTCATATCAAGTGGAAAACTTCAACCCCTAGGGTTATGAAGAGTTAGTTCTTCCTTAACATATTTCTTTAAAATCACAAAGCCACAACAATGTATATCTGAAACATTTGGATCCTAGATCCACATCCTTCACATGACAGTGTGTAGATTACCTAGTGGAATGACGGAGCATAACCCACACTTCAATATTTCTTCCCATTTACAAGCATTAATTGACTCACTTTTTCTCATGCTTTCATGAAGCCACCATCCATGAGCTCCATCTTGCCACCACAAATCATGATCAACCATTTGATCCTTCCACCCAACTTCAACTAGCTCAACTATGGTAGAAGAAGTGAATTATGGATGCGCCTCACACAACCCATGACACTCAAATCAAAGTGTGACTACACTAGCTCAAGGTTAGAGACAAATTATCCAAAGAGTTCTTCCAAGATCTTCAAGCTCATCAAACTTCTCATAGCATTAAATAAATTCATGAAGGACAATATTTTCCCCAAAAAACTTCTTGATATTCTTTAGGCTTTCATCTATATCTATGAAAATCCCTTTACAACCTAAGATATACTCCTCGACAATTTTCCCTTCAATAATACATTGCATTTGTTACTTGTTGGCTCTTAAATTCCCAATGCATTACCTGTGATCAAATTCTCACTCCAAGGGATCTTGAGAAAATGGTCTTCTCCATGGCCAATGACAAAGCACTTGGCCTTGATGGCTTCCCTTGCGAGCTTTATAAATCCTTTTGGGATATGGTTGGCAATGACGTGCACAATGTGTATCTTGAAGCTATGCACACTAGTGTGGAGTCACTCTAATGTCTAATTTACTTGGTGATACTGGGTATACACACAGCTTAGGGGACCTGAGAATCCTTAACTGAACAATTCATCTTTCACAAGAGGGATGCATTAAATTATCAACCAAGGAGCCATAAAACTTTAGATAGTGATGGAAAAATATATGCATTCACAAATTCTATACACATCCTATATCAATAGAGTATAGGCAAATACAAATGTACAAATACAGTAAAAGCTAGAAATTATAACAAATTGCTAATTCACAAAATAAGGGAAATGAATGTAAGCAACTATCTTTTGTTGCGGCTACCTAATGCTTAAGACTATAATTGTTAACTATTAAAATTGTAGTGTCCTAACCTAGCTAATTCATCTAGAGTATGAAACCAAATATTAAACTACACAATTCAATTCATAAATTACAACACATGCATTCTTAAACATATCACTCAGAAACTACCAATTGAATTTAATAATGAATTAATTAATCAAACAACATAAACTAAATTGGTTCAATAGTACCTCAAGTGGCCCTTGCTTGAGTTGTTTCCACAAGATTTATCAAACACTCACTTAATCATGACGTCAAAACAATTTTATTTATTGCATTCTAACACTGAACTCTTACATGAAATCTAACAAGAATTTGTTAAAGATATTTGTAATGTAACACACATTCTATTGCTTCAACTATTGAGATAATGGTAAATAAATAATCTAACTAGCTAACTAGATCCCCTCCTCACCAAAAGATCCTACTATATAGGGTATGTGAGGAGTTTCATTATTCACATATTGAAAAAAATTGATGAAATAAATTTCAACTCTCTTTGAAAGATATGAAGAATCAGTTTGAAACAAAAAACAATAACTATATAAAGCAAGAGTAAAGAAACCAAAATTTTATTTTATGCCCAATAATTTAACTACTCATAACAAAAAATGGTTCGTAGAGAAGTCCTGCCATAAATCAGTCCTATTGCAAGTAGACTCCTTCTCCTGACTGTCTTATTTGGTGATTAAGAGTGGTATGCAATGAATCACAAATGATCAATAAATAATCAACTCCATTTCCTTATGAAAGTGTTGCACCTTAGTTGTTTGACTTTTATTTTTTTTACAACAATCAATAATCCTTATTCTATGGGTTGAGAAACCAATTGTTGTAGGTTGATATTCCTTCTCGATGCAAGTGTTTGTCTTATTCCTAGAAGACATCCACATTATTCAACAATCATAAATTAAACATAAAAATCATACTAAATTTTATAGACATTCATGAATTCATGCATACATATATCAACATAACATATTCCAATTTCTACATGCTTAAAACTACTTAAAAGTATATAAAAGGTATATAAAGTCTTGGTAATGTATTGAAACATAGTAAAAAAAAATGATAAAATTATAAAACATTAAAAGAAAAACTAGCAAATGATTGAGCCCATCATTCCCCCAACAAAAGCTATTTCTTATCCTCAAGCAACTTTAAGGTTGAATGTTGTACTACAAGTCCATTTCTCTAAAATCCACCACATAGGTTACTCCTTTATCCTACTTCGAATAAAAACCTTGTTGATTTGTAATCTTTCCCATTCTTCTATTTTTCTGTTGCTACATCTTCCTCTCGCGTCCTCCTTGTCAAATGTGGTATGGGAATAGGAGGAGAAGAGGATGAAAGGTAAGAGGGAACCCAGGAATTCCATTATTGAAGGCAATTGAAATGCATTTGTGCAACATGTCAATCATTTCCCTATAATTATAAATGGAATGGGGCTCCTTCCTCTTAAGTTCTAGCATGAGTTCATTCCTGTTACCTGATTTTTAGCTTTCAGCTGAAATCAGGTAACTTAGTGTTTTTTCTTTTCATGTTGTTTCAACATTTAAAAGATAAACCATAAAACTGCTAGTTTCAATATGCATGAAAGAGTGATTGTCAAAAGAATAGATTACATTTTGTCATTTCAATGTTGCAATTACAACAAATGAGAAAGAGAATCATAGATATACAAATGCAATCTTTTATTGATAATCCTAAAGTGTACATGTCCTTCACAAGCCAAGGGACTAACTCTCTTATTCAAAGAAAATATGAAGCAATTCATACATGAATAAGTAAAGTAAACAAACAATGTGCATATAAGAATGGAACCAGTCAATGCTTAAGAATGATTGGTTACAGGTTGCTTGACTGCTCTGCTGCTGCTGCCCTAAGTTGCTTGTGTCCTCCTTAGCTCTGTAGTGCTCCTAGCCCCTACATTTGAAAAAGCAATGATATTAGAGCGAGGCTCTAAGCAATGAAAGATTCAATACTTACATACACACCTACCTATGCATGTATAAACTGATCCATAAGTGCATAAAATAAGCATGCAAACCTTGGATGTCTTGGAAAACAAAGAAGTCATCAAACACATTTGACATATGCATTTATTTTCTAACTGTTTGCTTCATGTGTAGATTTAGGACAAGACTGGTTACTGTTTTGATTAAGATTAAATACAACATGTGGGTTAAATGTGGCTCCCACAAGGGTAGATCTCAACATGCTTTGAAAGAAAAAGGAAATTGAGCAACTTGATCAAAGATTTATCCATTATCAATGCATTAAATCAATATGAAATCACACCAATCGATCAACTTTCATTGTCAGATTCAAAAGATGCAACATATTTTCCTGATATGTCCTTCCATCTTCTTAAGAAGATCCATGATCTGTTTATAAAGGAAGCGACTTCATTGATGCATCAAGTTCAATTATGCATTTCTTGAACAATGAGGAAGCATTTCAAGATGTTGTCAATCCCCTCTCACCATAACCCTATTGGGAAGTCACACATCAGATAGGAAGGTGAGCTTTTAGGTCACCCACATAGGTGACATGTGGCTGTCTAATAAAGTTAAAATGAGGAGACAGTGTGTATTTATTACACATAACCAAAAAGAGAGCAATGGTTGAGTCAAGTCATGATACAAGTGCAAGGACAACACCTTTTCAAGAGCTACACGAGGAAAATGGAATTAATAGTGTTCATTCATAAGTGTACTTGTGAAAATGAATGTAGTAAGTGAAGGTCATTGTCATTGATAAGGACAATAAACAATGCATGCAAAAATGGTCTCATGAAGGACAATAGTAATAAATGTATGCTACATGATAGAGAAAGACAAATTAAAAGTTGACAAGTATGGGGGAGTAATCAAAATAGAGCATAATTGTTTTAATGGCAAAGAAACATGGCCACCTATTTTTCTATCCTCATAAGTGAGATATATGAAAGTTATATGCTATCTTTTAGATTGAGAACATGATAAGCTTAAAAGCATTCCAAGCATGTCAAAAAAGACATCAATGAAAAAAATAAAATCTAAAGTTGCACAAGGATCTATTCAAGGCCTTCTCAATCAAACATTAGACAAAAAAGTTGCTAGATAACATTCAACGCATGATGGTTTAAGGAAAGTCACAAAAGGCAAAGACATTCAAGAAACATCAACTCTAGTTGACACAGATAATATGCCTATTATGAACATGTCATTATAAGAAGTCATGACAACAATGGAACCCTCATATGATGTGATCAAGATACAATTGTTATGCCATAACACAAGGAACATGGGTCTGGTATTCTCTATACTCTTATGTTAATGGTTGAGCAAGTTGCCAAATGGTTTCCTCTGAAAATGATGCCTCTAAGCATATTACAAAGAAAGGAAGAGAATTGATACTAAAGATGGCAGTGGTCTTCATTGAAATAAAGGAGCTCATGAAATTCAATTGTTGAAACCATCATGAATCATGGTGCTTTAGTGAACAAGGCATAGTCATGAATAAGAACCATACCATTGAGGGTTACAGGTTTATTTTCATGATTATCTATGAAATTGAAAAGACAAATCAACAGTGAATGCTAAACTGTGACTAAGCCATGTAATGCAAGGTGCAGTCATTACACAGATGGAGATAACTCTTCCATTCTTGCTATGTGTTGCATTATGAAGAATTTGAATCAAATTGCAATATTTATGACTACATAAAGTTTAGAAATAAGCATGATTACCAGAGGACATGAAAATGTAGTCCATTCACAACAAGGTCATAGCGCAAGTAAAGGACAATCGGTATGATCAAACCTTAGCATGTCATCCACTAATATGAAGAGCTATTGCATGAAAAAGAAACCTATTACCAAGTTACAAACCTATGCAAAGAAAGAAATTTCAAGGCTGGTAATGTTTGCATGTTAAAGGGAAGTATCAAAATCTACCTTGTGATAGCAACAATCTACAAATTGCAGTCATATCAGGGGTTCAAAGATAATCAACAGGGAAAGTCAGAAAATGGTAGAAGGTTAAAGTGGCTTTCAACATTATGACAACATGCATCCATATCAAAATACATGACAACAAAGAGAAATTACAATGATGAGACAAAATCAGGGCAATTATCATCATGGAAGTAAATAATGATAATTCAAATGAGAAAATTGAGTTTTCTGGAATGCTCAAGACATTAAATGCTGATCAAAGTGATGTTCTCTCATTGCAATGGAAGCAAAGGAGACTGATCACATCTATTGACTGTAAAGTTCATATGGAAAATGCCAGTTTGGTAGTATTTGACAACTCTAAAGTTCAAGGAACAACAATATTACAAAGAAAGGAAGAGACTTCTAAAGCTTCTTTAGATGCTAACCCATCAAAAAAATGCAATGAGTTATACACTTCTAACAGGTAATGCATGCTTTGATGGTTTAGAAACTGAAGGAAATTCTCATTATGTTAAAGGGCAATCAAAGGAGAAAAGAACCCAACAAAGGAAGAGTATGGTGCTCTTAAATAGAAAATGAAATGCATAAGCTATTCACAGTGACAAACCCACTTTGGGGTTATTAGTTTTAAAGAAATTCTATAGAAATGAATTGCATTTCCAAAACCAATTAAGATGCTCACTAAAAAAAAGGCACACTTTGCTACATATTGAAGTTTCTCATGATGCTCACACTTTACAGTGGCATTGAATCATTTTTGACAAAATCTGACGTTGTTTTCAAATTGAAAAAAATACCAAAATGGGTTCACCATGAAAATTTGATATGGAAATCACAATATGGTGAACATCCTACAAGAATTAGAAAAATGAAAAGCCATTTCATGTATTATGATAGGCCGTGGTGAAGATTGGCCTTTTTCTGCAAAATATAGAAAACCCACTTGGGTTTTTTAAAAAATGGAGCCACATTGCTATTTTCTACAGGAAAATGGAATAAACTTGCAAACTCATCTACGTTTTTTGCAACAAATTTGAGCTTTTCAAGAAAATCAAGAAACCCACTTGGGTTCTTTAACAAACAGTTGCAGAGTCAACAAAAGATATGCTACATGAAACCCAAATAGGGGTTTTTGCAATTACAGTGAAAATAAAGCAAAAATTGTGAATACAAAAAACCCAGTTTGCAAAAATGGAGGCCGAGCCACAACAAGTTCTTTCTTCTTCTACATTCCAAGAAATCCATTTGGGTTGTTAAGATTTGTTAATACAAGGAAAAATCAAAAGATAACATGAGGGTTTTTAGAAGTAAATGCCGAGCTACATGAAAGACACATTTTTCCTGTTCATAGCCACGACCAAAAGGTGCATTCCTTCATAAAAGGAACAAAAAAAACAATAGAGTGTCGCCATTGTCAAGTGTAGATATACAAAATCAGAAAGGAGAGATTTTTTTCTCAAGATAGAAATGAAAACATGGGTTTTCTTTTACTCAAAATCAGAAAGGAGAGTCAATTTAACTCACCTGGAGCTTTTGCTCACAGATTTTTTTGTGCAAATTTTCAAGCTTTTTCCTCTTTCAAAACTTCATTTGAGTTCTCATGTCGACTATGAGCAGATTGAAAAAACCCACAGGAAAAAGAAGTGAAACAAAATGTTCAAAAGATACTCTATAGGCCACAACCTTTACTCATCAAATGAATCCAAAAGGTGGAAGAAAAATGCAGATTCTAAGCCATGAGGAAGCATTTTTACCTGCCACTTGAGGTGTTTCTCAGAAATTGTCAAAAAACCAACAAAATCAGCCAAAAATAGCACCATTTTCTATGTTTTTCCAAACCCCACGATGGCATGGAGTGTTCCAGATTTCATTCATCAAAAAAATGATGTCTTTTTCCTCATGGTTGTATGTTTTGATTATTAGGGTTTGACCTTGTTTAAGTGTCGATGGGATTTTTTATCCCATGTTTTAAAAATCAAAACATGTGGTAAATGATGAGGGCTGAAAATATGTGTTATCACTCAGGCACGTTATGCCTTTGTTTTTTTTTTCATTTTAAAAACTCTTCCAAGTCACATGGAGTGTGCAACAAATATGATATGCCTTTTATTTTTTACCCCAACATCACATAACTTGCAATATGCTTTCAAAGGGGTTTGGAGGTCGACCTTTTGACTAGGTATGTTGGAGACTATGATGCCTTTGCAAACATGTGTTTTACCACGTGTGATCAAGAATGCAGAATGAGGTATGTTGATGGCCAAGTGCCTTTGAAACTTTTGGGAACTTTTAAGATATTATATTCTATGTTACATTTGTTTTTAATTTTTGAAAATATCATGTAAGTGATTTGAAAATCACTTTCAGTTTGCTTTTAAATGCAAATGTAATACATATTTTTGGTGGGGTCCTTTATCTTGTGCTTAATTGTAAAGTGACTTGTTAAGTGATGTTTTATGAATCACTTAAACAATGCCATTATTTTTAATGTTTTTAAAACCCACACACATACTGCATGATGGAGAATGTGGCCAAGTTTTGTACGAGGACCAATGATGACTTGCAGAAATGGGAAATGTGTGGGATGCTATTTCGACTGATTTTGGTGGAAAAGAGGCTAGCTGGAGGCATTTTTTGTCACATTTTTGGGGCGACTATTGACTTGGCCTAATTTTTCTTCATGTGGAGGACATTTTGGAGAGTTCTAGAAGGTTCTTTTTGGCCTTTTCTATTTTATCCGACCAAAATCTTCTAGAAACACTTGTGTGAGAGGTTTTGGTGGGTTTTGGTTTAAGTATGTTCATTTTAAACATTTGAGGGGGTTTTTATTTTCCAGCAAGAGGATAGCTTTACTTTCTTGGAGTTATTTTCATAGAGTTGTATTGTAACTCAGATAGACCTATTATACAGTAAGCACTTTGAATTAATAAATTGGAGCATTTTTTTCTTCTCTATTCATGTTTATGGTATGCCATTAATGGTTGATCGGTCTGTTTTGTGAAAAGTCATCTTTCCTTGCAAACTTGTCCCATGTTTCCTACATCCATTTGAAAAAAAATGTATGTTTACAGGTATAAGTTGTGTTGTTTAGTGGTGTTATTGACTGTGAAAATCTATTTTCCTTTTGAAAGCACTATTACATACCTCCTTATAAATTATTGATGGGAAAGTGAGTTGCGTAAGTTAAGCTTTGAGATATTAATTTGAATGTGTAAGGCTATTAATAAGTCTAGGTTGTTTTGGTGCATCACCTTAGGTTCTTTTCAGCATTAGGTTTATTTTATGAAAATTATTACCCTTATCTCAAAGATTAAGTAGTTAGGTGGCATCAAAAGGGAAGCCAACCCTTATCATTGGAGATCTGCTTTCAAACAGGTTACCCACAACCTAAAAGCAGTCCCATGTTAGTCCAAATCTGCTAAGTTCACTTAAGGCTTAGCAAACAGGGTGCAGATTTGGGGAACTAACAATTCCATCTGTCTTGGGTAAAGTTAAAAGCTTCTCTAATGGTACCTATTGGTATTCCATTCATTCTTTTGTAATCCTTTTCTTTGTAATCCAAAATATTTTTTCACTCCCTTATGCTCTATAAGTTCCAACCATTGGTTTATTACTATATTTGGGTTTGTTGCTTCTTCCCTTAATTGTAAAGGTAGTGATTTATCTCTCTCTTGATATTCCAACACCAGTTGCCCCCTTTGATGTTCATTCGTAATGTAGAAAGCTAGAGCTCTGATCTGAACATCTCCCACAAATACTAGTGGGTTCCATGTAGTATCATAAGAAAGAACCAAATTGTGTGGAAATGAAAACATATAAATTTTTCTTGTAAAAACATAGAAATGCTTTATTCCTACAAAGCCTCTTGCAATTCTTTATTTGTGTTTCTTCCTTCTAGAAAAAAATCATTTTCTATCTCCAAAAATTTCTCTTCATCAACCTCCTATAGATGCATAAAACCTTCCTCTGAAATAGGGCTTTCTTGAGGTTTATTCTTCTTTACCATAAAAATATCTTCACTCTAAGTTAGAAGTGGGTAGGTGCATGAAGTTGGGTACCAATTTTGTGGCCACTTTTGAAAAAAAGTTTAAAAAATGCGCTCGCGTTATTTCACGTTAAAAACACAGAAAAAAGTGAAATTATTTGCCTTGGGATAACAACCCCAAGGCTTGGAGGGCATTCCCAACAAGGCCAAAGACGTGTTTTTGCAATTCTACAAATTTTCATATAATTGGGTCCATGCTTACCATCAATTTTGCATCTAGTTCAATATCGACAAAATCGAACACATGGGTAATGTTAGGTTCTCTCTTAGCTATCCAACGATGTAATTTTTTTCACTTTTTGACAATGTTAAGACTTTCTTTCATCCATAATTTCTTTTGTTTGTATGTCTAGTTTTTGCTAAAAAGTAGTATTTGGTGTTTTTTTGTTATAACTTAACCGTTCATCAAAATTTCAAATAAATTACATTTTTAGAAACTAGACTCCATTCTACAAATTAAAAATAAAAAAATAAAAAAAATCAATTATTTTCCAAAATTTGTAGGGGGAGCACGGCCAAAATTCTGCTTTTCAAGAAGTTCCCACTTAGAAAATTAGTAAAAAATCAAATATTCATTAAAAAATTATCAGAAAAATTGTGCATCAACTAGATGTTGTTAGCTAACTTCTGACCATAGCAATTTTAAAAATACTACAAAAAAGTTCACCGTGTTTAAGTCGTACAAGAGTTGCTATGTTATGTTTTTTTCTGACAAAAACAACACCAATCCGTGTACATCCCTCTTTTGAACCCCTTAATCTCAACCATTTTCAAAATAAATTAGTAGTTTAGAAAGTAGACTCAGAGAAATTCAATCCTTGTTTTTGTTCCATCTCAAAATTTTGAGTGTAACTATCCTCAATTTCACATTCAAGGTCAACATTTCTTGATTTCAGAAAAAAAGTGGCCACTTAAGCCCCTTTTTGGGAACCATCTTGGTGCACTTACCCAAGTGGTAGTTAAATATAGGGGTTGCACAATTGGAATTCTTGTATCATCACTAGTGACATTTCCCTCAAAATCTATATTTGTTTCAATCATCACACGTCTTCCTTTACTTTTTGTCTTTTTCTCTCATAGGACCTTTCCTTCTCAGGCGATGTGATCACCTTCATGGGTCATCCCACAATATTGTGTCCCACTTTTTGGCCAAGTTGGCCATTAATATCAACATTTTTTTATAAAATTTCACTTTATGAAATCTATAGAAACTAAACTATTAATAATTTGGAGATGATGTGAACTAGTGATTTGTATGTAGATTCTAAGTATATTTTAAAAATAATTAGAAATAAATTATGAATTTTCTTATGTAACTTTTAAAATAACTTATTTTTATAGTAAATTTTTTTTTTTAAAAAGTGGCATTTATGTTGTCACACGTAACTTTTTTATTGAAAGGACAAAATTATAATTTTTAAAATATAGATTTTTAATATCAATATATAGTGCATAGATATTTTTTCATAATTTTTTATTGTATAATTTTTTAATTAATTTTTGAAGTCAAAGTAATTATAATTAGGACATAGGTGTATGCTGTCACACATAACTTGTTTTATATGTATTGAAATTAATTTTTATTTTCCTTGATGAAATAAGAACACCAACCTAGTGCACACATATTTTTTAGAATTTTTTTCTTTATTTTTCTATTTTTTCGTGTTTGTGAAACAAATACCTTGATGTTTAGTGAAAAAAACATTCATAAGAAATAAAATATAAATATAATAATAAAATTAAAAATATTAAATATTATACTTTTTGGAAAGCTTATAATGAAAGATACATACTTACAAAGCATAATTTCTAAATGACTTTATTTAATCCCTGAAAAAGTGAAAGAAAAAGTATTTTTTTGCCAACATTTTGATAGGTGGGAAGGAGACTCCATTATGAGTATGTTTTAAAACTAAAGGGGTTATATCCAAGGGAGTTTGATCTAAGGGGGTCTTATTTATCCCTCTTTAATGAAAACCATTTAGATGGAATCCCCCAAGGCTTAAATCATTAGTTTTTCTAAAAATATGTGATTTCAGGAAAGATCAAGATTTCCCAAGTTTGGGACCCATTATTATGGGATGATCCTCTTGATTGTGTGGACCTTTTCTACTTCTTTCTAGATGCCAAAGTAGAGGCCACACTTTTTATTTTTCTTTGCTTTTGGTGGGATCTTAGTGGAAGCTAGGGTTTCCGAGTCTCCTTCAATTATGGGATGCTTAGAAGAAGCTATAGGTTGAGTTCCTATAGTCCCTGCTCTTCAGTTTCCTCCATGTTGCAGGTAGGTGTTGCAGTAGGAGAACTAGAGGGTATTTCACCATTAGCAATAGCCATAGGAGGTTCTTTTGCTTCATGTTCCTGACCCCTTTCTTCTTCATTATGCCTTGGAATAATGTTGTTGATAAATTATAATTCAGAAAATCTTCCCAAGATACATTAGGAAATTGAACCTAAAGGATTCTCTTAACCAGTAAAGTAACTAAATAGAATCGTGACCATATCAATTGATTCATTTTTCTTTTTTAGTAGGATGTTATTCTTTTCAACAAACTGCATAGAAAATTTGGAACATTTACCAACCTTTGATGGTGTAAATGACTAAGTAATTTAAAATGCATTGTGCATAATAGTGATTGCCTTCCATCACAAGTTAAATATCTAACAATATGAGAAGCTACAAAGGCCCACAACTAAGGCAAAGATAAATATTTTGTACCTTGTGAGGGGGATTTCAAATTATTCCTAGACAAGGAGAATTCATTTTTGGTTGTGGTTGCATCTTCCCTCACTGAAAAATATTCTCCAACCCATGGAAGACCTAATACTTCTACTTCAACCTCTGATTCATCCACCCTTAAACTCCTAACAATTGTCTCATCAGTTTGCAAGGTGCTAGCAAATTTTTAGGTCATAAGTTCATTAAATTTTGTGAGTCTAAGGAATTAATCTATTTGGCTTGATTGTTGGAAGATAGACACACATTATCTGTCCTCTAGCAAAAAATTATGGGCCAATGGCTCTATCCTCACTATGTCACCTCCCATTATAGCTTTACCAATTTTTTTATGCTTTGCTTTTTGTGATCACCCAATTTTTCTCTAGATACTACTTCTCTCTTCTAAACTCTCATAAATTTGGTAATGGTAGAAAATTGTATAGGCAAAAAATTGAAATAACTAAGGACTATGGCCTTTTGGATACCCCTCCCCCCAACTAAAGATGCTAAGTGTCCTCAATTAGTAGGTACAAAATGGGAAAATTAATAAATAATAAGCAGTGGAATGTGAAACATGATGTTGAAATGCATGCACAAATGATAAATATTTACAAAATTAGTAAGCTTCAATGTTAATTATGAAAGTTAATGTGAAGACTACTTGTTGAAATGCCATGAAAAGTATGACACATGTGAGGTTGTTGAATACTGCCTATAGATACCCAAAATTTTCCTAGCCGATGAGTAACATTTTAACACTAATTATCATCTTTCCCTTAGTGATTACATAATACTTTATTAATTATTATCTAATGTCCTATCCCATTATTAATGAAGTGACTTTACGTTATTTAATTAATTCATTTTAAATCATCATTTCTAACTAATTAAATAAATCTTATTTATTTAATTAGGACTTATTTCAAATTAATCTTCATGATTAAATAAATAAATGTTATTTATTTAATTATATCATTAATTGCACCTATTCCTCTATTTTAATTAAATAATAATTATTAATTGTTTAATTAACATTCACCACCTTCCTAAATTAAATAATTATATGAATTATTTAATTGTCCGTGCATTCATGCTTCCTAGATTAAATAATTAAATAATTATCCTATTTCATCTCAACATTATCCATTCATTATGAATAAATAAAACATTTTATTTATTTATCTAATCCTCACTTGCATGTTCAATTAATAATTAATTTATTTAAAGTAATTATTATCTCATGCACAATTTCCTCATTTATAACAAATACTCTTTCACTTTACTGACTAATCAATGTTAGTTCATTGATCAATTAAATCAATTCACTCCCACTTAGTGAGAGTTAATGAGGCAATAAAATCTCCTAACTGATCAATCAATTCTTCATGCGACCAGTTAACTAAAATCTTTCAACCAGTTGCAATCAGTTAATTGGGTAATCAATTCCTCTCAAGGATTCTTAACCCTTGATCTTGATCATCCACCTCTTAATCTTGATTGTTCAATCAAATTGTCATATCCTATAAAAACAATCTTCCTTCTCATTCAAGGGCTAACCATGATTCTTTGAAATTAGGCATCTTATACCAATTATCTATATTTTGAACTTGAAGCAATATAGTGCATCTAAATTATGAAAGGAAGAAAAAGATCTAATGAAGAAGAGCAATGAAGGTCATTCAAGGGTAACATAGGAATGCATTATTGTATCAATTTATTGTGTTCTATGTTGCAATTGTTCTTTATTGTTTGACTAATTTGAGTTTTTAGCTTGGATTACAGTTAGTGGTTGTTGTATTTGTTCATGCATTACATATTTATCTCATTTTCTGGTTGAGAAAATGGTGAACTTGATGTGAAGCTAACTATTTTTTTGTAAAATTTTGAGAAATTTTGATATCTACACAAGAATAATGATGCATCTGATGAAAAATGCAACACATCTCTTAAGAACAACACCACATTTGTGGGTGTTATGCATGTGAATATTTCTGAGCCACATTTGTAATTATCCCACACCGCATCTAACTATCAATAATTTTTATACAATTTTCCGCTAACATTTTTTATTTTATTGATTGCTCAAGTCTGATAATTATTAGATAATTATTTTTCTGCTAACCTTTAAATTTCTTCTTTTATATAATATAAAACACTTTCAAATTCTATTATTGGGTTTGACTTGTTTATTTTATTTTTTCCTTGGTACTATTTTATTGTTTTTTAAGTCTTCTCTCTTCCTCCTCCATCTCACCCTTTATTAAGACTTGTTCTGCAATCTCATTTCATTTTTTCCTCTTCTTGATGATGGATCACTAAGTGTGATCTGACACGTTGACAAAAAATTTGACACAGTTGAATCCAAAAGCTTAAATATTAGCAACTTCATGGACTGTGGAAAACTCATACCAACAATTATTTTTCTAATAATCTAACATTTGAATTAGTCATTCTGGGTTATCTATTACTTCATTTTTTGGTCGATTTGTGCATCTACAAGTTTAGTTATGCAGTCAAATTACAACACTGCAATCGTTAGAAAGTCCACCACAATCATCATAAAGTACATCACAATTATCAAAAAGTCCATCACATTCATCTATCAGAGAGCTGCAATTATTTATCAGAGAGCCACATCTGTCAATCTCACAGTTGCAACTGTGCAGGGTGTTGCCACAATCGTGTGTATCACTTTTGGGACATCTTGATTTTTTCCTAAAATATAACTTATTTTTAGAAAAACTATCGATTTAAGCCTAGAGAGGTTCCATCAAAAGGGTTCTAGTTAAAGAGGATTAGATAAGACCCCCTTTG
The DNA here is from genome assembly GCA_007258455.2 of Sequoia sempervirens. Classification (NCBI taxonomy): domain Eukaryota; kingdom Viridiplantae; phylum Streptophyta; class Pinopsida; order Cupressales; family Cupressaceae; genus Sequoia; species Sequoia sempervirens. The sequence goes on along the minus strand of VDFB02281492.1, from coordinate 1,024,980,306 downwards.
ATCAAAATCCCTTAAATAGAACCTCTCTAGTATTAAATCATACCCACAATGTTGTCTCATTCACACCTATCAAAATGCTATAAAAAACACTTTTTCTTTAAATTTTGAGGGATTAAATAAAGTCATTTAGAAATTATATTTTTCAAGATCATAGCCCTCAAAATGATCTTTCCAATAAGTATAGTTTTGATATGTTTTCATTTTATCATGTGTTTAACTTTTTATTTTTATTGAACATATGTTTTTCACTAAACATCAAGTTATTCATTCTACAAAGGTGAAAAATAATAAACCATTGTAAAAAAATTTAAAAAATATCTTTGTCCTAGGTATTGATTTACTTGTTTCACCAAAAAAAAGTAAAAATGGATTTTGATATATACACAATAAGTTATGTTTGACGACATACACCTATGTCCAAATTATAGTTATAGTGACTTCAAAAATTAATTAAAAACAATATGGAACAAAAAATTATGAGAGCATCTAAATGATGAAGGTGAATTCATGTTGGAAATTTTCTTTCTCAATTTCATGTTCAAAAATTTCAATTTCAATTGAGTGTTCAACATTTTGAATTTCATTTTCATGCTTAACATTTACAATTTCATGTTCAACGTTTTGCACCTCATTTTCATGTTGTAAAGTTTTAATTTCAATTTCTTCTTTGATATTTTTAAATTCAATATCATGCTCATAGTCAACATTTAGAAATCCATGTTGGGCATTTTCTTTCTCAATTTCATGTTCAAAACTTTCAATTTCAATTGAGTGTTCAACATTTTGAATTTCATTTTCATGCCCAACATTTACAATTTCATGTTCAACATTTTTAACCTCATTTTTTATGTTGTAAAGTTTCAATTTCAATTTATTCTTCAATATTTTCAAATTCAATATCAGGATCACTTTGAATTCCACTTAAAGGTAAAGAGGAGCCTTCTCCTTGAAGAGAATTTAACATACCTCTTCTTTCCAACCTCTTCCTTTTTCTATCTTTCTCTCTACTTGACTCAATTTCCTTTGCTTGACAATTCCTCTTCGTTATTACTTTACGATGACTATTGATTCCCATTAACCCAACCAAACAAGTACCAAATGATTGAAAGAATAAAAATTTTGTGAAAAAGAGTTCTCCAAAAGAGAAATCTTGTCTATAATGCACAAAAATCATGATATTCTCGACAGAGCAAAGAATGTGGGGACTCTTGGAATAGACAAAACTGACTTTTATTCATTTTCTCCACTCAAACAAAATGGATATTTGTTTTGTTAAGAAAACTATATATATGTTTTATTTATAGTGATTCACACAAGGTATGGGAAATATGGTATAATAAATGGATATTTGATTTTCTTTAAAAAAGGATATACATTTTTTGAAGCTTGTTATATTAATATCAATAATATAATATTATTTATTCATACAATATATTAATATTATATTTATTATAATATTATAATTATAATAATATTATATATAATATTAATATTTAATTATCTATTAATTTTAATATATAAAGAAAATTTCACATGGAAAAAAATGTTTACATAGAACAAAATGGGTACCCATGTTGTCAATAACGGATATTCGTTATATCAAACTTAAAAAATCTATTATATATTAAAAATTATATTATATATTATATATTATAATTTATATATTATATTATATTATGTATTAGATGATATATTATATATATTACATATTATTATTTTTTCTAATATATATTATATCTTGTATTATTATTAAAAAATATAGATAGAGAAATGGAGATAGGGAGAGATAGGTAGAGAGAGTTAGGGAGGAAGGGAGGGGTGGGTGGAGAGAGGTGGGGTAGGAGAGGTAGGGTGGGAGGAATAGAGGGAGGGAGACGTGAGTAGGGAGAGAGGGATTGGTAAGGTGGGAGGGAGAGAGAGGTAAGGAGGGAGATAGGGATTGGTAGGGTGGGAGGGGGAGAGGGCAGTGGGATGGAGAAAGGAGGGGACAAAAAGAGGGAAGGAGGGAGATAGTGAGAGGTAGGATAGGAGGGAGATAGGGATTGGTAGGGTGGGAGGGTGAGAGAGAAGGAGATGGGGATTGGTAAGGTGTGAGGGAGAGAGAGAGGATGGATAGGTGGAGGGAGAGAAAGAGGTGAGGGAGATAGGGAGTGGTAGGGTGGGAGGAATAGAGAGAGAAGGAAGGAGGGAATTATAAGGTGGGAGGGTGAGAGAGGGAAGGAGGGAGATATGGATTGGTAGGGTGGGAGGAAGAGAGATAAGGGGATAGGGATTGGTAGGGTGGGAGGGAGAGAGAGGGGGAAGGAGATAGGGATTGGTATGATGAGAGGGAGAGAAATATTGAAGGAGAGAGATAGAGAGAGGTAGGATAGGAGGGAAAAATGGAGGGAAGGAGGGAGATACACATTCCTTCCCTCTTTTTGTCCCTACTACTCCCTATATCCCTCACACACATAACCTCTCTCCACCCACCCTCTCTCTTTCTGTCTTTCTCTCTCCTTCTTTCTTTCTCCCTCCTTCTGTCTTTCTCTCCCTGCCTCTATCCCTCCCACCCTACCACTCCCTTTCTCCCTCCTTCCCTCTTTATCTCCCTCCACCTATCCCTCTCTCCCTCCATCCAACCCTACCAATCCATATCTCCTTCTCTCTCTCTATTTCTCCCACCCTACCACTCCCTATATCCCTCCTTCCCTCTCTCACCCTCCCACCTCACCAATCCCTATCTCCTCTCTCTAACCCTCCCACCTTACTAATCCATATTTCCCTATTTCCTTCTCTCTCTTTCTCTCCCTCCCACCCTACCAATCCCTATCTCCTTCTCTCTCTATTACTCCCACCCTACCACTCCCTATTCTACCTCCTTCCCTCTTTATCTACCTCCACTTATCCCTCCTCTCTCTCTCCCTTCCACCCTACCAATCCATATCTCCTCTCTCTCCCACCCACCCTACCAATCCCTATCTCCTTCCTTCTCTCTCTCCCACCCTACCAATCTCTATCTCCTTCTCTCTCTCTCTCTCTCTCTCCCTCCTTGCCATCATACCAATCCTTATCTCACTCCTTCCCTCTCTCACCCCCCACCTTACCAATCCCTGTCTCCCTCCTTTATCCCACCCTACCACTCCTTATCTATCTCCCCCCCATATATCTCTCTCTCTCCCCCACCCTACCAATCCCTATCTCCTCTCTCTCACCCTCCCACCCTACCAATCCCTATCTGCCTCCCATCCTACCTCTTTCTATCTCGAGCTCCTCCCCTCCAGGGAAAACTTTAGTGGTGAATCTTTGCCAATTGGTGAATTCTAGGAATTGGCCAAGTCAAAATTGGAAAATTCTCGCTCCAAATAGGGTGTCCAAATCACCCAGATTTTACGAAGTATAGGTCCAATGCATGTCCATTTGCCAATGAGTTTTTTTATGAGGCATATTTAAGCAACAAATTTGCCATTTTCAAACTACGCTTTTCAATTGGACCGACTAATATTTTCACCTGGAATCCCGAAAGCATTTAGTAAAACACCTGCATATTCGCCAATACTATTAAAACAACATTATATCAGGACCCACTTCGCCAATTAAAATTTACAAATAGTTGCTTGTGAAGACCTATTTTTCCAATTAAAATTTATAAAAAGTTTCTCATGAGGACCTATTTCACCAATAACATAAAAAATAATTACATTTGAGGACACATTTCACCTTGAAAATTACAATGCATTGTTGTATAAGCACGCGAGATTCACCAAATTTTTATTATACCATTTAAAAATCCCACAAAATTCACCAAATATGGAATCATGGATTGATATAAATACAATTGAAAGTGTCATTTATTATTACACATTTTGTTTGGTTCTGAGGTTCTACTTCTCCATTTGGAAGTCAGCGAAAGCCAAAAACGTAGACTTAAAAGGTGAGTGATCATTTCTTCATAGTGTTATTAGTTATAATAATAAGTTTTCTTTATCTCTTTTCCATTCTTTCTTCAAAAAAGTGAACCTTAGAAGTTAGAACCAAACTCTGAAGTTTCAAAGTTTTTGAAACCTCCAACCCACTAAGTAGAAAGATGACCAAGAAAGACTTGCAACTCAACAAAGTGAAACATCAACCAAGTCGGGGAATCGCAGAGTTATGAAAATTTAGAACTCCACAACAAGGTTATATAACTTTGAAGAGTAGTGACTAAGTTTAGGAAAACCCAATTTTTTTATAATGTATTCCATGGTATTGAATTTGATATGTGATTTATTATTAATCCATTCCATGAACAAAAATAAATACAATCGAAAGTGTCATTTATTCGAAAGTCAGCCAAAGTTGAAAACATAGATGATATTGAGTAGATGATTTGTATAATAATAAGTTTTCTTTATCTTATCTCTTTTCCATTCTTGCTTCATTCTTAAAGATGATATTGACTAGGTAATGGGATCTATATTATTATTCTTTGTCCTTAAACAAGAAGACATTTTTTTCCAGTTTTCATTCAAATTATGTGAGAGATGAATATGTCGAGCGAATTAGAGATTAATAGGTTGAGCAACTTGAGAAACAAGGGTAAGGCTCCTATTTCTCCTCAAGGTGGTGAGGAAACTCCTACTGCTTAGAATCTTTTTGCTCCTCAGGGTGGTAAGGCTCTTGCCGCTCCTTAGGGTGGTAAGGCTCCTACTGCTCCTCAGGGTAGTGAATAGACTCCTGCTGCTTCTTACACTCCTTTTACTCCTCATGGTGGTAAGGCTCCTGTTTCTCCTCAGGGTGGTGAAGAGACTCCTATCGCTTCTTAGACTCCTTCCACTCCTCAGGGTGGTAAGGCTCTTGTCACTCATCAGACTCCTGCTACTCCTTAGGCTACTCAGGCTGGTGAAGAGACTCTTGTTGCTCCTCATGGTGGTGAAGAGACTGGGAGGCCATCAAAACACCTAAAACTTAGACCTACCATATAGTATTACTTTTCAATTTCCAAATCTTGTGATCCATTAGGTCAAGATCAAGATGGAGCTACGCCATCAACTGTTCCACCAAATATTGGTAGCATTCCCAATACCTCACCACCACCAAAAGGTCAAGTTGAGATTGTGATTGATTTAAATTAAAATGTATCAAATCAGGATAGAAATACCACATAAGATGTTCCAAGTGATACCTTGGGTCTGGTTAGCCAAAATGAGATAATTGACTTGGATGAGGATGATGATGTTGGTAGCAAGAAAAGGAAAAATAAACCAAAAAGGGGGCATGAGTGGGAAATGAAAAGGAGTTTTCAACTTGGTTGGTTGTCAAAATACCCATTCATGGTACCAGTGGGGATTGGCAATGCAAACGATATTGAAAAGGCAACATTGGCCAAATGTAATATTTGTAGTTGGAAATGTGGAAGAGCCAAGACGTTGTAGCTAAAGATTAACACTATAGAAAAGCATATCGGTAAAGTTTATGAAAAAAAATCATAGACGGAAAGGAAGAATCAGTTGTACGATGGAAATCAAAGGAAGAATGTCTTCATGTTAAGTATGCCATGGATTATGAAGAGCATGAAAAAAGAATGTCGAACATTACTGCATTCAAAGGTACACTTGAGGCTCAATTTGGAAAAGAAATGGAAGGAGAAAATCTGTCAAAAACTATTCAAATGAGTGTTGTTTTTCATATTTTGTCTAGAGGGTGTCCTATGAAAAACTACCCAAAATATTCTGGTTTATTATCTTATTTGAATGTTCCTCACTATCCCTTGTCACATTGGTCAGTAGATGGTGGATGGGATTGGGAAAATTTTCTTGTTGCAGTGGAAAAGGAAGATTTAAAGGATAAAGTAAAAGAGTCAAATTTCATTGCATTATCTTTAGATGAAGTTACTGTGGTAGACAATACTTCTTGGGTTTGTATGCATTTGTATATTGTACAACAACATGTTCACCAAGCTCATCTTCTCTGTGTTCATAAAATGAAGAAAAAATCAACAACGCAAAATATATTTGAACTAGTCAAAAAATATTTGAATGAAATTGTAGGTATGGATGAGTTGACAATTGCAAAAAAGTTGGTGTGTGTAGGAGTTGATGGAGCTACAATGATGCAATGTCAAAGGACCGGTGTTTGCACAAAGTTACAAACTACTTGTGCACCATACATGCTTGACATTCATTGCGTGGCCCACAAAATGAATTTAGCATTCAAAATTGTTAGCAAGTTTCCTACAGTATCAAAGTCAAAAATCTAGTCCACGAGATCCACACATACTTCTGCTGAAGTCCTAAATGTTTCACAAAATTTCAAAATTTTGCTGAGGGAATAACACCAGGAAACAAGCTTCTCAAGGATGTCGATACCAAATGGATCTCCCTACATGGACCAATGCAACAAGTTCTTTTAGAATATCAGTCTTTGATTGGAGTGATGTACGAGCATTACAACATAGTAGACAAAGCTCTTGACCTCTTATATAGGTTAAGCGATATAGAGACACTCTTGACTTTAACTAGTCTTCTCCCCATTTTGGATGTGATGAACGAGTTTGTGAAGAAATCCCAAGATAGAACTATGTATATTAATGAATATGCCAATCTACGTAAACTTACATGCTTGGCCCTTGATCATCTATATCTAGATTTAACACAAGATGACCCAAATTATTTCATGTGGCAGAAAATTACTGATTTGAATGATCTTGATAAGTACTTATAGTTTAATGCAAGCAGGAAATTATGCATATGTGTACGTGGATATGAGATACAAATGTACCAATGTAAGACAACCAGACGCTCTAGCAGAGAAGTAGGTGTTAACCGGGAAGATTTTCAAGGCATTGTTAAATCCGTTGGTGATAATTTGAAGGAAATTGAAAAATCTCTTTCCTTAGAGATTCATGAAATATTCCCTCGACATGAAATACTTGAATCCATGAGTATTGTGTATCCTCAATTTTGGGAAAATCGAGATATCCCCACATTTTTTCATGCTCCGGTAAAAATCTTGATCAAACAATTTTTGAAAACTGTAACATACAATGAGAAGAAAATATAAGGAATTTTAGATGAAGCTAAGCTTAGAAAAAAATGTGGGAGTTTTGCAACAACTATGAGGGACCACTATAAATCCATTGGCAAGGACAAGGCCTTTGAATCGAGATCAATAAAAAAGCTTTGGACAAGCTTAGGTCAGAGTGAAATATTGCGTGGTTCGATATCAAAATATTTCGAACTTGCTAATTTATGTCAAACAATGATATTGGGGTCGATGGAGGATGAGATATTTTTCAGTACTTTGGGGTTTTTGAAATCAAAGTTAAGAAACAAACTAGACAAGAATTTGGAAAATTGCTTGAGGATGAAAGGAATTGCATATAATGTCATAAATTTTCCTTTTGAAAGGGCACTCGTAATCTAGAGGTCCACATGTGAAAGAAGAGGGGTCGAGTTGTGCAACACTACAATTCCAAAGGCTGGTACTAGTGGCACTGATAGTGGCAATGGGACCCAAACAACTGACATTGACAAAAATGACACAATGAATGTTGAATTTGAGACACAGTCCAAAGAAAATGAAGAGAAGACTTGGAATCAAATTCAAGATGACTCTTTTACTTTATCTGATGATGAACTTCAGATTGAGGACCCCCAGTCCATTTGGGAAATGGAAGAGATTCAAGAGAATTAGCATCTTTTAGGTATTTATATTGCACTTCATGGATCCCAAGATCAAATTCCATTATTCCATATTGTAGTTGATGATATTTTATATTGTATTCAATGAAATTGTGAATCATTGCACTTCATGATATTTTATTTTATATTGCACTTCATGAATCATATTCCAAAGTCAATCTGTAGTTGATGATATTTTATGTTGTATTCCATGAAATTGTGATATTTTATATTTTATATTTTACATTAGCTCATACATAACATGCTTTTGGAAATTCTTGAAAAGAAAACTCAAGTTTAGTCCGTACATAGCATTCAGTGAGATGTCAGATAATGGTGCCTTTGAAAGGCAAGATAAGTCCATAATGTTGCGTGGTCACTGAAACTTGGAACCTTAGAACCAAAGTCTGAAGTTTCAAAGTTTTCCAAACCTTCGACCCATCGACTAGAAAGATGACCAAGAAACACTTGCAACTCAAAAAAGTGAACCATTAACCATGTCGAGAAATAGGGGAGTTATGAAAATTTTGAGCTCCGCAACAAGGTTATAAAACTCTGAGGGCTAGCGACTAAGGTTAGGAAAAGCACCAAAACCGCTCTCTTCACCAAAACTTAGTAGCAATGAAACTAACCAAAAATCCATCATTCCAATTCCAATAATAGATAATCCATGACATGAATTCATATAAATGTTTAGTGGATATGCTAAGTAGTCATGGAGATTGAGTATTGATGAGTGAATTGTAATGCAATTTCACTAAGATTATGGATGCCTAAAATTAAAATCACCTTATAGTTCATATTTTAATTGTGTTAAAAGTAAAACTTGAGCATGTGCTCAATGATTCATCACTCAACTCAATGCTTATTAGATTAATAACATATTAACAATAGTATTAGTAGCATATACAACAATGAACATAATAACAAGTGTATCTATAAGTTGAAACCACTACCAGAATTTTTCTTCAAATGATATAATAAATAATACAAATAATTGAACATCAGCACATTACTAAAGTCTGAATTTGAGATTTTAAATTGATTATCAATGTATCACATGAAGGAATACATAGAGACATTGGCAATGCAAAATCTTGCTCAAAGACAACTCTACACAGAGCTAAGTTGGAACTTGCAAACTCATATTATCAAAAGTTAAATCACTGCAACACCTTTTCTAGCAACTTCCACTCTTCAGGTGTTGGAATTGTCATTTGTTCTAACTGATGCTATTTGACTTGAAGATTTGTTAACAATTCATGATTCAAATTGGAACCTGTCTTGGATTATTCAGTCAATTTTACATTCAAGGTTAGCAATGGTTTGATGGAACGAAATAGGTCACCACATCTGGGTTTTGAGGAAACTAGTCCAAATCAATCTTCCTTGCATCCTTCATCTTCTTTCTGAAATCATTCCATCCAACAAATCACTCATTTGTGTCAAAAGCATTTGGTAAACCAAGATTTATGAAGTTCCTTAACTTTTCATCCACCTTCTTCATCTTGTCTGCAGCCAAATGCGAATATTTCTCTGTTTCATGCATTCTCAAACACTTTTCAATGACAGATGACAATGTCATTGATGTAGCAAGCTGATTAGTAATCCCTTTTGATTTCAAAACATTGTCACTAGCTTTGTAAACCATTTGTTGAATTTGTTTTTCTAATTTCTCTTCTGCCAGCACATTTTTGTTCTCTATTAAATATTTGTTGAGCTTCTTATGATGTTGGTTGATAGCATCAATCAATTGAAACATGTCACACAAATGATCAATCCCCTGCATTATTTCATCCCAAATCTTTTGTTTCATATGCCTCATTGTTTCTCTACAAAATGAAGATAACTTATTTTGACAAGACTTAATTTCATTTTTTGCTTCCATCAGCTTTGCCTCCAATCTTTAATTTCTTTTTCTCTCCAATTTTTGTTCCCACTATGCATTTCCATTTGCAATGCTTAGTCTTAATTTTTCTGAAGTGGATTTTCCCTCATCATATTTCTTGTTGCTCTCATCTAGCCTTTGTTTCAGTTCATTCACTCCAGTCTAAATCTCATTTTGCTTATCCTCTTTGCTTGTTAATTTGTAGAGGAAGATTTTTTAATTCTTTTTTCTAATTCATTGATCTTGTTAGCTGCTGCTTTCCTCTTTGCTTTCTCATTTGCTAGGTCTGCCTGTAACTTTTCAATTTGAGTCTACAAATTTTTCTCTCTATCTTGCTTCAGCAATGATGTGTACACCAATTCATTATTCTTCTTTGATACATTAATCTTTTTAGTATTTCTGAGTCTAGAAAAATCCAATTGAAAATTGTTCACCTAGAATTCAGATGGAGCCATCTGATTTGCTGGTCTGTTTTGAACTGTGGGAACAAGAAATGTGTACTCCATGATTTCTTTACTTGTGTCAAATGTGGGTAATACCATGGTTGTTGTAGGCTTTGAAGTTAGAGCAGACACACTCTCCATTAGTTGCTTCTTTTCTTTTTTATTCAATTTTGATTTCTTTTTAAACTCTTCAATGTAATCAAAACCCGGGGATGCAGGAACAATAGAATGCTTGAATGGTGAAGGAATAGGAGTACTTGTAGTTGCTAATGATGTCACATCCATACTAACTGGCATTGGGGGAGTGTCTGGAAATAACTCCTTTGTGGTGGATCCACTGGTAGTGTGACTTGGAGTTGGACTTGTCAAAATCCTTTGCCTCTTTTGTATGCCTTGATCACTTAGTGTTTCTGTGGTATATTGTGTTGTCCTCTTGTGTGTAATTTGCTGTTGTAGCACATGTTGACCACTACTAGTACTACTACCCATACCATCGCCACCAGAGGAAGTGCCTATTGCACTAAGCCCTCCACCATGGCATGTCCTAGTTGTGATTGTGTCTGACCATGAGGATGAGGATTTGAACTTGAAGCTTTAACAAATTGACCTATATACCCTAGGTCTACTTTTTCACCTCCAAACCCAAGGCTAGATTTATCAACTAGTTTTCTATGCTCTACATCTATTACCATCCAAGGGCCTTGTGTTTGGGACCCCAAAGGACCACCTTCATAACCCATTTTTTTAGCTATGGCTACTCATGTAGTAAATGCTTCTTTTGTGGCCTCACTTAAACCAAGTTTGAAATTGACATGGCTTTCTTCTTGCCTATCATTATCACTTTCTTCATCTTCTTGTTCATTCAGATGCTCTATATTCCATAATTTGCTAAAATCAAGATCTTCTTCATTATCTCCATACTCTGTAAGAGCTCTTGGATCACCTAGGTCCTTCCTCATAGACCAAAAGGCAGTAATTTTTGATCATGACAATTTTTTTTTCTAACTTCCTTCTCTAGAGAATCTAGCATTTTTACTCTACTAGATGGTTTATGACTTTTTTCATAAAATTGTTGTACCTCCTAATTGTCTTTCGATGCAATGCCATAATTTCTGCTAACAATTGTTCAAAAGAAATACCATTCTCAGCAATACTTTTCTCCATTGCTACTTTGACCTCATCCCAAGAATCCTTTTTTCTCAAATTTTCAAGCAAGGGTTTACTTTGATGTTGAATTCTACTTCCAACATTCTTATTGAGCACAATCATTGATTTAATGGTGTCACATGGATCATACTGCCAGTGACAGATAGCATCAAAATCAAAAAATTTCAAAAGATCATGTGCCAATCTAAATGCTTTTCTCTTGAATGTCATCCCTCCACATGAAAAAGGTAAAGAAGGAAGTAAGGTCTTGTTCCCCTGACTAGTAAAGTGTCTTTCATCAGTACTTTGCATCTTCCTTACATATTCCAAAGAAAAAACCCTTTTTGTCACATGCATTGGAAGTTTTTATAGCCGTACTTTCGATCCATAAAATCTTAGCACAATATATTCTTCCAATAAGTACCAATCAACGAATTGTATTTCTTTTCCTAGTTGAATGCAATTTCTACATGACATAGGCAATCTAGGCATTGGATATTTGTAATTGCTTGATGCAATGGAGCCAAAAAGTAGTCTACAAAATGACTGTAGTTCCTTCGAGAATCATGCAACCTTATAACAGTGGTCCATTCATATACTGGAGCCATTTTCTTTTGCTTAGGATTACTATTACCATAGGGCTGAATCTGAAGCTTGTTGGTTTGAAACATTCCTCTAAATTTGAATAGAAAAAGATAGCACAAGTAGGTTGCGAACATAAATGTCTTGGTGGAACCTCCTTTAATCATTAAAAATTGTTTATGCATGGATTCTACAATGTGTGATAAAATTATATTTGGCATGTGGAACACCATAATGGATATTATACACCATTTCAAGGAGGCATGCACCCACTTCCAAATTGCTATCCAGTTCGAGGAAAAATGCTAGCATGGAAATAGTATCTTGAACCCATGGTTTAAAAATATCCAATTCATAAGGAGGCTTATGATCACCTTTCAATTTGTTTCTATCCTGAACTATTCTATTTAAGAAAGAATTTTTCTCCATTTCATCCACTACTTCATAATCACTAGAAAGCTTTTCTAGGTCAATGTGGACATTTCCAAATTCTTCGGCTGTAAACCCCAAGGCGAACACTTTTCTAAGTTCTTCTGCATTAATGGCTAACAATTCTTCTTTGCTATCTTTATTAACAATTGCTCTTTTGTTATCATCATAATTTAGGGCACATACCATGATAAATTCTGGGCAAGGGAAAACCTCATGTAACATCATGCGCTCTAATCCAGTTACCCATGGTGCATCGATACTATTAACTAGCATTTTCTTTGCAGCCTTATTCTCAGATGAAAATCTAAGTTTTGAGGTACGCCTACCATAGGTTTCAGGATCATAAATATCATGGTATTCATCATTAAAACCTGGGGTTTCAAGTAATTTTGCATAATGTATTTTTTTTATCCAACATTGCTCTAGTGGTATTGGTGGCAGACATGTTGATACAATAAAAAATATGAAATTTGTGAATTCCCTATTAGTCTTTAATTTTTCTTAATTCTTAAGCCTCTTAACCCTAAACCTAAGCTTCAAAGTTTGACAAAATAATATTTTAAGAAACGCCAACTTCAAGCGATGAAACATAGCCACATGAATTCTTTAACTTACCTGGATTTTGAATTTTGATTCTTGAAGTCGAAACTACGTTGAAGCTTGAAATTGGGTTATTGGAATGGATTTTTTGGAAGTGGAACTATGGAACCCAAAACAGGGTGGTGCACTGCAATGAGCAAACTGAATGACACTGAAACGTCCACTCGCTACTTACGGACTACACAATACACAATTAGGTAGTAAAATGTACATGGCTGACAAAATATAAAATAAGCCATTAAAAATAATAATTTACTCCTGCATTAACAACAAATTCTAAACCATTGATCTCTGTTAATCTAATGGTTATAGGGTGATTCCAGAGGTTTAAGTTCGCAAGCGTTAACACTGTGCATTTCATTCCAGAATGCAACTACAACCATACATCAAATGTTCATCGAACGGTTGAGTAATTTATGATATAAGTAATAAACATAAAACATGTGTTTTAAATTTTCTTTAAAGTTTAATGTTCTAGGATTGACATCAAGGCCAAGGGGCCAAAAACTTAACATTTCAAAGGACTTAATAAAATGAATTACAATGTCACATTAATAGCACATTGAACAACCATTAATAGCACTTAACTTGCAAAGGAATTAATAAAATGAATTACAATGTCACATTAATAGCACAACCATTTATTTTATTACAACTGAATTACAATGTCACATTATTACATAGTACAAATACAAATGTAAGCACAAGCGCCAAGCTTCTACTGGACCACTGGTGAAAAGTTGAAAACGTAAATGTGATACATGTATCTTTGAAAATAAATGGAACTTGCTGGGTCAACCATAAGCTCTGAAAATAAACACATGGGACTTGTTGAGTCAGCCATACCCTTGTCGCTCTGAAAATAAATGCATGGGGAAAGGCATCCAAATTAAACTGGGGAAATGGGAGCCATGAAGATACAAAATGTACTTAGCCCCTTTCAGAACTAGACTAATGCAGAAGATGAGGGATTGTAAAATTGCTCCCATGCAAAAAATGAGCACTAAAAATAAATGCATGTGGCTTACCTGGTAGGCCATGGTGTCTAAAAATAAATGCAAGGAACTCGCTGGGCCAACCATGCTGGGGAAATGGGAGCTATGAAGATACAAAATGTGAGTATCCCCTTTGAGAACCAAAGTCATGTAGACGATGAGGGGTAGTAAAACTGCTCCCATCTTCTACTTGCAGCCTCCATGCATTGGGATAGCACTTATGTCCATCAGAGCTCCTCATCCTGGTTCAAAACCTGTTTGAGAAGTCAGGTGAACCAAATCAACTTCTTTCCAATTCCTCCCATTTTGAACTTGAAGGAAATTGGTCTTTTACTCTGTAACTACATAATTGGAGGTAGGAGAATTTAGAGCATCCCCAATACTACCGTATCATCTTCTTCCTGAATCCTTATTAAGTTATTAACCCTACAAAATGAAAACCCTTATGACAATTAAATGAATGATTTTAGTTGTGCTCACTATCCTTATTTATGGGCCAAAAGTGCTGCCAAAAGTGCCACTGCCGGCTTGGTACCTTGTACACCTCACATGTTTCACGTGTGAGCTTTGAGGTTGTGTATAATTACTATTGACTACTTAGTAATAATTATGATTCGCGCAACCACAAACCAAAAATACAACTTGATTAGTACCTCAAGCTGGCTATATGCAAAGTTGCAAACTATAGCTCAATTTGACAAGTTGTCAATTGTCAAAATCGACAGTGCCATGCAAGCAGTCGATTGTCAAAATCACTCGATTATTGACATCATCATCTACTATTCTATAGTACATCGTGCAGTTTTCAATATAAAGGTATCCAATCAATCACTTTGGTTATTCATATGGTATTAATTTGCATCGCTACCCAGTACCACAACCAAATTGAGAATTTTAATAGAATAAATGAAAGGTAGAGTACTTCAATGCATTGAAAAGAGAGAATTAAATGTATCATTTTACCTTAATGATTATCAATGTCCTAGCTAATAAGTCACAATAAATTTCACTCACTTATGATCAAAACTATATGTTGATTTCTGAAACCAATCATTAATAAAATCTCAACCATTGAATTTTGAAAATCTAATGGTTCTACTGTTATTCCAGAGGTTTCAGTTCGCAAGTCTAGTACTTCAAGGATTTACTTCCGAAATGCATCTGTAGCCGTCCATCAAAAATTTATTGAATGGTCCCTCTTTTAAAACAAACTTTATGCACGTGCATAATTTTAAATGGGGACATCGCTAGGTTGATGAGACTCGATCGTCAGGATTAAAGAGTTAAGATTTAAGGCTTTTTCATAAAATATTTTGATTTGACTTAGGCAATATTAAATGGTAAACAAGAGCAGGATGACTGATAGACCTAAATAATTAATAAAAATTCAACCATTGATTTATGAAAATCTAATGGTTCTAGTGTACTTCTAGAGATTTCAATTCGCATATCTAGTGCTTGAAAGATATACTTCCGGAATGCAACTACAACCGTCCATCGAAAATTCATCGAATGGTCATGGTCCATAATGTCATGTGGTTGCTGAAACTTGGAACCTTAGAACCAAAGTCTGAAGTTTCAAAGTTTTTGAAACCTCTGACCCATCGACTACAAAGATGACCAAGAAAGACTTGCAACTAAGGTTAGGAAAATTTGCACTGACACTTCGCCACTGCATTTTTTTTTAGTTTGATATTATGTTTAAATCGCCAATGTTTTTTTCTTAATCATTTGAAAATAGGTTTAATTCGCCAATGAATTTTATTTTTAGTTTGAAAAAAAGTTTTAATCACCAACAAAAATCTTTTTTCTGGTTTTAAAACAGGTTTAATTTTCCAATCAAAATATTTTATTGGTTTTGAAAATAGATTTTAATCGCCAATGGAAAAATTTTAGTGGTTTTAAAAAAATTGCATTTCGCCAGGATTTTCCACAGACTTCTAGCGATTAGAAAAGATTCACCAATGGACATTATTTTTTTTTCACGAAAACCAAAATTTTTTGCCACTATAATTAATATTTTTATCAGGAAGTATACAAGATTCGCTAGGATTTTACACCTTCACCAAGGGGGGGTTACTTAAAGTTTTCCCTGCTCCCCTCCTTTTGTCCCTCTCTTCCTCCCTCCAACACCACCAACCCCTATCTCCCTCCTTCCCTCTTTCTCTCCCTCCCTCTATTCCTCCCACCCTACCTCTCCTACCCCACCTCTCTCCACCTATCCCTCCCTTCCTAACTCTCTCTAGAACCTATCTCCATTTCTCTGTCTAGATTTTTTAATAATAATATAATATATAATATATATTAGAATACATTAATATATAAATATAATATATATTATAAAAATTAATAATATGCAATATATATACAATATATCATATAATACATAATATATAATATAATATATAGGTTGTAATATATAATAGATTTTTTAAGTTTGATATAACAAATATCCGTTTTGTGTAGCATGGGTACCCGTGTTGTTTTCTATATTTCTAGAGATATGGTGGGTGTGTTTCAAGCTCCACACAATGGATATATGTTATTAACAACATGTGTACCAAATTCATTCTATGCAATTTTTTTTTTCCGTATAAAGTTTTCTTTCTATATTAAAATTAATATATTAACTTATTATAGATAATATTATATTATTTATATAATATTATAATATTTATATTAATATATTATATGAATAAATTAAATTATATATTATAGTATATATTATAGATACTATATATACTAATATTAAATATATATAAATATTTATATTAATACTAATATTATAACATCTTAAATTTTAATATATACTAATTTTTATATATTAATATTTCTGCTTTTAATAAATGGATATTTATTTCTATCAGATATCCAATAGTATGGATATCCGTTTTTCTTAGGTATTGCTTCAGTATTTGGCTTGGGGGTGACCAACTTGAAAATTCAACATCCCCAACGTGTTTACAGGGGTTGTAAGAGTTTTTCGAACTTCACCTTTCGTGCTGATGGCTTTTTTTCATCTGATTTTGATGAAACAAAAAGGGTTTGTTCAAAAAATTGACAACATTCTACCAATATATGATATACTTTGTTTTGAATTTAATAGGTAATTATTGTTGATTTTCTACATGAACTATGTGTGAAGTCTTGATTGATAGGCTGAAAAACATCTATAAATTTTAAATGGTTAAACATTTTTTGAATATGAAAGATGTGTCACACACTGTGCTTCACAAATTATAGTTGTTAAAAAAATCAATTTCATAATTTTTTGGCCAAGTTAGGGTGGTTGGAAAAATGGTTTTTAATACTTTTAAAAATTCCTACTAGAAAATTCATAACTAATTATTTACTTACAAAAAAATTGCAAAAAAATATGCATCACATCTGGACATGTGTCCTCTACTTATATTAAAAGATTGGGAAAAAGTATTTATTTTTTCTTCCCATTAGGGTGGTCGGACAAACACCTTTTCATTAAGGTTATCAGATAGTGGAAAAATAAAATTTGAAGAGTTTTAAATATAAATAAATAAAATTGTAGTAATTTTAATAAAATTATGGTACTTTTTTCGAAGAAGTTTTAAAACGCGTTCTCTAAAAGATTTTCCTATTTCAAAAAAATAGGCCAAAGAATGTGATTCAAAATACTAATGCTAAAATTACCTACAAACTTTCTCATCAGTTTCATGGATTAAAAGGATTATGCTTCTTAAAAAGAATTGTTTTCAATTTTTTCTCACATAATGTGAATTCAAAACAATAATTGTTACAATCTAGAGTTGTTGCATAAATATTCTGCTTTTGACTTTCAAATTTAAATCACTATCAATACCAAGAATTGATTTTTTTCCATTGCACTTTTTATAAGCTTTCGTGAAATCAAAATCACGACAGGTGGAATAATATTGAGAGAGGCTCAAGTTTGACATACCTTGTTTACATTTATAATAACTTTGCAAGCTTTTTTCATGTATTCTTTGTTCCTGTTCTGCTAAATACTTTCATGCAATCTCACTTTTTCTTGTCTTTTTGTTCCCCATCTCCTTCTTTGTAAAATACCACTTAACAATTTTTTTGAATCTTCTCCTCCAAAACTTGTATTGTAGAACAAAAATATCTTTCACAAATTTTCTATTTCTCTTCTCCAAAAATTGTCTTCTAAAACCTTAATATCCTTCACAATTCCTCTGAGTTTCTCTTACTTATATAATGATTTATATAATGATTTACAAAAAATACCCTATAATTTCAATCCTAAAATTAAAAACTGATTAACATGCATTTTAAAAAACTTAGAAAAAATAAGCTAAAACTAATCTTAATTGCTAATATTCAAAAAAATCCGAGAAGTGATTAACATGCATTGCATGCATTTGATAAATTTAGAAAAAAAAATAATCTAAAACTAAAATTAATTGCTAATAGTAGAAAAAAAATAAAAATTGATTAACATGTATTACATGCATTTTGAAAAATATAGAAAAAAACAAGTTAAAACTACACTTAACTATTAATATTAATATTAAAATCATTACATGCATTCAGAATAACTTAGAAAAAAAGAAGTTAAAACTGCACTTCACTCTAATATTAAAATCTGAAAAGAAATTATTAGGAAAAAAAAGGTTAAAACTACACTTAATTATTAATATTAATATTAAAATCATTACATGCATTCTCAAACTTAGAAAAATAAAATAAAACTACACTACACTTAACTGCACTTAACTACACTTAACTGCACTTAACTACACTTAACTTGTTAATATTAAAATCCGAAAAATCTATTAATATTCAAATCTAAAAAAAAGGAGAAAAAGCTAAAAAGTTGTTGATATAATGTGTTGCATGAAAAAAAAACCAAAAAATCGCTAATTTGGGGAAAATTTTAGTGGCTTTTTAGGGGTTCAGTGGCTTTTTAGGGGTTTTAATGAACCCCCCTTTTTTACTTTGCTTTTTTAATTATGAAATTAATGCATTTTTGACTTTCAAAACTTGATTTGGAGGTGCAAATGGAGTCAAATAGATGAATCAAGTTGGATAACTGTAGTCCTTGAAACAAGCTTCCTAACAACTATAAATTTGATATATTTTGCTTTTAATTTGTATTATATTTTTTAGTTTTACTAGACATAGGTTTTTCACCGAACATCAAGTTTGGTGAAAAACTATTGTGGAAAAGTAGTAAATTAGTGAATTTTTTTTGGAAAAATATGTATGCACCAATATTTATGTCCTCGTTCAAAATAAATAAATAAGAATTTCAATAAATTCAAAAAAAGTGATGTGATTGAAAGTGCACCTATGTCTAAATTGTAATTAATTTGACTTTAAAACTTAATTAAAAGAAAAATACTGAACAAAATATTATGTAACAAAATGGAAGCCCTAAATATCAGTGTTACCAACCTAAATTCAAAAGAATCATGAATAATTCAATCCTTTGTAGAAAAAAAGTGATGCGATTGAATGTACACATCACTTTTTAAAAATGTTGTTTACTATTAAAAACTAGTTATCAAAGGAGATGCAAAAAAAATTACAATTTTTATTATTTATTTAAAAAAAATAAAATTAGAATCTAAAGAGAAAATCTCACAAATCACTAGTTTGGATCATCTTCAAATTCCTAACAATTTACCTACTATAAGTGTCAGAAAGTGAAGATTTTGCTCAAAATGTTGCTTTTAGTGTCAAGTTTGGCTAAAAAGTGTAATCCACTATTGTGGGATCACCCTACTGCACTGGAATTTCAAAATTTCACCAAATAAACTTTACTTTTTTCCAAAAAAGGCTAGTAGCTTTATAACTACATTCAATTTTCTACAAATTCTTTTCTTACCTATTTTTCAAATTATGTTAATAACCTATTCAAATTTTTATGTCAAGTTGTCTAATTTATTTATTTATTTATTTTTTTCATAGTTTCTGAATTTTCATTGCCACTTAAGGGCCTAGTTTGGACCCCCATGATCTTGCATTGACCCAAGTATAAAAGAATTCTTGTTAAAAATCAAAATTTTCAAGATATTGAGAGAGAGATCTCTATTTAAAGCCATATGGCAGTCTAACTACAAATGATGGGCTCACATGCAATTCAACATGCTCTAGACATTGATGGGAGCCCTATCATTTGAAGTTGATCCATGAATCATTGTGGAGCTCACTTTCAAAGCACACTACTAGACAAAAAAAGAAATGATAGCAAAACGTCATTTCACTTTCATTTTTTTTTAATCCCTAATTCATACCTTCATTGAAAGGTCCCTTCGAATGAAGACAATTTTTTATTTTTTTATATGATGACTAGGCACCTTCAAATGAAGGTAACCTTTGTTCGGAGGTTTTATGTGCAACACCTTTGTTTGAAGGTACCTTCATTTGAAGAAAAACCTTCAAATTAAGGTATTTAAGATGTTTGAGCACCCAATACCATAAAAAATGTAGCATCCCACAAGTGGGACTTATTATTGTGGGTTCACCCATAGTCATTAGTATAGGTTGTGTCATACATACAAATCGAAGGTACAAGTAGATCATGTGATTCCTTCACAATAAATGTGTGCAAGATGGATCATATTAAGGGGAGCACTCAAGGGTAAAATATAACTAGAATCAATCACATAACTATTATTATTTTTAGAAGAAATGGGCAACATCTAATGATCACAATTGAATGAAGTAAGAAACTCCACTAAAGAAGGGAAAGTGGTGATCAAATCCATAAGTGAAGAAAATAAGCATGTGTGATGATATAATGCTTTCATTAAGAAAGTGATCCTATTTGTGTGATAGAATGCCATTAGTAAATCAAGAACAAAGAGACATGTCACATGTCACAAAATGAACAAACATGTCAAAATTAGTTAGGGAAGAATGAATAGATGTCAAGGTAAAAGTTTAGAACTTTATCACGTTTTTAGCCAACAATTAGTTTCATGAAAAGCTGTTTCACCCTAAACAATTTCAGACAAAATAATTTTGTTGAATACTACTTGGAACCTACATTGCATAAAGAGTTTGAAGCAAAATTCTTTCACTTGAAACTATTAAATAGTTAATATTATAATTTCAAAATATGAATAAGGTAGAATTTGCATAAAATTTTTTGACCAAAAAAAGAGAGAAAAGTGTTCTAGTTGAATTAATTTTTCTCAAACTTGTTAATGTGGCAACCTATGTGGCACTGTAACCCATTTTTTAAGAAAAATTCAACAAAATTTCAACTTCAACTCTAAATGTTTCCAACTAGTGGTACTTTCATTAAAAATTCAAAATATCTTTTAGTAGAGTTTAGAGTCTAAAATTCAAATATTTATTTTATTTGATATTTCAATTAATTTTATTATATATATTTTTTAAAATACTAAAGTAGTTATTATTGTTACCTATTTTTCACTACGAGCTCAAATAGGTAGAGCTGAATCGAATTCATCATTGATAGGTACAAATTTTTTCAAGTTTTGCTGCTAAAGTATTCATTGTTCATCATAAATATCATATTACATTTGAATTACAGTTTTATTGTGCGAGTATTTGAAACAAAAAATTGAAAATGTGAATAATAATGCTTTTTATTCATTTTGTAAAAACACTGAAATCTTGCACAAGCCGCGAGAGTAACTGAATTTGATTATGATAATCAAATAATGAATACAAAATTTAATGAAAGATACACTACTGAAGATAATGTAAACACAAAGAAGAGAAGCAATTCATCATTGCTTGTGATGATGAATCACTTTTGCTTAATGTCTTTAGTTGTCGCGTCTCCAAGCTGCAGCCTCGATTTCACACTCCATGAACCTGCAAGTTTGTAAAAGAATGATGTTAGAGATGTACTCTAAGCAATGATGAATTACATTCTACTTTATGCCTACGCTACCAACAGGAATGTAATTTACATTCAATCAGACATTCACCAGATGATTGAATTACAAAGGCTGATAATCAAGGAACACGAAACTCAATGATTATTTTTGCTAACTTGTTTGTATCAATGTGGAGGAACAGGTTCATTATGTTTGTGATCATCTTATAAGATATGTAGAGTAAAACGGGCTCCCACAAGGGTTGAGCCCGACATATCATAAGGTATTCTCTCATTGACATCATTATTTGAGAGTTATCAGGTATTTAATTACAGTCATCAAATGAAACTGTTGTAATAAAATTCATAAAGAAGTCTAACTCAACATGGTGAAAACAGATTGAGAAAACATCTTATTGCTCATAATTCAATAGAACAATCAAAGAAGCATGTCAAAAGAGCATTGATTGCATTTATCATCTCTTGTTTCAACTCTTCCTTTCATTTATATTCACATTTTGATGAGGCATTGAGCCCCTTTATACTGAAGGGAAAGCAGAGCATTCAACAATTCAATTGTTTCTTACAACTCCAAAGCACATACATAGTCTACAAAAGAATCAAGAGGAACAAATTAACTTCAACATCGTAATGAGGGAAACATTCCCATATTTTGCATTGCATTGCAAATCATCATCAAGAGTCCTCATCAAAAGAATCAAGGACATAACAAAGAAACAGATTAGTATTCAACAGAAAAGGAGCATTTTATAGAGAACAGTCATGGATAATACTACAGCTACAAAACTATAAAGTGAATAGGCATACATGTTTCAAGTGCCAAATGATAGCAAAAAAAGTAATAGTGAACATGAAAAAGGAGATTATCACAGTCATAAAGGTCATCAAGTTTCACAGTGAGCATTAAAGGATTATTCTTAATACTCAAGAAATTCAAAGTCATCAGACCACATAGAATAGTGAGAAGTCTACAGGACAACATGATGAGTGCAATAACTATAAAGGACAACCAACTATCAATTCAAATGTTTATCAAATGACAAGGATATTACAATCATATGAGCATAGAATAGTCATGATAGCAGCAATAAAAATATTATGAGCATGTACCCCTACAAAAAGCAATTCACAGAAGCTACATGTGAGCATTATAAACCTTGGTCAAAGTACAATATAGCATTCATGATAATGAGGGCTTCATACCAAGGAACATTCATGGATGAGACTACTAAGATCTCACTATAAAATGATAAGGTACAATCACATCATATAGTGATTTATGAATTTTCTGATGAACAAGATCTCAGTAAGAAAGGACAATAAGAAGTTTGGGACAAAGTGAGATAGCAGCAAAAATGGAGACATAAATCGTGATATTTACTTTATCAAGACATACAATTATTTCTTGGAATACAAGCTACAATGTACTAAAAATGAATATCTAATACATGTAGCTTTATTTTTAGAATTCAGATATTGTAAATAAAGAGTTAAGTGATGAGCATTTAGAAAACCCTTTCATTTTTACACTGTATTTGTATTCTACAGTTTTGGGTCGAGCCCACATAAGGGTTTTTTGAGAAAATATAGATTTGTCACTATCTTCAACATATCCACATTATTTTATGTTCAAAGATGTAGTTTATGATTGAAATACATAATGCACCTAAGGGTTTTTTGCAAATTTTCTCCAAATAAGAGATACCCATGTGAGGGTTTGTTTAGAAAACAAAAGAAGAGTGAAATGCCTTTCATAGGCTAAACTTATGCCACTGGAATAGAAATTATTAGAAGAATGAATACCATGAAATTTCTTTTAAGCTTTCTCTTGTCAAGTTACAGGCTAAGTCTACAGTCATGGCTCAAGCAGTATGGATAATATCAACAGAATAAGTGTATCAAAGAATGGAGGGCGTGGCCAGAAAGAGGCTGAAAATATATACAAAATGGGAGAAATTAGACTTACCAAAGCTACAATGGAATAAATCTTCTAGAAGTCCTTTCATAGCATATATTTACTAGTGCAAATCATGCTCTCATAAGGCGTCCATTGTGGCCATAGAACAAGAAGCCATTTACAAAAAAATGAAAAGAAGATGCATAAAAAATGTCTCATGATAATGGCCTAAAAGCCTCAAAAAAGCTATGCAATGGAGTCAAGGTACCTCCAAATTATAACTTAAGAACTTACCCTGTGAAGATCAGTAAGATTTAGCCCAGAAACAACAAGGTATGGTTGGATTTCGAGCTCCAAATCAAGCATTTTTTTTTAGAAACCCTACCTAGCAGTGGCAGCGCAATACTCAGTCTCTTCATCGAAGTCAAATGCAAAGTGATGATAATAATTTTTAGGGTTTGATGGTTTCTTTTGTCTATTTTCCCTAAGTCAAAATGGAGTTTTGATTATTGTCTTAAACATAATCATTTCAAATTATTATTGATGGTCGGCCTTTCCTATAATGAGTCTAATAAGAATGGTGGTCAACTATTATAATGTGCATGGTGGTCAATTTATTTTTAATGGTGAATGCATATTTAAAATATATGCTAAGTGTATGGTATGAAGCCGTGAGAAGGGAGTGAGACTTCCAATTTTGTCATTATTCCCTTTTTATTTGCATGAACCATAATGTAGGCTAATTAATTAAATGATAGACTATAAGTCATTTAATTAATTTAGCCATCTTTAAAATGCAAATAAGAAGACATCATGTGAAGTGAAGTTCATTATAGATCCATGCAAGATACAAGTAAAGCTAACTGAAGAATGAAATTTTTCATGCGAGTTATGAAATTTTTTGGCACATTTCTTCAGTTTCACACTAGGTTATTAACTGAAGATTAATCATGCACAATACATAGATGGAGTTCCAATTCTCATGGGCGGATTGACATAAACGAGGTGAATTTTTGCATGCTTGACTCACTGTTTTCAGATTTCCAGTTCAGTTCAAGCTTCTTTTCAGTTATATACATTGTAATTGTGAGTTTGAGACCGAGTTCACTCATTTTTGCATGAGTTTGAGCTCTTCTTTTGGAGATATTTTGATTTTCTTGGGATTTGCCTTGGAGTTATCATTTTCTCACTGAAA
This sequence comes from Sequoia sempervirens, assembly GCA_007258455.2. Taxonomy (NCBI): domain Eukaryota; kingdom Viridiplantae; phylum Streptophyta; class Pinopsida; order Cupressales; family Cupressaceae; genus Sequoia; species Sequoia sempervirens. The sequence continues at coordinate 1,024,955,654 of VDFB02281492.1, read as the reverse complement.
TTGACTTTCAGTTTCGTTTTCATGTACTTTGGAGTGCATTCTCATTGTATATATTGGAATTTTTTTATCTTTTTCCTCTAGTTCTTATTTTTTAGCCTTTGCACTCTGCAAAGTGAATTATCATGTAACTCAACTTTTATATTTAGATTAATACATCAACAGGTTTACAGGTTCAAATTGTGTTATTTAGCAGAAGATTCTTTTATTTTCTAACATTTTCAAAGTTTTTCCTTCAAGATTTCAGTCATCATTATTGTGTAGGATTTGATTGAGGGATTATTGTGTTTTCAGTTTTGAAACCTTTGATTTTTTGTCTCCTTCATAAGTATCTATATGTAGTTTAGTTTAAATTCACTAGTTATACACTGTGCATGTATCGATTAATCAGTTTAGTCATGAAAACAATGTTTTCCCTCAAGATTGCATTAAATCAAAGCCTCTGTTTAGAGCATTCAAGTGATTAGATTATCATATCAGATTGTGCAAATTGAAGTACTGAGAAGTTTATTGTGAATCATAATTGCAAATCTTTGTCAATTAGGTGCATCACCACTAGTTTATAGTTTTGCATGCATTCATCATACATTTCTATCCCTTTTCCAGCAAGTTACCAGTTATTAATTTAAGAATCATATAGGAAGCCAACCTAGAATCTAGAGGTTCAATCTCATTATAGGTCACCCACAACCTGATTTTGATCCAGTGTTTCAACAGATTGTTGAATTTAATCATTCAAGTGTTCGGGTGCACTCTGTTTGACAACAATTTTTGGCACGTTGGGTGGGACTCTGAATCACTTTTTAGAGTAAGAATTTTACAGTTCAAGCTGCTATTTTTGGTATATAAAACAGTATTTCAGCCTTTCAGAGGATTATTTTCATATACCTAGCGACTCCGTTCTCTGTTTCTAGCAGATCAAGTGCAAATAGCTTATGAGAAATATTCAGACAAGAAGTTCTTCTCCATTTGAATATTTGCAACTGTCTTTTCCAAAGAGAAGAGGAAGGACAACCAAGTGAACCCCTGGTAAGCCTTCAAGAAAGCAATCAGTTTCTCCAGTTCTAAGAGCAAAACCATTAGCTTACACATCAAGAAGAAGAGGTAGATCGTTAGCAAGGCAACCAAGTTCATTTTCAGCTTCGCCAAGTTATAGAGTACCGGTTTCACCTGTATTGATTGTACAAGTTGTAAATATCATAATATTAGTAGCTCTGATAGATAGAGCGTATGATTTTGTTCCATTTAATGGGGGCATCCCATTGGATCTGGCTCAACATGATGATATACTAGTTGTAGCACTCAGAAGTCTTCCCTTTTTTACTAGTGAAGATTAGACTACGCCCATTGAGCATATTAGAGATGTAGCTTCACTATGTGGAGCTCACCATGTGATTCAGGAGAATGTAGCTTTGAGGTTGTTAGCAGTGTCATTCAAGGGGAAAGCACTTTAGTGGTCTCATGGCTTACTAGTCAATACCATCGCGACATGGGATGATTTAGGAGACAAGCTGACCAAACAATTTTCTAACAAGTCCGATCATTTATCTCTAGTTGAACAGATGACAACTATAAAGAGAGCACCACAAGAACAAATGATGGACTTTAACTTCAGATTTCAAAGGAAATGGGATTGAATTCGAGTAATAGTAAGGCCAACTCCTGACCACGCTTTTTTGTATTACCTTATATCTTTGAATAGTGATATTGCCTTAATGACAATCAATGGGTGGGTTAACATTACTAGCAACATATGACATCGCTATTAGAGCTAAAAACAACCTTATACAAGCTAGTAAAATTGCCCCAAGACCCCCTATGTCGATTTTCCCAGAGGTACAACCATATATGCCCATTCAAGTACCTCCTATAGCCACTATACTTGTTGTTTTAGCCTTAGGATTCCAAACAACAACATAAAATAATGTTGTTCCAGCAAATTCTGACTTGCAAGGACTTAAAGATACTCAACAATAGCTAATAAATGACCAACAACAAATGGCCAAGTTACTACAAACTGTGAGTAACAACTTGGTAAGCCTTAAAAACTAGCAAGGTCAGAATTTCAGACCTAATCAGTCATCATTTCAAGCAAACAAACCTGCTTATCAAGCTGATTACAAGGGACAGAGGAGGAATTTCAACTTTAGGCCTAATCAGCGATTTAATCCAGCTGCTGCTAGCTCTTCAAAAGAGATGATGCCAATAAAGAACAATTTAGCACAGGATTACGTGTGGTGCTATCCCTTTAATCAACCTCATAATCATGCTACTTGCATGAATGAGGTGATTAATCAAGGCCTTATGGTGCAAAGTAGTTATGCTACTTCTGAAAAGACAACTAAGGAGGACAATAATCAACAAGATGATCAAACACAGTAGAGTGACCTTGACGTTGCCATGATGAACTAGCAAGGAAGTGAATTTTGCGGAGTTAATCACATGCAAAGTCAAAATTAGTCAGCCACTTCCATTGCAGCCAATGCAAGGGCCAAGAAAAGAGCATTTGATCTAAGACAACAAGTTATTCCTGATAAACAATATGAAGAAAAAGACAAACATCCTGCTATTCAGCAGAAAAATCAAAATTTTACAGCCCAACAGGGGCAGGTTTAGCCTTCTCCAGCTCAGAATGTTTAGATTTGACCAAGACAGTAGGTTGGACCATCAAAGGAGTAGCCTAAAGTTTAGTTCTAGCCTAAAGCAGCACAAACATGCGCTGCTGTTCAAAAGGTACAACCAAATGATAGTGGTTCTTTCAATATTGTTGAACATATGAAAAAGGCAACTGTTAGTATTACTATGTTGGATGCATTATGCCTGCGTAGGAAAAAAGAAAGTTTGCAGGAGGCTTTGGCTAAGATATCAATTTCTAATGAAATAAATAAAGAATAGCCAATATTTCTTACAAACAATTCAGATCAAAAGTAGTTGTAGCTAGCTAAAGAGGTAAAGCCACCACCTTTTTATGTTAGTTTGATAATTGGTGATAACATAGTGCATAATTGCATGATTGATAGTGGAGAAAGTAACTCAATTATGCCTAAACAATTGGTAGATAAGTTAGGAATTGAGTATGAACCATTGTCAAAAGGGGTAGTTCAGTTGGATGGTACAGCTGTAAAGTATGTAGGAGTTATTAAAAATTTTCCTCTTACATTACATGCCTATCCTAACTTTCAAATTTCACAGGAAATATATATCATTGATCTCCCACCTTATTTTTCCATTTGCCTATCTAGAGATTTCACCGCAAAATTAGGTGGTTATTTGTCATTAGACTGGTCACACATGTTTTTCAGAACCAAATATGGTACTAGAGTCACAATTAAGTCAGAATCACAAGCTAAAGACCATATTGAGCCTTATGTTCCAAATCCCATAAATATAAACCTAGCTTTCCATGATCAGGAGGATCAATCCATGACCCTCAACCCCACTGTACCTATAGAAGGCATACCTGACATAAATCTAGATGAGTGGGCAGCTGAGAATCATGAGGTTGATCCATTCAATCTCATAGACGAAGTAGGTTTGGGCATTTATATGATTTAGGAGCCCAATGTAACTATTCCAAATTTGGTCAAGGAAGTTTGTACGAAGGAAGTACAATAGATTGATTAGCTTTGGAAGCTATATTTTGATGGATCCAAAAGTAAAATTGGTGCTAGTGGAGGAGCTGTTTTAATTTCGCTTGAAGGAGACAAGTATTATTCAACTTTTAGATTTGCTTTCAGCTGTTCTAATAATGTTGCTAAGTATGAAGCATTAATACATGGCTTAGAATGGGCTAGAAAAAGAAAGATTAAGTGCTTACAGGTGTATGGTGATTCAGAATTGATAGCAAATCAAGTTAGAAATATGAATTTAACAAAGAATGATTTGCTGAAATTATATAAGCATCGTGTTTGGGACTTAATTGAGGAATTTGACACATTTAATCTGCAATCAATACCAAGAATTCAAAATAAGCAAGCTAATAAACTTGCTACTCTAGGGTCACAGTTTGACATTCTGACTAAAACTCATAATGTGGAGGTACAACAATATGTGAAGGTAGTTGTCAAACCTTTAGTACCTGATAATAATGTAGGTTGGGCAGATTTTTGATAGTGATGAACAAATAATTCATTTTCTGATGGAAGAAGCAGAGTTTTTTGCTAGAAATCAGTGAAAATTTGATCAGCAATATGGTGATCAGATCATGCAACTAAAGTCTAACAAGCTTCCAAAGGGTTTGGTGACCCTCAAATCCATCTTCAACACTGATGACTAGGTTAGAAGAGATAAATCAGGCATCACAGTGAAGTAGGAGCATTATGAATCAATAGAAATATTCAAGGACAAGGTGCTTAAGCTTGGAAAAGTTTGTATGAGGGAAGAACAACAAGCCTTTATCTTGCTTTGCCAAGAATTTAGTGACATATTCTCCTGGCAGTATGGAGATTTGAAGCGTTTTAACCTTGAGTTGGCTCAACATACAATTGAGCTCGAACTCAATGCAAAACCGGTAAGACAGAAACAAAGGCCCTTGAATCCAAAGTTAGAACATCTAATGAAAACATAATTAAACAAGCTAATTGAAGGTAGTATAATATTTCCAATCAAGCACACTTCTTGGGTATCAAATTTAGTGCCTATCAGAAAGAAGAGCGAAGAGATAAGGCTATGCATTGATTTTCGCGATCTAAACAGAGCTTCACTCAAGGATCACTACCCGCTGCCTTCAATGGAGCAAATATTGCAGGTTGTTTCAGGATCATAAAGGTTCTCATTGCTAGATGGATATTCCGGTTATAACTAGATCTTGGTTAAGGAGGAAAACCAGTACAAGACAACCTTTACCACCAAGTGGGGTACTATAGCTTACAGAAAGATGCCGTTTGGATTGTCAAACATAGGAGCAACCTTTCAGAGAGCAATGGATATGGCTCTCCAAGGTTTGATAAACAAATTTGTTCTTGTTTACTTAGATGATATCACTGTTTTCTCATGAAATGCAAATGGACATTTTAGTCATCTTAGACAAATATTCGAGAGATGTAGAGAATATGGAATCTCTTTGAATCCAAAGAAAAGTATTTTTGCTATTCACAAAGGTAAGCTTATAGGTTACATTGTTTCAAAAGATGGTATTTCTATTGACCCAGAACATATTGCAACCATTCTGGCTTTACCACTTCCTACTCACAAAAAAGGTTTGCAGAGCTTTCTAGGCATAATAAATTTTGTTAGGAGATTTATTCCTAACATTGCAGCGTTGCTGCAACCTCTTACAACCATGCTAAAAAAGAACATGCAGTTCAGCTGGACAAAGGAGGGTAAAAATAGTTTTGAACATATTAAAGAGGCACTTGCAGCAGCCCTGACACTAATAAATCCAAACTTTGATAAGGATTTCATATTGTATGCATTTGGTAGTGTTGATACAATTTCTGCCATGTTATGTCAACAAAATGATCAAGGGCTTGAACAACCCATTGCATTATTTAGTCAAGTCTTGTATGATTATGAAACAAGATATTTGTTTGTTGAAAATATGTGCTTAATAGTAAGGAGTCTTAAAATATTTAGACATATGCTGTCTAATAATAAAATTCATCTGTTGGTAGCTCACCCAACAGTTAAGGAGTTTCTGTTAAATAAGGACATTAATGACAAGCAAGCATGCTTGATAACCAAAGTCATGGAGTATGATATCAGTATAAAGGTTACCAAGCTTGTTCGAGGCAAAGGCCTGTGCAAAAAACTTGCAAAAAATGAAGAAAACAATTGTGAAAATATTGCTATAGTTTTGAATAATGAAGAAGACCCTACTGTTTTAGTTGTTCCAACTGATTGGATCCATCAAATGATCCATTACTTGCATAATGGAGATTGCCCAGAAGGTATGGACAAATCTAAACGAAGGTGTTACAGATTACAAGCAATTCCTTATGAAGTAATAAATGACATGTTTTATATAAAAAGGATTTCAATGGATTATTCCTCAGATGTATTAGCCTTGATCAGATTGAAATAATCTTGGAGGAATTCCATGATGGACCTGCTAGAGGTTATTTTGCACCACGTACTACAGCTCTGAAAATTATGAAAGCAGGCTATTATTGGCTAGATCTTTTCAAGGATGCTCATGCTTATGTTAGAAAATGTGCCAAATGTTCACTTTTTGCAGGAAAACAAAAGTTAGTAGCCTTTCCCCTGAATCCAATTAAGGTTGAGCAGCCATTTGGAAAGTAGGGACTCAATTTTATCGGTCCAATCAATCCACCCTCAAGTGCTGGGCACAAATGGATTTTTACTGCCACAGACTACTTTACGAAGTGGACTGAAGCAATCATATTAAGAGATGCAAATGAAACATCAGTTTTAAACTTCTATTAGGATATAGTTTCCAGGTTTGGTACACCTGATTCAATTATTTCTGATAATGCTTTGGCTTTTGTTGGTTTAAGAGTTTCAGATTGGTCAGTAAAGCATAATATTTATCTAAATACTTCATCCAATTATTACCCCCAGACTAATGGACAAACTGAATCAACAAATAAGAATCTGATTAAGATCATACAAAAGATTATTGAAGATAATAAGAGGTCATGGAATGACAAACTCAAGTTAGCCCTATGGGCTGATAGAGTTACACCAAAACGATCAACGAGATTTTCACCATATGTTTTGGTTTATGGCAAAGAAGCCGAATTGCCTATTTCAATTGAATTGCCAACTTTGGGTTATATAAAAGAGCTTGAGTTACTTGAGGAGCAACCAATGCAAGTCAGGCTTGCTCAATTAATAGATTTGGAAGAAACTAGAAAGGAAGCCTACAAAAAGCTTTAGATTCATCATTCTCAAATGAAGAGGACATTCGATAAGAAAGAAACAACAAGGATCTTCAATGAAGGTGATTTAGTATTCAAGTGGGATGAGCTCAAGAGTAGACCTGGTAAACATTCAAAGTTTGACGCCATGTGGGATGGCCCAAACATTATTACAACAAAGAAGGAACATAATGCATTTCAGCTTTCAAAGTTAGATGGTGAAGTATTACCACTCCCTGTCAATGAGATTCACTTGAAACAATGTTATTAAGCATCAAGATTTTAGTTGTACATAGTAGAATAGGTTTCAGTTTTAGTTATGTTTTCAATAAGTGCTTGCTAGCATGTTTCATTTTAGTTTTTCTATGTTTTCAATAAGTGCAGTTGCTGCACCTGGTTTTCCAAACTCTGTCTTCAACAGAGTTGTAGTAGTTTCTTTTAGTTTGTGTGTTTCAAAGTTGAGTTACGATTTTTTGAGTTTACAGAGCAAAGAATGGACTCCTTTCCCAATGGATAAGCTATAAACTGGTCTATTGTGTTTAGCAGCAAACACTCCACAGAGGTTGCCAATTTGTTACCTATTTTTCACTACAAGCTCAAATAGGTAGAGCTGAATCGAATTCATCATTGATAGGTACAGGAATTTTCAAGTTTTGCTGCTAAAGTATTCATTGTTCACATAAAGATCAGATTACATCTGAATTACAGTTTTATTGTGTGAGTATTTGAAACAAAAAATTGAAAATTTGCATAATAATGCTTTTTATTCATTTTGTAAAAACATTGAAATCTCGCACAAGCCGTGAGAGTAACTGAATTTGATTATGATAATCAAATAATGAATACAAAATTTAATGAAAGCTACACTACTAAAGATAACGTAAACACAAAGAAGAGAAGCAATTCATCATTTCCTGTCTTGATGAATCACTTTTGCTTGATGTCTTCAGTTGTCGTGTCTCCAAGCTGCAACCTCGATTTCACGCTCCATGAACCTACAAGTTTGTAAAAGAATGATGTTAGAGATGTACTCTAAGCAATGATGAATTACATTCTACTTTATGCCTACACTACCAACAGGAATGTAATTTACATTCAATCAGGCATTCACCAGATGATTGAATTACAAAGGCTAATAATCAAGGAACACGAAACTCAATGATTATTTTTGCTAACTTGTTTGTTTCAATATGCAGGAACAGGTTCATTATGTTTGTGATCATCTTATTAGATATGTAGAGTAAAACGGGCTCCTAGAAGGGTTGAGCCCGGTATATCATAAGGTATTCTCTCATTCACATCATTATTTGAGAGTTATCAGGTATTTAATTATAGTCATCAAATGGAACTGCTGTAATAAAATTAATAAAGAAGTCTAATTCAACATGGTGAAAACAGATTGAGCAAGCATCTTATTGCTCATAATTCAATAGAACAATCAAAGAAGCATGTCAAAAGAGCATTGATTGCATTTATCATCTCTTGTTTCAGCTCTTCCTTTCATTTATATTCACATTTTGATGAGGCATTGAGCCCCTTTATACTGAAGGGAAAGCAGAGCATTCAACAATTCAATTGTTTCTTACAACTCCAAAGCACATGCACAGTCTATAGAAGACTCAAGAGGAATAGATTAACTTCAACATCGTAATGAGGGCATCATTCCCATATTTTGCATTGCATTGCAAATCATCATCAAGAGTCCTCATCAAAAGAATCAAGGACATAAAAAAGAAACATATTTGTATTCAACAGAAAAGGAGCATTTTGGATAATACTGCTGCTACAAAACTATAAAGTGAATAGGCATACATGTTTCAAGTGCCAAATGATAGCAACAAAAGTAATAGTGAACATGCAAATAGAGATTATCATAGTCATAAAGGTCATCAAGTTTCACAGTGAGCATTAAAGGATTATTGTTAATACTCAAGAAATTCAAAGTCATCAGACCACACAGAATAGTGAGAAGTCTACAAGACAACATGATGAGTGCAATAACTATAAAGGACAGCCAATTGTCAATTCAAATGTTTATCAAATGACAAGGATATTACAATCATATGAGCATAGAACAGTCATGATAGCAGCAATAAAAATCTTATGAGCATGTGCCTCTACAGAAAGCAATTCATAGAAGCTACACGTGAACATTATAAACCTTGGTCAAAGTACATTATAGCATTCATGATAACGAGGGATTCATACCAAGGAACAGTCATGGATGAGACTGCTAAGATCTCACTATAAAATGATAAGGTATAATCACATCATATAGTGATTTATGATTTTTTTGATGAAAAAAATCTCAGTAAGAAAGGACAGTAAGAACTTTGGGACAAAGTGAGATAGCGACGAAAATGGTGACATAAATTGTGATGTTTACTTTATCAAGACATACAATTATTTCTTGAAATACAAGCTACAATGTACTAAAAATGAATATCTAATACATGTAGCTTTATTTTCAGAATTCATATATTGTAAATAAAGAGTTAAGTGATGAGCATTTAGAAAACCCTTTCATTTTTACACTGTATTTGTATTCTACAGTTTTGGGTCGAGCCCACATAAGGGTTTTTTGAGAAAATACAGATTTGTCACCATCTTCAACGTATCCACATTAGTTTATGTTCAAAGATGTAGTTTATGATTGAAATACAAAATGCTCCTAAGGTTTTTTTGCAAATTTTCTCCAAATAAGAGATACCCATGTGAGGGGTTGTTTAGAAAATAAAAGAAGAGTGAAATTCCTTTCATAGGCTGAACTTATGCCACTGGAATAGAAATTCTCAGAAAAATGAATACCACGGAATTTCTTTTAAGCTTTCTCTTGTTAGGTTACAGGCTAAGTCTACAGTCACGACTCAAGCAATATGGATAATATCAACAGAATAAATGTATTAGAGAATGGAGGGCGCAGCCAGAAAGAGGCTGAAAATATATACAAATTGGGAGAAATCAAACTTACCAAAGCTGCCACGGAATAAATCTTCTAGAAGTCCTTTCATAGGATATATTTACCAATGCAAATCATGCTCTCACAAGGTGTCGATTGCGGCCATAGAACAAGAAGCCATTTATAGAAAAATGGAAAGAAGATGCATCAAAAATGTCTCATGATAGCGGCCTGAAAGCCTCAGAAAAAGCTATGCAATGGAGTCAAGGTACCTCCAAATTATAACTTAAGAACTTACCCTATGAAGATTAGTAAGATTCGGCCTAGAAACAACAAGGTATGGTTGGATTTCGAGCTCCAGATCAAGCATTTTTAAAAAAAACCCTACCCAGCAGTGGCGACGCAATACTTAGTCTCTTCATCGAAGTCAAATGCAAAGTGCTGATAATAATTTTTAGGGTTTGATGGTTTCTTTTGTCTATTCACCCTATGTCAAAATAGAGTTTTGATTATTGTCTTAAACATAATCATTTCAAATTATTATTGATGGTCGACCTTTCCTATAATGAGTCTAATAAGAATGGTGGTCGACTATTATAATGTGCATGGTGGTCAATTTATTTTTAATGGTGAATGCATATTTAAAATATATGCTAAGTGTATGGTATGAATCCGTGAGAAGGGAGTGAGATTTCCAATTTTGTCATTATTCCTTTTTTATTTGCATGAACCATAATGTAGGATAATTAATTAAATGATAGACTATAAGTCATTTAATTAATTTAGCCATCTTTAAAATGCAAATAAGAAGACATCATGTGAAGTGAAGTTCATTATAGATCCATGCAAGATACAAGTAAAGCTAATTGGAGAATGAAATTGTTCATGCGAGTTATGAAGATTTTTTTGGCACTTTTCTTCAGTTTCACATCAGGTTATTAACTGAAGATTAATCATGCACAATACATAGATGGAGTTCCAATTCTCATGGGCGGATTGACATAAACGAGGTAAATTTTTGCATGCTTGACTCACTGTTTTCAGATTTCCAGTTCAATTCGAGCTACTTTTCAGTTATATACATTGTGACTGTGAGTTTGAGACCGAGTTCACTTTTTTTTGCATGAGTTTGAGCTCTTCTTTTGGAGATATTTTGATTTGCTTTGGGATTTTCCTTGGAGTTATCATTTTCTCACTGAAATTGACTTTCAGTTTCGTTTTCATGTACTTTGGAGTGTGTTCTCATTGTATATATTGGAAAAAGTTTATCTTTTTCCTCTAGTTCTTGTTTTTCAGCCTTTGCACTCTGCAAAGTGAATTATCATGTAACTCAACTTTTATATTCAAATTAATACAACAGCAGGTTTACAAGTTCAAATTGTGTTGTTTAGCAGAAGATTCCTTTATTTTCTAGCATTTTTAAAGTTTTTCCTTCAAGATTTTAGGCATCGTTATTGTGTAGGATTTGATCAAGGGATTATTGTGTTTTCAGTTTTGAAACCTTTGATTTTTTTGTCTCTTTCATAAGTATCTGTATGCAGTTTAGTTTAAATTCACTGGTTATACACTGTGCATGCATTGATTAATCAGTTTAGTCATGAAAACAATGTTTTCCCTCAAGATTGCATTAAATCAAAGCATCCATTTAAAGCATTCAAGTGTTTAGATTATCAAATTAGGTTGTGCAGATTGAAGTACTGAGAAGTTTATTGTGAATCATAATTGCAAATCTTTGTCAATTAGGTGCATCACCACTAGTTTATAGTTTTACATGCATTCATCATACATTCCTATACCTTTTCTAGCAAGTTACCAGTTATTAATTTAAGTATCATATAGGAAGCCGACCTAGAATCTAGAGGTTCAATCTCATTATAGGTCACCCACAACTTGAGTTTGATCCAATGTTTCAACAGATTGTTGAATTTAATTATTCAAGCATTTAAGTGCAATCTGTTTGACAACAATTATATTCAAACATAAAGTTGGGGTGGGCCTAGCTCGATTGGCTAAAGGATTCTATTGTAGGAAAGAGGTCACGAGGTCTAGTCTCTCCCCGTCCTCATGGTATTGGAAGGCGTGTTGCATTAGTGTCACCGGTCACATGAAAAAAGTTTACTAGGTGCATTGCAATTTATAGGGAGGTTACTCGATTCCTACAGTCTAAAAAAAATAAAGAAAAAATTGATTAAAAATAAATAAAAATTAAATTTATTTAAATTTTTTGAAAAACATATGCTGCATTGGAGGAGAGATTTTTTTTAAATGATAAAAAAAGGCTAACATCTCGTTATAACTATAATTTTCTAATTAAGTTGGACTTTAAAGAATCTTAAAAATACATATTAATTGATATTTTATTAAAAAAACATGTATTAGATTTTCAAGTTATTTGTGTAGAGAAAAATAAATAAAAAATTGTGATGTCCCTTCAACCTCATTTTAAAATAAATAAATAAATTAGCAATTGCAATTCTTCTTTCAAATTTCTAAAATAATATATCCAACTAATTTTTTAAATATTTCAAAAATTAAAACATAAAGTACATTAAGAGTTCTATATTTCATTAGTTCACATCATTTTAAAATTCAAACTATAAATATCACTTTTAGATGATCAAAGTTGAAAAATTATAGTTGTGTTGGTCGTTTCTTTATAAAAGTGACACAATTCTAAACTTTTACTTACCAAGGATATATGAGTATGAGAATCTAAGGATACAAGGCTCACAAGAACAAACAATAGACTTAAAACCCTAATAGAAATGAATAAATGATACTAAATGACTAATTAGATTTATATTAGGATATTAATCCTATAACAAACTTGGAAAGTGAGTAAAATAAAGAACTCAAAGTTAATCCAAGGGTTGTTGGGGTGGTTGATAGATAGGAAGGGTTGCTAGGGTGGTTGATAGATAGAATGTTGAAGCACAATGACACCAATAATGATCAACTTTGACAATGAGGTGAATTTTAAAAAAGAACATCAATGGACCCTTGATCTATTGGTGAAGTTGAATGGTTCTTAATGAGCCCACCTATGATCAAGTCTTGTTGAGTGCAAGGCCCCAACATCATAAGGGATGAGGTCAAGTCATTCTCTTGGTGAATTTCGCAAAATGGATACCCCTCAATCCTTGGCTCTTAGTTGAAGAGGTTTCAACCCAAATGCTCATACTTCCATATTAGGTAGCTAAAAATTGTTTGTGGATGTAAAATCCTCCATAAAAAAGAAAAGAAAAGAATATAGATCTAAAACCCCATAATGTTAGTTTAGAAAATGTAGAGTGAAGATAGGTTGTGTAGGATCAATTGGGTTCACCAAAAATGTGGAGAGTATTAATTTTCCTTGGATTTAATAATCCAATAAAATGCATACACATAAACACAATTTATCTAAACTAATAATAATAAGTTGAATGTTGATAATTTGCAATGACGAAAAAATATAAATATAAAATGATTATACTAGCTCAATAATTGATGAATGCCTAGAAGATAAGGTTCTAGGTCTTGTATTGTTATCAAAACTTTAAAAATAATGCCTCTCTATTGATATAAATACTTAGAATCTTGTGCTAGATCTTTATCCTATCAAGAGACAAATTCATAGCCTTCTGTGATTGCAAATATATACTTTTGTTATGGGTTTGTCTTGGTAATTGTTAAATCTCTGCTTTGTAATTTTGCCTAATTTAATTTTTTTCATTCCTTCAAGTTTTTGAGAATTAGGGACTTTATTGAAAATACCTTGTTAGGTTTGTATATGACCCAACCATGAAAACATTGACCTTGATCAACCCCTTGAGATTGAACAATATCGAAATAAGCAAGCACCTAAGATACAAAATCATGACTATTTTTTTTGCACCACACCAAAGAGCATTACTATTAATAATTAATTAGAATGATAATCTTTTAGATTCTTGTGGATTCTAAGATGTGAGAGAGATGATTAGAATGAATGCATTGTAATATTAAATTGCAATGAAAGTGGATCTAGTTGGCCAATTTTGAATTTTGAATTTGAAATTAGAAAAGACATATTCACAACTATAAAGGTCGATTGTATGTTCTGTAGACTTGTTCTAGAATGGAATTACATCTAGATCTAAGTGGCAAACAACTAAATGAAGGTAAGTACACAGATAAATATGATAAACAACTGACTAAGATGAATGTATAAGAGTATAAATGGTTAGTGTAGCACTAAATGTTTGTATATGTGTATGTGGATTAAGAGGCTACAACAACAAGACCAGCCACAGTAACACAAGCCATTAGTTATTATATATGTATTAGACATTTAAAAAAAAACAAAACAAAATGAAAAATGACATAGGTATACAATTTACAAAATTATATCAATTAATAGTGGCAAATATGTGGAGTCTTAAAAGAGGGCTTGGACTGCAATTAAGAATTACAAAACAAAATTTTGAATGACTAATCTTTTACCAAAAAAATACGATGCCATCTATTATGATTATAGCTAAATCGCCTAGTTCAATCATGACAAGGGATTGAGAAACCTTTGGGATGGCAAGACATTTGATTTTTGAGGTTTTGCTTCTGTTTGCTCGTATGAACTGGACATTTGGAGTTAATATGTAGGTCAGGCTATTTCACCATTAGGAATGGAATGAAAAAAGATCCTCCACTGAGCTTCCCCATTATCCTTGTGACTGCCATCTTTACTTGATTTATTTAAATCATCTTCTTGGAGATTCTCTTTCTGTTCAGTTCACTTTTGTTCTGTGATATGTTCTTCAAAAGCTACAGAAAGTAAATTTACTTATCCATCTTATAGGTTTTCCCCTGTTATAGTCGAATCTGTAACCAATTCAGATCCAGAAAATGATTAAAAGTCATCAACCTTTAGCTGGGAAATCAATTCCCCGTTTGGTCAAATCTTCTGAAATTGATTCATGCCAATATTGCGTTTAGAATCTACTGTGATGGAGACTGGTAAACACTGTCTTCATTCTCCAGACAATTTTACCATAGGAGGTGGACATAATAGAGTCCAACTGTGAAGGCGTCTCTGTTTTAGCTGCTAGTTACTGCACAGCCAGTTGTGAAGCAGGCAATGGAACAGGCAGAGTAGTTGCCAAACTTGATGCGGTCTCTTGAGCAATTGATGGTGGAATGCATCCTGCACAGGAAGAACAAATATTAGATGCAGCCTGTGGCCAACAATGCAATGCCTAGTACACATATGATTTTAAGGTATTTGCATGCAACATTAAGTATATTTAGAAAAAGCAATTGGTCCAGAAGTCTAAAGATTGTATTTCTGTATTCTTCCATAATTTACACTACTCTTTTAAATGCTTTGTTTTAGATATAACTGAAACTTTAAACATGCTGATGATATTCATCATGTAACAGTCTGAAAAGAGAAAAAGCAATAGCTATATTGGATATTGAAGTTCCTTTCCACATGATAGATTACTGATATTTTACTACTACGTGAATGCCAGATTTAGCTAAAAATAGCAGCAAGAATGAAATTGAACAGATATTCTGTAGTTCATCCTCTTCGGTATTAAAATGAATAACAGAACGAACATTAATTCTATATTTCTTGTAAGGTTTTGTTTACGAGAAAGGATACCATACATATTAAATGAGAGCCAGGCTCAGTTGGCTGCACCTGTAAATTTTCTTCAGTGCATACTGAGGCAGATATAGTTAATCTTTGTAAAAGCAAATTAAGCACATCTTGTTGGGATTCACACTGGCTTCTAATAAAGTTTATATAAGGAGAAAAAGTTATAAACTTTCAACAACAAATGAAGCTCAAATTAATAACATTATAAATTGAAGAAGATTAAGTCCAAAAAAAGCAAAAAAAGCCTAATTAGGTCTCTTTATAATAACTTTATATCTTAATTGTAAATCTAAAAAGAAAAACATCGCATCATCAATACCTATGTTACAGAGAAAACACCAGAAGTAGGATAGTGTGCGGTTGTTACTCTTGCGACTTCTCCGCAACATCTCTTTGCAGTATTGTTCTCAATGCCTGCAATCCAGCCATCTCAACCTTAAAAAAGTTAAATTACACTAATATCCGTCAATTTTTGAATTATGTATTTTACGTCTTTTGAAAATACAGAGCAATCCAAAAATAACCTGCAGATTTGAATCTACAAGGGTTTTATTAATAATTGGTGCAAAATTTCTGTACAGCACTCCAAATGTTTTTTTTGGTGTCACTGCCGTGTTCATCTGGATGTTTCACCGGTTTCTTAACCATGAAGTTTTTCACAGTACCAAACAACTAGAAGTAATCTTGTCAAACTCATCATTATTCCGAGCAAGAGAGTTAATTTCTCGAAGAGTTCCTTAGACGTATCACTGGTTTCTTAGCCATGAAGTTTTTCAAAGTACTGTTGACAATCTTGTGGAATGGTTTGTCCCAAAGACACTTAAAGAATTTCTCTCTGGTTCCTGCTGTATTCATCCAAGCAAATTTCATCTGTACTCACAAAAGTAAAAGAAAAAACAAGTAGGTAAAGGTAACTAGAAAGAAAGAAATATTCCATCATAATATCTGTGCAGTGTGCAGAGATAGATAACCATTTAACCATAGAATTGATACTTCCCAATAGACTACAAGTTTAATATCCAGGAATTCATATCACTTATAGCCCTCTATAATAATCGTGCTAACAACTTGGAAACATGTATCCATCACCTGGTGAAATAAGACAACATTCTCACATTGAAGACTTGGCTAAACTAAGTTCCAGACGATAGGGAATAAATTTTAACACAAAACGTTTATAGCAACAAAATTCATGCAAGCAAATATTGATTACAAGAAGAAATGTTATAAACCAATAAATTGTGTTAATAGAGCCGCAATGTCTCCCATAAATGCAGCAACCATGGAGATAGAAGGTCCCGTTGGAGGTAGAAGAACGTATCTATAACTTGCATAGAACAGGGTTGATGCCACTTTGTTTCTGCTTCTGTCGAGCAGAGCAAGTGGGTCAAGCTTTAAGGAAAAAAAGTTCGTATCTTGAAAATTAATGAAACTATTGAAATGCTTCAAAGCATAGCATCTACATAATCATCCAGATTCCCAAGTATATGCGTGCTTACTATAAATGTGCATTTGATCCAAGAAAGAAAGCAATTTGAGGACTGAAGCTCAGACTGACAGGCTACCTAGTTGACAAAAAGAATAAGGAAGATGCAGATTTAGTACAACAAATGAGGCAAAAAAAACAAACCTCAGAGCTTTGCTGACAAGCAAGTCTCCCAGCTATTCGTAATGAAGAAGCAATTACAACACTATATCTTGAAAAAATAGATTCATCACTGAAATAAAATTATTTGATCAACTTCAAGATTTAAACCACTTCCCATCATATCATATGCACTTGTAGCCACATACTACAAAATGACAGACAGAAATAGGATTTTGTTGAAATAGTTAGATCATAGCATACACCATTCGGCAAGAGTATCCATCCGTGAGCCAAAAGGTCAAAACTCAAAACATATTAACTTATGCAAAATATATCTCTTGTCGATTGGGATAGACAAATCATGAATCATAAGAAGAACAATTTAAGTTTTTAAGTAGTGGACGTGGCAATCAAATAATTATACCTTCCAAATTATTTATTCATGCAGTGCATACACAACTCACTTAGAGGAAGAGCAAAGTTTTCATCCATGAAGTATTCATCTGCAGAAAATTCAGTAACGCTGTTTCATTTAAAATACATCCAATTCATTAGAAGTTAAGCCATCTGAACATGGTCTCCTAACGAATAGCATTATCTAAAAATGAAAGAAACACCAAAAAATGAGATATTGCATTTCAAGGCTTACAAATTTGGGAAATATACTCCATCGAAACAAAAATGATCAACCAAGAAACGTGCACGATAAGATGAACCCAGTGAGCTATGCTACACAGCCAATCGAATGATAACCACAAAGATATAGAAATGAAAAATCACATTGAATATGTTATTTATGAATGATGAATGCTAAGTTAGAATGGAAATGAGTTAAAGTCTCATATAGTCAGATTAAAGCTTGAAATGAACTACAAGAAATTAATGGGACCCGTAATGCTTAAAAATCCTTGAAGCAATTACACAGCATTTGATAAAGACAATCCGAAGAAAACAGTGGATATATGTTAAACTGAATGAGACGCTGTTTCCTACTTTCTTAAGATCTTTGCATTTCTCATATAGACAATTTCGATCCCTAATTTGACTCTATGCATAGAATGTGACAATTTTTGAAGACATTACTGATCAACTGCCACCGCATCATTTTAAATGAAACGTAACATCCTCCAATGTTTATTGTTTTGGTTGACAGGTGTTATGTAAGCTGCCTTTTGTAAATACTTTATTTGTTAACATCTACAATTTTTTGTTTTAGTTGACAGGTGTTATGTAAGCTCCCCTTCGTATATTCTTTCTTTGTTAAACATTTTACAGCTGTTTGCAAACAGTATAACATCTGTCTTTTAAACAGCCCCTCCTTGTACACGTTGCTGCATGAACCTGTGCTGGAAACAGTTCACATCTTATTACATTCCAACAAACATTCCTCTTTCTGGACTACACGCACTGTTCTTTTTTACGCAGGCTGTTTGTGGGAGAGGCCTCTGCACACTGCTGTATCATTCTGGAAGCTGTCAGTAGCTTTTTCTTCATCTATAACAGTTGTTTTCTTCAGATTGGTGAGTGGTGTTTCTCCCATGTATGAGCTGAATATATTTTAGTATAATGCAGGTCTGATGCTTCTTTTTCTGTTTATACTTGCCTAGACTGGTAAGTATGATTTCTGGAAATTAATTGTTACAAAACATTATGAGAGCATTGCAATGCCTGTATTGATTGTTATTAATGAACCAATAGTTTTGATTGCTGTAGCAATGTGGAGTTTATTTTATATGGTATTAACAGTTGCATGATATAAAATCCTTTATTTAATAAATGAAATATTTACATTAGAAAACCAATTTCTGCAACTGGTTTTTTTCTCAAAACCGACAGTTGATATCAGAGCATCCAAAAGTTTACTTATTCTCAGAACTGCAACAAGATAGAAAATGGATTGAATACTTTCTTCTCAGAAGAAAGGTGTGGTGGAATATGTTTGTAGAAGGCACAATTAAAGAGGTAACAATTTGTGAGAGAATGCCAATTGAAAATTCCATTTGAAAAAGAAATATGACAGTCAATAATTCAAATTTAACTGAGACTCAAATACCTGTGTTGAAAGGTGAAAATTATGGTTTTTTTTTTTAATTTTTTAAATTTTTGATTTTTTGGAATATTAAAATGAAAACACTTTTTATATCACAATATTCGTGGGAGTTAAGTAAAAAATAGTTAAACAGAGCCTGCAGATGGTCAAGCTCTCGCAACCTTAACTCAGATATAGAGAGACCAGTTAAAGAAAAATGAAAATAAAAAATTCAAAAGTCTTGTTCATCATCCAACAGGTGTACATGAATCAATTTTTTCACAAATAGCCGCAACTACAAAATCTAAAGAAGCTTGGGATTTGTTATAAAATGTATATCAAGGAACTGATAAAGTAAAAACAATTAAACTTCAAATCACAAGAGATTTTGAAAACCTAGTCATGAAAGAATCTGAACCTATGCAAGAGTACTTTACTCATGATGAGTTTGGTTAATCAAATCAGATCTTATGGTAAAAAATTAACCAATCAAAAAATTGAGAAAAAAATTCTATGATGTCTCCCTCCTCGATTTGATCCTATTGTAGTTGTCATTGGAAAGTCAAAAGACTTCAGCTTTCTCTCTATAAATGAGCTTATGGGTTTTTTTCAAACCCTCTGCTGAAAAATCAGTTGAACAGGCTTCTCAAACTTAGTCAAGTATCTAAAAGAAAAAGGATCAGTTGAACAGGCTTCTCAAACTTAGACAAGTATCTAAAAGAAAAAGGGAAAAGAATCAGTAGAGACATCTTATAGGGGTACTGAGAGGTTTAGAGGAAGAGGACGAAATAGCAATTTCAATAGAGGAGCCAGTAGTGGACAAGGTAGAGGTTATTATGGAGGAAGAAATTCTAATGATAATCACAAGAGCAATCAAAATTATGACAAATTGCATGTACAGCACCACCACTACAAAAAAAATTGGCCATTATGAATGGGAGTGCTAGAAAGTAATAAACAACATGCAAATTTTTCTAAAGAAAAAGTACACGAAACTAATATGTTTTTTTGCATGCAATGCTACAAAGGAAGAGTCAATAAATGTAAGGCTTCTTGATAGTGGTAAGACAATTGAATTATAGCATTTTTATTTCACAGGACAAATTAGAATTTTCTAATGATTTACTTGATACATTCAAAATTCAAAATTGCAAACATGAATGAGAAATTAGTTAAGGATGATAATTCAAAAAAAGTAAATGCAACATTTTACGAGAGTCTAGTTGGTAGTCTTATGTATCTCACAACTACTAGACCAAATATCATGTTTAGTTTTCTTTCAAGGTTTATGCAAAATCCAAGTAAAGTTCATTTTAGTGTAATTAAAAGGGTTTTGAGGTATGTTAAGTAGTTTTGGCAGTTTGTATACACCTACAAATGATTCAGGTTTAGTTGGATTTAAAAAAAATGATTGGACTGGATCAATTGATGATAGGAAAATTATTTTAAGTTATGTGTTTAGTTTGGGTTTAAGTGTCATTTCTTGGTGTTAAAAAATGCATCATTAGTATCTTTATTAATAGAAGGTGAATATATTGTTGTAAGTTCTTTAGCATCCTGTTAAACAATATGGTTGAGGAGAATTACGACTAAATTAAGGCAAAAATAAAATAAGCCATCAGTTATATATTGTGATAATAACTCAGCAATTGCTATCAATAAAAATCCTATCTTTCATAGTCAAACCAAACATATTGATATCCAACATCATTTTGTTATAAATCTTGTTGTTGAAGGATTGGTTGAATGAGGTTTTGCAAAACCAATGACCAAGTTGCCGATATTCTTACTAGGGCAATTTCAAAAGAAAATTTTGAAAGATTAAGGCAAATGATGGGTGTTTCCACATTAATCATTAAGGGGGAGATTGAAGAAATTACTGCTAACTACCATTGAATCATTTTAATGACACGTAGCATCCTCTACTATCTATTGTTTTGGTTGACAAGTGTTATGTAAGTTGTCCTTTGTGTATACTTTGTTAACAATTTTGAAAGTTGTTTGCAATTAGTATAACATGCCTTTTAGACAACTCATCCTCGTATACATTGTTGCATGAACATGCATTGGCAACAATTTATATCTTATTACATTCCAACAAACATTCCTCTTTTTGGATTGCATGTTGTGTTTTGTTCCTTATGCAAGCTATTTGTGGGAATTGCTCCTGTACACTGTTGTATCAGTTTGGAAGTTGTTGTTGGGTTTAGTGAAGCCCAAATTAGCATATTTCCTTTATAATTCGAAATAGTTTCTTTCTTCTTGTTTAATTTTTATTGGCATGTGTTCGCCAATTTAGAAGTTGTATATTTCAAATTGATTTTTCCAAATATTGGTTGGAGACAGTTTTATTAATAAGCTGTTGGCTGAATGTAATTCAATTTAGAACTTGATAATAAGAGAGATAATCCCTAAGTGTGAACGTAGCCATCAAATTGATGGTGAACCACGATAAATTTGGTGTTCATATTTTTGTGATTGATTTTTAATCTTTTATTTTCTGCAATTTATTTTTCATTTGATTTTGCATATTATATTCAACAATTGGTATTAGAGGAGGTTGGAGAAATTTGGTGTAGGAAATTGTGAAGAACTTTTGCAGCCATGGAAGATGCAGACAAGTGGAAATAGAAAGTTTGTAGGACAAAATTTTGGCCTTTGGAAAGTGTAGATGGAATCTCTTCTCATCAAACAAGACCTTTTGAATGCATTGGTGGAAAAAAAAAAAGGGGCAAGGATCTCTATCTGATGAAGAATGGGAGAAGCTGGACAAAAAAAAACAAGAGCTACAATCTTCCTGTCACTGTCCAGCAATGTCTTATTTAATGTCTCTACAAAGAAGACTACACAGGCATTGTGGGACAAGTTGTCTTCAATGTATGAGATGGCTTCTGCTTCCAATAAGGTATTTATTATGAAGAAGTTGTATAATTTAAAAATGCGAGAAGGAGGGGTTATGTCAAATCATTTGAATGAATTTAATACATTAGTTACCCAGTTGATTTCTGTTGGCATAAATTTGGATGATGAGATAAAAGCTATTTTATTACTGTGTTCTTTACTAAATAGCTGGGAAGGTGTTGTGATGGCAATGAGCACCTTGGTGGCTACCAAAAGCAAGCTGAAATTTGATGATGTTGCAGCCACTCTTTTGAGCAAAGATATGCAGAGAAAAAATTAGGAACCCTCATTTGGTGATGCACTAACTGTTGTAAGTACGAGTAATAGAGGTAGAAGTAAAGAAAGAGGCAAATATAATAATTGAAGGAGGTCAAAATCCAAATCGTAGTCAAGAGGAAAAAAAAGTGCTTGTTGGTTTTGTGGCAAGCCAGGCCACACAAAGAAAAATTGTTGGAATTATAAGAAGGCACAGGACTCAGTCATCAAAAATCAAGCAAACATTGTAGGTGAAAAGGATGATGGTGTTTTAATCTTGGTTGCTGAAGACATGACTGCAGACTCAAATTTATTTTTCATTTGATTTTGCATATTATATTCAACAGTTGTCAGTACCATTTTAAACTCTATTAACAATTGTTTCATTCAGACTATTGAGTGGTGTTTCTCCCATGTGTTGTATGAGCTGGAATATATTTTAGTACAATGTAAGTCTAATGTATTTTTTTCTATTTATACTTCCTTCTATTGGTATGTATGATTTCTAGAAATTAATGTCATTTTAAGTAGCATTGTTACAATACACTACGAGAACATTGTAATGCATCTATTGATGGCTTTTGATGAAGAAATAATTTTGATTGTGTCACCCTATTTTGAATATTTTAATAATGTGTAATTTGCAGTATTTATTTTAATGTCTGGGTAATATAGATTTAAAATGTGAAAATCTATAGTTCTATTACATTGACCATTTCGATGGAAATTTTTTATTCATTGCAAGAGTAGTTATAGATGTCAATGTGATAATATAAGACTTGAGAATGATTTTGTTTAATCATTAATGTGAATTTTATTTACTAATCAGATTATAGTATGATTATGATTTACAAGCTAACTACTTTGTGATGATGAGGTGAATGTAGGGAAGTATTTTTTTCCCTCCCAAAAGAGGGAGAGCATTATTAGAGAGAGTGGTAGATCAAGACAGTGAGTTACCAACTCATGCCACCAAGAATTAGCTATCCACACACAGACACAAGGTGACATCATTGTTAAAAGTATTGGTTCTATGCTGTGTTTTGTCTTTATTGATTTCTCCATAACTAGCTTAACCAGTACTTGTGGTTAAAGGGACCAAGTTTTGTTGCATTCTGGTTACAAAAATAGATATGTGATTGTCGTTTCATGGCTATCCTACTTTAGTTGCCACTTGAATAGGTGAATGATTGGAGAAGAATTTTTTTTTTTTTTCTAAATTATTTATTTTAAAATGAAAAAGGATTGATTTTGATTAAATTAAAATTAAATGTAAAATTAATATAAATGATAAATACTAAATTTAAAAAAAAACATATGTATAAAAATATTAAATTCAAATAACAAATAATCTTGCATGAATATTTATTGCAACACCTTTTGGATTGCCACTCCATATCAAAACCTTAAAAAAGGCAGAGGCAACTAAATTTGAGTGGAGTCATAACTTCATTGAAGTGGAAGTACGGGAGGCAAGTACTAGCATGTGCCATTTTGGCATAGAAGGGGAAAGTAAAAGAAATTAAAAAGGGAATATTATTAAGAGAGTACTGCAATTTTTGGAAGAAAAGGATAGAGCACATGAAGGGAAGAAAAGTTGGGAAAGAAGGTTGAAATACAGGTGTGCTTTTCTTTCTTATTTATTTGGCTAGAATATGTTTCATGCATAGGGCTGTTTAAAGCTTTTGTGCAAAAGTAAATAGGGAACATAAGGAAAGAAGAATTGCTCTATGAAATTGTTGTGGTATGTAATTTTGTATGAGCCTTACCAAAGGTATAGAAAAAAAATTATCAACTTTTTTTAGCTATTAGTAAGTATTGCCTGTAGCACCACTTTCTTAGTAAGTATTTCCTGTAGTGCCACTTTCTTAGTAAGTATTGCTTGTAGCACTACTTTCTTGGGTACATACTTAATACCTCTCATGAGTTATTCCTTACCAATCTTGTATTATATCTGAATATCAATATATGCATGTGTATAAATATATGTACACATAGACATATTCATATAAATGCAATATGTGCAAAATATAAAATAACTAGAAGTCAATTTAATCATCTGCCAATAGAAAATAAAAATATACCATATTGTATCTTGGCTACTAAGAGAAATAAAATGTCATAGAAGAAATCGTAGGCTATAAAATCATTGTTTCTTGAAGTCCATGAGATTGACATGAAATAATTTATTTGCTAATGAAGATGCAAATGACATGACTGTCTTTATTCACCATAAGAAGAAAGAGTAATTGTTGTTTTGTTTTTGGAGATGTCTCTATTGCAAGCCTTGTAATATGTTGATTTTTGAAGCCAACCGACCCAACCAATAAATCCTTTGTAAAATTTATTTATTTAGTCACTACAGTAAGTATATGTTGATTTCATATAGTTTATATGACTTCTAACCTTTCTATTCAATCTTAATTTATTTAGGCACTACAATGAAGTATAGTATGCTAATTTCATATAGTTTATACAACTTTTTTTTTTTTTTTTAAGAAAAAGGTTGAAGCCAATATTGTATTATATATAATAAGTAATTACATAGTATACCAAAATTATAGTACTCATTTGCTTACAAAGAAAAATGTGCCAATTGCGATGATAACAAGCAAACTTGAGTGGCATCAAACATGCACTGTATGTGTTGTTTATATATATATATGGAGGTTTAAATGCATCTACGACTTATGTTTAAACTCCATATATACATTTAAACCTCCATATCATCTGTTGAGTTTTTGTCTTGACCTTCATTCAAATCATCAACTCTGTGTGGTCGAAGAGGTAATCGGGGAAAACTAGAGCTATTTTCTTCATGATGTCTACGATGGGTGAGTAGAAAAGAGACAACAAAGAATTTCTCTTTCATTTTGTTTACCAATTGAAGACCTAACACATATGTATTCTGATGAAGGACCTTGTAAAAAAGCCTTGAATTGTTGTGTTGCAAACCCTATTTAAGTGCATCATAAACCACTACTGAAGCATGCTTGTGTTTCAGAAAACATCTTGGAAAGATACCCCACACATAACCATTTCCTTTATCGAAATCATATACAATTGCATGCTATGTAGAAGCACATTTTCTCCCATAAAATTTGGACACACAACTTCATTGAAAATAATCTCTAGCATTTCATAGGATTGTAATAGATCCAATGCATTTGAAACAAATATTGAAAGAACTTGGGAAGGGAATAACAATAGGGTGCCCATGGATGCACATTTTCTCCCATAAAATTTGAACGCACAACTTCATTGACAATAATCTCTAGCATTTCATAGGATTTTAATAGATCCAATGCATTTGAAATAAATATTGAAAGAACTTGGAAAGGGAATAACAGGTAGAGTTCCTGTGGATGCATTACCTCTTCACCAAGTATCGTTTGCACATTGTCCACCATGCTAGGGAAAGAAACATTAAATACTTCTGCTAGCTTTGTATTTGTGAGCTCCCCTGAAAATGACCGCTCCCATCCTTGAAGACGGAATGGCACACGAATATTCTTTGGCAAATACTCCTTTTGAAAGACCAGGATTTTTTCCACTTGCACATGCCACTACCATTGTGAAATGAAAACACTAAAAATGCAGTTCACCACCCCGAGCTACAAAAAGAAAAGACTGCCACAACAATTGCCCGCTCGGAGACTTTGAAAAACCTACCAAATTTGGTAAAAATTCTGCCCAACATTGAGAATTACCTAAGCATACCCAAAAAATTATGAATCAAAGTGTTGACACATTTAGCTTTTAAGCACTCCTACCTTGCAACGTAGAAACAGAGTACAAACTAGCACTTGCACCTATAGGAGGTTCAAGGGATACGTCGATAGGAAATTAATAGTAAAATTTAAATGTATTTTAATATTATATAATTTAGTTATATAATAATAAAAATCTATATAGGTTCTAGAAATTTCATATCTTTAATTTAACTTATGCCAAATCAAACTTCTTTAAAATAAAAGTCAACCATCATTAATTTATGTAATTAGATTTATTTTTCAATTGACGCTAGTGCAACTTATCAAACCACAATTTAATCTAATTCATTTGTTTAATTCAATACTTATGGTATAAGATATTTATTATCTTCTATTTCCAATTCAATAGATTTGCATTTGGTAACTGCATCTAAAAAGACAAATTTTTGACTATATTAATTACCTCTTATGATATAATTAAATAACAAAAGTTCATTTTGCATTACTAGGAATGAAACATTAAAGACATGAAATACCCAAACATGCAAAAACCATAGCATGTTGTGGATACCCTCTAAATTGTTGATTTATCCTCAATTTCTCTCATATCACTTAGTTGATTCATCAGGTGTTAATGGAAAATGCCAATCCCATTATAGTTGGCTAAAGAGAAACAATAGGTTTCTAATGAAATGAATAGGACACTTCTATTGCTGTGCCAATTCTCACCTTACCCTTATTTGCATAGGCAATTTGAGATTATAACCACCACCTACGAGCGAGACAAAAACCTCCAAGTACGCTTGGAGTATTGGAGTATACTTGACTTGGCATGGGAATCCTATTGCATATCATTATTAAAGTTTCGAGAATGTAATTCGATTCTATACAGCCAAGGATTAGCTTGTCCAAGTTGTGCATCAATCGTATAGATATCCTTTTCACATTTTTATTCAAAATAGAAGTGCATGTTAGTTTAAGAAGATGACATGTATCTGCAACAATTTCACCTTGCCATCAAGCATAAGCAAGGCAATGTTAATCTTGTGATTGTTTCATTTATCCACTTGTGGGTACCTTGTTAACCTTTTTCTGGTCTTGCAATCTTGGGACATTGTCTTCATCACAACTGCACAAAATTAATTTTCTTTTCTCAACAACTACGAAGTTCTTCAAGTTGATGGACCAATTATTCATCATCTTAGAAAATCATAATGCTAGAAGTTGGTATGGAAAACACACTTCAACAAAGTCTCAAGTCCCTTTAGCATCCACAAGACTCTTGCAGTTTGTACTTCTAGCTTAGACCAATCTTTATGCTAAGGATACCAAATAGAGAGTGGTAGTCTAACAATGTTTTATCGTTTGATCCCCTAATAGAAAGCATGGGATGTACACCCTATTTATTAGGCAATGATGAGAGGCATTTGTTCTTCTATCCACCTCTTATATTAAGCACAATTTTGATGAATTCTCTGTGTCGCTTCATTTTTTTGAAAGATGATTATTGTTGCCACAATGGAACAATGTCTCTAAGCAGGGTGATTGTTAAACTCTTCTTTGCACATGTCTATGTCATTTTTTTCTAGATACATTATTTCTAATCATGGTTCAATATTTCTAAGCACCTTTTGCAAGACATGTTGGTGCCTCACAGATACAAAGTTTACCATGTTTACAAGTTTTTCATCCACAAATTGTAATAAACATGAAGCTCCATCCCTGAAAAAACAAAGTTTGCCATGTCTACGAAATTTTCATCCACAAATTGTATTAAAAATGAAGTTGGCAACCATGTCATTGTACATCTCCTGTGCATCTGCAATGGCAAGCATTCACACACTTAAAGTGCAATTCTTCCTTTCATCCAACAAATATTGGAGTGCTCAGCAACTGTACTAAATTTAGACCCTGAAAGGTTTGCTTGGACTTTCAACTTCTAGAGTAAATTGAAGTCCTTACATAAAAGGAAACTTTGAATAGATAAAGTACAGTTTATGATTCATGTTTCTATTTTTTTTTTGATTTCGATACTAACAGATCATAGCCTTTGAGCAGTTTAAGCACTTAACAGAAGCATGAATACTTGGATGTCACAAAATAACCATCATAAAATTCTCAATACGTACAGTGTAAAAGGAAATAGGTTGTGAGATGAAATAAAAGGGCATCTTGACAACCCGGCTTTGCACTCTTTGTGATAAGCTTCAAAAATTTTACCATGTAAATAGTACTATGGGAGATAGTCCTATAGTGATCCATAGCTTCAACATCAGCCTAATTTGGGCATGACAAATGGTGATGTGGCGGTTATTCTCTTTAGAGTTGTCTTTTTCCTTTGAGGTTCTACTCTTTCCAATATATCTTTCTAGATTACTTCCCAATAGTATGTATGATAAAATTGAGTTGGGAAGCCATAGAACTTAAGGTTTTGTCATTGTCAAAGGGGAACACGACATCTGTTATTTTCTCCTATGTAGTTGGCCAAACTGGAGTGAAGACATTTCCACAAGGAAGTGGCACCAAGAAGTATGAGCCTTTAGGAAAATAGTGAATCAAGCGACAGTAAGGAAGGTGTTTACAAACTGCAAGTTAAGGTAGAACCCATGAGAAAAGATATGAAGGCATATGTGGGAGCTCTCTAAACAAGCTAAAAATGCATCCAAGATGCCCCAATTAGAAAGAGGAGAAAAGAAAGTCTTAAATTGAAGAAGATAACTCATGAGTCAGAACACAAGAAGCCCATCAAGGACAAAGGCACAGTCAATGATGCAGATAAGTCGCTAGCAAGGAAAGGAAAATAGCTAAGCCCAACGCCTATCTGTGCACAAAGCAACACTTCAGCTTACTGATTTATATTTATTGAATACTTAAATAGGTGGATGATGATGGAGAATCGCCGCATCCACTACCTGATACAAAAAATTTATCATAAAGTAAGAGCCGCCATACTGAACTTTGAGTGAAAGGAGACGGATTAAATCGAAACGATGTTTAGAATTCTCCTACCGGTCAATCCACCCTGCTTGGAGAGATGAGTGGTGCTCATACAGAGCAGTGTGTATGGAACCTGGGAGGGCCCATACCTATTCTATAGCTTTGTATTCACGTTCCTCTCTGACACATTCTTCTCCACGCTCACCAGAGTTGCAGAGAATCGCCCGAAGGCTTGTTCAATGTCCTAATCATCAATCCATTCAGGAAAGGACCCCACACTTCATCCGTCGAATGCTTGGATAGAAGCTCCAGTATTGTCATCATCTTCGTGGCCTCACTCAGGGCAGACACAGTTGAGAGAAAAAGTTCCTTCGAGTCTATCATCATTTTGGCGTTGTCAATGGAATGTTTTTGTAAGAATAGCCTGAACTGAAATAAAAAACATCTCTATTACAAAAAGTGTTTTCCAGGAAATGCTATTAATTAAAAAGTTGATTATTAAATAGAAATACCATGTTGATAAAAATCTAGGAATTAACCAAAAATAAAAGACTGAACAACAGTGAACACACACTTACAGTTGCTCTTCAATCACCTATTATTCTTATTAACAGTTTCCTTTTAATTTTCTGCAAGTGCTTTGATAGTCATCTATTTAGAGACAACCTGGGCGGTGATCAAATGCATGAACAAAATGACTTGCAACATCATACATTTACACTATTTTGTACATTAAATCACAACTAGTAGTGAATCAAATCTACCAATCCTCATTATGACTAGTGATTTAGTTCGACCAAGCAGATTTATATGCATTTATTGCAAGATTTTATAGATTTTGTCTTTCAATGCATTTTCTATTGAGACTTTTTTTCTAGGAGACAGATATGATGGTGTGAGATTGTTCTAACAAAAGTATGATTTGAAATGAAATTCGAAAATACGATTTGATTTGATTTGACGCAATGTCTATCCTGCTAAGATTTGTTTCCAGACGTGAAGCAATTAGTTAAGACCATCGGTGGCAATCTGAAAATGGTTTATCCACAAACAAAAATGGTTTATGGATGTGTGAGATAGGTTTATCGGTTGCTTGTGGATTGGCAAGTCCACAATAAGAAGCTTTGGCATAAATTCTCATTAAGGAAGTCGTGCCTTCTACAAATGATAACTTAATTTGGCACACACAACTCTTACCTTGTTGTTCAATATTAATTTATTTAGTCACTACAGTGAAGTATACTATGTTGATTTCATATAGTATAAACAACCAATCTAATAATTTTTTAAGAAAAAAAAGATGTTCTTTCTTTGCCTATGCACCATAAAGAGAAGTAGTGAATATCTGTGCCTATTATAATGCTTCTAATTATTAACATTTTGTCAAATATACTTATATCAACACTCCAATACAACTAAGAGCACATTCTCTGTTATATATATTTTATATCAATGTTCTAGTGCAGCTAAGAGAACATACTTTATCAAATATATTTTTTATATCAACACTCCAATGCAACTAAGATCACATACTCTAATATATTTTATATCAACACTATAGTGCATCTAAGAGCATATACCCAATCTTATTTATTTTATATTAGCACTCTAGTGCAACTACTTGCATAAACTCTGTCATACATATCACCAATTAAGTTAGCTCAGACTCAGACTCGACCGAGTCCTGGCTGGACTTGTTGAGTCTGGTAGACTCGCTGAGTCCAAGTGAGATCAGCAAGACCTGGCAAGCAAGGTTCGAAAAGTGCAAAAATTACATGAAATTTAAAGTTAAAACTTTTTTTTTACTTATTGTGAATGCAAATGATGTACGCTATGAAGGTTTGTATGGTTTTGGAAGACTTAATTTGGGCATAGTGGTGGGGACTCCGCCCTTCGACCCCACCCTATATCGTGACAGGGAGTGCACCCACGATGTTGACCCAAGACCTTGCGAGGGGCGCTGCCCCTTGACCTCGTTGGGGCCCCTTGACCCCACTGGGGGCATTTCCTCTAGACCCCCACAAGGGGTGATACCTCGGGACCTTGCAAGGGGTACTGTCCCTAGACCCTTGAAAGGGGCATTGCCCCTTGATCCCACTAGGGGTGTTGCCCCTTGACCCCACTAAGGGTGCCACCCCCAAACCCCCACAAGGGTCATTATTTCGTGAGCTAGAAAGATACATGGAATGTGCCAATCCTAGCATATAGAGGATCTACAATTAGAGTTTTGGGATTTTTCTCAGTTAGTGAAGTTGTCTTTTTGTCAATTGTAATCATCTAATGTAACATGTTCATGTGAAAACATTGAGCTCTTATGATGAAAAGTTTCAGAAAGAGGTGTGTGAAGTATGACATACATATCTGTATAGGAATGCGATTTTATATCTAAACTTTGGCCAAAGTAATGCAAATGTTTCTTGCATTGTCATTTCATTGTATCTGATACCTAGCTGCATCCAATCAAAGCTATCATACTTAGCTAGAGAGTATCTAGGGTTGTATGGTAGATTGTATGTGATAAGGGTTAGTACAGTACACTAGTTCAAATGGCATGATATGATTACAAGGTTCTTTGTCTATTGACCTTGTGAAGGGTAGGGCCACTTCTAGTTGGAAGGTGTGTTGAAGAATATCAGTTTGTGGTTGGAGGTAAATCACTCTAATGATGCTCCCTCATGCACCTTAAGATTGCCAAAGACTTGTTCATGAAGGAAAAACTCTTTGCATCCATATGCTTTATTGACAAATAGATACATGTATATGCCTATGAATTATCCTTGAGTTCAAAGGTGAAATGATTTTACTTTTTGTTGAGTATAATAATACTTACTTAATGATATGCATTTAATTAATTGATTTGGATATGCTTTATTCATGATAATTTTTTTTTTGATAATTTTGATGATTTTAGTTTTAAAGAACAATTGTTCATTTTAGATTGTAGTAATGTGGGGATTATTTTAAATGATATTAATAGTTGCATGGTATAAAATATTTTGTTTAGTAAATGAATTATTTACTTTAGAAATCCTATATTTCTGCAACTGGGTTTTCTTTCAATTTAACTAACAATTTTTATATATCATAAAATAGGAAAATATTGGAAAAAAGGGAAACATCTGAGATGGATATTTTGACCAGATTTTTTTGACTTGATGAGGTGATAAATAAATTTCCTTTGCAGCCATGAATGGTGTTTTTAAAGAAAATTTTAATGTTAATTGGCATTTTTGAGGTTACAATGACATAGCTGAGATTGAATATAATTTTCATGCAGGAATCCCTCCTTTTTCTTGAGATTTTTGAAGATTGTATATTTTTCTCCCCTACATAACAAAGGAATTCTTATTTGTACCTACACAAACACCAACCTTTTAATCATTGTTCTCCTTTTTCATTTTCATTTTCATTTGTTTTTGTTTGACATGATTCATTTTCTCTTCTATATATTTGAAATCAAATAGAGTTGCAAAATATACTTCCCATACTAATTTAAGAGAGGAGGTATGTGCAACAATTAAATTGATCATTAAATTACAAGAAAATTAGCACAAAATAAATGTACTATAATATAATGATTTACATGGAAAAAAACCTTTTTGGAAGGAAAACCTCACTTGAAAATAACTTCATTTATAATTCATTAATTAATGATTACAATACACTTCCAAAGATTAAACATTTACAAAAGTATCACCAAGAGATCTAGAGTGATTTTCACAACATAACAAACAAAACTCACTATGAAACCTCCATCTCAAGCACCTAATAATTAGGAGAAACACTACTTAAAAACTATAACATTGTAATTAGAAAACCATGAGCCAAAACCACCCAAAATGCATATCTATCATTTGAAAACAACAAAAGGACCTACCCCTCAAATTGATCAAAACATCCACTTAAATAGCACCAAGGTGAAACCATAACTTGTGGCATTGAAACTCCAAGAGAATGAATGATTTGTAAGCATTCTTTCCCAAAATGGGTATCCTAGATTGAAAACTAGGTATTTGAAGTGTTGTGGGTAGCTAGAAGAACTCTATGCATTAATGGCAAGTAGGTGCTCGAGTAAACATGGTGCTATTACATTTGGTGCTCAACTTACTTTTAAAATGCTTCTAATATGATACATGTTCCCTTTTGTATATCTTGCCAAATGTGTAAGACACTTTACATACTTTATCATATGTTGGCGCCCAAATGGCTATGGATACTTTGGCCCTTGTCAGTAACCACAAGTGGTTCTAAAAGTATCTCAAATCTCCATTGTGCTCAACACTACCCTTCCTCTTATTAGAAGTTTCACATGAAAACCTAACCATGTCAACATGTGGAGATGGTTTTAAAGCCACCCCCTACACTTAAGAACCATTAAAACAAAACCTCCCACTTTTCATTTGTCAGAGGTTAGATGAGTTCTTAAAACCTTGTCAACTCTTGACACTAGTTATAAAACAATGTAGAAAAGTTGACATACAAGCCTTGCCTTTGTAAAATAGTAATAGTTTGAAAATAGCCTTCAACCTCCGACAATGATTCTAAAACCACAAGAAAGTTGAGCGATGAAGAGACCAAAGAGCCTCTCTCTTGCTTTCTTCAAAAGATTAAAAAATCATCCATCTCTGAAAAAGTTATGAAAACTTGTCAAGACCCAACAAATATTTTGAAACCACTTAGAAAACCTTTTCTTTGTTTTTCAACGAAAGTAGGCAGTTCACGTACCACCTCATATCTCCAGTGCACTAACTACCCCTTCTTTGTCGGCCTTTCATGTTAGCACTTGAACCCATTTCAAGAACCCAAAGTGGTTCAAAAACCACTCCAAATCACTAACAAAGACAAAAAAAATTCAAACTCCATTTCTTGAGCCAAGGCCAAAAGTTATAAACAAAGGGGACACAAACGACAAACAAAACAATCCCTTAACAAACTATAGAACAACAAGGCCTAAAAAGGATTTTACATTTTTTTTCAAAACCCTAACAATTTTTTAAAGTCCTAACAGTGGCTCTAGTTGGGGACGAGCACCTCTTTTAGGCACTCGAGGATCCAAAAAAATCCAATTGCAAACTCTAATGCAAAACAAAAAAATGTGATGAGAATGAGATTGAAACTCTTCACACTTCATCACAACAAACAAGGTACATGATTGCACAACCACAATAATATTTAAAAAACATCACAACACAAAACAAGGAAATGTTAGAATAATTTTCTCTCTTTAGTTAATGGTCAATAGTTAATGCATTTAGTCTGTCTACAATAGTAGGTAGTTAGAAGTAGGTCAGTTCTTAAATGACTACAGTGCTGCTACAATACTTTGTACCTACTATATAATTTACTCTTTCTTTAGTAATATCATCACATTTTACCAGTTCACTTTCTGAACATGGTACTAGAGCCCAAGTTGCTTGTCTAGGTTTGACTCCCTTAAGGCCCCCCCATGATTTTGGGAGGGAATTTTTAAATTTGTAATTCATGATTTATCACATGAGGATTTGTTTGAGTATGAAGATCACATGTTTTTTCCGCTGTTTGTGGGTGTCTTCTTGTGCTTAGTTCATAGGTCTGGACGTGGGATATTTCGCATTTTTCTGCTAATTGAAGGTTTTTCAACCTTTAAAAAATGTGAATTTTTGAGCCTGTGTTCCTCTGGCAATGACGTCTTCCTGGGCGTCATTTTTGTCTTCATTGGGGTCGAATCTCTATATTGCGAGGATGTCCTTTGCTCGTGCTTCTACTCGCATGTTTGTAAGGAAAGAAAAAAAATTGTGCTCATTTTTTAATGCGACTTCTGGCCGCATTTCTACTCTGTGTTTGGGTGCAATTTTTAATCTTCTTGAGGCTGTCATATTTCTCTACGTGTGGTCACGTTTTGTTCTTCTCTAGGGTGTGATTTCTCTCTTTTGGGTGCGAACTTGTTCTCTGAGTGGTGATGGAGGAAGAAGAAAAGGTTGTGTGAGCTTCCAGCCGTGATTTTTTTTTGAAGAAAGTCATTTTTTTGGGCTTGTGTTTTGACGTGATTTGCTCCTGAAAAATCCACGATCTAATGGTGTTTTTGCCCTCTTTCTGGTGGTTGCGTTTTGTAGACATTTTTTTCTTGTGCATTTTCTAGTTTATTCATGGCAGCCTAGGGTTTTGACCCTATGTTTCAAGGCAATTATTTTTGCAATTGTAGATTCCTTGTGGGTTTTTCGAGATCTCAATTGGGTTGGTCTCTGATTTTTTTGGGTGCAATATTTTTTGTGCTTCAGTTTTTGTGCAAATTTATTCTATTTTTTGGCAGTTAGGGTTCTAAACCCTCTGTTTCTAAAGCCGACAATCAATGGTTTGGGTTTTTAAATATTTTTTTGTCTCGTAAAGAAAAAATTGTCTTTTGGGTTTTTTAAATATTTTTTTGTCCCATAAAGAAAAAAAATCTGTCTTTTGGGTTTTAAAATTTTTGGGAGGATTTATAATTTTCTCCTAAAAAATTAAGAGTTTTTCTCCTATATACCCTAGTTAGGGTTTATGCTATTCGGGAGGGCTCTCTGGTATTTGGTTTCTACCCTTTTTTTCTTTCTGAAAAAATGATGATTTGTAATCTTGGGTTTGACGGTTTTTTCCTCAAAAATCATGGTTTGTTGCAGTCAATTTTTGCTGGGGTGAACATCTACACAACTGGTTTCTTGCAGTTTATTTTGGGGCGTCATGCTCATCTGCAGAAGTTTGAAGGGTTTGTTGATTTTTCCTCAAAATCATGGTAGCTATTCTCAAAATGTGTCTTTGGATACAAGGAGGGACAACTTTGTTACCCAACGTCAAGTTGGACATTTTGTGATGACTTCTGGTCAGCAGTTCTACAGATTTTGGGAGGGTTAGTGGCCGACTCATCTCAATGGTAAAGTTAGTGGTAGGATCTTGTCTCTTATTGCAGAGCGGTCTAAAGAAGGGGGAAACCTTCTCTATTTTTTTCTAAACAATTTTTGGTTCTCTTGGTCATTAACATTGTGTAAATCCAGGGAAGGACTCAACAACAACAAAGTGTTCTGAAGAATTTGTGACCAAAAGACCTGTAGATTTTTTTTTGTAGGCTAGTTACACAATTGACCCTTAAGGGAGGGTGTTAGAATAATATTTCTCTCTTTAGTTAATGGTCAATAGTTAATGCATTTATTCTATCTATAATAGTAGGTAGTTAGAAGTAGGTCACTTCTTAAATGACTACAGTGCTACTATAGTACTTTGTAACTACTATATAATGTACTCTTTCTTGAGTAATATCATCACATTTTACCAATTCACTTTCTAAACAGGAAAGAGTATATAGAGGGAAACAAAATTTGCAACCAAAGACATGGAGGAATGAACAAAATAAAGATATGACTGCAAGCATACTCACAACATTATTTGCAAGTCAAACCCTACATGAACACACATGGCACTTGGCTATGTGCAAGTTTCCATAATTGTTTGCCTTTGTGAACATCTATCCTGCTAAAGGAATCAACTTCCCTCACCTTGAAGCTACTTCCTTCACATAGTTGAGACAAATGTGAATTGTTTCCATGCACACACTTATAATTGGCTTCGAGAGGGTGAAGGCTTGTTTCACTACCAATCTTGTCATTGCATGGTCACCACAAAATATTGGCCACCACATTACCCTATATTGTATCCTTTATTTGTATTATAGTTAAGGGGAACAACTTGGAGAACCAATTCAACCCTAAAAGCAACAAAAACATTTGCATACTTACTGACCTCCTCAACTAAATTGAAACAAAAAGCAATGCTTCCAACTCACATTGTAATAAAAAAATCTCACTATCTTGCTAACCTACAAGAGGAAGATCATCCTCTAACAACTGAAACTAAAAAAATTGAAGATATTGCATTTAAGAAACTTGAGCAACAAGTTACTCATCAACATGGTATACTTGTTGCAACTCAACTTTATCATAAATTGTATGTTAGGCCCAAATGAAACATTCAAACTTAGTCACACTATCATCCACACTAAAAGAAGCTCCATCTTCATCATGAAGGAAAAATTTGTACTCAACTTTGCTTATCTCAATTACAATAGGTAACCAACATACCTCACTACTATTCATTTTGATGCATTCTTCGTCAACACAAAAAACACCATCATGTTAAGAACTACATTCTTCAAATTGTCTCATTTTTCCATCTCCTCTTGGTAATATACCATGCTACATGCATTACTATAATCAATCATGTGGCACGTTTCCTCCTCCATGTTCATTTATGCAACAACACCTACATATGACCCTTTTGAAGCACAATCTACATGAGGGAGACAACAAATCTTGCAAGAAATGAATATGTTTTCATATGTGTCCACATGATCACCATTTATGCAATCATCAAGGGCAAGGTCTTCAAGAAAAAAAATCATTTAAGAACCAACACTTGTTTCAATGATACTACCATCAGGTTCAGCAATGTCTAAGTCATCACCATGCAAACAAAGATTAGTAGCTTCAACATCAAGATGAGAAAAAAGAGGGTAATACAGAGAAAAAAACTAATTTCTTGTCCATCCTTTACATCACCGTTACGTGTACATTCTACACAATTAACTTCAAAATTTGATCCATTTGATTTCTCATTTGTACACACCTCTTTCTCTTCATCGACACCACTATTCCTAATAATAGGGTCATGTTCCTCACTTTTAAACTAGAAATTATCATTAATCTCATCCTTGCTATCACCCACAAATGACTAATCTAGCTGAAGGAAAGTGCAAAAAATGTCATCTTCATTTGTATTGTTGTCATATGGTGCACCGACACCTTCCTCCACCCACCTACAAACACAATCATCACTGGATATTGTGCTCCTACTTGAGGCAAAATCCAAGCCATTGTTGTTTGCAACATCTTGTTCATTACTAGCAACATCAATACCTATGGATAATGATTTCACAATCATATCCCTTCTTAGACCATCAATGTAATCAAGGCATATGTATGCTTGGTGCATGTTCATCAAATTAAATTCTTCTCGTATTGAACCTAGAGTAGCATCATATGTTTCTAAGAATATATCAATACAAGTAGGTGTGTTAGGTCTGAGATATTTTAGGACCATGGAAAGAGCAACTACAAACATGCCTAGACTCCATTCTAGACTCTTCGTCATACCACTTTATTTTCTCCAAGTCTTGGACAATAACAATATGTATGCTTGGTGCATGTTCATCAATTTAAATTCTTCTCGTATTGAACCTAGAGTAGCATCATATGCTTCTAAGAATATATCAATACAAGCAAGTGTGTTAGGTCTGAAATCTTTTGGAATCATGGAAAGAGCAACTACAAACCTATGACTGAACTCCATGCTAGACTCTTCGTCTTGCCACTTTATTTTCTCCAAGTCTCGGACAATGACAATAGGGTCTAGATGCAAAGAAAATTCCTCTTCAAAATGCAACGATAAGATGATTCCAAGAGGCAATGGAATGCACTGGGAAACCATCATACCAATCTTTTGCTTTTCCTCGCAATGACCTAACAAAAAATCTCATCCATGTATTCATCGTAAAACTAAATTTTTTGTATGAAATATTTGAATACTCCAAAACATGTGCATCCCTCTCCTTAAGATCATATCCATCAAATCTAGGCATCGATTTGTATATCTCAAATATCATAATTGACCTAAGAAAGGTCAAGGGATCAACTAGGATTATTGGAGATGGAGAAACATGTGTTTCTATAATAGTAGGGTACCATTTTTATTGCAAGGCTTTGACCCTTTCTTCACATTGTCTTCTACGCCGCTTGAGCTCTTCTATCATTAACTTGTTTTCCAATATGGAAGCTTGAAAATTTGAATATAAATTTTTATTCTATGCTAGACCATATGAACAACATGGATATTTATCCTCATAATATTCAGGGACATTTAATCTATCATAGCATCTAGGGTTCAAAAAATATATGATATGTATGATGAAGCACACCTAGGGTAAATGAGTCCATTCCAATCAGCCATGGCTGATTACAGGTCAGTTGTGTAAAGTAGAAAATAGAGGAGATTGAATAACTTTTTTTTACCAGGAAAGAAACCATGTCTCAAAGTTGGAAAATCAGTTGCAATCACTTGATTTGTGTTCATGAAACATGAACAACAACAAAAAAATTGTTCTTTGAGAACAAAGTCATTACCTCACAAAAATGATGAAACCTTTGAAGTACCACAAACCTCCAAGGCATGATAATGATCTAGATTGTAGCCACTAGCAAAGTCTTCAATGCATTTTTAGCCCAAAAAACATTCATCTCACTTTCGGTGCTATTTTGTTGGTGTAAGTTGATGAGAGGTCAACTTCAACAATAAAATGCAAACTATATACTACCAACAAAGGTAATAAACCACTTTTAAACTCTTCCCAACAACAACACCATTCTGGTAAGTCCCAAAACCATTGCTCCACTTCCTAAAATAAAATATCACTTTCAAGGACAAGGTTGTCATGATGAAGGTGAAACCTATTCATCCACAAAAATGGAGGGTTAAAGTTCAACTCTATGAGAGTTGGTTTTCTCTCCTACATTTTGAGTTTAGCTTAGGCTCAAGAATATGTTCTTAGAGGTATACCTAACTTGGTATTGAATCAAACAAAATGGACAACCAAAAATAACTACAACCAAACCCAAATGCATCCTTGATTCCTTAACCTAAAATAATCTCACTAAGTCAATATAGACTGGTTGCAATAACCTTTATAAAGACTTGGTGCAAACATAACCTAGATAAAATAAATCCATTCAAGGCTCTCTTAAGGTTGATTCCCAACTTGTAATACAAGATCATAAATGCACAACAAATGACCCTATCTCTATACTACTAATTAATGTTTTGATTTGTTTCCAAGGTGTGGGATTGGTCAAGACAGCTCTAGAACAATGCCTACCTATTGGGTATAGAGTTAGTTATCAGATTATAGAAAAAAAGTATAACAACTATGAATTCACATACATCATATTAATGACACAAAATAATACAAAACATACTTAACCATCCATAAGCATAGTATATATATCCATTTGAAATGTACAAAAGGTCATCACAAGGCTTGTAATGTTTATAATTTTGTTACATTCACTAATTTCACATTACAATTATACCAACAAGTGTTGTAAGAGAAACCCTAGCTGAGCAAAGTTCCTTAAAGATCTACAAACATCCATGGAG
This sequence comes from Sequoia sempervirens, assembly GCA_007258455.2. Lineage (NCBI taxonomy): Eukaryota > Viridiplantae > Streptophyta > Pinopsida > Cupressales > Cupressaceae > Sequoia > Sequoia sempervirens. Next base: position 1,024,915,689 of record VDFB02281492.1, on the reverse strand, counting down.
ACATTTGTATACACGTCATATGAAATATTCATATATATCCCTTAAGAACACAAAATCCTTCTCAAAATGGTCTAGAATGGCAAAGTTTGTCCCTTGGAAAGCCCAAAAACTACATAGGAATCTAGAAACAATCGAAGAATCAACCCCTCAAGATGATCAAAACATTCACTGAAATAGCTGCAAGGTGAATCCTAACACATGACACTGTAACTTCAACAAAATCAATGATCTGCAAGCATTCCCACTCAAAATGAGTGTTCTAGATTGAAAGGTAGGTGTTTGAAGTGTTGTGGGTAGCTGGGAGAACTCTCTGTATTAATGGTGGATAGTTGGCGAGTAAACATAGTGCTAGTACATTTGGTGCTCAACTACCTTTTAAAATTCTTTTGATATGATATAGGTTCCTTTTGATGTGTCTTTCCCTCTAAGACACTTTACATACTTTATCATATGTTAACACCAAAATGGTTGTCAACACTTAGGCTCTTGTCAATAACCACAAGTGGTTCTAAAACCACCTCAAATCTCCACTCTGCTCGACGCTGCCCTTTCTTCCTCTTGTCGGAGATTTCACATGAAAACCTAACCATGTTGGCATGTGGAGATGGTTTTAAAACCACCCCACGCACCCATAAACCAATCAAACAAAAGCCTCCCCCTTTTCATTTGTCAGCTCCCTACACTAGTTATAAAACCATGTAAAAATGTCGACGCACAAGCCTTGCTTTTGTGAAATAGTAATGATTTGAAAATAGCATTCGACCTCCAACAGTGGATCTAAAACCACAAGAAACCCCTGACGAAGAGACCAAAGAGCCTTTCTCTTGCTTTCTTTAAAAGTTAATAAAAACTTGTCGAGCTCCAACAAGGTTATAAAACCTTAGTACGAGTCGATAAATTTTTTGAATCCACTTAGCCAAATTTTTCTTTCTTTGTCAGCGAAAGCAGGCAATTCACAAACCACCTTAAATCTCTATCATGCTAACTGTCCTTTCTTTGTCGGCCTTTAACATTGACACTCAAACTCATTTCGGGAACCTAGAGTGGTTAGATAACCACACCCAAAATGTTGAAAAAGAAAAATAATCTAACTCGATTTCTTGAGCCAAAGACCAAAAGTTACAAGCAAAGGGGACAAGGCCGGCAAAACAAAACAATCCCTCAACAATCCATAGAACACAAGGTTCAAAAGGATCTTAAATATTTTTTTCAAAACCCTAATAGTTTTTTAAAGTCCTAACATTATGTATACACGTATACAAATGATATATATACATATATATATTTGAAGTGAAAGCAAATAATTTATTTCTTTTAAGTTTTAAAAACTTGTTTATTATTCTACTATTTAAAAATAAAATAGATGTTCAATAAAGAATAGAAGTATATAATATCTAAACTAAAATAATCTTTTAGTAATATTATTAGATAAATATTAAAAAATGATACTTATATAAATATTGTAAAGAAAATATTTTTTTATATTAATTTAAGTTAATTAAAAGAATATAATAAATTTCATCCTATCACCTCTTTTAGATAGATGCATGTAAGATATCTATACTAAATGTATTGAAAGCTCCCTTCATTTATAAATTTATAAATCTTCAAACATTCTATATGTCAAAAACTCTATTATCTTAAGAAATATAATAAAATAAATCTATTAAATTATTGAAATAAGTATGAGAAGTATAAAATCATTTAAATATTAAGATCTAGAGACAAAGAAAAAATAAACCCATACATTTTTATTATTAATGTGAAAAAAATTAACCACCTAAATGAAATGATTTAATTCTAAGTTTGTGCTATACTCTTATATTTCTTAGAAAAATGTATATATTAATAATAAGAAATAATGTACAAAAAGATTCTTTCAAGATATGAATCTTGAAAGAAACCACAGAAAAAAGGATTCAACCTCAAAGCACATTAGCATGAAACAGCTACAAATTGCAAATTATAATACAATCAATTTTCTTCAAGAGAATCAAGAATTTACTCCTCTGTAATCATATCCATAAATATAAGAAAAGATCCCTCATGTTTCTTTGCACTCGTTGCCAACTGAGATCATATAAATAAATTAATGGAAAAAGAGCTCACCATTGATCATCATAAAAGTGGTGAAGTTTAATTTCCAAACTTCCAAACTTGAGCGCATCTCTGAAAACTCATCACTGAACGCAAAAAAAAGAAAAAGCGTGTATTAATTCTCGTGCTCTAAATAAGAAAGTAACGCTACTCCTAAGTCAGGTATTTGTCGTACACCCACCTCACCTTCAGTCTCTCTTTCCCGCCACTGCCAACAAGAATAACACTCGTTCTCATTCACTGCGGGCCCTCTATTTGCAGGCATTGATAGCTAAATTCTTGATGCTGCAGCTGTGATAGGTTGCCAATGGTATCACCAAAATAAGAAAAAGTGTATATTAATTCTCCTACTCTAAATAAGAAAGTACCACTACTCATAAAGTCACCAACCTCACAGTCAATCTCTTTCCTACCGCTGCGAGGGAGAAGACGACTCGTCGTCATTCATTGGGGCCCCTCTATTCGCAGGCGTTGATGGTGAAATTCTTGATGCTACAGCTGTGAGAGGGAGGTTATTTAATTTTGTACACGGTCTTAAGTTTAAATGTTGCAGCTTTGGTACATTGTCAATGGTATCAGAAAGGTTATTTAATTTTGTACACCAACTCAAATCTAAATGTTGCAGCTGTGAGAGGTTGCCAATAGTATCAGGCAGGTTATTTAATTTTGTACACCAACTCAAGTCTAAATGTTGCAACTGTGATAGATTGCAATAATATCGGGGAGGTTATTTAATTTTGTACACCAACTCAGATCTAAATGCTGCAGCTGTGATAGGTTGCCTATGGTATCAAAGAGGTTATTTAATTTTGTGCACCCTCTTAATTCTAAATGTTGCAGCTGCGATAGGTCACCAATGGTATCAGGGAGATTGTTTAATTTTGTACACCAACTTAAATCTAAATACTGCAGCTGTGATAGGTTGCCAATGGTATCAGAGAGGTCACTTAAATTTCTACAGCCCCTCAAGTCTAAATGCTGCAGCTGTGATAAGTTGCCAATGGTATTAGGGAGGATATATAAATTTTGACACCACCTCAAGTCTAAATGCTGCAGCTGTAATAGGTTCCCAATGGTATTAGGGAGGTAGCATAAGTTTTCACACCACCTCAAATCTAAATACTGCAGCTGTGATAGGTTGCCAATGGTATTAGGGAGGATACATAAATTTTCACACCTTCTCAAGTCTAAATGTTGGAACTGTGATAGATTGCCAATGGATCAGGGAGGAAACATAAATTTTCACACCTTCTCAAGTCTAAATGTTGCAGCTGTGATAGGTTGCCAATAGTATGAGAGAGGTTATTTAGATTTTTACACCTCCTCAAGTTCAAATACTGCAACTGTAATAGGTTGCCAAAAGTATCAGAGAAGTTATTTAAATTTGTACACCAACTCAAGTCTAAATACTGCACCTGTGATAAATTTCCAAAGGTATGAGGGAGGTTATTTAAATTTTCACAGCTTCTCAAGTCTATATGCTGCAGCTGTGATAGGTTGCCAATAGTATCAGGAAGGTTATTTAAATTTGTACACCAACTCAAGTCTAAATACTCCAGTTGTAATAGATTGTCAATGGTACGAGGAAGATCATTTAATTTTTGACACCAACTCAAGTCTAAATACTGCAGCTGTGACAGGTTGCTAATGGCACGGGGGAGCTTATTTAATTTTGTACAGCGTGCCAAATCTAATCGTTGCTGCTGTGACAGGTTGCCAATGGTATGAGTGAGCTTATTTAATTTTGTACAGTCTCTCAACTCTAAATGCTGTAACTGTGACAGCTTGCCAAACATATTAGAAAGTGAAAATTGGAAGTTGGAAATATCGCCGTCTACTTGCAATATCCTCAAATCCCAAATCTTATCCTGAAGACTGAAGTGAAATGGCCCCTGTTTTGCAAAGCTCCAAATGTTATGCACAAGCCTTAAGTGAAATGGCTTCTCACACATTTGCAACCGTAACCATATCAAATTTGGAGGAAGTATGGCTCGCGTGATTCCGTCAATGGGCAGATACTTCAAGTGAAGAAATCGAAGACCAGATGATCCGTTCAATGATTCAAGCCTTTGTGAATTACCTCCATTGAGTCGAAGGCGAGAGAAAGTGTTATTATTTGATATGGTGCTTAAACGAACTGCCTCCCATAGCCGGCTACCCTCTCTTTCTCTTTCAGCAATGCTTCGCCCCATATCTCGCAAATGGTCGTGTATATCAAACACGCCTTTGTCATCAATTTTTATCATGAGTAGCTTCAGGCTAAGATTGTGTATAGCTGTGTGTACCTGAAAGATGTATTTCTAAAGATTTTTTTACACTATACTGAGATTAACAAAACTATAAACTTGATAAACTGTTTCATAAACTCATCATTTTCAAAGAATTGAACTGAAAACTGAAAAATAAATATCAGACTGTAAATAACGATATTCGGCTGTATTGTATTTCTGTTATTCAAAAACTGTGTAAAAGTTATTACAAGATGACTCTATATAGAGTTTTGAGAATACAGCGCATAGACTAAAGAAAGAATAAAGCAAAAGAAAGCTTAAAAAACAAAGCTTAAAAGAAAACCTACACCGAATAGTTTTAAAGCTGGAAAAGCTAAAAACTAAAACAATGAAGAAATACGCAGTATGAACTGCTTTTAAAAGCTGCTTTAAAAACTGTTTTAAAACTACAAACTACTAAAAAACTATTGTCACGAATGTAATGATGTTGAATCTGTATGTGTTCGTTTTGGCATGAAACACAGGATTCTTTGTCATGGCAATAGTGCTATTGTTATCACAATAAATGGTGGTTGGATGCTCCTGAACCAAATGTAGATCTGCCAATATTCTTCTAATCCATACTGCTTGAGAACTTGCTGATGATGTTGCCATGTATTCCGCTTCTGCTGAAGAAAGAGCCACCGTTGCCTATTTTTTACTACTCCAAGAAACAACTCCAGAACCAAGTGAAAAAACATATCCAGATGTAGACTTTCTATCATCCACTGAACCAGCCCAATCAGAAATCTGTGTAACCAACTAACTCAAACTGTTTAGTGGGTGACTAATGAATTCCAAAATTTTGTGTGCCACTCACATACCTCAAAATTCTTTTAGCAACTCGCCAATGAGACTCATGTGGATCCTGCATGAATCTAGAGGTAAGGCTCACAACATACATAATATCGGGTCTAGTGGTTGTAAGGTACATGAGACTACCAACCAAACTTCTATACAAAGTAGCATCAACCTTGGGACTAATATCCTCCTTATTTAATTTCTCACCAATTGCTATGGGGGTTGCAAATGCTTTGCATGCCACCATTCTAAACTTTTTCAATAAATCAACAACATACTTGGTTTGAGAAATATATATACCTTTTGATGTTTGTAGTACCTTCACACCAAGAAAATAGTGCATGAGTCCCAGATCTGACATTTCAAATTCTTGTTTCATTTATGCTTGAAACTTCTCTATGAGAGCTTTGTTGTTACCTGTATAAATAAGATCAACATAAAGGAAAACTATGAGAATATAATTACCAATACATTGGACATTCAAGGTTGGCTGTGAGTGGCTTCTGTTGAATCCCTTCTTCATGAAATAACTGTCAATTCTAGCATACTAGGCACGAGGAGCTTGCTTCAACCGATAAAGAGCTTTCTTCAACTTGTAGACTAAGTGTTCTTTTCCTTGAACTTCATAGCCCATTGGTTGTTTCACATAAACTTCCTCATCGATATAACCATTAAGGAATGTTGATTTCACATCCAATTGAAATATTGGCCACTTGTATTGTGCAGCTACAAACAATATAATCTTTACTGTATCAAGTCTAGCCACAGGAGCAAAATTTTCTGCATAATCCACTCCAGGAGTTTGTGCAAATCCTTTGGCAACTAATCTTTCCTTTTTTCGTTCTACTGAACCATCTGCATGATATTTGACTTTATAGATCCATTTCACACCAATCACCTGTTTATCTTTGGGAAGTTGCACTAATTCCCAAGTATTATTCTTATGAATGGAATTCATCTCATCATTCATAGCATTAATCCATATTGGTTCTTTCGCTGCTTCTTCATACATAGAGGGTTCAACTTGAATTTTACCAAGAAAAGCAAAATTAACAACTGGAACTATATTTGCACTCCTCTGATAAATATCAACCAAACTTCGTACCTTTCTTGGAATTGATGGTGGAGGTGATGGTGGAGGTGAATCACTATCTGAATTTGTGCTACTAGAAGAATTGGGTGAACTTGGAGTCCACTGGAACTTGAGCTTGAACGTCCACTTGAGCTTGTGGGGAGAGGAGGAACAATATTATCTTCCATGTTTATGATTATTGATGGATTTTGCAGCACAACATCTTTCCACTGCCATACTCCCCCTTCATCAAAAATCACATCCCGACTAACAATCCATTGTTTTGTGTCAGGATTATAAAATATATATCCCTTAGTTGCAGTAGCATATCCCACAAAGATACAAAGTTGGGATTTGGCATCCAACTTCTTCCACTTTTGAACTGGAACGTGCACATATGCCAAACATTCAAAGACTCGAAGATGAGCCACTGAAGGCTTGTGACCACTCCAAGCTTCCTTTGGAGTGATGTTTTGAACAACTTTCGTGGGACTTCTATTCAAAATATATACGGTAGTGGCAACTGCTTCTCCCCAAAAATTATTTGGAAGATTTTTTGTCTGCATCATGCTTCGTACAATTTCCATTATGGTATGGTTCTTTCTTTCAACAATTCCATTTTGTTGAGGTGTATATGCAGTAGTACGTTGTCTTTGTATGCCATTCTTGATACAAAAATCAGCAAACTCATTAGAGCTAAACTCTCCCCCTCTATCTGTTATGAGTATCTTGAGATAATACACACTTTGTTTTTTAGTCATAGCTTTAAAATTCTTGAAATATGTAAAGGCTTCAGATTTCTGCTTAAGAAAATAAACCCAAGTACATGGCGTGAGTAATCATTAATGAAAGTCAAAAAATAAAGGTTCTTACCCAATGATCCCTCTTGCATGTCACCACAAATGTCAACATGCACAAGCTCTAGAGGAGATTTTTCCCTCCAAGATTTATTCATCGAAAAACTATCTCGATGATGCTTGCCAAGTGCACACCTTGAACAAACTTCTTCTTTTTCCTTGATTGGAGGAAGCCCTCTTACCATATTCTTTTTACTGAGAAAAGATAACCCTTGAAAATTCAAATGACCATATCGTTGATGCCATAACCACAAATCATTTGTAGTTGATTTGAGTGCATGCAACTTACTAGAAACCATCGTGAGAGGAAACAATCTATTCTCTGTCATAGAAGCCTTTACTACAAGATGATGATTGTTAGATTTATCAAATATCTTGCAACAGTTATCTTCAAACACTACTTTATAATTTTTGCCTACAAGCTGCCCAATACTCAAAAGATTATGTTGTAACTGTGGCACAAACAAAGTATCATGAATATGAGTAGTTTCTCCTTGCTTGGTCTTGATTGCAAGGGTACCTTTTCCCATTACATCAACCTCCTTATCATCTCCAAATTTAACTTGACTTCGTACTAAATCATCTAACTTGAAAAAGAGATCAGATTTACTTGTCATGTGATTGGAGCAGCCGCTGTCCAAGAACCAAACATCCTCTTGGTGTTCTTTTGCCAAATTACATGTGAAGAATGTGAAATGTTTTGTATCTACAGAAGACTCTTCTGTATAATTGGCTCTTGACTTATTCAAGTCAGATTTCTTCTTTCTACACTCAAATTCATAATGACCATACCTTTCACAATATCGGCACTAGATACTCCTCTAATCTACAGAACTTCGTCCTCATCCTCTGTTATTTCCTCTTCCTCTTCCTCTACCTTGTCCTCTATTATTAGAAGAAGATTCACCTTGATATTTAGTGGTGTGAGAGGGAGGAGACTTTTCTTCAAGTTTTACAGAAGACTGGAAAGCTTGCACCAAACTTTCCATAGAATGTTGCATACGCTCTTCATGAGATTGCAAATAACCTATCAACTCTGCAACTTTGAAAGTAGTTAAATCTTTACTTTCTTCAATGGCTATTACCATTGGATCAAATTTAGGAGGAAGGGATCTTAGAATTTTTTCTACAATTGTTTGTTCAGTTATTGTTTCCCCTTGAATCCTAAGCTAATTCACAACACCTTTAGCTCTAGTAATAAATTCATGAATAGACTCAGTTTCCTTCATCATTAAATTTGCAAATTCTCTTCGAAAAGTTTGAAGTCTTACCAATCTGATTTTGTCTGTACCTTGATATGCAATTTGTAAAGCCTCCCATGCATCCTTTGATTTTGTCATACTAGCAATTTGCGGGAAAATTGAAACATCCAATGCAAATTAATGGTGAAAAGAGCTTTTCTATCCTTCTTTCTGTCTTCTTTCAGCTGATTTCATTGTTGTTGTGTCAAGGCATTTAATGCAATATGATATGTAGGTTCTAGGTATCCTACTTCCACTAATTCCCAGAGTTCTTGGGATAATAGTAGGGTCTTCATTTTGATACTCCAATAATCACAGTTATTTCCATAAAACAATGGAAGCTATTCAAAATGGTAAATTGTTGCTATTGGCCATTTGGAGATAACTGCTTCTCTAACCTTGCTACCTGCACAATCAGAAAATTCTGCAACTTGCTCTGATACCAAATGAAAGATGTAATTCTAAAGATTTTTTTACACTATACTGAGATTAACAAAACTGTAAACTTGATAAACTATTTCATAACCTCATCATTTTTAGAGAATTGAACTGAAAACTGAAAAATAAATAGCAGTCTAGAAATAACGATATTCGACTGTATTATATTTATGTTATTCAAAAACTATGTAAAAGTTATTACAAGATGACTCTATATAGAGAGTTTGAGAATACAGTGCATAGACTAAAGAAAGAATAAAGCAAAAGAAAGCTTAAAACAAAACCTACACCGAATAGTTTTAAAGCTGGAAAAGCTAAACACTAAAACAAATTTAAAGCTACTTTAAAAACTGTTTTAAAACTAAAAACTACTAAAAAACTATTGACTTATTCATATCTTCAGTACCATCCTGTACAAAGATTCCCAGAAAACAATGGGATACATTTTGTCTTCTACAATGAAGAAGCAAGCAATGTCTAGAAATATTTCTTTTTCCGCTTCACTAAGAGTATTGTAACTGATTTTGAGTCTTTCATGAATGTCTGGGCGGAGAGTAATGTTATGAAAGGCTTCCGTCCAACACTCTCTATCATTGTGCTTATCGTACAAAAAGGCTCCAATCACTTCAAGTGAAAGAGGATGCCCCTTACAAGCCTCCACTATTCTTTTGGATAGATCTTCGTGAGTGGGACTTGGAGATGCTTTGAGAAAGGCATGCCAACTAAATAGCTGGAGACCTTCATTTATCTGCAATCCACTCATCTCGTGGATGTGTTTAGATTAGACCCTTGGAACATCGAGAATATGTTTGTTTCTAGAAATAATAATAACTTTGCTACCAAGGGCCAGCCAATCCCCAACCAAAGCATTTGTTTGCTCCATTCCATCCAAATCATCTAAAATGAGAAGCACACGTTTTTGTCCCAAACGGTGCTTGAACAAAGATATGCCCTCATCAACACTATCCACTTCTCCATTATAATTGGATAAATCTTTAAGAATTTTTTTTTGCAATTTTGTGAGGCTCGTGGAGTCTGCAGCAATGGCGCAAACATTGAATATGAAGGAAGCAACATCAAAATGAGCATAAACTTGGTTGTACAGAGCTTTGGCAACTATGGTCTTGCCAATACCACCAATACCCAATAATCCAGCTTTAACCACACCTCCCTCTAAATTGAGTTTAAATTTGTGAATGAGATCCTCGGTGACGCTTTCCATTCCCACAGGATGCTTGGCAACCTCTAACGACACTCTATCCAATGTCTTAATCACGTCATTCACCATCATCTTTACTAGCTGTGCTTCGAAGCTGCAAGTCGCCGATTTAACAACAATTAAAAAGAGATGTAAATTAATGTTCCCAAACGACCAGTGCAAGTCAATAGAAATTGCATAAGTACTAAAAGAGAGATTGTTTTGGCACCATAGACAAAGGTATCAGATGGGAGAGAAAAGTTGGAAAATAACAAAATACTATTGTATATATTATGAAAGCGCATGTGAGATATTCAAGTTAAATGTTAAAAATAATTAGCATTTAGGTTAATAAATCAATATTAGTCATAATACATTTATTAAAATATATATTATAGAGTTGTAAGAGTAAAAATAGTATATTTATATATTTTAATGCTAGAGGCATAACCCTATAATCGCAGCATGATGCCTGAGGCCAACACAATCCATGAAAGAAAAACAAAAAGCAACAAGACATTTAACAATATTTATTTATTTTAAAAAATAAAAAATCAAAACAATAATTATTTAGAAAAATCCATGGCCACAATCTTATAAAAAACAAAAGGAAACAAAAAAACAAAGAGAGTTAATAATATTTATTTATTTAAAAAAAATCACGGCAATGAATTGTTGGGGGTGAATTGTTGGGGTGGAATTGATGGTGGTGAATTGTTAGCAGTGAATTTTCCTAGAGCCATTTGATTCATGATATTATCATTCATTTTTAGAGACTGGCTTTTATTTTTAAATCTCTCATTTATCATCTTGGTTTATATATGCAAGTGCAAGAATTCACCCAAGTCATTTTTTATGTCACAAATTTAATCCTTAAACTTTTAAAATTCAAATTTGAAATTTAGATCTTGTTTGCTTCTTCACCATCCTTTTTACTAGTTATTGTGAGCAACCCTAATGTATGTTTGTGCTGACATACATGTGTTATGCTATTATTTTTAAAAACATTTATTTATTTATTTAAAATAAGAAGGATGACCCAAATCATTGAAGATAATTTATGAGAGTATCCTAGTACTATTATCAAAATGTTACATCAACATACATCATCATAGATCCATTACATGTCATATTGTTGTCGTTAATCATTGTTCCAATGTTGTGGAATTGGTACAAGAGCTCTAGCAAAGGAGAACATGATCCTTACAATTTAATAGATTCTTCAAAGGTGTTTACAACATCACCAGGGTGATCCCACAATATTGGTTTACAATTTTTGGCCAAACTGGACACTGAACTGATTTTTTTAACTAAATTTTCACTTTCAGACACCTATAGCGGCTAAACCGTGAGAAATTTGAAGATGATGCAAACTAGCAATTTGTGACATTTTTTTTATAGATTCTAGATAAATTTTTTTTTCAAAAATTTTGGAAACAAATTACACTTTTTTTTCCATCTCATTCAAAAACTAGTTTTTTCCAGTAAACACTATTTTTAAGGAGTGACACTCACCGTCTAACACAACTTTTTTTCCATGAAGGATAAAATTCTAATTTTCTTGAATTTAAATGTTTAACTATGATACTAGTGCTTCCAATTGGTTTCATAGTGTTTTATTGAATATTTTTTCCTTAAACAAGTTTCAAAGTCAAACCAATTACAATTCAGACATAGGCACCGTATAACACACAACTTTTTTATGTATCAAAATTCAATTTTTTTTCGTTGGATCAAGGACTTCAATATCTAGTGCACTGATATTTTCAATTTTTTGATAATCTTCTATTTTTCCACATGTGGAACAAAGAGCTTGATTTTTGGTGAAAAACCTACATTCATAAGAAATAAAATAAATATAATAATAAAATTAAATTTATTTAAAATTATACTTTTTAGGAAGCTTATAATAAGGACTGCATACTTACAAAAAATAAATTTTAAGTGAATTCATTTGATCCCCCAAAAGGTAAATCAAAAGTGATTTTTTATCAGCATTTTGATAGGTGTAAAGGAGACTCTGTTATAGGTATGATTTAAAACTAGTGTGGTTTTATCCAAGGGGGTTTGATCTAAGGTGGTTTGATCAAACCCTCTTCAATTGGAATCCTTCAAATGAAACTTTTTAAGGCTTAAATCATTATATTTTCTAAAAATATGTGATTTTAGCAAAAATCAGAATCTCCCAAAAATTGCAGCATTCTGGGATCACCCACCCATTGTTATTGAATTCTAATATTAAAAGATTAAGGCAAAAAAATTTTAATAGTCCATTTTTTTCAGTTAATTTGCACAAATACAAGTTCAAGTTCACATAAGAAATCAAATCTGCAAGTGTAGATTTGAACCAGAGTAAAACATAACTAGTTTGCATATTTTGAGACACTTATCTAAATAGGCTATAATATTCTAACATTGTGGTGAATCAATTTCATGCATCTTAAGCATCATATTTTAATTGAGGAATCAATTTCATGTATCATAAGCATTATTTTTTAATCTCTTGAATTAATTTCATGTATCCTAAGCATCATTTCTACAATCTACAAATTTAGATTTAAACTAGAGTAAAAGAACAACTAGTTTGCAAATTTTGGGACACTTGTCTAATTAGACCATAAAATTTTAAAATTTCAATAATACAATTTTAACATCATTTCTTATCTCTAAAATCTAACTAAGTATTTCTCAAATAAAACCCTCTTTATTACCGTAATAAAAACTTAAACTATTTATATGAATGGACCAATATATTTTTGAGTTTGTCCGTTTTATATTAAATACTAGTTGAAATTAGTCCCACTTATTTTGAATGTGTCTAATTTATTTCAAATAAATCTATTTAATTTGACATTCAAATGTGTTAATTTATTTTCATATATTTTTCTATATCTATACAAATAATTTAATTCTATATTATTTGAAATAATAAGATTGATCCACTTTATTTGAAATAGGTCTAATTTATTTGGATTGAATTTTCACATTGATTTATGACTTGATTTAATATCATATATTTTCTATATCTACACAAGCAATTTAATTTTAGTATATTTGAAATAATATGATTAATCCAATTTATTTCAAATTAGTCTAGCTTATTTGGATTGAGTTAATGTAATTTTACAGTTTTAATATATGCACAAGTAATTTAAGTCTATTTTACTTAAAATAATAAGATTGTTTTGTTCTATTTTGAATAAATCCAACTTGTCTAAAATAAAGTCTACTTTGTTTGGAAGGAATGAAGTCTAATTTACTTTAAATAGATTTTAGAAATTTATATAGACTAAGCAGAAGTCTCTATTTGAAATGATTCTTTATTACAATTGAAAACTTGTACTATAAATGTTTGAAGTTAGTGGTTGCACACTTTCAATGGATCTCAATTACATGCTACAGTGGTGTAGTGTTACTATGGCATTTGCAAGTGTTTTTAGTCTCTATATCTAGACTTTTTAGCCGTTATCCCATTATCTATTTCCCTATTCCATCTATAGATACTATTTATTGCCATACCTTTCACACTAGGTGACCTTATCTATTGCATATCTCACATGTCTTCATGGGAATACATTAGTGGATATCTTTATCTATGGTTGTTTTACATGTTGGTAATAACATGTTTATATGTTATATGCTATGTTTTTTGTGATTGCATGAGTTATTTTTATAGGTTATAGCTTGTGTTGCCTCACCATTGGGGGTGACATTGGGGCATCATGTATAGCCCTTTATTTCATGTACTCACCTGCTTGTATTTATGTTTGGTCACTTGATAGATATTATTTCATTGTCACATTATGTTTATTAATATATTTTTGAGCTTTATACAATGCTATATTTTCTCCATATACCCTTTGAGTTGGAACCCCTTCAAGAAATATGTGAAATTTAAGTCCTTGCCCATTTTATGAATTTTACCCCAAAAGTTGCCCATATCATCACTTCTAAGGTCCCCATGTGTTGTGGAGGTCAAGTGTTTAATAAAAAATATGCTTGTCTTTGAAGGGCTTTTATTCCATGTCCCTAGGCTACAATATCTTGGGCGAGATTTCAACTTATGGACTAGATCTCAATACCTAATTTTTTTTCCTAGAATCTCAATGCTCGCCCCCTATATGATCTTCTCTTATGCTTCCTTGAGACCCAAGTCTATAGATGAACTCGATACCAAGGGACAATGTCCAAAGATTCACAATCAAATAGCCCTACTTCTTGTTATGCATATTGTCCTAGAGTTCCAAAACTCTAGGACCCATAATCCAACTCTCTAGGACCACAATCCCAACTCTCTTACCTATCCCTTGGAGCCTAGACCTCTTAAAGGACCTTGGACCTTGGCACCACATCCCTAGTGCAAAGTCTACCCCATGCCCCAAACCTCATAGTTCCCTTTCTCCTTAATTCTTGATCCTCCTAGGACTCGGTTCCCTACCTTCCCCTCCTCTTCCTCCATAGTCCTAGATCCACCTTGAGACCCAATCCTCGCTTCATCCCAATACTTGGGACTTAGTCCTTCCCTTTCCCCTTTTCCCAATCCTAATTTTTCTCATTGTCCAAGGTCCCACTCCCTCCTAAGGTCTAATCCCTAATCGTCCTAAATCCCTCCTCCTTCCCAAAACCCACCCCTCAATCTCCTATGTTCCCTTTGGACACCAAGGCTCTAAAGAAACCTTAAACCTTCAGATCCATCCCTATGTTCCAATTCCATCAAAACTCCTAGTCCCTGAGGGATCTCAATTTCACAAGTCTATGGTCCCTCCCTAGACCCAACCCTCAACCTTCTCTCATTTCTTGATTCTTAGTACCTAGTTCCTCTCAACATACTATTCTCATGGCATGGTTCTCATTCCATGTTACATTCCATCACCTAGTTCTTACTACTTTGACTCACACAAATCTTCCATTGAATTTATAGACTTCCTATGCACTTTTGAACATAATTCCAAGGTCCCTTTTAGACCCAAATACCCATCAAAGGGCCAATTTTGACCTAGAAAACCTTGATAATCAATATTTCCTACTCCCATGACTTTCCCATCACTCTATTCAAGCTATATTTGACTTTGTAACTACCAATTTTCCCATTCTTTCCCAAAAAACTTATTGTTTAACTTAATGGCACAATTTCACATGTGAAGATCTAATTGCAAACAACATAGGTGGCCATGTCACCATTACTGGGGATTATTGAAGTTCTTTGAACCCATTTCTACCTGTGATTGATCTTAGCCATTCCTTTTGAAGGTGTTGCAGATTTAGGCAACCCCCACATGCTAGATCCATGATTTCCTCTACATAGTTTAAAGGGGGTGAACATTTCTTGTTTTCAATGAATCCCACAAGTGTTTTGTTTAGTCTAGGCTTCCAAACAACTATCCAATTCTTCAAGAGGTTGATGAAGGTTCAAAGCATATCCAAGTCAAAATACTACAAAGAGTATCAACAATCAAATGTCTCCAAGATCATCTATGCTTTTGCAAGGAAGTTTATAATATTGGGTTAGGCTTTCCTCTTACAACACTTGCTACCATGACTATATTGAAGATGTGATAAATGTAACATCATTTTTAAAACATTTCAAATCTTGTAATGATCATTTTTACATTGCACATGTATTTTTCTAGTATGTTGTTGGATGATTAAGTATGTTTTCTTGTTGATATGTTTCATTTGATACATTTTATGTTGAGATATGTTCATGTATGTTTTAGCTCATTAAGTTTTAAATGATAAACTATGAATTTGTGACCCATCGGATAAGCATTGATCCCTAACAATAAATCATTCACCAGTATTTTAGAATTAGTTTTAATTTATCGTGCATTTTATGATTTAACATTCTAAACAAGAAAAGATCATTTATAAGCTTTAACATTTAGATCATTTTGTGAATAATGTCCTTGTACCCTCATCTTGCACTTAATATCAACTTTATAAGAGCTCATTTGTGCATTGGTTAGCATTTAACCTAGTGACAACATTTGGGGTTAAGCTTGCATTAGATACAGCTATAAACTTCATACCTTGCACTATGTTTCAATACCTTCAATCTTGTTTATGATACCTCTAGGAACACCCTCCAAGGTTTAAGATGAGCCTAAAGTGTAGGAGAGCTTATCCATTCTTGTCCATTAGATTGTCACCCTCAGTTTATTGATGAACCCTGGTTAACCTTCCTAAAAACACCCCTTAGCCTTCAAGGTAAAATTATGTTCTAGGATTTGTAGCGACAATTTCAAGACCTAACTAAATGGCATCATTACCAATGATTCTTTTAATCAACACATCATCTTGAAACTAGGGTGATTTGAGGAAAAGAATTTGACAACCATTAATAATTTGAAGCTTGGTAGTGTGGTCGTAACAAAATTGATTTGAAAAGTTGAAATTTTCTCTTCTAATTGAAAAGTGGTGGTCCTCTATCTCAATCAACCTAGAAAGTAAGTCATTTACAAAAAAAAATCCACGACTAGAAAAAAAAACATGTACATCAATCAACATGAGAGGAACCCTTCATTTCATGCAAGAAATCACCATAACATATGGAAAGCTAGAGATGTCAATGAATCCTCTAGATTGAATGATCAAGATCAAGTAAATACACACTCATTTCTTGTAGTTGCAAGGAATCACCATAACATATGGAAAGCTAGAGATGTCAATGAATCCTATAGATTGAATGATCAAGATCAAGTAAATACATCTAGTAGAAGTAATGTAGTTGTAGACTTAAAACATCAATATGAATACACTTCACAAAACTTAGCTAATAACCTAATTAGAACACAAGGGAGAATGAATAGAAACAATTATGATGTGCAAAGAAATGATTCAATGATTGATAGGGGAAGTAAGGATAGATCTAGGGATGTAGACATGAGGACATATGACATGCCAAATAAAAATACAAAAATAAATGTTCCTAATCAACATTAAGTTGAACAATTACTATTTCACATAGACCTCTACATGATGCAATATTTCATCACATAAATCAAAAGATGTATCTAGCTGATGAAGAAAGAGAAATAATCCTCAATGAGGAACTAGATTGATTAGATCATGTTCAACAAAGAAGATAGGAAATCTAGGCTAAAAATAATCAACAACATGCTCTACTTGATCAACAAGCACAAACTCAAGCCCAAGCAACCCAACAAAAAAACCTAAATTAGGTTCATAATCAACATCAGCTTCAACAAAACATAAACCAACAACATATTCCAATTGTTCATAATTAGCATCAATAATAGTATAATTAGAAACAACATAATCAATAGTTTGGCGAGATACCAAATCATAGACATGCATTCAAAAGACAAGCTTTGTACCTCGTAAATTGTCACCCATAATAATTCCACCTTATGTTTAGTCCCCACCTTAAATTATTGGACCTAATTAAGTATTTAATTTCCTAAAATATGCATCCTATGGCTCATTTTTGACAATTTCTGAGGAATTACAAGTGCCCGAATCAATTGCATTTATCTTATACATTGCCCTCGACACCAACTGTCCTAGAAAATAGGTCCAAGACACGTGAGCATCCTATTTCCCTCCAAATTTAAATATGTTGTTTTTAGTAATTTAATATTTGAATTTCAATTGTCCAAAGTCGGCCATCTAGAATTAATTTTTGAGAAATTGAATAAATGCCTATAAATACCTAATTATTGTTGTAATCCATTTTGTTAAAGTCATTAATATTATTTAAATAACTCGTTTAAATGATATTTTGGTTTTACATGAAATTTGAATTAAAAAAATTAATGTTTGAGTTATCTAAAAAGCTTGATAAGAATTTTAGGAAGGTCTTTTTTTCAAAAAAAAGAAGAAAAGAAAAGAAAGAAAGAGAGAGGAGAAAAGAAAAGAAGAAAAGAAAGCATTAATCTTTTCACACGCCCAAAATCATGAAGAATGGCATGTAAAATAAAATAAGAGTACCAAAATGTTTCCCACGCCAAATTTGGAGAAAGGTTGGAATTGAATGAAAAAAAGTAAAAGAAATGAAGTAAACTTCAAGTTTGGGTGTCAACATAGAAAAAAGCAAGAAGATTGAAAGAGGCTTCACGTGGAAGAGAAATAGAACTCTGGGGTTTTCAGCAATTGAAGAGCCTTTTGCACAAGCAGTTCGGGGAGTATGCATGGCAACCAAAGACATTTCTGCCACGTTTTCTGAAGATAGCGGGGAGTTTTGGGCAGTAACTTCAGGTATGCAAAGAGTCTTGCGGTTATCTCCCAGTTCTAAGCTTTAAACACTTGCATAAGGGCAGCTAGGCGTGGATTTTTATCAAATGCAATCATGTAGGGTGTCATGGGTTTGATCATGGCGTGGAAATCATTGTTTTGTTGAGTCTTCTCATCCATGCATTATGTTGTTCTTGTTTTCTCAAGCAAGGCTGCTATTTCATTTTTTAAGCAAGATTGGAGGTTCTTTTTTCATTTTTATGAGTGATGGCTTCAAGCCATTTTTTGCTTTGAGAGTTTGAGACAAGGTTCATAAATCATTCATGGAGGGCAACAAATTATGGGCAGTCTCCAAGGTTTTTAAGTTGAAAGAGACTAAAGCATATAAAGTCTTTGTTTTGGGGCTGTAAAATTTATTATTAATTTGTAAAATTTAATTTATTTTTTAATTTAAATTTTTTTTAACTTAATAAGTTTATTATATAATATTAATTTATAAATTATTATTTTTATTCATATTTGGATTTTGATATACTTAAAATATATTTAAAATTAAATCTAAATTAAAAAAATAGAATACACATTAAAAATATGTCAAAATATGAATATCAATAAAAATAATAATTTTAAAAAATAACAATAGATAATAAATTTATTGAGTTAATAAATAATTAAATAAAAAATTAAAACTATTTTTTAAATTTAATAAGTAAATTTATTAATTATTTTAAATTAAATTTAATATTAATAAGTTAATATTAATTATTTTTTTGATACAACAAGGGTGTCCCTGTGAATTTAATTTAATATTAATAAGTTAAAATTAAATATTACCAAAATATAATATAACTTAATAAATTAATATGCTATATATAGAATTATTATCTTAAGTCTAATTGATTATTTACCGAGAATTATTTATAAATAGTTAAATTTAAAATATTAAGATTATAATTATTTATTTATTATTTATTTTAATTATTTTAATGTATATTTATAACTAATTAATTTATTTAAGTTGACAACCTTATATATGTAGTGTAGGAAGAAATATCCCTTTTTCACACTTAATTTAGGAATTAATAATAAAATGGACTTAATGATGCTTTAATTTAGTGGTGTAATATGTATTTTACATATTCACATTAAGTTTAGGGCCAGGCTATTAATTAAAATGAACTTAATGGTACCATAATGTGGTGTTATAAAGTGTATTCATTTACATTTTCTCACTTATTTAGGGCTCTCTTAATTAATTGAGGTTAATTTTCCCTAATTGGCTCCTTTAATTCAAATCCAAGCCTAATTAATTACAATTTCCGAAAAGGAAATCCAACATTCATTAATGCCATAACATAACATTTATCATTGAGCAATGTGTCCTAGTTGAGTGACCTAGGACCTAAATTTAAATTATGTTTTTGACAATATTTTAACATATTCAAATAGGTATATTCACATGTTGACTTGTGTTATTTGAATTTTGAGAAATTAATGTTACATATCTATAAATATAATGTTATTTCACTATGTTTCACCTAGAATTTCAAGAGAGTGTTCTTATAGAAAGTTTATGAGATCAAGAGCATATTCATTGAAGAATTATTGCAACAATCAAGATCCAATTGTCATGTCAAAGTCTTCTTGCATCATGCATGTTGTAGGAGCTAATATGTTGATGTAGTGTTTATGATCCATTCAAATATTCAAGGAATTGTTTCAAATCAAGCTTCAATATTAAGATCCACATCCATTAAAGCCATTTCATGCTAGTTGCAGATCTACATTCCAAGGTTCATTCAAGGGTTTGGTGATTTGTGACATTGCTTTGTTCATTCATCATTTTTTTATGCTATTTCATTTCATTGCAAGGTTTAATTACCAAAAAGGGGTTTGACCAAGATAAACCTCGTTCATCAATAATAAAACATTTTCCCCTCTTGATTTGTGTTTGTAGGCTTAGGTGGAAGATCTCTTGAAGAGCAAAATTGAAAAAGTTGTCAAAGTTGTATTTGTTGTTACCATTGTTGCAATTTCACGGAAACTCGCCTACAAGATTTATTTTTGACTGTTTGACTATAAAAATCAAAGGTCTGAGAGTGTAGACACAGGAGAAGAGAACCCAAAACCATTTTATAGAGCCCTGACTAAGACCCATTCACCATAGGGTGAATAAGTCCTCAGATAGCTTAAAAAAAACACTTTTGGTGTATGGTACACATCATTTTCCCTCTCTCAGATTTGCTATTTGATTTTTGGTTCCATCAGTATTGAGCTTAATCTTCAAGATCCAAGTTGTATGTTGTATTTTAGAGTTAGTTTTCTATTTTTAATTTTTCTCCCCAAAGTGTTGTTTAATTAGGACCCTCATCCTTGCAAAAAAAAGGAAATCAACAAATTCACACTTTGACTTGACTCACCTCAAGGTTGATAGTCCTTTCATTGTGTGGATCTCATTTCCTAATGAATTGAAGGAAAATAGGTTCCTAATTAGTTCATCAACCACATTTTGGTGAACTTCCCCATCTTTCATCATTTCATCTTGGTGAACTCGACCTTTTGAGCATTGTAATTTTCTAATTTTGGAGTCCAAGTTTTCACCCTAGATTTAGATCTTGCATTCATTTGCATTTCATTACATTGAATTGAGTCTCATTTAGGGTAGCTTAACTTGCATTAGTTTGCATCACATTTAGGGTTTTAGGATTGCATTTTTGTATCTCTTGAAATCTAAAAAATACAAAAAATAATCATTTTGAAAATCATTTACATAGCATTGCATCATCCTTCACTTGCATTTGAAAATTGAAAAAAAATTGCACATCAAATTAGGTCTCCTTGTTTGTCGTTTTGTCACATTTTGCATTTGTAGTCAACCTTAAATTCACAAAAAATTCAAATTGTAACTTACTATTTCTAATAAGAATTTGGAAACCACTGGAATCAACTCAAAAATCTGCAAAAACATTTTTGAAAACCCTAACCTATGACCCATTCGCCCCTAGGCTAATAAGTCCCTGTTTAGGGTCATTTCTTGTTTTTTTGGGCATTAAAACATTTGTTTCTGCATTCTATTTTGTTGTTTTTAGTTTTCTAATAGATTTTTTGTTAAGTGGAATTGATCATATCTAGTATCATTTGATAAATCTAGTGCATTGTGTGATTTAAAAATTGCATTTACAAGACATCATTTTCAGGTTTTTGCATAGAATAATCAAAAAATTATCTTGTTTGAAATCTAAAAATTGCATTACATTCTAGGTCATTGCATTACATTTCACCCTCTTTCTATTTTGGGTTTACATTGAATTTATGAAACTTGTATGAGCTTTACAACTTGGTTTCCTATTTGCAATATTGTTGTGAGACGTATTTTAAGACTCATGTCATCCCGCGATACACCATTCGCCATGGATATTGGGTTCTCCACCTCTTTCACTAATAGTGTTGATAATCAACCCTCTATGGATCATAACCTTGATACCTCATTTCTAATGACTTTCCTACCTACAAATAATGTGCATGATGTTGCTAATGTCCCGCAAGAAAACATAAGAAGTATGGATGAAGAAATAGAAAAATTGCAAAAATTTGTCAATTTTGGAAACATTGATAGTAGTGTCAATCTTACTTTAGATAATGTGAGGAAAATGCTTGAAACTGAACATAGAATAGAGATTGTGTGAATTCTAGCTCTTATTGTTGATAAGAACATCCCTACCATGACTAGTTGTGCTCAAGCTTTGGGGTACACTCAAATCCAAGGAGGAAATCCAATTCCTCCTTCCACAACCCTTACCTCCATTCCTATATACACTAGTACTCATGTTACCACAACCATTTAACCTACTAGTAATGTCAACACTTCCTTAGGTATTTTCACTAAGAATCCCTCTACCTTTGTGAATTCAAATCTCATATCTCCTCAACCATTCCCTCTCACAAATATACAAGTCACTTGCCCTCTACATACATACACCACTCCACCTTATTCATCTCCATCTCACAATACCAACAATGATCCCATCCTTAACATACTTTTCTTAAACATGTCATCCCTCCAACAATAAATCGCCACCTTAAACCAAAACAACAATGGACAACCCTCACAATACATCAAAACCAATCCCTTATCCTTGAAGATATTGAATACACAAATGCTACAAGGTATAGAGGTTCCTAGGTTTGAGAAATATGGTGGGAAAGGAAATCTTGTTAGCCATGTTTCCACTTACACCGCTCAATGTAGTGACTTCATTTTTGAAAATAAACTCTTGGCTAAGCTATTCCCTAGATCCTTGAAAGATGTTTTAGAGTGGTTTTTCTCCTTACCAAATAATTCAATTGGTTCATTCAATGAACTTATTGATACCTTTTACAACCACTTCCAAATTCGCATGGGTCCCAAGATGAAATTAGCTAATTTGATGACATTCAAACAATAGGATGATTAAAAAGTCATTGATTTCATAGCATGATACCAAATGCTTTATTCATAAATAAACATTAAGATTCCTAATGCCAACTTTTAAAGAATGTTTATTTTCAATTTGCAAGACAAAATTCAAACAAAGCTTGAGATTATGAGATTTCCTTCCTTCACACAATTGTATACAACCCTTCGTGATTATCAAAATTTGGTTAGTATTCATGAAGTGAAAAATACTCTAACCATCCTGAAAAGTTCAAATCTACAAATCAAACCAACTACCAACCTTTGAATAAAAAAAAAAATGCTCCCTCCAACTTAATCCCCCACAATCCAATCAAAATGTTAACACCCAAGTGGCTACTATAAAAATGAAAAAAACCATATGCCTTTGTGGATAGAAATATACAATTCACACCTCTACCTGATACCCTTCATAATAGAATGTTGCAGCTCTTAGATAAGAATTTGATTTCCTTACCTCCTATTAGAGATCCCGAACCTACTAAGCATTTACCTTCAAACTATAGACCAAATTCCTATTGCCATTTCCATTGACAAAATGGACATGATACCAAACATTGTAAGCATCTTAAACATCTTGTGGAAGACCCCATTGATTCTAATCATATCATAATTGGAGGTGTTAATGATCAAGGGAATAAGTCTATAGCCCCTCCTAATCAAAACTTACAAATATTTACTTATCCTATGCCTAATCATAATATCTCCTTTGTCAAAGCTAGTGAAACAAAGAATGATGTGATGAATGTTGACACATATGATCAAAATATGAAAGACAATGAGAACAACCTTGTAGATGGTGTGATTGCATTTATTGACACTAAACCTCATAAGGGCCCAACTAAGATGTCGCTTGATATTTCTTTCTTACAACAAGACATACTTAAACATGCACCTGATAGTCCTCTTTACATAGATGGAAGAATTAATGACAAGCCCACTAATGGGATATTAATTGATCCCGTTTGTGTAGAGAATGTGATCACTGAAGAATTCCCATTTTTGCATGAACTTTATCAAGATACATATGAAAAAATGAAAGCATGGTTCAAAACACATAATGGTTTTGCTTTCCCTATGACTGGCTCGATAAATCTCCCTCTAAAGGTTGGACTGAAACAATTAACTGTCTCATTCACCATCATCCCGTCATCAAACCAATTTCATGTGAAGTTAGGCTATCCATGGCTTCGCTCTATGAATTTCATCTGATCGGTTGTGCATAAATGTTTAAAGTTTCCATTTGGCAATGAGATCTTTACTGTGCATCATAGTGGCTTTAATCCCGTGTCTTCCCATGAGAACTTCTCATTGGATTTCTTTTGGGTTGAGCCTATTGAACCTATTAGACCCTGTGAGGACTTATTTTTCAAATCCTATCAAAATTTTAAGGCAAAGTGCATAGCAGAATTATCCCTTAGTAATATGCCTCAACCCATGATTGAGCCTCTATCCTTGATGAAACTATGATTGAACCAAGGCCCTTCAAAATATCCAAGATCAACCTATGACAAATCCTTTACCTATTTCATATAAGAGACCATGAGATAACCAAACAAATCCTGTTGCACCTCCTAAAGTCAAACAAGTTTACAAAGCTAAAGAGAAAGTGGTTGAACAACCTCCAATGGTTCCTTCCGTTCCTCCCTTAAGGGAAGAAAAGAAACCTATGGTTGATAAACCCGCTTCAACACAAACACAACTTGAAAACCGAATGAAAATAAATCGAAATACTAGAGAGTGTAGGTGTAAACTTCGTGCTATTGCTCATTCATTACAAGAAAAAGAAGAAAAGAATAACGTAGAAAATTAAAATATAAAGTGTTCTAAAGCAGTTCATGATGCCTCTCCACCCTTGTCACAACATAAACTTCTATGGGTATTATCATTAGACCTCCTGTTGTGATTAACTTGGATGATGATAATGAAATTGCAAAGATTGATGAACAAGTGCATAATGAGCTAAATCTAATGTTTTCATCTTCCATGAGCTTAAGCAATGATCTTCCTAATAAGAGTGTTGAACTTGGTGTTTTTCCTAGTTCAACACTTGATGTTGTCCCTTAGGCTAGTTGTCCACCTTCCATATACACCGAACAAGATCTGGATGTAGACAACCTACTATAGGTTGACTCACATGTGCCTTACTAGTATTTTGCTTTTTTTTCTTTTGCATGTTTCTTTATGTGATTGTATGTGTGTAATGTGATCTCCCCCGTATTATTTTGTTTCATGTATCTCTCTTTTCATGTTCTTTCCTCTATTTGTATCTACATTATTCTATATGTCATAAACATTTATCTTTTCATTTGTCTTGTGTTTTCGTTTTTGGGATGATGCAAGGCGTCAAGACATTCAGGTCTCTTCTATGTTGACCTGAAAATTTTTTCTTTATTTTCGCTCTCTGTGTCATTCTTCCTGTCTTGTGATTATTTGGGGAATGATGATGTTTCCAAGCTCTATAACCACATTGTAGTAAATATATATTGACCCCAATTCTATAGATCCCTTATGTGTTTTGATTTTGGGGGAAACCACTTCCTCTTTTTCATGATGTAGTTTCATTCGGGAACATATGACTTGGCATAGGGATTTCTAAATAAGCTCTCATGTCTTCTTTATTGGCTACTTTAAAGCTATTTCTCACAACAAAGGTATTAGCAATTGCTTTAAAGTGGGGGCATACATCGACACTCATGTTTCATTATGCAATTTTATTTCTTCTTGTGATGCAGTGTCCTTACCTTGGTGGT
This sequence comes from Sequoia sempervirens, assembly GCA_007258455.2. Taxonomy (NCBI): domain Eukaryota; kingdom Viridiplantae; phylum Streptophyta; class Pinopsida; order Cupressales; family Cupressaceae; genus Sequoia; species Sequoia sempervirens. Next base: position 1,024,890,316 of record VDFB02281492.1, on the reverse strand, counting down.
GTCATTGGGTTTGATGTCCTTCGAGAGCGTAATATTTCTTGGTGTACGACTTTCCTCTTAGTGGTGATGCTACACATTGCATTCCCTAAGTTGTGATTCTCTTATCTTGGAATTGTCCTCTTTTAGAGACATTAGGCGTGATGTTCCCTAAGAAGAGACCTTACACGAATTAAGCAAAGATCCCTTTGAAAAAATCTTTACTTACATTTTTTTCACAAGTGTTTAGCATAATACAACTTGTTAACCATGTAAAGCTCGAACCCCTCCCTTCAAGGCCACCAAGCATAACACACTTTTCTTTCCAATAGATCCTTCCCCTTGTTCATAGTGTACTTAGCATAACACAACTTATTAGGCCTTATGAAACCTAAAGCCTTAGTGTTTGGCACCCTATCGGAGTTTTCAGAGGGATAGCTTTGGTATGGTTAGTACAGTGAGAGCCTGTAGACCTAGCATAACTTTCTCAATAAGCCACTTTCCTGGGGGCTCACCTAGTGGATAGCTTGAGGATCCATTAGCCTAGAGTGAGCATGCATGTTTTTTGCATAGTGGACATTGAGCTCTTCTTGTGAACATTCTTGGACAAACAATTGAGATGTGTTCCACATTGCGTTGGACATTCGAAGCTTGATTCACCTCCCTTTCTTCTAGGATTTGATGTTGTATGATTGAGTATCTTTGTCATTGCTACATACATGTGTCTTGAATGTCTACTTTAGTGTGAGTTTGACATGGGGTCACCCTCTCACTAAAGTGGGGACTAAATGTAGTGTAGGAAAAAGTATCCCTTTTTCACAGTTAATTTAGGAATTAATAATAAAATGAACTTAATGATGCCTTAATTTAGTGTTGTAATATGTATTTTACATATTCACATTACTTTTAGGGCTAGGCTATTAATTAAAATGGACTTAATTATACCTTAATGTGGTGTTGTAAAGTGTATCCGTTTACATTTTCTCACTTATTTAGAGCTCTCTTAATTAATTAAGGTTAATTTTTCTTAGTTGGCCCCTTTAATTCAAATCCAAGCCTAATTAATTGCAATTTTCGAAGAGGAAACCCAACATTCATTAATTCTATAACATAACATTTATCATTGAACAATGTGTGTCCTACGTAAGTGACCTAGGACCCATTCGCCCAAGGGAAAATGGGTCCTCAATTAGACCTAGGATCTAAATTTAAATTATGCTTTTAGTGGTATTTTAACATATTCAAATCTATATTCACATGTTTGTTTGTGTTATTTGAATTTCAGGAAATTAATGTTACATATCTATAAATTATATAAGGTTATTTCACTATGTTTCACCTAGAATATTCAATAGAGCATTCCTATAGAAAGTCTATGGGATCAAGAGCATTTCAAGGCATTCAAGAGTAGATTTATTGAATAATTATTGCAACAATCAAGATCCAATTGTCATGTCAAAGTCTTCTTGCATCATGCATGTTGTAAGAGCCAATGTGTCGATGCAGTGTTCATGATCCATTCAAGCATTCAAGGCATTATTTCAAATCAAGTTTCAAGATCAAGATCCGCATCCATTGAAGCCATTTCATGCTAGTTGAAGATCTACATTCCAAGGTTCATTCAAGGGTTTGGTAAGTTGTGATATTACATTGTCCATTCATCATCCTTTCATGCTATTTCATTTCATTACAAGGTTTAATTACCAAAACGGGGTTTGACCAAGGCAAACCCCCATTCACCAACAAAAAAAACATTTTCCCCTCTTGATTTGTGTTTGCAAATTTAGGTGGAAGATCTCTTAAAGAGGAAAATTGAAGTTGTCAAAGTTGTATTAGTTGTCAACATTGTTGCAATTTCATGGAAACTCACCTACAAGATTTATTTTTGACTATTCAATTGTAAAAACTGGGGATTTGGGAGTGCAGACATAGGAGAAGAGAACCTAGAAACCATTTTTATAGAGCCCTAACTAGGACCCATTCGCCATAGGAAAATGAGTCCTTAGATAGCTTCAGAAAAGCACTTTTGGTGACTGGTACACATCATTTTCCCTATCTGAAATCTGCAATTTGATTTCTTTTTCCATCAATATTGATCTTAATCTTCAAGATCCAAGTTGTATGTTGTATTTTAGAGTTAGTTTGCTATTTTCATCTTTCTCCCCAAAGTGTTATTTAATCAAGACCCCCGCCCTTGCAAAAAAAGGAAATTAGCATTCACACTTTGACTTGACTCACCTCAAGGTTGATAGTCCTTTCATTGTGTGGATCTCATTTCCTAATGAATTAAAGGAAAATAGGTCCCTAATTAGTTCATCAACCCTCATTTTGGTGAACTTCCCCATTTTCCATCATTTCAATATATATTATATAAATTAATTGTATATGCATAAGTTTCTTTCTCTAACTCTATATCTTTATTTTGTAGATATTATAGACTCCAAAAATATATTAAATATTTATATATATAAATTTAATATTTAATAACAAAATTATATATTTGTAATAAATATATTAATATTTGTCAATATTGACATGGTGTGATGGTTTAAAGGTGGTATTGTTGTTCTTGCCACCAAGGTCCAAACCCTGTTGGGGTGATATTGTTGAATGGTTGTATTCTAGTTCATAGCTCCGGTCAAAAGTGTTTACCCCTTGAATAAAAAAAATAAATATATTAATATTTAATATTTATATCTATTTATTATTACACTAAAATATTAAATATAGTTTTTGATTATAATATATATTAAATAAAACATATTGTAATTTAACATTTGATATTAAAAAAGAATGCATGGACAATGCCAATTTTTTTATTTTGAAATTTAATAATATGTTAAAATGCCCACCAAAGTATGAAATTGATATTTCTATATTAGGTTTATTCCCTCTCAAATCAAGTAGATTGAAAAGAACATTAATATTTTACAAGATAGTAATACATTTCATCTAAAATTAAACTTTTATGTTAACATGTATTTGATTAACGTATGGTGGAATTAATAATACATTTATTGCAGCCTGCAAGCAATAAACTAAAATGTATAAACTAAAAAGTAGCGAAAAAAGGAAAACCATATAGATTCACGGTTTTAACAATAAACTAAAATGTAACCAAAAAATAAAAGGGCAAAAGATCAAACAAAGCTCAATGTTTCTATCGTCTTGCAATGTCTTCGAGCAATGTAAACTATCGATGGTCAAAATCAGCCCCTCTCTCTTTAGATAGGGAATCCCTTCGATGTAACTAGGGTTACACAGTCCATTCTTATGTCCCATATTGTTCCTCCCTCTAAAAGTGTGACCCGTGCTTATTTTGCATCCCACCCCATGACTAATATTTTTCATGATATGATCCCTCCATTCATAGCTATGACCTCACCTCTTACCTCACAACCTAATTATACTTCCTCCTTTATTTCATATGCACACAAGAGATGTCAATCTTGCAAAGGAAATTAGCAACACTAAGAATGATTCTACTTCTTATAACTTGCCATAACATATACCATTATCATTTGAGGTGGTCACATATCTATTGCTTATTGAAATGGTGGCCCCTTGATTTTAACTCTATAATCAAAAGTGGGTCCCAAGTATTCACATAAAATTATTTACAATTTCTTACATAAATTTTGCATATGATGATAAGATATTTGGAGTTGTTTCAACAAGCCCTAAAGGATTATGTTATTCATTATCTTCTAGTTCAATAAAATTCCTTGATGACTTAGCTATTGCATTTCTAGGGCACTTTCACATCAATATGGGTTTAAGAATAAATGGTGAATAATCTTAATAATTGCACCCAACATTTAAAAAATGAACCTATCAACAATGATATCATTTGCAAGTTTAATCTTTTGTGGTAAAAAAAAGTAGAAATTCGATGATGATGAGTAAAACTAAAAAAAATTGAGGGACATCTTTCATTTATTAAGAATAACGTGTGTTTAAGTAGCTTCTCCTCTTTTAGAGATATGTGTGCACACTTGATGAATATTGAGGCCAAACACAACATCAAATACATTAAAATATGGGTCATCATATCAATCATCATACCCTTCCAATTTTTAAAATCCAATTGGTTTTTTGAAGGGTAATAATATGAAGGATAATATTAATCAAGTTGTTATTACTTATAGGTTTCCTTTATTTAAACAAATCATTCATTGGAAGTTCATGAAACTACAAGAATCTTTGGATGATGTTTTTCAAAGCTTTTATCAAGTGAATCTAATCTCATTACTCTTCCTTTGATATATCCACTGGATCCCAACAAACCAATTCCTAGGATATATGATTACCAAGTATTTTGCAACTTCCATAGAGTTAAAAATCAATATAGTCAATCATGCATGCATGCACCTTAACACAAGGTGTGCGACCTCATAAATAAAAATATGCTTTGTGTTGAAGGTGTCAATGACAATAAAAATTCTTTGGGTGCACCTATAAATCAATTAAAAATTTAAATAAAACCTTTTCTAGATCATACGCCTTAACACAAGGTGAAAGACCTCATAGATAACAACATGCTTTGTGTTGAAGGTGTCAATGAAAATGAAAATTCTTTAGGTGCACCTATAAATCAAATTAAAAATTTACATAATTTGATATGGAAATACCACAAAATAATAATTATGGCCCATTATATTTTGTTGAATAAATAAAGTATATGGTCTTTAACGATATACTCATAGATCCTACAAATCAATACAATGTCAAACAAAAGACTTGTTGACCTAACAAATCATATAGAACCAAACTAATTTATTATTGATTTGTATTTTGGATTCCATCAAGATACCCATCACAATTGGACCCAAAGAAGCACCCATGTTATGTTATGGATTGCATCAATGTACCCATCACAAGTTGTACATTTTGTGGAGAATCAATATGCCAAATTCATTTGTGAAGGTGGAGTCGTCAAGGTTAATGGAAATATGTATCAACCAATTATAGAATAAGCCATTCAATTTGGATGCATAAATTCATACTCCCAAGGAACACCAATACCATAGTGAAAAATTACTTCCATGAAAAATATAAAATTACATGCTATTGATAAGAAATAGAGAGAATAAAGAAGATATGGGCCTATGAAGCAACTCCACAAAGTCCTAAAGAGCGTAAAATTGAAAATCCTAAAATAAAAAAACAAAAGGAGTTGGTGTGCTTTCTAAGGACCATAAAGAGCAACAAACTACTCATGAGAAAAATAAAATAACCAAAGTAGAAGTAACACTAATACAAAAACTTAAGTTTCACACACAAAATACTACTTGGGTTTTGAAGCAAGATGTTATGGTGCATCAAATGGCAATAATTCCACCACAAACACAAGCAAAAAGTGAGAAATTTGGGTGAATAAAGAAATGCCTAATACAACACCAATGGATCATGTGTTTGTGCCTAGCAAGAAGTGCTACAAAGATGAAACACATGTAATGGAAAATTCTAGCTGTAAAGAAGAACAAGAAGCAAACAAAATTGAAGACAAAGATTTGTGCAATGATATATGAGCATCACTACAATGTATACACTTATACACCTATATCTTAAATGCCATTCTTGTGTTTTTACTTATTTCCTTTACACTTTGGCCTACTTTGTTATGTCTTGTTTTTTGTGCTTCACATGCTAATTTGACCTTCTATATTTCATTACATGCTTACCTTCCCCCACTTTTGGGGCATTTGCTTCTACCTCATTTCCTTTCTTGATACCTTTATGCTTATTTATATCTTTCACATCCTTGCATGCTTTATTATACCCTTTCCTTTGCCTATATTTTCCACTGTAGTTGATCAATCACCTACTACTTCGCTACATTACCCTATGCATCATTGGGTGAAGCCACAATAGTGGTTTACAATTTGATGGAGGAAGAAAATTGATAAAAACTGACCCCATGGAAAAAAAAATTGGTTTTAGGGGTTTGAATGAACTTATAAATTCGATCGAACCAAAGAGGGGTTCGACTGAACTAGGGTTTGAGTGAACCTTTTAATTACTGGACCCACATTTCCTGCCTAAAAACAAAAGGAAAATTCATATTGAGGGGGGTTCAAATGAACTAGGGTTTGAATGAACCCTGGTTTGCTCAAACCCCTAGAGAACCCCCCAGGTTCTAGCGAAACCCCCTTTTCCCTGATTTTTGACCTTGTTCACAAAAAAAACCTAATTTTTTATGCTTCGAAGCTCGAGTTGAGGATGAAAATGGAGGAATATTCACAAATCCAACTGGAATCAGGTAATCCTTGGAACGAGCTATCCAACGAATATAATTTTAATATGTTTTGGTTTCATTATGTATTTTCTTTTTTAATTTTATTAAACATAGGTTTTTCATTGAAAATGAAGGTCTTTGTTTCGCACATATGGAAAAATAACAGATTATCAATTTTTTTTTTTTTGAAAAATATGAGTGCACCATATATTTAAGTCCCGATCCAACAAAATAAATAAATTGAATTTCGACATATATTAAAAAAAAGTTACGCTATAACAATCAATATGTCTAAATTGTAATTGGTCGACTTCAAAACCGACATTAAAAAAAAATCAATAAAAAACTATCTAACCAAGTGGAAGCACTAGATATCGGAGTTAAAAATCTATATTCGAAGGAATTAGAATTTTATCCTTTATGGGAAAAAAGTTGTGTTATACAGTGTGTCACTTTTTTAAAATGTTGTTTTATGAAAAAAACTAGTTTTCGTGAGAGATGGAAAAATAAGTGCAATTTGATTCCAAAAATTTTGAAAGAAATATTTTTAAAATCTATAGACAAAATTTGACGA